>OX392509.1:22618185-23293185 GCA_947623375.1 Apotomis capreana | reverse complement strand
CTTTTCAATCTTTTTAGGAATAATTTCCACAATGAAAACTATCCTATGTCCTTCCTCGGATCTTAAACTATCTCCATGCCAAATTTCATCAAAATCGATTCAGCGGTTTAAGCATGAAGAGGTAACAGACAGACAGACAGACACACTTTCGCATTTATAATATTAAGTACTAGCTTTTGCCCGCGACTACGTCCGCGTGGAACTTGGGAGTATGGAAGCAACCTCGTACAACACGATAGATATCAACCTAATCACCTTAATTAATAAAAGGGAGTGCCTAAGCAAATGTAAGAGCAATTGTGCTTTTGATCTAATCATTATATTTTCTACAGGGTCATCAATGTCATCATGAATAACTTACTCACTTTTCAATCTTTTTAGGGATCATTTCCAGAATGAAAACTATCCTATGTCCTTCCTCGGACCTTAAACTATCTCCATGCCAAATTTCATCAAAATCGATTCAGCGGTTTAAGCGTGAAGAGGTAACAGACAGACAGACAGACAGACAGACACACTTTCACATTTATACTATTAAGTATGGATTATTTATTCGTATGGCAGGATTGTACGTCGAATACAGCTTAGCTTATATATTAAGTTATAATATAAGTGGATGGATATAGTAAGTATAGTATGGATTTGCCCGCGACTACGTCCACGTGGAACTTAGAGTATGGATGGATGTGTAAGACCAGAATTTAAGTGATAAGGTCAATTAATTATTGGTAACTGCGAGATAGGTAGGTTTAAAGAAACATAAGTAAAACCCCTAGTAGTAACCTGTTTGAATAAATATTACATTGGTTTTTAAAATGTGTAACAGAAAGAAAACAAAGGCCTATTCGAACCGCCTCCATTTACATGTAAGTTTCTCACCTTAAAACTGCAGTAACATTCATTGTCCTTCTCGGGGTCTATAACTACCTCCACATCAAATTTCATCTATACCGGGTCAGAAGTTTAGGCGTGAAAATGTAACAGAAAGACAGGCAGACAGAGAGTATTTCGTATTTGTTCCGTATTTATCAACAACCTCGTACAGCACGATAGATATCCACCTAATCACCTTAATTAATAAAAGGGATTATTAAGAGTGCCTAAGCAAATGTAAGAGCAATTGTGCTCTTGGTCTAATAATTACATTACAATTTCTACAGGGTCAACAATGTCACTACTATACTGTTCACTCACTTTTCAATCTGTTTAGGGATAATTTCCAGGATGAAAACTATCCTATGTCCTTCCTCGGATCTTAAACTATCTCCATGCCAAATTTCATCAAAATCGATTCAGCGGTTTAAGCGTGAAGAGGTAACAGACAGACAGACAGACAGACACACTTTCGCATTTATAATATTAAGTATGGAAGTATGGATGGATAGTATAGTATAGTATAATAGTATATAGTACATAGTATATCTGATATAGTATGGATAAGTGTTCCTGTTCTTAAATGTTACACAATCCTAATGGAGACGCGTTCATTTATAAGGTTCCTTACCCAAAAGGTAAGAAATCGGCCATACTGCAGCGCTAAGATAAAGATTTCCATACAAAAAGGTGGCCTTTTACCTTAGCACGGCAGAATGTGCTAGTCGGACTCGCGCCCCGAGGGTACCGCGCAAACACTTCCCTGGTTAAGTTAAGTTTGCACCTGGTATGTATAGCGCCGCATACAAATGAGGTGCAAAGTTAACGCAACTGATCACGTTTGTTGTATTGTATTCTGTTTTTAGTATTTGTTGTTATAGGCATCAAAAATACATCTGTGAAAATTTCAACTCTCTAGCTATCACGGTTCATGAGATACAGTCTGGTGACAGACGGACAGACTGACAGACGTACAGGCGGACAGCGGAGTCTTAGTAATAGGGTCCCCACTTTCCGTCTGTCCGTCTGTCACTGTCCGTGTGATCGGTTCTGTTAACTTTGCAACTCATTTATATCCGGTGCCATACAGTATATACCAGGTGCAAACTTAACCCAGCCAGTTAAGATAGGATAAGGTGGTACGGAACCGTCGGTGCGCGAGTCCGACTCGAACTTGGCCGATTTTTATTGAATTACATTATACATTACTTATAACTGACTGACTGGTTAACTGGTAGAGAATGCCTAAAGGCATTAAGTCCGCCATTTGTACTTTTTTTTGTATTTGTGCAATAAAGTTTAAATAAATAAATAACCAATGATGATTTGTAAGATACCGTTTGCCCAACTACGGTGAAGCAGAAAATATGTTATGTATTAAATTATTCTTCGATGAAGTGCCTTCTAGTAAGTACCTACTGTAATGCAAAGCTAAGCATAAATACCCTTTTCCAAGAATCGCTACGCCATCAGTAATGTAAGTGTCAATGTTGCCAGCTTTACACTTTGAGAGCTACTTTTGGCACAATTGCGACGGCTTCAGCATCAATATTTTTTATTACCGTTAAACTACCCAACTATAGTCCAGTCCACACAACTATGGTTCAATTTAATCCGAAAATTACTCGTTAATATTAGGACAATTATCACTACATAGTATAAAACAAAGTCGCTTTCTCTGTCCCTATGTCCCTTTGTATGCTCAAATCTTTAAAACTACGCAACGGATTTGATGCGGTTTTTTTAATAGATAGAGTGATTCAAGAGGAAGGTTTATATGTATAATACATGCATAATTTATCAGCATTGCACCCGTGCGAAGCCGGGGCGGGTCGCTAGTTACGAATAAACTAAGGTGAACAACATAATTAAACACGTATAAAATCACTGATAGAGTATGGATTTTGATAAAAATAAACGAGTTTTATTTTGGACCATAGTTGGATGATTGGACTATAGTTGGGTAGTTTTAGGGCCTTATCACACTTGCGATTTGCGAGCGTATTTTCTATACAAATAAGCGACGCGGCGTAGACGCTGCGCGATCGCCTTCATACAAAATACGCTCGCAAATCGCAAGTGTGATAAGGCTCTTACTGTACTTATTTAGGCGGGTTTCACACTGGCCACGCGTTATGTCGAGAAGCGCGCGATATCTATTAAAAAATACAAGAGATCGAGCGGTTCAGTGTGCAGTGTGCTTATGCTGAACGTGTTTTTATACAAAAGGAGATACTTGTATTGAAATGTGTCAGGATGATTTTATAAATAAAAAAAATGTTTTGCGCGTAAATTCTATAGATATTAAAACACGATCAATTATAAAATGGTAATATATAGATAACTGATGAAAAGCTGCTACATAGAAGTTTTGCGTAACTGATTCCGTTCGAAATTAAGAAGGTATTTTCACCAAATCCACGAGGCGCGGTGCTATGGGGTTTGCCTTTCGGCCATTTAAAGATACCTAATAAACCTTTCCTATTGGGTAATTAATCGCCATTGTTTGATTATCTGTGTATTGCTTGAACAAATCTGTGAATAATATTTTCTTCGGTTTCCGCGACTGTCACACATTTAAATAAAACAATTTAAACGGATTATATCGCGTATACTCGTATTAATTATTTGAGCCTCCCTGACGTTTCAGTACCTTTACAGATACCGCTGTCAAAGGTTGACTGTCAGTGTCAACCGTCAGGGAGGGAGTCAGGGGGGCTCAAATAATTAATATACGCGATATAATCCGTTTAAATTGTTTTATTTAAATCTGTGAATATGCGCGAAAAGTCGATTTATCAAATCGTCTCACGATAATATATACACTTTTGTCTTAACTTTTTACGGTACATTACATACTTACTTACGCTACATAGGTACATACGCGAATAATATTGACGAAAATTTTAAAAATCAACACTTTTAAACGGGAAGTTAAAATAAAAATACTTACGTTTTCTTTTTGCTCCACCCTAATCTACAATAATTATTTTCTCATTGGGTTCATCCGATATCAGTTCTTTATATTTTTTTCATCACATTTGCTCGTAAAAGATGGTATTACATGTAGGTGTACTGAAGGACTAAGCCCTATATTGTTCCCGCGGGAGTTATAAATTGTTATAACTCCCGAGGGAGTTATGGTTTTAGTTTTAAAAATATAGTACGCACTCGCAGTTTACTTCAGACTAAGGAGGTTTCAATCCAGCCAAGGTTTTTTGTTGTACGAACAAAACTTGCCTACCAGCAAATTTTATTGTGTATTGAATTAATACGGTACATGTAACTGCATTAATATTTATGTTTTACAATTATTTAAGTGTACTTTGCAATAATTTTATTAAATTTAATTTTGAATTATCGATCGATACAATCTGGCAGTATGGCTTGTCATGTTTCTAAACTAAACGCAGTTCTTAGCATTATCTGTGCTAGACGACACAAAAAAAAGAAAAAAAAGTTATAAAATTATTGGTTAGGTACTATTTAGTTTTGTAACAAAATTACTGTTCGTATTTTAGTTTTATAATATATTACGGTGTTGATTATTCCTGCATAATATTGTTAATTGTTATTTGTTTAATGATTGATGGTAAGATTCTGTGTTATTTGTTTTCTGATTTAAGCTGATGGCCGTTTTGCCAGTGCTTATAGTAAATTAAAAAAATATATGCAGAAAAAAGTTGGTTGTCAATCGTTATCGTTTAATTAGTTTAATGTTTATTTTTGTCTTATGTATTTTTTTATTTTTTTTATTTGTAATCAACAAAATTTTATTTATCTGTCGAAAAAATAAACATGATTGTATTTACTGTAAAACTAAAATAAATAATAATTAAAACTAGTTTTTAAGCTAGAAGGGAACTATGAACAGTTCCGGAAGGTGCCTGGCTCAAAAGTCCCTAGAATACTAGCGGAGTTGCCGCGCACTATTTATGTATTTGTTATTTACTCCCAAATGTGATGAAAAATATTGTGTGTAAGGCGGGTAGTAAGGGGATTACAAACTCAGGACATTAAAAGCCCTCCGCCTTCGGCGTCGGGCTTCTAATAGACCTTCGTTAGTAATCCCCTACTTACTACCCTTATGACACAATATACTATTTCTCAAACATGCAATGAAATGTCATCATAACGTTATGTTATAAGTTATAATAACAGGCTTCGAAGTATCAGGTTTCAAGCTGAACAATTCGAGAAAAAGGAATTTTATACAAAATTGAAGGTCTAGGCCGAGAAGTATTTTTTTTTAACATGGCGGCTGTGTTCATTAGCAGGCTAAACGGCTGTTTTTTTTTGTGCTGCGTTTTTTTATTTCATTGAATATTTTTGAGAAAAGCACTATACATGCCTT
Organism: Apotomis capreana; assembly: GCA_947623375.1. NCBI lineage: Eukaryota > Metazoa > Arthropoda > Insecta > Lepidoptera > Tortricidae > Apotomis > Apotomis capreana. The sequence goes on along the minus strand of OX392509.1, from coordinate 23,287,958 downwards.
AGCCGTGAAAAGGGCTTGCCGGCTACCTATCACTATCCGGCCTCCCCACGGTCGGCCGTCTATGTGTCTATGACCTACTCACCCGGCACGCCCTCCTTTCCCGGCGTCTGCAGTAATGTAGGTACTATCGATAAATTGAGCACAATATTGTATCGCCCGAAGTTATTGCAGAGCTGACAACACTGCTGAACGGCGCACTTGAAAAGTTGCACATTCCAATGGTCTCAAGTTGCCTCTCGGCTCACTGCAGCGACGTTCTCGGTATTTCATTCCTCATTTTGTCGTCGTCACAGTTGGTAGTGCCCTCTTCTGTGTAACTGGCCAGTCTCTACTTAAACCCAAGTGCTTTTCACAGGAATATCATATTCAATACTTCAAATTCCGAACAAGTATTTAAAATTTCGAATTCTAATTGTGTTGGAAGTGGAATAATCGTTTTGAATTTGTTTCGATCTATTCTGCCGGTTCTTGTGAAGTCTAAATGAGCTTATGAGTATTGCGTGTTTTACGGGAATATTGCGTCATCTTTTTGTGTCGTGAATGTTCTTATTGAATTATCCAATTTCTTTATCTATTTTTTTATTTATTGAATAATAAATTTTAACTTGTAAATTATAAATAACTAAAAGTAACATTAATCTGGGTGTAACTTGTCTATTTCTTTCGTGTTTAGTATTGATAATACCAATTCTAAATACATATGTAACAGAAGATAAGTTTTGAATTGAGTTTATAAAGTGTTTTACAATTCTAGTCAGTACTTGATCGTAAGTTTCTAGTGTCGTGGTGGTAGGTAACCTTCATAATTTGTCTTTTCTTTCTTAGTAAAATAAATTCTAGCATTGTGGTCGAGTTTTTGTCTTTACATCTAATCTTTCTTCTAATAATTTGTTTTCCAGTGCAATATCAATTAGAATGTTAAATTATTTTCTGAAACAATTTGTAAAGAGAAAGTAAGTATCAAAATTAACGAGCTCGTTGGAAGCTTCCAGTGTAGACTATCGAGTGGAAAAAATCGTTTTGAATTTGTTTTGTTGTTCTATTCTGGCGGTTCTTGTGAAGTCTAAATTGGCTGAAATATAGTGTGTCTGAGTGTTTTACGGGTATATTGCGTCATCTTTTTGTGTCGAGAATGTTCTCATTTAATTATGCAATGTCTTTATCTAGTAATTGTTATTTATTGCATAGTAAATTTTCACGAACTTTTAAATTATAAGAAACTAAAAGTAACATTAATCTGGGTGTAACTTGTCTCTTTTCTTTCGTGTTTAGTATCGATAATACCAGTTCTAAATGTAACAGAAGATAAGTTTTTAATTGAGTTTATAAAGTGTTCTACAATTCTAGTCAGTACTTGATCGTAAGTTTTTTGGTGTCGTGGTGTTTGGTAGGTAAGGTAGTAAAATTTTCATAATTTGTCTTTTCTTTGTTAGTAATAAAATCTAGGATTGTGGTCGATTTTGTGTCTTACAACTCACCTCTCTTCTAATATTTTGTTTTCGAGAGCAATGCGCTTAAATTAGAATTACTGCAAATCACAAATGGTTTTCTGAAAGAATTTGTATAAAGAAATTAATTAACAAAATGAACGAGCTCCTTGAAAGCTTCCAGTGTAGACTATCAAAGGAATCTGAATAAGTATAAATAAAATATATTAAAATGGTTTCCACCAAAAAAATATAAACATTAGTCTCAGAATGGGTTCCTAGAAAATATTTTCTATGGTCTATTTTTGGTAACAGGTATTTTTTTTATAAGTGAAAAATATTGATAATGGTTTATAGATGTTCTGCGTCCCATAATATACTTTGTGCGTAACATTGTTGGTTACCAGTTGTAGTTATGATTCTGGTAATTATTTTTGTCACACTAAATAAATTACAGATTGATCGGTATACAAAGAGATTTCTTTCTTTTTTCAATATTCCGTCATGAAGTTATTTGCTATTTTTTGTTTCAATATTCCGACGTGACATCAAGCTAAATATAGGTCATGGCCTGTATCACAATCACAAGTTCCATGTTCCCCATTTTGAATGAATATGTTTGTTCTTCCGTGGTTCTCGTGCTGGTGCCAACCTTGCCACCCTTCCCCCGTTTATTTGTAATTCGGCGCTTTGAAGTTAATTATATTGATTGAAAAAATATTTTGGGTTTGATAGTGGTTTGGTTTGTAAGAAGAATTCTTGTGTTTCGTCCAATTGGCTCATATAATTCCATGTTAACACCGCGACCCGTAGTTGTTGGGCTAGTGCTTAGGATTTCGTAAAAAAATAATGTGTAGGTATGTTGTTATGTTAATCATTTAATGTGAATTGTCAGTTTATATAATATAGTTTTAGTTTAGACCAGTAATTAGAGGTAATCGATTATCAACATTTTATTTAAAAAATAATCACTCCGTTGTTCACAATGTAATTAATGTCCATGTGATTTCGAAACTCCTGCGTCTTGTAATATACTAATTATACATTTGAATTTAACGAAAGAGGCTCAAATAAATTATTTATACAAGTTATTTTTAAATAGATTTAAAACGTGATTACGTGCTCAATGTAAAATGAATATCTGCGAATATGAATAAATGAGGTTACAGCATAGTTCACATAAAATTGCATCTTGCTCGTACATAAATGGATTATGATAACATTGATTCATCGAATTTTGTATCGCATCTAAAGTATCTTTATTGGGTCAAGGACACAACCAGGTTATAAATAAACCTTCTTTCATTATTTTAGTTAGTTCATGGCGGTTAGCACATTAAAAGAGTAAAATGTTGTGCATATACTCTAATCTTCTCGTCACATCGTTACTGTCTTATTGTTTTTAAAAAGGCATTTATTTCGAAATCGTTGTCGTTTCCAAACGTATTGATTAAATTAATGTTTCAGTTTGTTTTTTGTCCTTATGGAGGAGGTCGAAAATTATTTCTTTTTTTTGAAATAATAACGATTACCGTAATGTCGATATTGTAATCCGAAGATAGATATATTACAATAAAAAATATCATCTACTATGTAGAGCTGCTTAACTAATGCTGATAAGCTTTTTCATACATGTAAGTATAAAATTACTAAATGTCTGCAATTATATTATATTGTTTAATATACTTTAGTCCAATGCTGCCCGCCAGTGATTGTGTGTAGTTCTTAAAGCTTGGTTTTTGGAATGAGGCCACCAAATACGCGTCACCTATGGTCAAAGGAGATGGACCAGGACCTTTGTCTATTGGGGACTGTGAATTGATAATGAGGATACTGGTTTTGGAGGATTTCATTAAAATTGTATGCATAATCGAACATACTTATAGGTGGTCTTAAGAGTTACTTGGCCCTGTGCCTGTGTGTTAAGAGTTGGTTGACGAATGCGCTTTGTTTGTTCGTCACGATTCATCTAAAATGCTGTACAAGTAATGATAATGAAAACATTAAGATTATTGTCTTTATGAATGTTTAACCCTACCGCCAATCGTTCGTTTTTCGTCTACTTTGGCGACTTCGTCTAGCTGATAAGTTTTACTTACTTGCACGAGTATCTATTTCGAAGTACCAACTAATTCCCTCAATATCGATACGAATTTCAACTTTACTTACATCATAATTATAACTCTCCCATCTCGGTATAGCTCAGCAATCCTAGAGCTACAAGGATTACGCTATGTTAGTACCCTGTTGTTTTCATAATGTATCGCTAGACTTCTGCAATTGTCCCATCTCTGTGTAGCTCAGCAATCCTAGAGCTACAAGGATTACGCTATATTAGTACCCTGTTGTTTTCATAATGTATCGCTAGACTTCTGCAATTGTCCCATCTCTGTGTAGCTCAGCAATCCTAGAGCTACAATGATTACGCTATGATAGTACCCTGTTGTTTTCATAATGTATCGCTAGACTTCTGCAATTGTCCCATCTCGGTATAGCTCAGCAATCCTAGAGCTACAAGGATTACGCTATGTTAGTACCCTGTTGTTGTCATAATGTATCGCTAGACTTCTGCAATTGTCCCATCTCGGTATAGCTCAGCAATCCTAGAGCTACAAGGATTACGCTATGTAAGTACCCTGTTGTTTTCATAATGTATCGCTAGACTTCTGCAATTGTCCCATCTCTGTGTAGCTCAGCAATCCTAGAGCTACAAGAATTACGCTATGTTAGTACCCTGTTGTTTTCATAATGTATCGCTAGACTTCTGCAATTGTCCCATCTCTGTGTAGCTCAGCAATCCTAGAGCTACAATGATTACGCTATGTTAGTACCCTGTTGTTGTCATAATGTATCGCTAGACTTCTGCAACTGTCCCATCTCGGTATAGCTCAGCAATCCTAGAGCTACAAGGATTACGCTATGTTAGTACCCTGTTGTTTTCATAATGTATCGCTAGACTTCTGCAATTGTCCCATCTCTGTGTAGCTCAGCAATCCTAGAGCTACAAGGATTACGCTATATTAGTACCCTGTTGTTTTCATAATGTATCGCTAAACTTCTGCAATTGTCCCATCTCTGTGTAGCTCAGCAATCCTAGAGCTACAATGATTACGCTATGTTAGTACCCTGTTGTTGTCATAATATATCGCTAGACTTCTGCAATTGTCCCATCTCGGTATAGCTCAGCAATCCTAGAGCTACAAGGATTACGCTATGTTAGTACCCTGTTGTTGTCATAATGTATCGCTAGACTTCTGCAATTGTCCTATCTCGGTATAGCTCAGCAATCCTAGAGCTACAAGGATTACGCTATGTTAGTACCCTGTTGTTTTCATAATGTATCGCTAGACTTCTGCAATTGTCCCATCTCTGTGTAGCTCAGCAATCCTAGAGCTACAATGATTACGCTATGTTAGTACCCTGTTGTTTTCATAATGTATCGCTAAACTTCTGCAATTGTCCCATCTCTGTGTAGCTCAGTAATCCTAGAGCTACAAGGATTACGCTATGTTAGTACCCTGTTGTTTTCATAGTGTATCGCTAGACTTCTGCAATTGTCCCATCTCTGTGTAGCTCAGCAATCCTAGAGCTACAAGGATTACGCTATGTTAGTACCCTGTTGTTGTCATAATATATCGCTAGACTTCTGCAATTGTCCCATCTCGGTATAGCTCAGCAATCCTAGAGCTACAAGGATTACGCTATGTTAGTACCCTGTTGTTGTCATAATGTATCGCTAGACTTCTGCAATTGTCCCATCTCTGTGTAGCTCAGCAATCCTAGAGCTACAAGGATTACGCTATGTTAGTACCCTGTTGTTGTCATAATGTATCGCTAGACTTCTGCAACTGTCCCATCTCTGTGTAGCTCAGCAATCCTAGAGCTACAAGGATTACGCTATATTAGTACCCTGTTGTTGTCATAATGTATCGCTAGACTTCTGCAATTGTCCCATCTCGGTATAGCTCAGCAATCCTAGAGCTACAAGGATTACGCTATGTTAGTACCCTGTTGTTTTCATAATGTATCGCTAGACTTCTGCAATTGTCCCATCTCTGTGTAGCTCAGCAATCCTAGAGCTACAATGATTACGCTATGTTAGTACCCTGTTGTTTTCATAATGTATCGCTAGACTTCTGCAATTGTCCCATCTCTGTGTAGCTCAGTAATCCTAGAGCTACAAGGATAACGCTATGTTAGTACCCTGTTGTTTTCATAATGTATCGCTAGACTTCTGCAATTGTCCCATCTCGGTATAGCTCAGCAATCCTAGAGCTACAAGGATTACGCTATGTTAGTACCCTGTTGTTTTCATAATGTATCGCTAGACTTCTGCAATTGTCCCATCTCTGTGTAGCTCAGTAATCCTAGAGCTAACAGGATTACGCTATGTTAGTACCCTGTTGTTTTCATAATGTATCGCTAGACTTCTGCAATTGTCCCATCTCTGTGTAGCTCAGCAATCCTAGAGCTACAATGATTACGCTATGTTAGTACCCTGTTGTTGTCATAATATATAGCTAGACTTCTGCAATTGTCCCATCTCGGTATAGCTCAGCAATCCTACAGCTACAAGGATTACGCTATGTTAGTACCCTGTTGTTTTCATAATGTATCGCTAGACTTCTGCAATTGTCCCATCTCTGTGTAGCTCAGTAATCCTAGAGCTACAAGGATTACGCTATGTTAGTACCCTGTTGTTTTCATAATGTATCGCTAGACTTCTGCAATTGTCCCATCTCTGTGTAGCTCAGCAATCCTAGAGCTACAATGATTACGCTATGTTAGTACCCTGTTGTTGTCATAATATATAGCTAGACTTCTGCAATTGTCCCATCTCGGTATAGCTCAGCAATCCTAGAGCTACAAGGATTACGCTATGTTAGTACCCTGTTGTTGTCATAATGTATCGCTAGACTTCTGCAATTGTCCCATCTCGGTATAGCTCAGCAATCCTAGAGCTACAAGGATTACGCTATGTTAGTACCCTGTTGTTTTCATAATGTATCGCTAGACTTCTGCAATTGTCCCATCTCGGTATAGCTCAGCAACCCTAGAGCTACAAGGATTACGCTATGTTAGTACCCTGTTGTTTTCATAATGTATCGCTAGACTTCTGCAATTGTCCCATCTCTGTGTAGCTCAGTAATCCTAGAGCTACAAGGATTACGCTATGTTAGTACCCTGTTGTTTTCATAATGTATCGCTAGACTTCTGCAATTGTCCCATCTCTGTGTAGCTCAGCAATCCTAGAGCTACAATGATTACGCTATGTTAGTACCCTGTTGTTGTTTAAATGTATCGCTAGACTTCTGCAATTGTCCCATCTCGGTATAGCTCAGCAATCCTAGAGCTACAAGGATTACGCTATGTTAGTACCCTGTTGTTTTCATAATGTATCGCTAGACTTCTGCAATTGTCCCATCTCGGTATAGCTCAGCAATCTTAGAGCTACAAGGATTACGCTATGTTAGTACCCTGTTGTTTTCATAATGTATCGCTAGACTTCTGCAATTGTCCCATCTCTGTGTAGCTCAGCAATCCTAGAGCTACAAGGATTACGCTATATTAGTACCCTGTTGTTGTCATAATGTATCGCTAGACTTCTGCAATTGTCCCATCTCGGTATAGCTCAGCAATCCTAGAGCTACAAGGATTACGCTATGTTAGTACCCTGTTGTTTTCATAATGTATCGCTAGACTTCTGCAATTGTCCCATCTCTGTGTAGCTCAGCAATCCTAGAGCTACAATGATTACGCTATGTTAGTACCCTGTTGTTTTCATAATGTATCGCTAGACTTCTGCAATTGTCCCATCTCTGTGTAGCTCAGTAATCCTAGAGCTACAAGGATAACGCTATGTTAGTACCCTGTTGTTTTCATAATGTATCGCTAGACTTCTGCAATTGTCCCATCTCGGTATAGCTCAGCAATCCTAGAGCTACAAGGATTACGCTATGTTAGTACCCTGTTGTTTTCATAATGTATCGCTAGACTTCTGCAATTGTCCCATCTCGGTATAGCTCAGCAATCCTAGAGCTACAAGGATTACGCTATGTTAGTACCCTGTTGTTTTCATAATGTATCGCTAGACTTCTGCAATTGTCCCATCTCTGTGTAGCTCAGTAATCCTAGAGCTACAAGGATTACGCTATGTTAGTACCCTGTTGTTTTCATAATGTATCGCTAGACTTCTGCAATTGTCCCATCTCTGTGTAGCTCAGCAATCCTAGAGCTACAATGATTACGCTATGTTAGTACCCTGTTGTTGTTTAAATGTATCGCTAGACTTCTGCAATTGTCCCATCTCTGTGTAGCTCAGCAATCCTAGAGCTACAATGATTACGCTATGTTAGTACCCTGTTGTTGTTTAAATGTATCGCTAGACTTCTGCAATTGTCCCATCTCAGTATAGCTCAGCAATCCTAGAGCTACAAGGATTACGCTATGTTAGTACCCTGTTGTTTTCATAATGTATCGCTAGACTTCTGCAATTGTCCCATCTCGGTATAGCTCAGCAATCCTAGAGCTACAAGGATTACGCTATGTTAGTATCCTGTTGTTTTCATAATGTATCGCTAGACTTCTGCAATTGTCCCATCTCGGTATAGCTCAGCAATCCTAGAGCTACAAGGATTACGCTATGTTAGTACCCTGTTGTTTTCATAATGTATCGCTAGACTTCTGCAATTGTCCCATCTCGGTATAGCTCAGCAATCCTAGAGCTACAAGGATTACGCTATGTTAGTACCCTGTTGTTTTCATAATGTATCGCTAGACTTCTGCAATTGTCCCATCTCGGTATAGCTCAGTAATCCTAGAGCTACAAGGATTACGCTATGTTAGTACCCTGTTGTTTTCATAATGTATCGCTAGACTTCTGCAATTGTCCCATCTCTGTGTAGCTCAGTAATCCTAGAGCTACAAGGATTACGCTATGTTAGTACCCTGTTGTTGTTTAAATGTATCGCTAGACTTCTGCAATTATCCCATCTCGGTATAGCTCAGCAATCCTACAGCTACAAGGATTACGCTATGTTAGTACCCTGTTGTTTTCATAATGTATCGCTAGACTTCTGCAATTGTCCCATCTCTGTGTAGCTCAGTAATCCTAGAGCTACAAGGATTACGCTATGTTAGTACCCTGTTGTTTTCATAATGTATCGCTAGACTTCTGCAAATGTCCCATCTCTGTGTAGCTCAGCAATCCTAGAGCTACAATGATTACGCTATGTTAGTACCCTGTTGTTGTTTAAATGTATCGCTAGACTTCTGCAACTGTCCCATCTCGGTATAGCTCAGCAATCCTAGAGCTACAAGGATTACGCTATGTTAGTACCCTGTTGTTTTCATAATGTATCGCTAGACTTCTGCAATTGTCCCATCTCTGTGTAGCTCAGCAATCCTAGAGCTACAAGGATTACGCTATGTTAGTACCCTGTTGTTTTCATAATGTATCGCTAGACTTCTGCAATTGTCCCATCTCGGTATAGCTCAGCAATCCTAGAGCTACAAGGATTACGCTATGTTAGTACCCTGTTTTTTTTCATAATGTATCGCTAGACTTCTGCAATTGTCCCATCTCTGTATAGCTCAGCAATCCTAGAGCTACAAGGATTACGCTATGTTAGTACCCTGTTGTTTTCATAATGTATCGCTAGACTTCTGCAATTGTCTAATTTAGTGACGCGAGCGTTTCATGTCGTTCATATATACTTTGCTCCGATCATAAAGAGATCCCCTGTCGTTCTTAAAGCTGAACTGTAATAAAATTTCGTCCATACATTCATCATGATGCACTTTAGTTTGCGGGGATGGTACAACACTTTAATCTAAATGCCATTCGGATATCAGCAGTAAACTTAACGGTCAGGGTCACCGTATTTGTAAAGACCACTGAAACCTTTGTTCGTACTTTTACCTGACTAGAGTGAAATATATTGATAATAATAACTTGACGTTTATCTTGTAATTTTCTTAGCGTTCTCAGCTTGTAATTGTCTGAAAAAGATAATGTTTCATTAAAACGGTTCAACTTTTCTGCTGTCGTCCCTCGACGACACTAGGTGTCATCGCTCTTCTTTAAGGGAGTTATATTTATTACCTGCTTATGCCTTTGATCCATAAATTCTAATTTTCCTGTAGTTTTTCTGCGATCAGCATAAATCGGTAATGTTTTATTCAAACGATTTAACCTTTCTGTTCTGGTTCCTTAGATGACATTCGGTGTAGAGTGCATCATAGCTCTGCTTTAGGGGTTATATTTATGACTTGATTGTCTCCCTGTGCTAATGCTAATTTTGCTGTTTTTTTCTGCGATCAGCAAAAGCTAGGTAATGGTTATTTCAAACAATTTAAGCTTTCTGGTGCCGTTTCGTTAGATGAAATTCGGTGTAGAGTGCATCATAGCTCTGCTTTTGTCCCCTTGACCCATCAATTCCAACTTTCCTTTATTTATTTCTGCGATCAGCAAAAAATCGGTAATGTTTTATTTTAACGATTTAACCTTTCTGTTCTGGTTCCTTAGATGACATTCGGTGTAGAGTGCATCATAGCTCTGCTTTAGGGGAGTTATATTTATTACTTGATTATCACCCTGTCACATTAACTTAAATTGTCCTGTATTCTATTCTGCGGTCAGCAAAACTAAGGTTATGCTTATTTCAAACGATTAAGCTGTCCGTTGCGGTTCCTTAGATGACATTCGGCGTAGAGTGCATCATCGCTCTGCTTTAGGGGAGCTATATTTATTACCTGGTTGTCCCCTTGACCTATCAATTCTAATTTTCCTGTATTTTTTTCTGCGATCAGCAAAAGCTAGGTAATGTTTATTTCAAACGATTAACGTTTCTGTTGCGGTTCCTCAGATGACATTCGGTGTTGAGTGCATCATCGCTCTGCTTTAGGGGAGTTATATTTATGACCTTGTTTATCTCCTTGTTGTTCAAATTTTCTTGTTTCCTGTCTTTTTCTCAGCGAATTTACATACCATCCAAACGGACAACCCTATTTGCCTTGCGTCCTTGTCGAAGATAGTTATTATCTGGCCCTCCAATGAAAGTAAACTAATAACTACCACCGATTGCTTAAGAAAATCATTGCTGGGGTGTCTTCGTCTCTCATATTGGTGTTCCATTTTACAAAATCTAGACATGACTTATATTAATCTACTATTTATTTATCATTTACTCATGTTTTCGGAGTTTAAAGCCATAAAAAAGAAAATATAAACTAATAACTTGTCAGTCTTCCTGTTACTTTTTCATTGATAGGGATAAAACATATACTACTAGGTACCGCGCTCATTTAAATATTATTTATGAGCTAGAATACATCTTCTCTCATATTGGAGTTCCATTTAATGAAGTCTAAGCTGAAAACAAGTATTCTATTGCTACATATGTCGCTCATTTACTATTTATGTATGAGTTAAAATACATAGTGTCTCTCCATGTTTGAGTTCCACTTCACGAAGTCTAGACTTGAGTTGTATTCGCTGGATGACTCTGTATTTAGACCTAATAATCAATAATATTTTAAATATGTTCAACTAAACGATTATCCTTTTCGCCGCCGCAAAAATAGTACATAACACCATGCATGGGCAAGGTTGTTTAGTCTATTGACTATCAGTCCACTGTATTAATTTTCCCATAATAACAATTAGACAGTTTTCCGTCAGCTTTTAGCAGTTTTTGGTATTTGTTAATAAAAACGTATAGTCCGCTTTTAGAGCTTTTTTTCGGTGTTTCTATCATTATATTTAAAATACATCTTATTGTATCTTTGTAATCCACTTCGAGAAGTCGGCTGGAATAATATGTACAATGTTAGTATACCCGAGAGGTCCGAGAGTCCATTTGGCAGGGTCGCCATGTAATGTTTTTGAAAGTGTTACAAATGTTATAATGAGAAACCTTAAGTAGTAGTAATCTCTGGTAGAATCATAAGTGTGCCAAGTAGTGTCATGCATCGATTGAACAATAGATGTGAGTCGTGGTATTACAGTCAGTCATTCTCTCCTTGTCTACTATCTTTTCCTAATATCTCTCTCGTCTATGCTTGTTGAGGCCGTGTCGCTGTAGCTGGTTCCACTTTGATAGGTCTAGGTTTACATTCATGATGCTCTTGTTGGACATATTTAATTTGTGTTTATTTCTCAAGGTTTCTTTATTCACAAAGGATAGGACAAGGTATCTTATTGAATTTTCTAAGGATCCTTACATAATTTTCGCTTCGTAGGTTACTTGCAAAAAGCACGTTTCATTATTCTCTTTTGTGTGGTGCCATACATTTTTTGAGCTCTATTTGCTTTTTAATCTTTTAAATGTTCGATGATGACCGTTTTCGAAATACGGTATTTTTGAATTGAAGCACTCTTTAAAAGTTTTTTACCGAATGTAGAGGAACCTAGAGGTCTTTAATATATTTTGGTAGGCTAATAAAACACTGTGATAGTATAGATTCGGTAATTAAGTAGGATCGGTAAAAAAATATATTAGTGTGATAATCAATGGTCTTGTTGATTTGAAGGAGACCCCTATTTCCTTCTTATTTCACTACATGTAACTTAAATGCATGGTAAAATTATATTTTGACAATTTACAACTCAACATAACAATGTGATTATTATTATTAAAATGGAACAAAAAATGATGTGAAATTTGTTCCATTACAAGGCGAATGCTCGTGGTGAGGTGGCACCCTTATGCATATTTATCGTTGGCCATTCTCAGAATGTGAACGTAACAAACAGTTCCACACTGCGTCACGTTCTCAAAACTGCAATTTAAGCGAAGCACTTATGTGTTGACTGTCGATTAGCAACGTAGGTACATTGTGAACAAGAAGCCTTTGAAACATTGTGTTACACAACACAGTGTTATTATCGTGTGACCTAAATACAGGAAAGTGTTTTCCGTTCATTAGAACCTTTTACATTGTTGAAAGTATTAGCGAGCGCCTAACGCACAATACTGCCAAAATGTGTTACTATAATTATAACAAGGATTTTTTATTTTATTTCTTCAATTGGTGACTTACAAAGTTTGACACTGAGGTATAAACTGCTCTGATTTATTTTTCTTAACTAAATAATATTTGAGTGTTTTACTCGCTATAATGTTGTGAAGTCTTATCTAACTTGGTATATTCATATCCTAAATCTAGGTAATTATTACGAATGGTTTGTCTTAAACGCGCTTAATTCTTTCACGTAATTCTATTATAAGAATTTGGTATGTATCGCCGCCGTATGGTAAAATCATATAATTGTCATACCTACTTGAGGAAGTTATTTCTTCCTTCCTTTGGAGTCCTCAACATTTCGCTTAGGACTACTATTGGATACACGAGTGTTGAAGTCACTCGCTGTTCGTGAGTTAAAAACCTTGAAGTTGACTTTTGGTTTATTTCTATGAAAACGTTTTTATAAAATTAAGATTACACTAAATACAGACATGTGGAGCTGAATGGCTGACGAGGATGTTGACGCGACAGTTTTTATACTCATTAATGAGGCTTGCTTCTCTCGCCTGGTGGTCCAAAGTGCGATGTTTATCACCCTTTGTCTGGAAAATGGGTCTTTGTGGCTTATGTTTGATGTTTGCGTACACTCGATGCCATCCGGCGATCTCGTCAATTGACTCGTGTTTGGTTCACATTTTTGGTTGATTTGCTTTTTGGTTATTGATTTGTTGGTTTCTGGTTTCTTGATTTGTTGAAATCTTGGTCCTCAAGGCAGGTTCGCCATGCGAATGCAATATCAGATTTTAAGATGGTGCTCAATGACAGACCAGTTGTATAAGAAAGTTTATTTTAACCCAGTTATTACTGAAACTTTTTAAAGTGTCGGATTGCTTTGATTTTTAAATATGATGTACTATAGTGAAGTTTTAGTATAGGAAAAATAAAATAAAAAATACTAATCGACTGGAAAAACTGGAAAACGGGTGGCGTTATAACGCCCGGTCGTAAGATCGGCCACCAACCTATTACAATAAACATATATTTTGGATTCAAATAAAAAACACATTTTTCATTGTTATTATTACTGGATCTAAATTAAACACTAGGCCTTCGATAGGCCACAAAACCTGCAAAAAATTCGTATTCGGTATTACACGTATGTGATTTCACACAACATTTACGACATATGAAATTGGTTTTCCTTTTTACAAATTGTGCAACGGCTTTTAGAGTCTTGATATTCTTTTAAATTATCGATGCAGTCATATCGAGAGGCTTCTCGATAATTGCGAGAAATTCGAAAGGCTCCACGCTTTTTATTTTTTTTTTCATAGGTCTCCAACAGTCCTCTTGCAACAACTCTGCGAAAAGTCAAGTGGTCGTAGTCTCCGCCATCACGTTTATACAACTGCCAGGTATTATGAGTTGCCAACCGTGGCAGAATAATGAGAAATACAATTTTTTCCCGCGGATAGACATTCGATATAATAATCCAATATTTTGATCCGATTGATCCACCCATGTTTTCATTGTAACTTTTTATAATAGGTTGATTAAGAAACACATACTTTTCCAATTGTTGAGAAAATTGTAGCATTATGAAGTAGCTCAAATGGTGGCTGAATGGTTAGTTAAATATAGTTCCCAAAAAAAAAACAGGATATACAAATACACGAAAATTTTTTAAATATGTATATCATTATATAGTTATAAAACCAAAGAATCCAAGAAACCATCATAGTTCACTTTGCGCCTTTTAATGTGCCAGAATAGGCGACTAGGAGATAACTCGTGAGTTATCTCGAACATGTCCCCGCTGGCTGAAGCTATCGATAACTCCAGCCAGAAGGTCATCCACAAGTCGGGAGCAGGATTACGAGGACAAAAGATAGGATGTCCTTCGGGAGCATCGAATACGCTCAAGTAATACTGGTCACCAGCCGAGGTAACCACCAAGGTTGTGTAGTACAATTTCAATCTGAAGCGCGCACTAAAAGAGGCGCTAACATTCTCAAATTCTTTAAGCTCCATATTGATGGACATCGCAATAATAAGTGAACAAACAATAATGTGTACCTAACTATGTCCAAGGGCAAAATCTAGGAATACATTCTGGCTCAAAATTACAACTACTTAACTTTCTACAATTTGGTTAACGGTGACCCGTGGGTCATATTCATATTAACTAAAGCTACACAATACACAAAAGAACAAAACAAAAACACTGTACAATCAATCAATCATTACCGCTACACATCCGCTACAAGAAGCTTAACTAAACTTAAATAACTATTTACAATGCCTGACGCGCGAGTGGCCTGCCCGCTAATCTATGCTTATGCGCCGCATCAGTATTTGCCCTGGCACGCTGTTGCTAATGTACGAAACGGTAACTTTATTATCTACCGCTCGTACCTAGCACAAACAAATACTTCCATTTGCAAGTGGTTCAGCATGCTTATGCTTACGGCAATCGAAATGAACTAACTACTTAACAAACAAAAAATGATATATCACTAAATCACGTTTGCTGCTAAGGGACCGTAAGGTAAAACCTTAGAACCACAAAGACTTAACACCCTAGGTTAACATGTGGCCTGCCGTCCTTATGGAAATGAGGCCATCCGTAAGCTCGCACAACACTCGAAATATTATTGCGGGCTTACGGCCCTTAAAACAAGGTTAACCTAAGTAATGTCGCGCTGAGCCTAGCTAAAACATGGTTCGTACCTTACTTACTACGTATGTCCGCTTATGCTCTACACTCGCACACTAAAAAAAAACACAAAAACACCGAAAAAAAAACGCGCACTGCGACACCCCTGGGCCGAATTGCTGCCCAGGTAACCCGCACTCTCGCAATAGTTTGCTGTGTCACTGGCTACGGAGTCCGCCAGTAACATGTCCGCACCGCGAAACCGCTATGACCTGCCGCTGGCTATAACGTCCGCCAGCGACATGGCCACACTGCGAAACCGCTATTTCCTGTCACTGGCTATAGCGTCTGCCAGCGACATGGCCGCACGCACTTGTCCGCCCCCGGCCCGAAGCGGAAGTGATAAAAACACTCCCATTCGGGCCGTGACCTGGCGGACCGAGGCTGCTCGGCGAAGGTCACCATCCGCCTGCTCCGCGGCGAGGCTCCCCTGACCTCACCGCGTGTCGATGGCTGGGGCGACGCTGCCGCCTGGGGTGCCTCCGAGCTGCTTCGGGGCCGCTGGCCGGCCCTCTCCTGTCCGCCCTCCGCCGAGCTTCCGGCGCGGGCGACGGGACGGCCGACTCCGCACGGCGGTGCTGCCCGGGGCTGCGGAGACACCATGCCTCCCGGGGGTCCTTCAGGCTGGAGAGCCGCCAGTAGCGCCTCCTGGCGCAACTCCAGCCTACGGAGCCGACTCGCCAATTTTGCGACCTCCGCCAGCACCACGTCTAGCGTTCCGAAAACGGCGTACATTTTTCACTTTTATGAGTGACCTTGCCCAAAAACGAAAAAAAAGTAACGAAAAAAAAACAAAACTACACGCCAATTAAACTTGCAAAATCACGTCGGGGGTCACCACTTTAGGGATTGATGACGTGTAGGTGGTGAAATGCAAAGATCAACTAATATTACTAGAATTTATTATTTATAAGGCACAAGTTAACTGAAGGAAGGGGCAAGGCGCACTGGCGGGACCGCTCTTCGCAACCGACGCATAAGTGCCTTCGGCAGCTTATGCGCGGTCATCGAAATGTGTCCCTAGTCCCTACACATACATGCTGCTAAGTCCTGCTCTGATAAAAATAGCATAGCATCCTTTCGTAGGTTAAACGCAAAATACGGAAATATTTGTATCATCTCGTACATCTGACTCCCATTCTGGTACGGGATGCTGATCACCTTGTCCAATTCGAATATATCCGAATTAACTATTGGAACTCTAATTTCTATCATTAAATAATTACTGTAGGCTCTTGCTGTCACTCTTGACAACTTGTACAGATCCCTTAGATTGTCTTCACGTATTGGTAACGTAAGATCACCCCAAAGCTGACCCGCAATAATATTAATTTGTTCTCTTAGCTGCTCCGGCCCCAATAGATGCGGATCTATCCTTCCCTGATTGAGATCCACCAGCTAACTGACTAATGTTTGTTGTATGCTTTTGATATTCGTCAACGTGGTGTATGCTGCAAATGCTGCTGAGGTGATATAAAACTCCCTCCGAATGACGTTGCTCACCTTCTCCATATTTTCCGATAAAGCGCTCAAATCATCCTTGAATAGCGAAAATTGTTGATTAATTATTGATTCGTGTCGCTGTAAAATATTGTATTCAGCTTTTATAACGCTAGTTTGATTTTTCAGTAATCCCTGAAGATGATTCTCATTTTGTGTTATCTGCAATATGTCCTTTTCGTATTGCTCCGCAAATCTCTCGTCTAGTACACCAAACAAAGAATTAGCGATGTACCCGATACCATTTACTAAACCCCGCTTCTTCCTGGATTTGTCCCTCAGCAGTGTATTCAAATGATCAATTTCGCTTAGCTCATGCTGTTACTGCAGTGCTATATTTTTATACTGATTAGCTAAATTATTCGTTGTAATAATCTCATCCAAATGCGATAATTTGTCATGTTGTAAAACACAACCAGTTTCCATTCATCCCGAACATGCTGTAGTCTCCCTATCTTGTCAAAATACAGCCCTTTGTTGACATCCAAAGCAGTGATAACACTTGAAACCGTCGGTGATATCAACGTCCCCAGCACTAGTAACGTTGTAAAGAGACTCTTGTATAATGGTCTGCTACGTCTACCTCGATTCGGCGAACCCCCCGTATGCGTATTTTTACAGTAAACCAAGGTGTTACTGTTAGTTATTAAATTTAGACATTAGCTACATACTACATCATCACAGTCTTCAATTTCTGTATCCGTAGTGTCTGGATATTTCACCACCTTTATGCGTGGTACAGGCCTAGACTCTGCATCCACCTTTGTAGACTTCGGGGCAGGTCTAGACTCTACATCTTCAACTGGTTTCGACTTCGATTTGGGCTCTGATTTTGAATCGGACTTCGTCTCCACAGTCTTTGGCTTCGAAACAGTTTTTCTCTCAGTCTTCGGTTTAGTTTCTGAATCTGGTTTCACAGTCTTCGATTTAGTCTCTGAATCTGGTTTTATCTTGACTGGCTCTGGCTGGCTGGCTTCATCTACATCAAACTTCGACTCAGTGTCTTTTTCTAATGCTTCCACATTTGCCCGTTGTATTATTGGCAGATTATGGTCATCTTTCCCAGATGACTCTTGATGATTAAGTTCATTGAATGCAAACTCTAGCATGTCTTGGTCAAGCTCAATATCCATATATCCCTTCAAAGAGTTTATTGCGTTATCCACTTCATCATTGGCAGAAAATTTATTAAAGTATTCGCTCGCCGCCGATTTTGTGGGATACTTGTCCTGATTCAGTGCATTCAATATGTCAAATACTGCATTTTCTTGTTTCTTATCAATCTCTACAATAGGTGTTGGGATACATGTGTCAATTGATCCCACATTGGCCGATTCTGGGATGTATGGCATCTTGATTTCCAAATGCATTGCCAATATGTGTTGGGTCATACGAGATCTCTGTTTCGTAGTCTTGGTACATTGGTTGCATCGATATTCACTCTTTGATTTTCCATTCTTGTCCTGGACCGTACCAATTGTTACATATTCTTCAAACTGAAATGACTCGGCTCTGTATGCCGTGCGGTCTTTTCTGAATGGTTTCAGGCTACGAACGTTTGCCGATCCGTCGGTGGCAATAGACGGGTTGTATAGGTAACTTTCAGCGGTTGATGCCATGATGTATGTTTGTCGTTGGAGGATGTCTGTAGTTGGAAGATATTTGAATATAGAAAATGATTAGAAAAATTGCTCGGAAAAATTGGCATAATAAGGGTGTAGAATAACCGTACTAGTATGAGATACTGGAGCACAATAGTAATATGGTATTAGAGTTTCTAATTTATACTAATGTTCTATTATCTATTGCCTAGTCCAGGTGGATGCACCCTTATGCTCGTTGGTGGCAAGTCTCCTGCGGCTTTACGCTCCCAAGCCTTTGCACCATCTTTACACTTTGCTGGCACAAAATAACACAAGAACAAGATGAGAATCACTCCCAACACTACCATTCCGATGCCAACATAGTTCAATTTTGATTCCATCTGCGTTGAAAAGCTTTCCACTTTCGCTACTGCTATGGTGTTGTGCGAGTTATCGTCCTGCGTTTTGCTCTGTCCCCAACCCATTTTACTTTTGAGTATAAAATGTTATGCTTTACCAAAAAATAATGCAATTACTGTGTCGTTCTAGAATATATTGTAATGGTATTTACCAATTTGTAATGCCTTATTTACTAAAGAACCTATCTATGCTTTAAATTACTACGTGCTCTTTTGCTGATCTAATTACGTGATCACTGTCCATAAGCGATAATAATTCGTGATGTTGCAATTATTCGTCTTACAAAATGAATATTTTTTTTGATGACTGGTTGGATCATGCGACCATGGATCATGGATTTTAATACACTGACTCATTTCCAATAATAACAATATGAATAGTCTGCCTCAGGGCATTAAAGTTCTATCAGCACTTTGCCGCGAACCTTCCCCGATCGAATCTGTAACGTCGTAAGTACCGTTGTTGGGTCACTTTACATGTGTCACAGCTATATATATAAAAAAAAACGCACAACGAAGTAACAGCCCCCAGGGGATACCTTTCGGGCCGACTCCATGCCCGATGCCCCTGGTGTGGGGTGGAGAGTCAGCGCCTACTCTCCGACCCCAATGCTCTGCCACCTGCATGGCTTCCTGCATCTCGACGCCCGGGCCCCGTACTTATGGTGAAAGTAACAATCCCAGTCGGGACCCCTGTGCGCCGGTGTTGGCCTCGTGCCTGGGCGCGCCGATGGCCCTGGCTCCGCGCTGTGTGGAGGGTGGCCTGCAGGCATTTGGGCCATTTCTTCTTTTTCTTGCTTGGTGCTTGGTGCTTGGTGGTAGTTCTGTTGTTGCTGTTGTGTGTCCTTCAATTTTCAAGTATTCAAGTATTTTCAAGTATTTCAATTTTTTCTTTATCTTGAAGTTCTAGGTCCTTACTGCAGGGTCACCATGTAATATGTGAAGGGTTGAAGGTTGCGAGGTCAGAGGCTGGGTAGCAGTGATACAACTGTTAGCTCGGTGTAAGTTCTACCTTTTGTGGTGTATGACGTTGCTATCCCGTCACACACCACACCTTTCCCCTTTCTTTTTTTTTTAATATATATAATTATAGAACCAAAGAGTCCACGAAATCAGCGTAGTTAACTCTGCGCCATTTAATATGCCAATAGGCGACTAGGAGACAACTCATGGGACACCTCGTATATGTCCCCGCTGGCTGAAGTTATTGATAACTCCAGCCAGAAGGTCATCCATAAGTCGGGAGCAGGATTACGAGGACAAAAGATGGGATGTCCTTCGGGAGCGTCAAAAACGCTCAAGTAATACTGGTCACCCGCCGAGGTGACCACCAAGGTTGTATAGTACAATTTCAAACTGTAGCGCGCACTGAAATAGGCGCTAACATTCTCAAATTCTTTGAGCTCCATATTAATGGACATCGCGATAATAAGTGAACAAATAAATCAAATATCGAAAGCACAAAATGCAACAGCATGGTCTAAAGCCTTTAAACCAATATCGGCAAATATTAAAGCCGTAAATTCTGTCTGAACGTCATTATCACACACAAATCGTTGTAATATACATTTTACTTTTAAGAGGAGCCCTGTGTCTTTTATTTCCAAAACCAATATAAAATATTCTTCGGTTTCTATGCGAATTATTACGTAAAATATAATCGGCAGTACGCCCAATAGCTGAGACTATTAGCATGTATGAACATCCAAAGAGTTCATGCAACATTTTTACTCTCTCCATTGCAGCGATTGATTTGACGATTATCATGTATAGCACATATATGGCGAAGAATGTTGATCCGCAATTTCCAATAAATTTGAACAAACCCCACGTTTCTAGCCAAAACTCATGAAATATACTCTTGAGTTTGGCCTCACCGATGAACATGGAATAGTCTATCGGTGTGTGTGACGCACTATCTCCATTTATACCGCTTGCTATTTTTTCGTTTATGGTGAAATATTAAGACAGGAGTGTAAAAGGGAGAGAGGTAAAGACCAGTTTAGTTGTGTGTAAAAAGAACATTTATTTTATATAAACGACTGTTTATATACTTATTACAATTTGGGTTAACGCTTATCCAAGCAATATGCATTATGTTACGGTAAACCATTGTGTTACTGTTGAATACTAAATGTAGACATGAGCTACATACTACAGCTTCCCCGTAAGATACCTTCACCCCCGGGGTGCTGGAGAAAAAGAAAAAAAAAATCCATGTTACTTGTTTACAATTCGAAATGAAGATGGGGACCACTGTGTAAACTACTTATAACTAAGTTTATACACTTTACAAATATTTATCAAAAATTAGTTGGACACCCCAAAAAAAAATGTCGTCATATCCCAGTGTCACTGTTTCAAATGAAATATTTATTTTTAGTTAAAGTTTAAATTATTTTTATTAAAATTTCTGTCTGTTCCAACAAAATTATTAGTATTTTTATCAATTACCTAATCTCTCTCAAAATAAAAAAAAAATTATAAAATTCACCATTAAATCTCATGTATATATCACATGTATTGTACTGGTATTACGGTATCGGTACATTTACCCTATAAAATATCTAATGCCTTATAAATGTTGGAGTCTCTGCTCTCAACACGAAATAAATGGGAATGGTTACCCAAGGGCATGGTCACCCTTTAAACAACAATGTGGGCTACGCCTCTGTGCGTACCCTATCCTCAAAAATAGTGGGTATGGTCACCCAAATGGTATATCAGGCTACATGCACTATGTGCCTGTAAGTCGGTGTCGCAAATACATTAAGACTTAATAAGTCTCCAACTGTTCTCACGGAGGGCGCGATAGTCCAGAACACCATGAGCAAACAAGAAGGACTAGCGCCCAAACTTTATACCTAATCAATATGGCATATCAGGTCCGTCGCCTGTACTTAGGAACACAATATATATTAAGACTAAAATCCCCAAATACTTTCACGGAGGACGGTAGGTCACACTATGATCAAGTAAAAGGATTGTGAACCTAACCGATGCAAGTACACACTATACAAATGTGCCTTCATCTCCTAACATAAATCTGTACCGTACCTTACCAAGTACTGAGAGAGTAAAAAAAATATATATTTGAAATTAAAATTTCATTAATAAAATTTCCTATAAGGAAAACAATAAATTCAAGATTTAAATTCACTAGACTACATTATTAAATGATCAGTTCAACAACTAGTCAAAGTGTAATTGTTACGTAAAAATATTTAAATAAATCTCGAACGCACTAAGTGTGGGTATCGGATTTCGTTCAATAAAATTTAAAAGTTACAGAAGTCGTCGTACACGCGCGACCTACTTAAAATTTTTGCTTACGCGCGCGGGTGTCCGTTTCCGAGCGTGCCGGTATTACCGGATGTATTGCGAAATTTGTTTATTATGTGAGTTTAATCTAAAAATAGAATAAATTGTACGACTTTGTGATTTTAAGTGACATGGGCTATGACTGTAATTAAATGACAATTAGAAAGTATTACTTTTTAAAAATTGAAATGAATTATAGCGTTAACCGATTAACTAAGAAAAGAGAAAAAACAAAATGCAAAATTATTGAAAATTATAGCGATGACGGCGAGTTTATAACTCCCTGGCCAGTTCCATGGTGGTCTGCCGGTGCTTGCCATGGCCACCCGTCCGCGCCATCCTCTGCCTCTTCCTGCACCTTCTTGCGCCGTTCCTTCTTGTGTCAGCCGGTGCGCCCTTGCGAGCGGCGTCTCAGGGTAGACGTTGCTTAGTGGTGGTATTCCTTCGTGCCGGCGGGTTGGTGTGATCCTCGCCGTTGGTGCCGGAGTTTGGGCCGGTTGAGGAATTGTTCAGAGGTCGTCACTATCGGTGTGTCTTCCTGGACTTCCACCTGGCCAGTCCTTGTGGGCTGGTGTTGCTGGTTCTCGCCTGGTTCTCGCTCTGGTGCCGTTGTTATTGTCGTTGCTGGAGGTGCTGCGGTTGGCGGTAGCTGCGTCCTTATGCGCAGTTGTCCTCTGCGCACCTCGACGGTCAGGCCGCTGAGGACGCTGACGGGTCCCTCGAACTTGATTGTCACTCCGCCGATTGTCATTGTAAGTTTGTCCATTTTTCTTGATTATTTTTTGCTTGATAGTGTTCTTAATGTGTTATTTTACTGGATCTGACTGCTAGATTCCTTGTGGTCCGCTATGGCAGGATCGCCATGAAATATTAAGACAGGAGTGTAAAAGGGAGAGAGGTAAAGACCAGTTTAGTTGTGTGTAAAAAGAACATTTATTTTATATAAACGACTGTTTATATACTTAGTACAATTTGGGTTAACGCTTATCCAAGCAATATGCATTATGTTACAGTAAACCATTGTGTTACTGTTGAATACTAAATGTAGACATGAGCTACATACTACAATGGATTTACGCTCTTGGGGGTACATCTGATGCCTTATTTCATCTATTTGTTCATTTGTGTATATGCCAGCAGTCATTATGTTCTAGATCTAACCCTTCCCAGGGCGCCGGACTTTTGGATGATAGTATTATAGGCGTGTTCGAAGGTGTAAGACTTCGTTGCAATCGGAACCATCTCGATCCAAATTTATATTCTGGGGTTCGCATGCTTGCGCATGGCGCCGGTGTTCCACTTTTCTGCAATAGGTGCGACCTTGGTGTAACGTAAAAACTTTCATTTCTGTAAAGAACAGGGTATTCGTTGGTACAGGGTGGTTGGGATCGGCAAGTGGTGAGACGGCGACTGGATGGCATTTTACTATATGAATGACCTCTCCTGCCGCACTAGCGGTATAGCCGGGTGAATTCATGTATTGGTCTGCAAATGACACTGGAGAGACGTGAGCCAACGTCTGTAAAGTTCGAAGATGCGCTCGTTCTAGCTCGCAGATCTTTACTGATAATATTCTATGCATTATTTTTATCGCAGACTCGATTCCGTGGGTGACATACATCACCTTCGAATTGACGTAAACAAATGGATCCAGCTCTCCAATTGGCACCGTGTTCCCACTGAAAATAACACTTGTTTTCGGCGACTTCTGTTATGAAGTAGTTCGGATGCTCAGTTTGATACATGGTAAATCTACAGATGTTTTTGCTTCCAATCGTTGTTAAAGTGAAAACTTGTTTATCGCTTTTAACACTGAACATCGTGGAGGTTTTGAGGTTATGTTCTTGATCTCTACCTACTAAGGTAAACGCAGGTATCAACGACCTATCGAAAATCTGCAGGTAATACCGACCTATAAATTGAAAGTCAATTTTTACGCTTCCTGTACTATTCTAGATATAGATAGCTGAAGCTACGCACACGTTGGTTCCTAGACCATCATTTACTTTAGCGATAGTGTGTGTGAAAGTGCAAAAAAGAGACAAAATAACCCAGTTTGTGCGGAGACAGCGTGGGTGAAGTTCACGTCGTACTAGGCCTTAATCCATCAGGTAAAGCACGTGACTTTTCTACTTAAGCGATTTATTCGAATAAGTGAGTGCTATACTTTTTGTTGTGTTATTAAATATGTTCCGTTGAGTGTCAGTTCTGGATTTCATACCACATTTTATTGAAAAAAAAGCTATTTGAAACGATAAAACCTTAAAATAAAATAGGACGGTCTTAGCTTCATCAGTTTTAGTTGTGGCAGCTATCGCCGAGTCATAAGTCGTTAATGGCCTCAGCATAGTGTTTCGGTTTTTTCTATATTGTGTTATTATATGACAATAACACAGGTAGTTCAATAGACCAATTGAAATTCAAACATCTGTTCTTTGTCAAAATGTATTAGCGACCTACGTATTGTTGTCTACTTTCTTTTTTATTACGCTTTTATTTTAACCAATATTGACATATTTTTGGAAGGTCGACTCATGCATCGTTACATTTATAAATATTTGTTTTTTGTTTAAAACTGTATGCATGGGTACATATTTCGTGTTATATTTATTCATTACGATCTGATTTATAGTCAGAAGGTGTAACTTAATAATAAATACCTACTTTTTATGAGTCGCTAATACATCATATGTTTGCACTTACAAATTTTATTACCGACCCATAAGTCGATAATGGCCTCAGAATAGAGTTTTGTTTTTTTTCTCTATTATGTCATTATATCACAATAACACAGGTATTTTAATAGCCCAATTTAAATAAAAACATCGGTTCTTTGTAAAAATATATTAGCGACATACGTATTGTTCTCTACTTTCTTTTTTATCACGTTGTTAATTGAACTAATAATGACATATTTTTGAAAGGTCGATTCTTGAATTGTTACATTAAAAATTATTGTTTTTTGCTTAATACTGTGTGCATGGGTTCATATTTCATGTTATATTAATTCATTACAATCTGTTTTAAAGTCAGAAGGTGTAACTTAATAAAAAATACCTACTTTTTATGAGTCGCTGATAAATTTTATGTTTGTACTAACAAATTGTATTAGCGATCCATAGGGGTCGGTAGTAGCAACAGTAAGAAGCTATTACCGATCGTATATAGATTATTGTATATCTCACCTACTTTGTGACCGGACACTTTCTTTGTTTTTTGTTTAAAACTGTATGCATGGGTACATATTTCTTGTTATATTTATTCATTACGATCTGATTTATAGTCAGAAGGTGTAACTGAATAATAAATACCTACTTTTTATGAGTCGCTAATACATCATATGTTTGCACTTACAAATTTTATTACCGACCCATAAGTCGTTCATGGCCTCAGAATAGAGTTTTGTTTTTTTCTCTATTATGTCATTATATGACAATGACACAGGTACTTTAATAGCCCAATTTAAATAAAAACATCGGTTCTTTGTAAAAATATATTAGCGACATACGTATTGTTCTCTACTTTCTTTTTTATCACGTTGTTAATTGAACTAATAATGACATATTTTTAGAAGGTCGATTCTTGAATTGTTACATTAAAAATTATTGTTTTTTGTTTAAAACTGTGTGCATAGGTTCATATTTCATGTTATATTAATTAATTACAATCTGTTTTAAAGTCAGAAGGTGTAACTTAATATAAAATACCTACTTTTTATGAGTCGCTGATAAATTATATGTTTGCACTAACAAATTGTATTAGCGATCCATAGGGGTCGGTAGTAGCAACAGTAAGAAGCTATTACCGATCGTATATAGATTTTTACGATCGGTGATAGCTGCATAAAAATCGTTAATAGCTTCACAGGCATTTTTGTGAGTCGGTATTAGCAACAATCGACTTCGTCGTTATATAAATTATTTTATACAGTATAGACCTTTATTCAGTAGCCTTTAACATAGAAAATATAGAATTTACACATAATACAAACGTAAAAAAATAAAAACGTGAATCTGAGAGCAATCAGCATCCTTAAAAATTATGGTTCATTTTGAAATTGCCTTAAGGGGGTCGGTAATACCTGCGTTTACCTTATAGTCTTTACTTTTGTGACGCTGTGTGACTGTACAGTACAGTACATGATAAGAGTCTTCAGCGCATGTGACCATTTGCGCTAATTTCCGGAAAACGCGTCCATATGTTGGATCTATGCATGTCTCGTCTGTCGTCCTTATAAGTTATTCCACTGCCAAGACGTATTTTATCTTCTTTCATCATACGTATAGCCGTTCCCGTTGAAAATAGGAAAGTTATTTGCCCATGCGCGACAACGTCTTTGTACCTAATTGCCTCGATCATTATTGAAGATTCCGCCTTCACATGTGCCATCAGGACTCACTTCACCTGCTAAGGTGACTGATCGTGTATACTAGGGTGGAGCGTAGATGTATGGAGAAAAAAAAAAGTTGTCTGATCGACCTGGAACATTTGTAATATGTTGCCTTTAGATAAGATATTAATGAATATATATATATGTAATTGATTTTAAATATGTTTCAGCCCTCTACTTGAGCTAGAAAAAATATTTTTTACTCATAATTGGTAAAAAAAAACTATTTTTTTTTACGTAATTAGTATTAGATTTATAAAGAAGGGTTTCAACTTCAAATGTTTTGAGCTTATTTCATACTCTCGGCAGCTACTACGTGAACCTGTAACCCAAATTAAATTTCAGTATTTTTAAAATTTAATATTTTTAATATTGTTATAATTTTCTGCAATAAATATCTTTTATTTCTAGTATTATGTGCTTAGAAAAAAATCACTTGACTTTCATTAAAAAAAAACAAGATTCTGATCAAAAAAAAATTTTTTTCAATGTGGGCTTGAACATTATACTTAAAATGACAGTAGAGGGCTAAAAGTAGTATTGAATATTTTTCTTGTACACCTGGCAGCCTAATGCAACGTTTTAGAGACGTTCTGAGTTGAATTTCCAAAAAAAAATAATTCGCTCCACCCTAGTGTATACGTTTCGTTGAAGCTGGAAATCTGAAACTCACGACCTTTATCAGGTCGTAGCCCTTTTGGAGTAGTCCCGGGATCACACCGTCCGGCCCCGCTGCTTTAAAAGGAGCGAAGGATTTGACTGCCCAGGCCAGTCTCTCCTCCGCTACTACCTCCTCGGCTGTCTTCCAGTCCGGTTCAGAGCATCCTGGACACGCGCACTTTTAAGTTTATGCATCATGTAGCACTCCTCAGAAGTGACACGGTACAACTCGCTTATAATGCCCCCGTTAACGAGAGAGTTATGACAGCCTTGTCCACAGTAGAAAACTTCGTAGTTCAGTGTAATCATGCATGCATATGTTTCCACATATGCAGTCTCTCTTAACTTTGATAGTTTAATCTCAGTTTGTTCCTCTTTGAAATCCTCACCTTCTAAATGGCA
This sequence comes from Apotomis capreana, assembly GCA_947623375.1. NCBI lineage: Eukaryota > Metazoa > Arthropoda > Insecta > Lepidoptera > Tortricidae > Apotomis > Apotomis capreana. The sequence continues at coordinate 23,260,572 of OX392509.1, read as the reverse complement.
GTCGCCAACATCCAATAAGGAAATGGGCGTGTAATTTGATTGATCTGATGTACAGTCGAAAGTTATATTTTGTCCTTAAATCTTGGGTCGGAAATTACAAAACCTATTAACCTACATTACCATAAACCAACTGAGCTGCACTTACTCCAGTGTCTGATCTTGGTACAGAACGAAGTCCTAACAATACTGTAGTCAATTCGTCAACCCATGCCATGACATGTTATCCTGTAAACGTGCCTTTAACGCTGCTTTCAACGAGCGGTGCCAGCGTTCTAAATATAACACATTTGCTCTGTGGATGGTATGGTGTAGTTCTAAGCTTTTCGGTACCAGTATACTTCTTCAACTACTGGGAATAAGTTACTTTCGAATTGCCAACCTTGGTCACTGGTCAATAAGTACTACCGGACGACCAAATCAAGTACAATCCAACCGTCATAAATTGTCCTAGCCACGGCCTCTGCAGTGATATCTTGCAGTGGAAAGGCTTCTGACCAACCCGTTGCACAGTCTATGATTGTGAGACAATATCGATAGCCCTCCTGTGACGTCGGAGCGGACCTACCAAATCAGTATGGACGTGAGTAAATCTGGGTACATCTGGAAATCTAACGTTATTTGATGGTGTGCCGATTGATCTTGGCTTTCTGGCATTGAACACAGGTTTTGGCCCAAAGACAATTCTTTGTTCATATCTGTCTAGAAAAATCTTTCTGCAATCATTTTACGTTATGTTTTTATCCCTGGATGACTCCGACAGAAAAACATTGCGACGAAACTTGCGTGGGATGTAAGGTCTCAACTAACCTGTTGATACTTCACAGTAAACATCATTTTCGCAGTACGGGAAATTAACCTTTAACAATTTTAGTGTTACGTGAGACTTCTGTAGTAGGCTTTTTAATTCATCATCATTTTCCTGTTCAGTATACATTAATTAATTATTCGGAAGTAGCTACTTCCGAATAATTAATGTATGACGATTGACAACTTCTACTCTCGATAAAGCGTCCGCAACTACATTATCCTTACCTTGGAGGTGTCTAATATCCGTTGTGAATTCACTAATAAAAAGAAGTTGCGAAAATATTATCAATTCTCTTCATTCATTCAAATAACTAAGCTGTTGTACTGCCAAGTAAATCGATAATAGTTCTCGGTCATACATACATTTATTCTGTGTGTCTGTTAGCTTCGGTTTAAAGAAACTTTATTGTCTAAAGAAATTACAGAAATTTCACTTACAAGACAACTTATAAATAATTAACATAACTAAAATCAATTTAATTTTACGCAGTAAGCAAGCATTTAAATATGACAATGTTTACACAAAACAGATGGATCTTAAATTAGCGAATTGGTTAGAAATAATAGTTATATAATTTAAGAATCGACCCTATGGTCTTAGCATAAGGATTAGTTTTAGACTTGTTGAAAGAAACGATACTTTTAAACAGTAGTTAATTTATCGGTTCGATGTTACGGTACATACGTATGAGATGCATATATTTAGTATAAACGTAATGCAATGTAAACAAGATATAACTTTATCCTATAATACTTTTATTATGATAATATATAAATGTATATTTTTACGTAGTTAGATTAGTTTAATGGTTTTTTTTTTTTTTATAGATCCGATAGCGATGATTATAAGATTATGAAATTTTATTCATTAAAGAATAATTTTGGACTGATATGAGTGTCAGTGGCACTTTTATGTTAATTAATTATGTGATATTTTTTATAACGTGTGATTTTAATTGGCTTTTAAAAACATTCATAGGTTTAATATCTATTACGGTTTTAGGTAAGTTATTATACAATTTAGCTCCATCATACATCAAATTTAGGGTTCCGTATCTAGTACTGGGAAAACGTAGTGCTAATTGATCCGCGTTTCTGAGTTTTATTCTTTGGTAATTACTTTTTGTGCTAAACGTTATTTCCGAGAGTATATTACCATCCAGTATTTTGCGTATTTAGGAGACATGTTTTATACACGTAAATTTGTTTTAAATTCATTAGACCAGTTTTTTTATACAGTGTTTCTGTTGGTGTTAGATAGCCGTAGTTGAATAGCACTTTAATCACTTTGTTTTGCGCTATCTGTAGGTCTTTAAGGTTGGACTTTGATGCATTACCCCAAATTTCAGCAAGATATTCCAAGTGGGGTTTAATTAGGGCATTGTAGATATTTGTACGAACTTGTTTAGGAAGACAGTTTGAGATGTTTCGCATAGCGGCTGTTAGTGCCGTTATTTTGGGCCTTATTTTAGCTATATGTGCCTTCCATGTTAGTTTGCTATCGAGGATTAATCCTAGGTACTTTTCATGGTCTTTTTTATTAAGCGCCTCACCATTTATGTATAAACCTTGATTTTGCTCGATTTTTTTGTTTTTTGCTGAAAAGATGACATAGCACGTTTTTGCGGTGTAATTAGTTAGCAGGTTGCTTTGAAACCAATTGAAAAGCAGGTCGAGGTCTTGTTGTGCCTGTTGGATTATACAAGATAGCGAGGATCCGAAATAAAACAGACTAGTGTCATCCGCATATAAGGTTTTAAGTGGCCCTGTAGTCCTGCTTCATGTAAATTGTTTATGTAAATTAAAAAAAGCAAGGGGCCAATAATAGAACCTTGCGGTACGCCGCAATTTATAGGTAGTGGGGAACTTTTGTAATTGCCTAGTTTAACTATTTGCTGTCTATTTGTAAGATACGACTCAAAAATGCTGTACGCTTTGTTTGTTATTCCGATTTGTTTTAATTTATTCAAGAGCAAAGGGTGGCTGACTGTGTCAAATGCCTTTTTGAGGTCAATAAATATCCCTAATGCAATATTTTTTGAGTCTATATTATTCTTTAGCTTAGTAACAAGGTCTATAGTAGCTGAAGTTGTATTACTTTTTGGTCGAAAACCGTATTGTCTTTCAAAGAGCAATTGAATAGAATTTAAGTAATTAAATAGTCTGTCATGAATGATTTTTTCAAAATTTTTAGAGAATGTCGGTAAAACTGATATTGGGCGGTAGTTACCGGGTTCCATTTTCGGTCCAGACTTGAAAATTGGTGAAACTTTTGCGATTTTGAGAGAATCCGGAAACTCGCCATTACTGAAACAGGTGTTTATGCAATTTGTCAGTTCATCTACTATTGAGTTTTTTATACATTTTAAGGTTTTTGTATTGATGCCGTCTACCCCAGCACTAGTGTTAGAATCTAGACGAGAAATAACTTTTAATACCTCGTCTACTGAAGTTGGTTTTAGTTGTTGTAGCTCATTAGTACAGTTAGTATTCGTAATAGGCACATAATGTATTTGTCTAAATTGCGCTGGAATCTTACTACATAAGTTAGAACCAATAGTTGTAAAATATTCATTGAAGTACTCGTAGATTTGTTGAGGGTCTGTTATTATTTTATCCTGGTACTGGAGTTTAGGAGGAATATAATTTGATGTAACTTTATTTTTGGACAAAGTATTTATGAGACCACATTTTCTTCGAATTATTATTAATCGTATGGCATTCTAAGTAAAGCAATCAAAGTATGGCTCTCAGATCTTTAAGCCAGGCAGCTGCGTCAGGCGTCAAGTCTTCCAGGTCCTCAGCAGGGCCGGGGTAAGAGTGAAGGGGGCAGCGCTGGATAATATGTTCGGTAGTCTTCTTCGAATCATTTTTGCAATTGGCAAATGCATTATGGTAATATTTTTTTTTTTGTTTTTTTAATGCTAACTGTTACTTTGTTTCTTTCCTGTATGTAATTTTTACGTATCTCTTCGTTGTTGGGTTCTTTCTTCAGCTTTCGCCATAGTTCATCTCTTTTATTAATTGCCGATATAATAGTTTGGTTAACACGTTGCCTGCCAACTACGAGTATACTCGTAACAGGTAGGCCTGCCTCCAGTGCCGAGTACGAGTATTTTCGTAGATGTTTGCTGCACGCTACATAGCTTATTTGAAACGCTGGCAAGGTACGGAGGGTCTTGTTTAATTCTCTGGCATTGGAAATAAAACTAAGTTCAGAAATTGGTACAAGCTTCATATATATTTTTTAAACGGGATTAAGTACAAAGTTTCTCTAGGTGGTAAAGCTAGATACAGTTTTCGACGCATAAAGCTGGTTTCTCCGCGCAGACAGGGCAGTAGTAGCTCGTTTTTTTTGCGTTTCTTTTCTTTAGAGCAAACGCGACATGGTTCCAAATAATGAAAGTATTCGATCCGGAATCAACTGGAGGCGGGCAACTATTAGGATCCTGTCTGTACTTTTCACCGAGGAAATGTTTTACAATTTCATCTTTGAAAGCCGAAGAATTCGGTTTTTTGTCTGGCGAAGTTTGACTATTGTAAATCGCTATGAACGTATATCTCAAAGATTTGTATTGCTAACTTCTTGAAACATAAGTGTATTTCTTAGTTCTGTGTAATAAGAGAGTATTTAATCGGATAGATCGATACCCGAAATGTTGGTTTGTGCATATTAGATATGCATAAAACTTCACGTTTGTCATTCCAGTTGCAGACATACACTTTGTTCATTCTCATAGCAACCATTTCGCCTTTCCGCAGATGTATGTCGATCTATCAGTCAGTAATTTTGTCAGTATAATTGAGTTATGGAAGGTATTTGTGTATAATTTATGACCTTTATCTAAGTAGTCTCGCATTAAGTCCATAACAACCTGGAATGGTGGAGGTTTACAGAATGATGAATCACTACTGTCGCACTCTTCCAGTTCAGCTGATCGCAGACGACAAGTATCTTCTCGTCCTTCTGACGATTGAGAGCTACTGTCATCATGTTCCTTAGACTGGGTTCGTTGAGACAGGGGACGCGGCCCTTGACTTTGCTGTTCCTGAACGCCAAAGATTGTTTGACTCACTTCTGGATATATGTAATCATTGGCATCGTCGTCGGGAGAGAAATATCCATGTCGGCTATCTTCTGACGAAAAAAATGAGCTCACTCTACATTTACCAGACATTTACAATAATTAAATATGAAATTATAACCCGAAAATGCTAAGCACTGTTGACACTAACACAGTAGTAAACAAACTGCAAAATTACTATCACGTTTGGACTCACTCTCGCGCACTTTACGAACACGGCGCGAAGGAATACAACGGTCACGATACAACTGTCGAACGTGCTTCAGTCGCGAATATGCAGAGTTGCACGTCTAGCATAACTTTGACACGCGACTCTTTCTCGCGCAAGATATGCCAGTCTCTTTCTGTCAGGGAGTGACAGGTAGCGCTATCACTCGCGACATGAATCGCGGGTCAAAGTTATGCTAGACGTATTGGGTTGGGGTACCTACGAACGCGCGTTGCCCAAAAATTGGCGCGTAAATATAATACGAGTATGTCCGTAGTTGGCAACAGATAGTAAAAAGTATACTTATAAGCCATGCTACGGATTTAATCGTAGGATCTGCTAGGGTCAGCTGCCAAGTACGAGTACACTCGTATTGACTGTTTTGTATGGGTGGCATTGGGTAAGAAAAACTGAAGCTACGAGTATACTCGTTATGGCAGGCAACGTGTTAATCCAATCCTCCTTAGGAGGGTTTAACTTTAGTTTTTACAGTCTTCGATCGTTCTACAGCAGTCTTGATGTACTCTTCTAATCTGGAATAAGCATGGTCTTTGTTCGTGAGGTTTTGTCCCAACATTATTTCATTAAGTTTATCGTAGTCCACTGCAGTATATTCTATTTTTTCTTTGCGCTGTGGATATCTTTTAAGAAGCTCTAAGTATATGTGTTTGTGGTCGGACATTGCAGAGTCTATGATATGGAAATTAAAGTTGTCTTCTTATAAGTTGGTGTAGACGTGGTCTAGGATCGTCTTGCATGTTTCCGTCTCACGGGTGCAGTGTTGATCTTCTATATTATTTAGGATGGTGTAACCGGACTCTTCGACTGTAGAAATGTATTGCGTTGTTGTTTGTTCATGTGACAGAAGGTTGATATTGAAGTCGCCGAACACGATTGATCTCTTGTGTAGTTCAAGTTGCTGTTCAAATGTCGTTAAGAATTAATTAAGGTTTGTTCTACCGGGCCTATAAACCACTCCAATATTGAGGTTTAGTTTAGTTAGTAATATCCATAGATAATTGTTTCCACCTGAGTATTGTTCAAAAGTCGGGATATGATCAATGCTGTTGTGAATAAATATAGATACACCACCGCCTATAGTGTCAGTCCTTATATTAAAGTAATGAGAGTAATCTGGTATTTGTAGTAATTTAGCGTCATCTTCTGTTTTAATCCAGGTTTCACTTAGTAAAATTAGGTGTGTCGTTTTTGGAATGCATTTTAGGATACACTGGAGCTCGTCGAACTTCCCCGGCGTAACTATACTTTGCACATTAGCGTAGAGGAAGTTGAGGGAGTGTGAGTTGCAGGGTATTTGTTGGTACGTGTCTAGTATATAATAGTTCACTTTGTTGGATTCGCTTGGTGTGTCGCCGTAGGTAGTTGCCGGTGATAGAATTTGACGCGCAGTTAGTTTTTTGGCGGTTGTTCTACAATCGTCGGATTTCCTTTTACGTATTTAATAACTAGATTTGGCTCGCCGTTTTCCTGACGTTGAGAGAGTTCATCCCGAAGACACTTCAAATATTGTTGTTGTTTTTGGGTCTGATCTGCGTATATATTAATTCCTGTTTTTATGTTACCCCTTTTACGTAAGATGTTTAAAGCAATTGTTTCGGTTTCAAAACACGCTTTGATTGGTCGGTTTGTTGTGTCGGCGTTTTGTTTGCCAATTCTATAAATTTTCAGCGGCTCGGGGCACAGTTTATATCTAAAGTCTGAATAATTTTTTATGTTTCGTTTGTGTCGTGGTCTATTTTCTCAGATTTGTTTTCTGTGATGAGCTCCGGGATACCGACAATAATAATGTTTTTCTGCCTTTGCGTCCTATCCTGAAGCTCCGTAAGGATTTGTTCATAGTCTGCAAAGTTTCGTGAGTGCGACAAGGATGGCTGTAGGTTTTTTACAATATCTATATCACTTCGGAGAGAGTTAATGCTTATTTCATTTTGAGAACACTGAGATTTAACCTGGTTCAATTCGATTTTTAGGTTATTTTGTTCTTCAATCACTTTGTTTGTGGACACCCTTATATCACTTAGTTGGTCCTTTATTTCCGTGACGTCTTGCTGCATCTTAGTCATTATTTTGTTTTGACCAGCGGAAAAACTAGCCAGAAATGAGTTCATATCATTCTTGAGACTTTTAATTTCTTCCCTTAGAGATAAGTCCGGGTCGGGTTCTTTACGTTTTCTATACGTTATTTGGGGTTTGCCTGAAGAATCATCAATTCCTAGTTTTGATAAGTCGGGTTGGGATCCACCACTCATGGTTGCACTGAGTTTATATTCTAGTCCGTATTTGTATGCAATTAGGGTTCACTGCACTATTGCACTTACACCGCGATGCTATCGTCAAGCGAGTTAAGTTTTAAACAACTCGGCAAGGTATAGTCGTAAGTCCTTGTCACTCCCACTGAAGTGTGCACACTTTTTACTAATAGTCTTTGGGTCCGTTTTTATTTGAAGAGATAATTTTAAATATTTTAAATGATATCTAACACTGTGGACACGTCCAGCTAGCTTGCTTGCTCACCGCGCTTCTTGGAAAAATAAGCTAATGGTTTCCAATTACCCTCTACGAACTGTTGTATTACAGCTCCGCAACAAACATCGCTTGCGTCTGCGCAAATACAAATAGGTACGGTGGGAAGCAGGTATGACAATGTAACCGCGTTTTTTAGGCTAAGCTTACATTGCCGGAACGCTTCGTCAGCTTCTTGTGTCCAAGCGACTGGTGTTTTGTCGTTACGCTTTTTTGTATGAACAAAATAGAATAATATTTCCCGCTATTTTAGAGCGTCGGGCAAATGTGGTCAAAAAAAAAAATTACCGTGCCTATATTGGGGGCACCGGGGTGTCTCAATTAAACAAGGATATCTCTTATATATGTATATTATCAACACACAGTAAAGGACACAAGTTGTTAGTGTGAAGCTACAAGAGAGAGTGTAGGTACAGCGCGGGGAGCTTTTCCCTGCGTCCCTCGTTGTTCATGAACAGAAAGGTTTATTTTTATTTTTCTTTCTTATATGGCCATATTGTAAACTGGCAACATTTTTTTCTTCTTGTCTCAACTACGGCCATAGCGTGTTGTTCTGGTTGCAATAATTCATATTTTGGTGTCAATATACATCTTAAAGTTAACAGCGTGTTTAATTTCTCCAACATGCTGTGTGGTCCTTCGATTTACAAGTGAAAAAGTGCTATTTATCACGAAAATTCGCGTGTGTTTGTGGCGGTGCGCGTCGTGTGACTTTCAAGCCAGAAAATCTATAATTTTCTCTTATTTAGGCTCGTGAAGCATTCGCACAGCGAACAATCATTGAATAAACTACAAAGTGCAATAAGTGAAATTAAGTACGGCTATATCCATACTTTGTGCAAAAGGAAAGTTCGTGTTGCGGAAGTGAATCCGGCGGCCATTTTTGTCATAAGCAGTTTTAACCGGCTTCCCGCGCCCGTTCGAATCTCCGCGACGTTCAGTGACAGTTCCGCGTCCTCTAAGTTGGCGAACTTCGGATACGTCAAGTGTCAAATGACATCTGACGTAAGGATGACGTGACAGCTGATAACCGCAAATCCAGTGCGTGTTTGTTGTGAACAATATTTATTTACAATCGTAAAAGATGACGCCTGATCCGCCGGTTCCCTTCTCTTCTCAGTAACTCGAAGTTTTGCTTTGTTATTTGTTTTCTTCTTATAAATTGGAATACCGAGAAATTTCTTCTTAACGCTCCCGTCGGCTTTATATTTGGTGGTAAGTAGACCTCCGACGGAAATATGGGTAACGTCCGGTACATAGTACGAAACGCGAGCATCTTCTTGTTTGCTTTCTTCCTTGTCGCTCTCACTCGTCGACTCACTAATCGTAGGAGACGGTGCAGAAGGGATACACGGTTGGAAATTTACAACATCACACCTGAGTTTTTCGTATTCAATCACTTGCACAACTTCTCTCTCCTTGAATTTTCGGTGGAGGACAACACATGCGCAGTAGGGTCCTTCTCTACTATCGTTTCGATTATTTCACAATAGAGATCCTCCTCAAGCGTTACGTACGAGCCCTCATCTTCGTCGCATACGTCCTCCTCATCAATCGTCGTCAACTGAGTTTTCCGTGATACTTTACCAAAGTTTTTGTGTGGCATTTGACAACTAATTACACGCTTAGGCTTGCGACGCTCGGGAATAGGACTGTATTTTTGACTTAAAGGGTAGTGACACCTGTGTCTTTCCTCCCTATCACTGAGGACGTCACGCAAACGCGCCAACAACTGTGCGGTATTCTCGTTCCAACGCAAGATCCCTGCATGATTTCCGAAACCGTGACAGATGATGTAAATTTCTGAATTAGTTAGAAACGAATGCACGGGTTTAATAATTTCAACAGATTCGAAATTCTGAGTGAGTGGCGCTATATCTTCCAAAAAGTTTTCACTGCAACAATTGTTATGCTTAATCAGCAGTGTCCCGCCGGGAAGCAACACATCAACGGCAATCTCAATTTCTTTCTTGAAAATCTCCGGATTTTCATACGACGACTCCACAGCACCATCCGCCAAAACGCAACCGTACTTTCGATCGTCTCTAAACTGGAACAGGTCGCATTTCTTTCGATGTTCAGGAGCGTTACAAAGCTTGGCGCTCCATGGTATATCACCGCACGAGAAACCATTAATCTTTTCACAACTGACGCCAATTTCGTGCAGTCTTTTCATGAATCCCCCGGGCGCGGCGCACATATCCAAGATATCATCACCGTCCAGAACCTTCGCCAATAATTTATTGTCATAACGTAATAGATCGTCTAATTTCAATTCTGATCTGTTTAATGCAGCTGTTCGTGCGACGCAATCACAAGTTTTATTTTTCTTTTTCCGGCCCATACCAAAGATATACCCGAATAGCGAATTCGGTCCGTTGGTCTTATCAAATAGTCTGTAATTCGGTGGCACCACAGCGACAAACCGGTTATCGACCATCCACTGTCGCGCGTCATAGCCTCCTTCCAATTTCTTTTTTTCAACCAAAGGTGTGAAATGGTTATTACTCAATTTGATGTGGTAGTCAGCGCCCTCTTCTCCACTGCGTCCGCGGAAAAGCATGTGTGTTATCTCCCCGGAATTATGATGATGCAGACAAACGTTCAGTTTCATATGACGCGCGTAGATCATGATGATATCGTCAGTTCCCCACCTGTTTCGAGCGGTCAAAATCCTGATGACATCTTGAAAGTCATAAGCAGACGCGAGAAATGGGGACGCGAGTAACCTTTTCTTTAATTCATCGACTGTAGCAACCGATGTTTCAAGCCTCAGTAAAGCGTGAAACAAACAATTTCCGTCTCCGGGAACGTCTATCTCTTCAAAATCCTCTTTACACAGAAATTTTTCGGCAATCTGACCTTCTGTGATTACCTTGAATTCAGTTCTCTCCTCTTCGGTTTCGACTTCCTCTCCGTCCGCGGAGCGTAGATAGGGTTCGCACACTTGTCTGACTTTCTCCTATAATATCCGGTCATCAACGTCGACATTCAAAGGCACCTCCTGTTTAAAATCGAGCGCTGCTGGATCAAAAAGCGCGTCGGAGTAATCGAGCATCATTTCATTAACACCCTGCACGATATCAACGATTTGGCATGCGTCCTCTATTTTTATGCTGAAATGGTCAGGTGCAGCGGCCCAAATTGACATAAGAACTTCGGATACGTCAAGTGTCAAATGACATCTGACGTAAGGATGATGTGACAGCTGATAACCGCAAATCCAGTGCGTGTTTGTAGTGAACAATATTTATTTACAATCGTAAAAGATGACGCCTAATCCGCCGGTTCCCTTCTCATCTCAGTAACTCGAAGTTTTGCTTTGTTATTTGTTTTCTTCTTATAAATTGGAATACCGAGAAATTTCTTCTTAACGCTCCCGTCGGCTTTATATTTGGTGGTAAGTAGACCTCCGACGGAAATATGGGTAACGTCCGGTACATAGTACGAAACGCGAGCATCTTCTTGTTTGCTTTCTTCCTTGTCGCTCTCACTCGTCGACTCACTAATCGTAGGAGACGGTGCAGAAGGGATACACGGTTGGAAATTTACAACATCACACCTGAGTTTTTCGTATTCAATCACTTGCACAACTTCTCTCTCCTTGAATTTTCGGTGGAGGACAACACATGCGCAGTAGGGTCCTTCTCTACTATCGTTTCGATTATTTCACAATAGAGATCCTCCTCAAGCGTTACGTACGAGCCCTCATCTTCGTCGCATACGTCCTCCTCATCAATCGTCGTCAACTGAGTTTTCCGTGATACTTTACCAAACTTTTTGTGTGGCATTTGACAACTAATTACACGCTTAGGCTTGCGACGCTCGGGAATAGGACTGTATTTTTGACTTAAAGGGTAGTGACACCTGTGTCTTTCCTCCCTATCACTGAGGACGTCACGCAAACGCGCCAACAACTGTGCGGTATTCTCGTTCCAACGCAAGATCCCTGCATGATTTCCGAAACCGTGACAGATGATGTAAATTTCTGAATTAGTTAGAAACGAATGCACGGGTTTAATAATTTCAACAGATTCGAAATTCTGAGTGAGTGGCGCTATATCTTCCAAAAAGTTTTCACTGCACCAATTGTTATGCTTAATAAGCAGTGTCCCGCCGAGAAGCAACACATCAACGGCAATCTCAATTTCTTTCTTGAAAATCTCCGGATTTTCATACGACGACTCCACAGGATCATCCGCCACATCGCAACCGTACTTTCGATCGTCTCTAAACTGGAACAGGTCGCATTTCTTTCGATGTTCAGGAGCGTTACAAAGCTTTGCGCTCCATGGTATATCACCGCACGAGAAACCATTAATCTTTTCACAACTGACGCCAATTTCGTGCAGTCTTTTCATGAATCCCCCGGGCGCGGCGCACATATCCAAGATATCATCACCGTCCAGAACCTTCGCCAATAATTTATTGTCCAGGGCCGCCGTAGTGACGCGTATGCCGGAGCGGTGTTGTTTGTTGTCCCTTCCGTGCGTGCTATCCGTTGTGCCCTTTCCAGTGGCGTCTCTGCGTATGTGTCTGTTAGCAGAGGCATTCTGGACCGTGGCGTTTGGCGGGATCTCGGTGCAACCCGAGCTGTCTGTGTGCTGTTCGCTATTGCTGTCAGCGTTGTTGGTTCTGGTGGTGGTAGCGTCAGTGTTGTTGTCGTCACCATGCGCGTCTCTTGAGCTGTGGAGACTGCGTTCTGTTGCTCCTCGTGCCGTACCGTGATCCTCAGAGTTCTTAACATATTCGGAGGACCTACGATCGTCATGTCGACTCCCTCGACATTGATAGTGATGGTAATGGCTGACATTTTTTTTTTCTTCTTGGTTTCCTCTTGGTTTCCTCTTGGTATCTTCTTTTCTGGTGGTTTGTGGTTGAGGTCTTCTTGTCTTCTTGTGTCTTGCTGAGGTTTCTCAATTTGCGGTTTCTTCAAAAGTTCGTCTTCGTTCTTATGGCAAGGTCGCCATGTAATGAAGTATGTAGGTGTGAGGAATGGTCGGCGTCAGGGAGATAATAAAGCACAGGTTGACGTGTTAAATCAGAACGTATATTTTTGGTGTGCTTGTGTTTATAATTTTATATACACATTATAATTGAGGTTAGCGCTAAGACAAGCAATATGCGTATTGTTGCAGTAAACCAATGTGTTACTGCTAATTACGCCTACTACACGGCCTCGTCACAACTTCCGGCGGTCCCCACACGACGCGTCGCTAATGGTAGTAGTCCGGGCCCCGTCCGGCCAAGCGTCTCCCACGCTCCAGGCCGGTGTATGACCCGTGGCTCCCTCCGGCACTGCGACGGTCGCATTCCAGTTTTCTCGCTCGTCCGATCGCGCCGCGAGCTCTCGCTCCAGCGCCGCGATCCGGCGCTTAACCGCCAACACAAAATCCAGATATGGGAGGATCCTGTCCTCCACAGATGTCGAAGGTCGCGATATTGTTATTTTATCGGGGTCACCAATGTGGAATCTGTGGTGTACGGCGAAGGTCGTGGGGCGGGTAAGAGATACAGCCTTTAAGTATATTAATTATTTATTGTTGTTGTACATGCGTGTACAGTGCCGGCGCAATACTAACCTGCTAAAGTGGGCGAGCTACCGAGTCGGGGACCGAATCGCGTTGTCAGTATTCTGTGTCCCTACATATATATAGAATACCTAGGTTCTATTCTAAAACTAACTTGCCTGGGGGGTATTCTACCAGCACTGAAATTTGCGGGAATTTGTATGAAGCTCCTCGGCCCTTGCTTCCAGACGGCTGTCTTTTTGAGGGTTGACGTCCTCTAGGTGCTGCAGTCGTGTCAGATGATGGCATGGGGAGTTTTAGGGCGATTAAAGCGATTTAAAGCGCTGTAGATCAGCTTATCTGGGTCAAGCGACAAGGGTGTCGGATTTTCGTACACAGTACTGTTGTTCCGGGTCAGATTTAAAAGCGGTTTTCACTTACAGTTTCCAGATGAAATTCTCCAGCTAAAGATGTAACAAAACGGTGGTGTTGACGATCGCTTTGTCGCTGTATATTCACCCGAACTTTGTAATGAAAACTAGCACTTTCAAACTGTCACAGGTGGGCGAAAGCTGGTCTGATCTTGAAGATTTTTTCTGATTCGGGTTTCTCTTGACTAGGCGCTTCTGATGGTTATGCTTTTCTGCAACTTACGAGGAGTTTTTGCACTTTTACGTAATTTTGAAATTCAGTTTTTCTTCGTTTGAGCTCGAACCTTCAGTCAGAAAAATCTGAGGATTTTTGGGAGCTGCTGGAGGCTGCTGATAGGCACCAAACTGCAGTTAAAAAACCACTGGTCCTTGCGACTAATCACGCGCCGCACGCCGAAAACTGGTGCAAAAGGTGTTATTTCCGCCCGTTGGAACCGTCTTTCACCCGCGTGTAGCACTCACTGACCCGCTTCGCCTGACACCAAAATCACTTTAATCGCGCAGAAAAACCCTTTTTCCTGATTTTAGTAGCGCAGAGCGACTTGTTTTCGCTGCTGCTTCGCTCGCGCGCTTTCTGGTACTCCGTCAGGGGTGTTATCCCTATCTGGCAATAACTTGTCCTCGTGTGCTGGTAAACGCGTGTTTAATCGTCTACCCATCAGCAGTTGTGCCAGGCTAGCGATTCCGTCCCGCGGAGTAGCCTTATAATTTAATAATCCTTAATAAAAATCCAGCTCGACATCAATTGGGAGTTGAGGTATAGAATGAATGTAGTCCATGTCAGCCAACCGGTCTACATTCAGCAGAGTGTTGAAATGCTCCGTCAGTATTTCTTCTTTGCTCTTAAGAAGGCCCTCTCCACCACTGGGCTTGAGAGGAACTTTCGCGAGGGGTTTGGTACCAATCCTCCTTATAAAACTCCCCGAGCTGATTTGTGTCCGTGAGTATTTGCATAAAGCGAGCTTTGTCCTGCCACCACTTGTCCTTCGTTTCCCGGGATAGTTTGCGTAGGCGTATGTCACTTTGCCTGATCTCCGCAATGCTTTCACCTTGACCGTTGCGGCGAAGTCTGTATAGACAGACGCCGAAGTAAACGTCGGCGTCTGTCTATACAGACATTTCGAGTGTCCTTGCCCCCGCAAAAATAGCAAACAAAAAAAAAATCTAAATGCGACGAACACCAAAGTGTGGTCGGGGTCACCACTTTAGGGAATATAACTGCTAGGAGATAAATATGAAGGTCAGCTACGGTTTACTTAATATTGTCAACACACAAGTTAACTGTACCGGGGGGCAAGGCGCACTGGCGGGACCGCGCTCCGCAACCCATGCATACGTGCCCTACGTCGGCGTATGCATGGTCATCGAATTGTGTCCCTACAAAATTATACTCGTACAATGTACATCTGTTAAACCAGAGACGTGAATCTGAGTATAGATTCTCCCTTCCGTGCAGGCTGTCAAGCTCTTTAAAGATATATTTGTTTAAGTCATGCCTTTGCAGTTGGTTCCATTTTGATAGGTCAAGGTTAATATTAGCTTGACCCTGATTTGATATTCAAGAGCCATCTTGTCCATTTTCTTTATGACCTCCAGTTCAGTGTTCGTCATTGTCTGTTCTTTTATAATAGGGCTCTAGGGCGACCTGCATTAGCCTCATTTCGTATGTTTGTTTACAAAAGACCTTCCCGAGTGCCTTGAGTTCTCTCTCTTTCCTGCCAAGTTGTGTTATGTCATCACTCTCGTGGTTGTAGTATTCGTTCCTGCTCACTAACATTTTGTGCCAGCTGAAGTGTGGTAGGTACGGGAGATAATACGACGGTGCTCGGTGTTAGAATGAACGCTTTATTGGAAAAATCAGGTTATTAGATACTAGACAACATGTGTTCGTTTCCTTTGTCTGCACGTGATCTGCATAGCGAATGGCCTTGCTACGTCAAGGTTCCATCTGTTCCCTTGAACCTATACGACACGTGTTTATCAACTATGATTCACATCAGCTGAGGGCTATACCGCATCTTCCCCCTTATTTTGAGACAAAAATAGTAAAAATTGTATTTTCAAAAAAAAAAACACACGCACACACAGACACACGCGCACTAAATATCGGCCAGATCAACCGGACTGTCAATGTCTCCGAGATCAAAGCCGTTTAGGGTACCGGCGAAGTCCACCCGGCGCCACCGCACATACCAAAATCACTCCGATGAAGAAAGCGAATGGCTGACAAATAGTAGAGCTCCGTCCGCATCGGTACCGGATAGCTCCAAGCAGAGCGTCAGCTCCAAGTCGGGGGCAGGCTCCGCAGGGCACATGAGTGGGTGCCCGAACACCGCGTCGAACACGCTGAGGTATTCGAGAACACCCCCCACGTACCGCGAGGTCGAAAAGACGAACGGCACCTCGTGCCGTGCTCCAAAAGTACGAGTTGAATAATAGATATCCATCAAAGTCGGATCCATAAGCAAGGCCATAATTTTTTTTTTCTTTTCCAAAAACTTTTTGCTACGTCAAGGTTCCATCTGTTCCCTTGAACCTATACGACACGTGTTTATCAACTATGATTCACATCAGCTGAGGGCTATGCCGCACAGCTCCCCCTCTTCTCCTTTAAGGTATCGTATTAAAACTCTATGCTGGAAGTCTGAATAAACTCTAGGCTGGATCTCCAGTGGGCTTGTCTTGGTTATATAAATATTTAAAGGCGCAGGGGTCATAGGGAATAAACCATTGATCTCTAGGAGGTGAGCAGGCAGTGTGTTTGCGGAGGTCTTTCTCGTCTATTTCCAAATTAAGATCAGTTATTTTTGAGGACGACCCATTCCCAGGAAAATAAAGGGATCTCTTTCTTTTCTTTCTTGGTTGGTAGTCTTCCTTCATTCAAACATTTCTTTAAAAAAAGAAGCGCGTTTGTCCGCCTACTCTTTTTCAATGATTTCAGACTTGATGATTGAAGTATAGAATAACTGGTTGCTTAGTATGGGAGATGAAGTAAAGTCCAACTACAGTATATCCTATTTATTTATCAGAAGGTTAATTACACGATTAACAAAGACCGAATCAAGGACACGGGCAGGCGGAACCGGGACTCGCGAGTTGTATATACGCGACTCTAATGCACCGAGGTATCTAAGCGACTGCCCGTCCCAACGTGCCCGCGTTTCGTATCGAGAATGCTGATGCGACAATACGGGGTCGCCACAACATTCCTCCTCTTTTGAAAAACAAATTTCATACAAAAATTTTCATGCACAAATGTCAAACAATTCATATAAACTAAAACATTTCAATGCTATAAAATAACTTACTCGCTATCAGTATGTTCTCAGGCTTATTGTTGTTACAATGCTTGCGTTGCAAATGCTCGCTGCGCAACCGGATACATTTGTTATTGCAATGGAGTTACTTACTGTGCCATGAGTTACATTTTACCTTTGATGATCATTAATTCTCAGAACATAAATAATATTGTACATATAATTTAAGTCACAATAGTTTAAGTTAAGTTTTAAGTTTGCTAAGGTTTAGTTATACACTTTCATTTTATGTTTTTTCTCTAATAAAGTTTCTTTAATTATAAAGTTAGTTTAATTTAATCACGAGTTTGCATCATGGTACTTCTTTATAATTTACATGGAATTCTAAGAAATAAGCCTGGATAATATGATACAGAAATTATTAATATCTTAACATCTAATAGGTTATACAAAAATAAACCTTTAATTAACCTAGATTATTTTAACAAATAACAATCTCGGATAAAAATCTGTCTCCGAGCCGTAAATACACATCACCTTCCTAACTCGCATCTGAAACGTCATAAGTGCCGTTGTCTGGTCACTATACTTGTGTCACTATTAAACTTTACTAGTATTGAAACTTAATTTACTTAACTAACTGCGTTATTACCTAAGTGTCTAGGCCTCTCCCTAGGTATCTAATGACGACATTACAGTCTTCAAAGACTACGAAATCTCTCAGATGAAAATCTACTTCGCGATCCTCGGCGAGGCATACAAAACGATGCTGACATACATCGTGTTGCGGAAGTGGAAGTGGAATTTGGAAATATGAGTGTGGAATAAAATATGTGTGTGGCCATGTAGGCAACCTATCCACGCAAGTAAAATACTGTCCCTACTTATACTATTCATCGACTAAAAATCTGACCGGCGTTTGCACGACTCTACCGCTGCGTGTGGTACGAACTAAAGGCGCTTGCGTTGGAACCGCTGATGGCGTTTTCGGCACATCCGCGTCCTTGCACGATGTTCTACTTTGTACGTTTTTACTAGCGTTGAAGTTATCATCCTGTTCTTTTAACAAAAATGCTGGTTTCAACCTGTCTATTGATATTTCTACCTGTCTATTTGGTAATTGAACTTTAAAAGTCTTTGGCCTCCTACTTAAAACAAAATATGGACCATCGTAGTTAGGCGTTAAAGGTCTCTTAACCATATCGTTCCTAATAAAAACATGTGAACAAGTCTCTAACTCTTTATGAACGAATATTTTTCGCGAATCGCTTTCCGCTCGTGACGTGGGTCGTAAGTTATCGACAACAGCTCTTAGTTTCTCAACGTACGAAAATGGGTCGTTGTAATTCGTATTGGATTTGACATAAAAATCACCTGGCAATCGTAATGTGTGACCGTATAACATTTCAGCTGCACTGACGTCATTGTCAGCTCTGCACGCTGCTCGAAGTCCTAACAAGACTGTCGAAAGCTCGTCAGCCCAGGACGCGTTGTCTGCTAACCTGGCTGTTAAAGCAACTTTAAGGCATCGGTGCCACCTTTCTAAGCAACCGTTAGATTCCGGGTGGTAAGAAGTTGTACGTATTCTGTTCACACCTAAAAACTTCATTAAGCTTCTAAACAATTCGCTCTCGAATTGCCTGCCCTGATCTGTCGTTATTATACTTGGACAACCGAATCTGCAAATCCAATTTTCATAAATAACCCTAGCTACTGTATCTGCCGTGATGTCTACAATCGGTATGGCCTCCGGCCATCTGGTTCGCCGATCTATCATCGTCACTAAATACTTAAAACCTTGACTTGTAGTAGGTAAACATCCAACTAAATCGACATGCAAATGCTTAAACCTTTCTGCATCCTGAAATTGACCTAATTTGGAAACTGTGTGCCTATTTATCTTAACTTTCTGACACTGTAAACACGTTTTGGTCCACGCACCTATGTCTTTGTTCATATTCGGCCAATAGTATCTCTGTGCAACCATTTTACGCGTTGTCCTAATACCTGGATGACTAATATTATGAACGGACTCGAATGCAATTTTTCTAAACTTTTCCGGCAAATAAGGTCTAGCGTTATTAGTTGAGATTTCACAATACAGTACTTTGTCCGAGTTTGGCATACCTAACGTTTTGATTTTCGCTTCGCTTGCTATGAGGTGTGTAAGCTGAGCATCCGTTGCCTGTGCATAAGCTACTTCCTCGAAATCGATGACGGCAGGGCAAGCGATAGCTTCAACACGTGAGAGCGCGTCAGCAACTTGGTTCTGCGAACCGCTCACATGTACTATCTCACTCGTAAATTACTCACTAATGAACATTAGCTGTCTCGCTCTCCTAGGCGTTTCTTTAGCTGTGCCTACTTTTGTTAACGCTGACGTTAGGGGCTTGTGGTCTGTATACACTATTAATCTCCTGCCCTCAATAATATCTCTAAAATGAACTACAGACATGTATATTGCTAATAATTCTCTATCGTAGGTACTGTAACTTTTCTGAGCATCTGAAAACGTCTTTGAAAAATTGCCTAAAGGTTTCCATATGTTACCTACCTTTTGTTGTACCACGCTCCCGGCGGAGGTGCCTGATGCATCAGTCATGAGCGCAAGCGGGACGTCCGCCAGCGGATGCGACAGTGTAACGGCGCGCTTTAGGCTCTCCTTACACTGCTCGAACGCGGCGTCAGCTTCCTCGTCCCATGTAATCCTTGTTTGATCCTTCTTTTTAGAATTATGTAAAAATTTGTTTAAATGCCTCTGCACGTCTGCTGCTCTATCTAAATGTGCCCTATAAAAGTTGATCATTCCTAAAAAACGTCTAAGCTGCTCTACCGTAGCCGGCTTAGGGTAATCGGTGATGGCTTTCAGCTTGTCGTCTCGCGGCTTTAACCCTTCCGCCGAGACTGTGTAGCCCAAAAATTCGACTTGTGACTGTCCGAATTGGCATTTGCCCAAATTCGGTTTCAAAAGGAAAGCAGCGGTTTAACTATTAAACCGATTTTGCTGAATTTTTCAAATATTAATTTTAAATGTTCCTTGTGCACACTTTCGTTTTCTGAAGCAATTAAAATATCGTCTATGTAACAAAACAAACATGATTTGGCTCCTAAGCTATCGGTCAACGTTTCTAAGTCTTGTAGCTCAGCGTTCATAAAACGCTGATATGTTTGCGCTGCATTCCGCAGGCCAAAACTTAACCTGGGAAACTCCCATAATCCGAATGGAGTGATGATAGCCGTTTTCTCGATGTCTTCCGGTGCTACCTCTATAGCGTGATAAGCACGGTTTATGTCTAGAGTCGAAAATATTTGCTTACCGGATAATCCGTATGTGAAGTCCTGTATCCTGGGAATCGGGTACCTGTCCGGCTTCGTGACTGCATTCAGCCTCCTGTAGTCTCCGCACGGCCTGATCTGCCCGTCTTTCTTCGGAACCACGTGTAGCGGACTGGCCCAAGGACTCTTACTGGGTCTGCAAATACCTAATTCCTGCATGTTACGAAATTCTTCTTTAACTTTCTCATACCTATCCCGCGGTAACGGCCTAGCACGCGCATATACCGGCGGTCCCGTCGTTTCGATAACGTGCTTAACACTGTGTTTCGACGGTTCCCTATACGACATGGGTCTCGTAATCTCCGTGTATTGCCCCAGGATGTCACGGTATGGGTTATCATCCTGAATGCTATTTACGGACGGCTGATCGTAACGTATGACGGATCCATAAGAAGACAATTTTGTTACATTATCTACTAATTTTCTATTATGTAAATCTACAACTAATTTAAAAGTCTTTAAGAAATCTGCTCCGATGATTGCTTGTCGCACATCACACAGTATAAATGTCCACTTGAAAACTCTACGCAACCCTAAATTAAGTTCTAATGATACGATACCGTAGGTCTTGATTTCCGAGTTATTAGCTGCATACAGTTTATAACTACACTCGCGACGCTCTTTAACACTAAAGCGGTTTACCGGCACTACCGATACGTTCGCACCTGTATCGACCAAAAATGACATACCACTGTTGAAGTCTGTTACGCAAAGGCGGTGGTTATCTGACGGCACAAAACATCCCCCAGCCGCGCCAGGATGCACCGCGCTCAGTTTCCCTGCTGCGGTTGCCACGCGTGCGGTGCTGCCGTCGGTGCCGCAGCCTGCTGCTGTGCTCGTCCCCAAGCGCACGGCTGGAAACACTTCCTTGCGTTCTCCCTGAACTTATAGTGGTAGCTACATAACCAGTTGGGGTTTCTTCCTGCTGCCTTTGACCTTGATCTGGAGCGTGACCTGTTCCTTCCCCCTCTGAAGTTACCTCTGTTATTAGGTCTGGATCTAAGCTCGTTCACTTCTCCGCGCAACTGCTTCATCTCCAGAGTCATGTTCCGGAACTCCTGGATCATCTCTGCGCCAGCCAAGGACATCTGTGAGGACGTAGGTGCTGCTATTTCCGCGATCACACCGTGTCCTATTGATTCCATAATCTTATCAGCCATAGTTACCAGGTGCTCCAGCTTTGTGTCCTCGCTTACTGAGAGAATCGCCCGCACGGCCGTAGGTAGCCGCTGTATCCACAATTTTCTCACGGTACTGTCCGCGACTCCCGAGTTCCTGGCTGCTTCCGCCATCTTTCGGTATAACTGCGACGGCTTTTGATCTCCTAATTCGAGTTCCTTTACCAGCCTGTGGAACTGAATATCTGCGCTTTCCTGAAAAGTTGCTATGAGCCTCTCTTTCAGGCCTGCGTAGTCGCGACTTGCAGTGGATTCGAGAAGGTCACTGACTATGTTCAACTCCTCTTTGCCGAGCTTGCTGACGACCAAATCAAACTTCGACTCCTGGCCCAATCTCTGTGGCGCCAGTATTGCCTCGAATTGGGTAAACCACAATCTGGGCATATCTCGCCAGAACGGCGCTATTCTCGATGCCACGCTGATTGATGCTAAATCCGCCTGACCTTGCGTCACACTGACAGATCCCGAGGGCTGAGGAGGGTTCGCACCCTGTGGGGGTGCACTAGGGCCCGCGCCCTGCGGTGCCGACGGTCCTTGAGCTCCGAATCCCAGTTGCAGCGACATAATTTCACAATACCGTTTCTGAATTTTACAATACGTCTAATGTCTGTGTCCTCCGGATTCCGCCTAGCCCGGTCAAGTCACTTTTCACTAATTGTTCACTTATGTTCGGTCGGGGTCACCACTATAGAATAACTGGTTGCTTAGTATGGGAGATGAAGTAAAGTCCAACTACAGTATATCCTATTTATTTATCAGAAGGTTAATTACACGATTAACAAAGACCGAATCAAGGACACGGGCAGGCGGAACCGGGACTCGCGAGTTGTATATACGCGACTCTAATGTACCGAGGTATCTAAGCGACTGCCCGTCCCAACGTGCCCGCGTTTCGTATCGAGAATGCTGATGCGACAATACGGGGTCGCCACAGAAGAAAAGTCCTATTTTCTAAGAATGGCCAAAAATGCCTGGAAAAATTGTAGTGAAAATAATGATGAAAGAGGTTTTCCTTTAAAAAGTAAAATTAATTTGACATAATTCATACTTGTTGTTGGCACCCCTAGCCTTTTGACACTTGCTATGCGATTTTTCATGGACCTAACCAATTTTCTTATGTAACTTTGCGGAATCGCCTGCCACTCCTCCTGCAACGCCATTTTCAGCTCCTCGATTTTGGATGGAGCCGGATTACGCTTCCAAACATTCCTCTTGAGGTAGTCCCACATGTCCTCGATCGGGTTGAGGTCCGGGCTCAGATCTGGCCTGGGGATCCTGTTCTCTCCTTCCTCAAACCGCCGCCTCGGCCCTCATTGGGCACGAAAAGCTCCGTCCGTCCGTCGAAAGATATGCCGGCCCACCACATGACTAATCCTCCACCGCAAGGCGACAGTTTCCTTGATGCAGCACTGTGCAAAACGTTCTCCTGAACTTCGGTAAACTTTTAGGGATTAGGTTACTAGTAGTTAATATAAAGACGGAATTCTTATTAATGCAATTTATTGTCTAGAGAAACACACAAGTAAACTCAAAGAGGGAGCAAGGCGCACTGGTGGTGGCGCGAGCCATGAATACGTGGCACAAACGCGTGCATACTGCACGTTCAGCAGATTGTGTCTCTACAAACATATACTTTCGTGATGATATGGTGTTGAGTTGATTTTCACAATTCGCAATAATTTACAAACCTCATTCAAAGTTGCATTAATAAATTGTGTACCGCAATGGTTTGGGGAATACCATACTTTAAAATAAAATTTTCAACAAGGCTACTGTTTGAGAATCTTAGTTTTCCAATGGATATGGCTCTACATACTTGGTTAAGTCGCATTTCAAAGTTAGAACATAGGTACTTATATGCTACATTATCCTGATCTAATGGTCCAACTATATCTAAAAATACATTTTTCAAAAGATGTTGTAGCTGTGGTAGTTATTACCATTTTATCTCTCGTTTGCCTACTATTAAACTTCTGTTTCTGACAATCTTTAGAACGCTTTACATACACGTCCACATCTTGACGCATGTTATGCCAATAATACTTCTTCTGAATTGTTAATCATTTCAGTACTACCAGCATTTCCACTAGTTGGTAACAAATACCTAGCGAAATTGCAATATACTTATCAATGAAATACAATGCAAAAAGAACATTAACATATTTAAAAAGTTTCACCTCTAATCGCTCGTCGCTCCCAGCCGCTGTACAAGTGTCCTTTGACTCGCTCGTAGACCCGGGACAGCGCGTAGACAGTCAAGTAGCCCTCAACAGCTATGAGCAGGACCTCCGTTAGCTCCAAACACGTCGACGCCAACGACGTGGTGTTGTTGCTTGGCGCAGTCACGATGACATTATCTTTCGATTGCTGGCCGCCCATTTTCTTGATTGCACTTTAATAGTGATACGAGTACAGTTAAACAATGTCACCCGCAGATGATTTTCTCTTTAGCTCGAGCGCCCCGTAGTGAACTCGTCCTCTATGTAACCTTCACGTTGTAACTTCTCTTCACTTGTCACGGTCGCCATGTAATAGGTGTTGCCAAAGCGGGAGTCAAGACAAAGCCAATGATGAGTAAGACGGTTTATATTGAATCTTAGTACAACGATCACTTGTGGAGTCAAATCTAGTATGTGGTGAAGGTCGTTGGGCGGTTAAGTAATACTGCCTTTTATTTATATCGAATATTTTATTCCGCGTTGTGCGTATACAGTGTCCGGCGATATACTGACTCTAAAGTGGGCGAGTTACCGAGTCGGGGATCGTGTATAGGCGTAGCGTCGGGGTGGTAGGTGGAACGGAAACTCGGTGATTCTTCACATAGTTTATATATGGTTTTAACAAAACAACTCTCTATAATCTAGACTATCGTCTAACCTCATCTATCTCTTCATCGAATCTCCCTAATGTTACAATACTTAAGTATATATATAATTAATCTACGTGATCAACGTGTTCAACAGAGGAAATCCCTTATCGGATAGATATGCACTTTATCTGGTTTTTACACGTCTATCTACATACGTGTAGATGAGACTGTTTGCCTATCACACCTCCCCTGAAAAGGTAGGGGGTTCCCTCCCCTGAAAATAATACTCCTCGCAATACATTTCATTTTCTTATGTTCTAGATAATCCTTAGTTCACATATTAAGCAAAAACCATAAGCATCTTAATATATAATTTCAAACCTTAGCAAAAGTAAAAAAAATTAAGTATAACAAGAAAATCCATGTTATGGGTTTAAGTAGGGCCGGCAATGAAACTCTTAAAATCCCAATAATAATAAGCACATATTATTATAATGAAATAAACTAGACATTTAAACACTACAGATTTTATAACTACTTAAGCCTACGATTTGTTGGGCGCCAAGAAGAGTTTAAACTGAGTTTGGGATCTCTTCTAATCCTGTGCACCGGCTAGCGTTCTTATTTTACCGTTGTTTATTGTATAGTGATCCAAAACTCGAAGGGCATTTCCATTCGCTAAAACCAAATGATTTATTTAAAATAACTGTTTTTCATTATCACGAATTCAACACCTAACAGGCTGCCTTATAAACTAAACTTACCCCTTCGCTTTCCGTAATTTACACTCACAATTTACACAAAATATGTCCAAAAAATGACTACAATTTAATTGTTCACCTCCGAATTACATTTGGAACTTAAGGTGGGTATTCACAGCCACAAACATCGAGGTGTGTAGACTCGGCAAAGACGTGAGCTGGAATCTAGCTCCTTACAAATAAAACATTCTATCCCAGAAACTTACTGTTAATTTTCCTAATTACATATACCGTAAAATATTCCCATTATTAAAAATATTTTGTCACAGTCGAGTTAGATGGCATGTTTTGCCAATAATACTTCTTACTGAATATTGTTTGTCATTCTAGTACTACCAGCATGTCCACTAGTTGGTAACAAATGATAATCATTAAGTATAATTCGAATCATTTCCCGATCGGTAATTTTCGTTTTTCCCTGTATGATACATAACCTAGGTAATTCATCTTGTCTCGCGCGAAAGACATTAGCTAACATGTTAACATGCTTTTTATTGAGCTCATTTTTAATAGTCACCAACTCTACTTTATTTAAACTTTTACACATCGCATTCAGGTCTCGTAACGCTACGTCTATGCGTGCCTTCGTTAATAGAGATTCCTGATTCATATAAATCGTAGAGTCTACACAAATTATATTATTATTACTCTTATTCGCGGTCCGCTTCAAATCATTCATCAGTACTGACATTTTCATAAATTCTTTACTCGAGCAAATTAGTAATTCTGTATCTTCTCGTGTCCTTTTTATGATATCTACTACTTTAGGCTGGCCGGGCTCCAAAGACGTAGTACCTAAGTCTCGTGTCTCATTTATTACTTTCGATGAGCGCGCCATTGAACGAGTAACTACTCCAAAGAAACTCCAATTCAACGACTTTAACTCATCCGATGTAATGACAACTCTAGATAAGGCATCTGCCGTAACATTATCTGAACCTTTAATATATTCAATCTCAAAATCATACTCCTCCAAAGTCAGTCTAAACTTCGTCAATCGACTACTACTCGAAAAAAAATCCTGCGCATTTCGCACAAATGCTTCTAATAGCACGACTCCCTTCGTCAGATATCCCAAATCTCAATAACTCAAAATTTAACTATCTACTGACTTCCCTTCTTGTGAATCAAAAGAAAATCAAAGTAACCTATCCTAATTAATCCGTCAAAACATATTTAAGTACCGCACATTTGCCATGAATAACTATCGAACGTAATGCTCCTAAACCTAATTTAAAAATAATCTATCGGCTTAAGTATGTTGAAACCTCAAATTACCTTCCTCACAATAATTCATAATTAACATTAAACTCACTTATTTACAACAAAAATCCTTTTAGACAATAACGGTAACATTTTATCTAAACAAGCTACACCTTTTTGTTTTTTTTTTTTTGAAGTGAAAACTTGTTTAGCGGCGCTTGGCAATTTTTATATGGGTAAAAAATGTTAAACTCGCGACAGATCCGCGCGTCAGATAACAGTCAGTCGGTAACCTAGCAACCGTGTCTGTTTCAAAGAAAGGGGGCCTTCGAACAACAAAATGTTGTAAGTGACAGATGGTGAAGCGTAATCATAAACATACATTAGTAAGAAATAGAGATTAAAATAGAAATCAAGTGTCAGTGAGATATAATAAAATTGGAGTTTTCACTTCTGCCGGACCTCCCGGAGTACGACCCGTCCTTTAAAAAAAAAAATTATAACGTTGGGGAAATGCGTTTATGCATCCCGTCTAATCGGGGGACTAGAGCGGGTATGACGGACTAACCGAGACTTCGGACTACCGTCTAAAACCACCAACGAATGCCGGCACCGCCTTTAATTGGAGCGACGCGGGATCGCTTGATGCATTCAACCACGTGCACTCCGGCGGGCGACTCATGTTATGAGCCGAGACCATGCGGGGCGACACTTCCACGGGTGCCTGCCCCCAGTTCTGTGGCGTTCCGAAACAGGGAGTCCCCCGACACCCTGCGCGGGTGCACTACGGTGGAGGCAACAGATGCGCATAGCGCCGGGCTCTGGCCCCCAACCGTCGCCGGCGGAGATTTGTTACGCTCTCAGGAGGTATATAGAAACATTTGCTCCTATCATCTACCTTTATGTATGACCCATAATTATACATCCTGTCCCCAACACAATTGCTGTCTGGGTTTACTTCTTCCTGTACACATGAACACCTCTCAAAAGTCTCTTCGTTGCTCCATTTGACTGCAAATCTTGGCTTTCCCATTATCTTGGATATAAGAGTCGGATCATTGATGGATTGGCTCCTTATCAGTTGGACGAGAGCATTGTATGTTTCATCTATTTCTTGTCCTAAGAGAAAGAATGTTGTAGAGGCTCTGCATCTGCAGTATGTTTGCGTTTATTGCCAATTCATGTGCTGTCTCAACATTAACTGCTCTTTGTCTATCCGTTAGTATTGTTGGGGATCCTTTTTCCATCTCATATTTGTCTTTGTTTAAATCTATCATGTCTCCATCTTCAGGTACAATTAATTGCCCAACAACTTCGAACCTTAAATTTCTCAAAACTCCAGACCCGGAGCTGGAAACATCGAACACTATTCCTTTATTTTCGCTATCACCTTGCAGTATACATTTTATATTTTCCCTACTTTCTGAATAGCACTCAGCCTCTTCTTTAGATATCGTTACGGTTACATTGGATATAGGGCATAGCAGTTCAACAGTGCTTGAGCCAATTCCTTTCTCTCTAGTTTCAGAGGTCAGCTTGTGCTCTTTGTTGTCCTTGTCATAGAACACCCAGTCAAAAGTAGCATCTTCATTAAACTTAGCAAAGATGGGAACCACTGCATGAAATTTGTTACATTCCCAGCTTGAGACACACGTGTGCACTGGGAATCTTGTAAATATCTTGATCCCATCCATTTCAGTACCTTTGGACCGCTGTTTTCCCTCATTGTTGTTGAATCATAACACCTGCTGTTTGCAAGGTCTGCCACACACTCACCATTCGCGGCACACTCCCATCCTGTTGGGTATACATCCTTTTTCACCCACGATTCCAGATCCCCACAACTTGGGTTCATGACCTTAATAGACTCATAACACCCAGTGTTAGGATCTACGAAACTCCCATCATAACAGTAAATAGTGAGCCAACGCCTCTTTACATAGCCTACAATCACCTCCTTTGGGCCCTGTCACTTTTACCTTTGTTTTAGTTACACCTGCATTTGGTTTTTTGATCTTATGTGTTTTCAATTTGTAATAGCCTGAACATTTTTCCATATCACACATAGGGCTGCTAATCTCACAAACCACTATATAAAACATTGTGACTAAAATCATGATTAATTTTGCCGACCTGACCATGTTTGTTTTTTCTACTCTCGGTTGTTTTTAAGTTTTGGATCTGTTCATACTCAAACAAGCTACACCTCGTGATTAACCAATTATTACTAATATTATAAAACAAAGTTTCTAAGTATAGCATCTTCGTAAGACACGAAAAATAATTCTGTCTGAGTCACGCACTGCAACTGCTGACTCGGTGACATCAACATTTACGCTGGCCGTTCGATTTAGTGCAATTATTATATTTTTGCTTACTCTCGACGTATACCTGTCCCTGACCTTGCTGACTCGCATTGCGATTATAGCTTGAGTGCGCAAAATTATATTTACAAATGCTATTTTTACGTACGTGGAACTTACTGTTAAATTCTCTTTACGTAATAAACCACTACTTGTTCGAAAATTTGAACCCATCAACTACGGGTTGATTCATTAAACTAACTAGCCATAAAACTAATTTAACACATAAACAACAAACAAAATACTGCTTAATTAAATACATCGTAAAAAAAAACCTCCATGAGATGCGGGATCGCCTGCTTTCGACGCTCCTTGAAATTCGGCATCTCCTGCTCCAGACGCTGCATACGCGGCATCGCCTGCTCCAGACGCTCCTTGTTGTGCGGGATCTCTGCTTCAGACGCTCCGTCGCCGCATCGCCTCCATGATATATGCGGCTTGTTACTTGAGGCAGCACCTCCCCCTGCCGCTCCATGACATGACACCCTGCTTCCGAGGATGCACGTCGCCGACAATACGTCCCGATTCTTCTACCGATTCCGATTCTTGCTTTTTCACCATTTTCTCGCCGAAGGCAACAGGACGAGCTGCCCTTGTCGTCTTATCCCAGAATCTTTATCTTCACTTCGTCACTCACGTCACGGTCGCCATGTAGTATGCGTAGCGTCGGGGTGGTAGGTGGAACGGAAACTCGGTGATTCTTCACATAGTTTATATATGGTTTTAACAAAACAACTCTCTATAATCTAGACTATCGTCTAACCTCATCTATCTCTTCATCGAATCTCCCTAATGTTATAATACTTAAGTATATATATTATAATATCAGGATAGATTTTGTAGGTGGAGAGAGTTAAGAGTCCACTTAAGATGTGTGTAAAAGAACGTTTAATTTAGTACCTATATGTATCTAGGTTTTATACATTTGGTTAACGCTGTCCAAGCAATATGCGTTTATGTAGCAGTAAACCATTGTGTTACTGCTAAACACTGAAAGTGGCTATAGTCGCCATACTTCACCTCCCCCGAAAGCTCCATTTACCCCCGGGGTGGCAAGGAAAAGAAAACGCATGTTACTTGTTTACAAGTTGAATATGGGGACCACTGTATAGTTACTTATAATAGAAGTTTATACATTTTTAAAACAAAAGAAATCAGTTGGTACCCTGGATGTAAGAAAAAATATCATCATGTCCCAGTGTCACTGTATTATGAATACCAATATTTAAATTGCTTCCAAAAGTTAAGTCTTATTAAAATACAATTAAACCGTTATGGTTATAATTTAAATGTTTTCATTAAAAGTTTCTATTTGCTGTCGTTTAAATGAAAAAATACAAAAGTTTTCATCAAATTCCCTATATGTGGACGTGAAGTAGATAATATTAAAAGAAAGGAATTAATTGTAAGTTCTCTCTAACGACAATGTTATCAAAACGTTGTACTGGTATTGCGGTATCGGTACATTTACCCTAAAATATCTAATGCCGTATTAATGGAGTCTACGCTGTCGTGCTGTAGTTGCCGCTGTTGCTGTCGGTGATAGATGCGTGTGGATTCGTATCTGCCCTCGTGATACCGTGACACTAACGTGTCCCAACACCTCTGGTGGACCGGAGAGCGTCACGCTCAGCGCTCCGATCGTTATCTGCATTTGTTGGGCCATTTTTTCTTTTTCGGGTGCTTGGTGCTTGGTGGTTCTTTGCTGGATCTGACCGCGTTGTTCTGACCGTGGTTAAGGTAGCAAGATTCCTTTTTGGTGCTAAGGCAGGGTCGCCATATAATATCAGGATAGATTTTGTAGGTGGAGAGAGTTAGAGTCAGGAAGTAGGGCAGCAGTGATACAACAGTTAGCTCCGTGTAAGATCTGTGTTTTATTATTAAAAACCTAACATTATATACATTTGGTTAACGCTTATCCAAGCAATATGCATTATGCTACAGTAAAACCATTGTGTTACTGTTGAATATTAAATGTAGACATTAGCTACATACTACATGTAAAGAACGTTTAATTTAGTATGTATCTAGGTTTTATACATTTTGTTAACGCTGTCAAAGCAATATGCGTTTATGTAGCAGTAAACCATTGTGTTACTGCTAAACACTGAAAGTGGCCAGTCGCCATACTTCAATATAATTAATCTACGTGATCAACGTGTTCAACAGAGGAAATCCCTTATCGGATAGGCAATTAGGCACTTTATCTGGTTTTTACACGGCTATCTACATACGTGTAGATGAGACTGTTTGCCTATCACAATCGAATCACCAATGTGGAATCTGTGGTGTACGGCGAAGGTCGTGGGGCGGGTAAGAGATACAGCCTTTAAGTATATTAATTATTTATTGTTGTTCTACATGCGTGTACAGTGCCGGCGCAATACTAACTGCTAAAGTGGGCGAGCTACCGAGTCGGGGACCAAATCGCGTTGTCAGCATTCTGTTGTAATAATGTAAGGAGTACTAAAGTTGAGGGACGTTGAGGGAGGTAAAGTATAGGCGGAGCTGTCGATAGTATAAGAACATTTATTTTATATAAACATCATATACACTTTTTACAATTAGGTTAACGCTTATCCAAGCAATATGCATTATGCTACAGTAAACCATTGTGTTACTGTTGAATACTAAATGTAGACATTAGCTACATACTACAGCTTCCCCGTAAGATCCCTTCACCCCCGGGGTGCTGAAGAAAAAGAAAAAAAAAATAATGCATGTTACTTGTTTACAATTCGAAATGAAGATGGGGACCACTGTGTAAACTACTTATAATTAAGTTTATACACTTTACAAGAATATATCAAAGAGAAAAAAATAATTAATTGGTCACCCCAAAAAAAATATATCGTCATATATGTCCCAGTGTCACTGTTTCAAAAGAAATATTTTACTTATAGTTGAAGTTAAAATTATTTTTATTAAAATTCCTGTCTGTTTCGACAAAATATTTAATCAGTAATTATCAAATAATCTCTCTCAAAAAAAAAAATTATAAAATTTGCCATTAAAGTTGTGTATTAATCACATATAACTGGTATTACGGTATCGGTACATTTACCCTATAAAATATCTAATGCCGTACCAATGGAGTCTTCGCTCCAAAAACAATTAACGGGAATGGCTACCCAGGGAATGGCTACCCATGGTCACCCTTAATAATATACTAACTGGGCTGCGCGTCCGTGCGCACCCTTAACTCAAAACATGGGCATGGTGGCCCACATGGCATATCAGGTCCGTCGCCTGTACTTAGAAACACAATATATATTAAGACTAAAAGTCTCCAAATACTCTCACGGAGGACGGTAGGTCACAATATGATCAAGTAAAAGGATTGTGAACTAACCGATGCAAGTACACATTATAAAAATGTGCCTTCACCTCCTAACATAAATCTGTACCGTACCTTACCAAGTACTGAGAGAATAAAAAAAAATATTTGAAATTAAAATTTCATTAATAAAAATGTCAAAGTGTAATTGTTAAGACAAAATATTTAAATAAATCTCGAACGCACTAAGTGTGGGTATCGGATTTCATTCAATAAAAATTAAAAGTTACAGAAGTCGTCGTACATGCGCGACCTACTTAAAAAAATTGCCTACGCGCGCGGTATGCATTTCCGTGCGCGCGGAAATTGCGAAATTTGTTTACTACGATTTTATTTAGGTAAATTTAAAAATAGAATAAATTGCACGACTTTATGATTTTAAGTGACATGGGTTACGATTGTAAATAAAAACAATTTGCAAACTATAAAAAAAAAATTAAATGAATTATAGCGTTAACCGATTAACTAAGAAAAGAACAAAATGAAAAAATTAATAAAACGAACGATGGCGAGTTTACAACTCCGTAACCTGTTCGTTCCGTGGAATCGGTGGCCTGCTGGTGCTGGCTATGGCCACCCGTCTGCGCCATCCTCTGCCTCTTCCTGCACCTTCGGGCGCCGTCCCTTCTCGTGCCAACCGGTGCGCCCTTGCCAGAGGCGTCTCCGGATGCACATCGCACAGCGGTGGGATGCGTTGGTGCGGCTGTCGTCGTGGAATTGGTGCGACCCGTACTGTCGGCGTCGCCGTTACCGATGCCGGTGCTGGTGCCGGTGTTGGTGATGGTTCCGGTGGCGCTCGTGGTGATGGAGGTGCTGTGGGTGTTGGTGGTGGAGGCGTCACCACCATGCGCGGCTCCTGAGCGGGCTCCTCACGCTCGCGCCGTACTGCGATCCTTATTTTTCCAAGCACCTCTGGAGGACCCGTTACCTCCACGTTGATGCCCTTGTGGGGAACTGGCGTTAATGGGAGATGAATGTGAATACCGTTTACTGAGATAACTAATTTATTACCAATCAAGCACAAGTTATCGGCACAAGGGGGCAAGGCGTACTGGCGGGACCGCGCTTCGCAATCCATGCATAAGTGCTGTCGGCAGCTTATGCATGGTCATCAAAATGTGTCCCTACAGTAGCCCCCCCCTAAAACAAAAAAGAAAACACACAAACATTTTTACAATAAAAACTTATTATAAATCTAACAATATAAAACCCTCACGGAACCGTTAACCAAAAAACACAACACTATCGCACTGTTCGCAATACCGCGAACATAACCGCAAGCTTGCAAAGTGCCCGGACGCAAACACTCGCACGTTACGCGGATTCAGCACCTCGTGCTTACCTCGCGAACGTTCCGAGAAGTGCCTGCGCCCGTAATCCGAGCATCCGGTTATCGACACCCGTGGGACGTTAAGTCCATGTGCCGCGACCGATGTGTACCTAATACTGTCCAAGGGCAAAATCTAGGAATACACTCTGCTACATATCACAAATTACATAACTTCCTACCATTTGGTTAACGGTGACCCGTGGGCCATATTAACTACAGTTATACAATACACAAAAGAACAAAACAACAACAGTGAACAATTAAGTGTAATATAACGCTAAAGAAACTTAACTAAACTTAATTACTTATATACAATGCCTGTCCCGCGGATGGCCTATCCGCTATTCTAAGCATGCGCACTCCAGCATCACCTCTGACACGCCGTTGCTTATGTACGAAACGGTAACCTTATTGTCTACCGCCCGTACCTAGCACAAAACAAATACTTACATTAAAAGTGGTTCGGCATATTTACACCTACGGCACTCAAATGATCTAAAAATAACTACTTATGTACGGTAACTAAATTATCTCCCGCCCGTACCTAGCAAAAAATCTTTCATTTACAAGTGGACTCGTAACCTAGCACCACTTAACAAACAACAACAAAACACAAAAAAAAAAATCTCTACATCATGTTTGCTGCTAAGGGACCGTAAGGTAAAACCTTAGAACCACAAAGACTTATTACTCTAGGTTAACGTGTGGCCTGCCGTCCTTATAGGACTGAGGCGATCCGTAAGCTCGCACAACACTTGCAATATTCTTGCGGCCCTACGACCCTTAAAAAACAAAATTAACCTAAACAATGACGCGCTGAACCTAGCTAAAACATGTTTCGTAACTTACGTACTACATATGTCCGCTTATGTTCTACACACGCGCACTATCACTGAAAACACGGCAAAAATATATATAAAAAAAAACGCGCACTGCTATACCCCTGGGCCGACTTGCTGCCCAGGTAAACCGCACTCTCGCACAGTCTGCTGTGTCCCTGGCTACGCCGTCCGCCAGTGACCTGCACGCGCCGCGAAACCGCTATGCCCTGCCGCTGGCTATACCGTCCGCCAGTGACATGGCCTCACCGCGAATCCGCTGTTTCGTGTCGCTGGCTACAAGGTCTGCCAGCGACACGGCCGCACGCACCTATCCGCCCCCGACCCATAGCGGAAGTGGTAGTAACTTATAAAACATTCAATATACTCTATGGTAGTAACACTGCCACTCCGGCCTGGATCTGGCGGACCGGTGCTGGTCGGCGAAAGCCACCGTCCGACTGCGCCGCGGCGAGGCTCCCCTACTCTCACCGCGCGATGTCTGGGGCGACGCTACCGCCCGGTGTGGAGACGGCTGGGGCGACGCTACCGCCCGGTGTGGAGACGGCTGGGGCGACGCTACCGCCCGGCGTCTCTCCAGGCTGCTACGGCGCCGTTGCCCGGCCGGCTCCTGTCCGCCCATCGCCGAGCTTCCGGCGCGGGCGACAGGCCGGGCGACACTGCATGGCGGCGCCGCCCGGGGTTGCGGAAGGTCCACGCCTCCCCGGGGGCCCGCAGGCTGAGTTACCACGAGAAATTCCTCGCAGCGCAGCTCCAGCCTGCGTAACCGCTTCGCTAATGCAGCGACCTCCGCCAGCACCAAATCTAGGGTGCCGAAAACGGCGTCGTAGTCGCAGTCGCACATGCCTTGCCCCAAAAAAAAAAACAAAGAAAAGAAAACTAAAGCAATACGCGCTCAAAATCGGGGGTCACCACTGTGGGGAACTGGCGTTAATGGGAGATGAATGTGAATACCGTTTACTGAGATAACTAATTTATTACCAATCAAGCACAAGTTATCGGCACAAGGGGGCAAGGCGTACTGGCGGGACCGCGCTTCGCAATCCATGCATAAGTGCTGTCGGCAGCTTATGCATGGTCATCAAAATGTGTCCCTACACCCTCTATCTCGATGACAATTTTGACTTCCATTATGTTTATTTTGATGTATATCTGACCTTTATTATTTTTTGTCCGTTGGTTTCTTGTTGTTGGTTGGTTTCAGATGATTCTTCTTTGCTCTTTAAGGCAGGGTCGCCATGAAATATTAGTATTATTTAGGGTATAGAGTAGGAGGTAAGTTATAAGGCGGAGCTAGTTTGAATAAGGACCTTTATTTAATATAAACGACTGTTTATATACTCATTACAATTAGGTTAACGCTTATCCAAGCAATATGCATTATGTTACAGTAAACTATTGTGTTACTGTTGAATACTAAAATGTAGACATTAGCTACATACTACATCCTGATTCAGTGCATTCAATATGTCAAATACTGCATTTTCTTGTTTCTTATCAATCTCTACAATAGGTGTTGGGATACATGTGTCAATTGATCCCACATTGGCCGATTCTGGGATATATGGCATCTTGATTTCCAAATGCATTGCCAATATGTGTTGGGTCATACGAGATCTCTGTTTCGTAGTCTTGGTACATTGGTTGCATCGATATTCACTCTTTGATTTTCCATTCTTGTCCTGGACCGTACCAATTGTTACATATTCTTCAAACTGAAATGACTCGGCTCTGTATGCTGTGCGGTCTTTTCTGAATGGTTTCAGGCTACGAACGTTTGCCGATCCGTCGGTGGCAATAGACGGGTTGTATAGGTAACTTTCAGCGGTTGATGCCATGATGTATGTTTGTCGTTGGAGGATGTCTGTGGTTGGAAGATATTTGAATATAGAAAATGATTAGAAAAATTGCTTGGAAAAATTGGCATAATAAGGGTGTAGAATAACCGTACTAGTATGAGATACTGGAGCACAATAGTAATATGGTATTAGAGTTTCTAATTTATACTAATGTTCTATTATCTATTGCCTAGTCCAGGTGGATGCACCCTTATGCTCGTTGGTGGCAAGTCTCCTACGGCTTTACGCTCCCAAGCCTTTGCACCATCTTTACACTTTGCTGGCACAAAATAACAGAAGAACAAGATGAAAATCAACACTACCATTCCGATGCCAACATAGTTCGATTTTGATTCCATCTGCGTTGAAAAGCTTTCCACTTTCGCTACTGCTATGGTGTCGTGCGAGTTATCGTCC
The DNA here is from genome assembly GCA_947623375.1 of Apotomis capreana. NCBI lineage: Eukaryota > Metazoa > Arthropoda > Insecta > Lepidoptera > Tortricidae > Apotomis > Apotomis capreana. The sequence continues at coordinate 23,224,319 of OX392509.1, read as the reverse complement.
TGCGTTTTGCTCTGTCCCCAACCCATTTTACTTTACTTTTGAGTAGGTATAAAATGTTATGCTTTACCAAAAAATAATGCAATTACTGTGTCGTTCTAGAATATATTGTAATGGTATTTACCAATTTGTAATGCCTTATTTACTAAAGAACCTATCTATGCTTTAAATTTCTACGTGCTCTTTTGCTGATCTAATTACGTGATCACTGTCCATAAGCGATAATAATTCGTGATGTTGCAATTATTCGTCTTACAAACTGACTATTTTTTTTGATGACTGGTTGGATCATGCGACCATGGATCATGGATTTTAATACACTGACTCATTTCCAATAATAACAATATGATTAGTCTGCCTCCGGGCATTAAAGTTCTATCAGCACTTTGCCGCGAACCTTCCCCGATCGAATCTGTAACGTCGTAAGTACCGTTGTTGGGTCACTTTACATGTGTCACAGCTAAACTATATATAAAAAAAAACGCACATTGAAGTAACAGCCCCCAGCGGATGCCTTTCGGGCCGACTCCATGCCCGATGCCCCTGGTGTGGGGTGGAGAGTCAGCGCCTACTCTCCGACCCCAATGCTCTGCCACCTGCATGGCTTCCTGCATCTCGACGCCCGGGCCCCGTACTTATGGTGAAAGTAACAATCCCAGTGGGGACCCCTGTGCGCCGGTGTTGGCCTCGTGCCTGGGCGCGCCGATGGCCCTGGCTCCGCGCTGTGTGGAGGGTGGCCTGCAGGCATTTGGGCCATTTCTTCTTTTTTTTGCTTGGTGCTTGGTGGTAGTTCTGTTGTTGCTGTTGTGTGTCCTTCAATTTTCAAGTATTCAAGTATTTTCAAGTATTTCAATTTTTTCTTTATGAAATAATTGAATAATTTAGGGTGAGAATAGGTGATAAGTTATAAGGCGGAGCTCTGGGTAATAAGTGTACTTTATTTCATATGTACCTCAGTATATATATATTTTACAATTTGGTTAACGCTTATCCAAGCAATATGCATTATGTTACAGTAAACCATTGTGTTACTGTTGAATACTAAATGTAGACATGAGCTACATACTGCAGCTTCCCCGTAAGATACCTTCACTCCCGGGGTGCTGGAGAAAAAGAAAAAATGTAATGCATGTTACTTGTTTACAATTCGATGGGGACCACTGTGTAAACTTCTTATTACTAAGTTTAAACACTTTAAAAGAATTTATCAAAAATTAGTTGGTCACCCCATAAAAAAAAATATCGTCATGTCCCAGTGTCACTGTTTCAAATGAAATATTTTTTAGGTAAAGTTTAGATTATTTTTATTAAAATTCCTGTCTGTTCCAACAAAATTATTAGTATTATTATCAATTACCTAATCTCTCTCAAAATAATAATATTTTTTTTTATAAAAATTCACAATTAAATCTCATGTATATATCACATGTATTGTACTGGTATTACGGTATCTGTACATTTACCCTATAAGATATCTAATGCCGTATTAATGGAGTCTTCGCTCCAAAAAAAATAATAATACACGGGAATGGTTACCCAGGGCATGGTCACCCTATAAAATATACTCAATGGGCTGCGCGTCCGTGCGCACCCTTAAATCAAAACATGGGCATGGTCACCCTCATGGCATATCAGGTCCGTCGCCTGTACTTAGAAACACAATATATATATTAAGACTAAAAGTCCCCAAATTACTCTCACGGAGGACGGTGGGTCACACTATGATCGAGTAAAAGGATCGTGAATCTAACCGATGCAAGTACACACTATACAAATGTGCCTTCATCTCCTAACATAAATCTGTACCGTACCTTACCAAGTACTGAGAGAGTAAAAAAAATATATTTGAAATTAAAATTTCATTAATAAAATTTCCTATAAGGAAAGTAATAAATTTAATCTTCAATTCACTAGACTAAACTATTAAATGATCAGTTCAATAACTAGTCAAAGTGTAATTGTTAATACAAAAATATATTTAAACTAATCTCGAACGCACTAAGTGTGGGTATCGGATTTCATTCAATAAAATTTAAAAGTTACAGAAGTCGGCGTACACGCGCGACCTACTTAAAATTTTTGCTTACGCGCGCGGGTGTCCGTTTCCGAGCGCGCCGGTATTACCGGATGTATTGCGAAACTTGTTTACGACAATTCTGACTTTGTTAATCTATAAATAGAATAAATTGTAACGATTTTTGATTTTAAGTGACACTGGTAATAATTATGGTTGGAAATCGTCTAACAACACATGAATGTTTCAAGGAAAGTTTAGAATGAACTGAGCGTTAACCTGTTTAGTGACGAAAATTAATAATTAAAAAAAAAATTGACAAAAAAAATTGAGAATTTACAACTCTGTCACCTGTTCTGGTGGACGGTGCCACGGTTGCCGTAGCGGTGTGATTATGGTGCCTGGTCCGCGGCGCCATCCTCTTCCTCTACTTTCTATATTCAGCGCCGTCCCTTCTCGAGCTGAACGATGCGCCCTCGCAAGCGGTGTTTCCTGGTGGACATCGCTCAGTGGAGGCATGATCCTTGGCTACGGCTGCCGGGGCGTCGGTGTTACCCGAGCTGTTGTCTGAACTGGTGCCGTTGCTGCCGTTGACGCCGGTGCTGGTGCTGCCGGTATCGTTGGTGCCGGTGCTGCGGCTGGTGGTGCGGCTGGTGTTGTCGGGCTTGTCCTGATTTCTATCCCCTCTCGAGTGACGTTGACACACACGTTTCCGAATACTTCTGCTGTCCCGCTGAGCGTGACGCTCAGCGCTCCGAGCGTGATCGTCATGTTCTGGATTTGGGCCATTTCTTCTTTTTTTTTTCTTTGTGTTTGGAATATATGTAATAATGTAGTGGTAGTTCGTGCAGCAGGTTCTGGTTGTGGCTGCGTTTCTGGCTGCGCTTTAGGTTCAGAAGATTCTCTTTGGTCCGCTAAGGCAGGGTCGCCATGAAATAATGTATGAAGTACTGAAGAAGGGTAATATGTACTATGGAGGAGATGAAGTATAAGGCGGAACTGTAGATAGTAAAAAGACCATTTAATTTCGTAAAACATTAGCTTATATACATTTTATAATAAGGTTAACGCTTATCCAAGCAATATGCATTATGTTACAGTAAACCATTGTGTTACTGTTGAATACTAAAATGTAGACATGAGCTACATACTACATGAGCCGTTTGTGGTCTTCTAATGACGCGGCTATAATTGGTCAGAGAGATGCTTTCCTTGTCTGACAGCATTCCTCTCTCAGGATATAGAATCTTGATGTCACCCCTACCTGCGCCCACCAGGACCCCATTTTCCAGCTGCGTAATCTCAGTTTTGTCTGTATCTCCTGTCAGTTGCCATTTGCAGTCTGCTTTGGACATGTTAGACAACAGACTGGATGTGCACGAGTCATAGTTCTTTCTTTTTTTTTCTTTTCGGCAAATATCGAAAAAACAAAACTTGTTTTTTCGATATTTGCCGAATTTGACCGAATTTTCGGACAAGATTTCAGATTCATATTTTTGAGCCCCAAATGGCCCCCGATACTGAGTTTCAGCCCTCTAGCACCAATTTGAAATTTTGAAAAAAAAAAAAATTCGGCCCTCCGTCAAGTTAAATTTACTTACAGTTATAGTATTTTGTGGTTGGGCTCCTTGACTGTGACGCTCCGCACCTTCAGTGCTACGCTAAAAATTCCCCGTTGTGGGTGGCGCCTCCTTGCGCAACTCCAAGCTGCGGAGTCGCCTCGCCAGAGAGGCGTCCTCCGCCAACACCATGTCCAAGGTCTGGTACACGGCGTCGCACTTGCACATTGAGTGACCTTGCCCCCGAAATAAAAATACGAAAAGAAAACGACGAACTATAACGCAATGAAAAAAAAGTGATCACGTCGGGTCACCACTTTGGGGGTATCGAGGTTAGTGTAGTGAATATAAAAGGTCAACTGCAAATTACTGATTTATTATACTGAATACACAAGTTAACTACGCACAACACGTGACCAACGTCAGCGTATGCATGATCATCAGATTGTGTCCCTACACATTATACTTTTATTCAGGCAGTTCTTTTAATACGTACTATCATTTATACTCACCCTGTGTCCAAGGATCGTCACGATTAATCATACTCAGACCTCAAGGATATCCCTGCCTGTCTTGTATCCTGGTGTACCTTGCTTAACCATACCTATTTGTTCAACGGCGCCCTTTGAGTCACCGCTGACCAATATGAAAGTTACGTCGTCATTTCCATAAGATCTTCCCTTTTTATTAAGCCATTTATTTCGTCTTCCAAATTCCCGTACACCTTGAAAACTTCAGTATATAAGAATTTCAACAACACTTAAGTGATCAAACTAACTGCTCGTCGAAAAACTTACTTTTACATCTGCTTTCCCAATCAACGACGACGAAGCTTAAAGCATCATCCAAATCGACTCAGAACTGAAATCTAAATGCGAAAAAAAAATACAACCCGACAAAGAGTCTAATATTTCTTACATGTTTGGCAATGGAAATTTCTCATCAACTATTTTCTTGTTCAAATGTCGATAATCAATGATAATCCGCCATTTCTTTTCACCTTCTTCTTTGGTAAAAGTAACAGAGGGGAAGACATCGGGGGGAAATCCTCGTCCCTTAATGTCTCAATTTGCTCTGCTAACTGTTTTTTCTGTGCAAATGGAATTATGTATGGTTTAACATACACAGGAGAAGCATCGTTCTGCAATTTGATCTCATAATCGAATAGATTAGAAACCGACAAGTTATCACCCTGCATGTGAAAAATATCTGCGTATTTAGCACAAACGCTCTCAATAGAACGACTTCTTTCGTCGTCGAGATAAGACCTGAGTTTTAATAACCCAAAAAGTTTTTATTACTCTACAACTGACTTTCCTTCCTGAGAGTCAAAAGAACAAACAAAGTTATCCGCTAAACTATTAACCCTCGGACAGTAATTACTCAACTTTACTTGTTTATCTCGTGTATTCAAACATCTAACCCCTTAATATTGTAAGTCAAGATATCTATATTATCTTCATCAGACACGAACAATTTCTAACTCACTATGCTGGTTATCTAAATCACGCTCTGAAGCCGCTGAGTACGCTGTCCGTTTGTCCTAGAGAAATGGCTCGATTTCTGCTTACCTTACTATGAAAATACCGTCCCTGACTTTGCTGACTCGCATTGCGATTTAGCTTGAGTGTGCAGAATTATATAACCTGAGGTTGCCGTTGACTGTAATACTGTTTTTTAGTATTGTTACGAACCCCTTCTTTTGGCTGAAAGGTCGTTTTGAAAATTTAAAACTATTTGCCGCTGGCTTGTGAATAACCTGATTCATCTATCGCAACTGTTATTGCATGCTCGGCCATTTTCGACACGGGATCCGAACCTACTAATTCCTGAATTTCCGAGGGTAAATGTTTAAACTGTTCTACGGTTTTTAACACGATCTCGAGATCCACAGCTTCAACATCTTTTATACAAATATCCTTAACTAATAAATCAAATTTATCCTTAATTCCTTGCGCTATTAACAACTTATTCCTACCCTGCTCAGTAGCACGTTTGTTCTTACTTAATTTTACTATACTATCCCTTACAACACGTAAATTTCCTAATACATCGAGAAGCTAGCCATAAAAAATATTTAACACTCAAAGCAATAAAGAAAATACTAATTTATGAAATACGTTGTAAAAAAACATGTAACATATTTAAACAGTTTCACCTCCATGAAATGCGGGATCGCCTGCTTCCAACGCTCCATGATATTCGGCATCTCCTGCTCCAGACGCTCCATGACATGACACACTGGCCCCGGGGATCCATGTTGCTGACGATACGTCCCGATTCTTGTTTCGATTCCAATTCTTGTAGTTGCGCCATTTTCTTGCCGTAGGCAACTCGTCCTCCTGTCGTCTTAACGCCGAATCTTCATCTTCACTTTGTCACGGTCGCCGTGTAACATGCGTAGCGTTGTGTTAGGATGTGAAATGGAAACTCAGTATTCTTTACATGGTTTTATAATATCAGGAATGACGTTATAGGAATTCAATATGAGAGTCCAGTTGAGATGTGTGTAAAGAACATTATTTTAATAAATGCTTTAGTATTTATACAATTAGTGGGTGCTGATACAAGCATTATTCGTTATGTTGTGGTAAAGTATCATGTTACTGTGAATTACTGAATTACTTTTAGCCTCATACTACAGGTCCCCCGAAAGATCCTTTCACCCCCGGGGTGCCATGAGAGAAGAAAAAAAAGAAGAAAAAAAAAAGGAACGAATAACACTTGTTTACGACAGTTTAATTAAGTGACACCGGAATTTAAAATTGTAATTTTTACGTTATGATGAATCGAATAATAATTTGATGTGGTGTCATTGGGTCTGCTGTAGGTTCCGGTTGTGTGGCTGGTGCTCGTGGTGTAGTGGTGCGCCGCGGTACTGGTGCTGTTACTGTTATTCGGATGTTTCCGGTCCGCTGTACCGTGCGGTGATTTCCTTGAATGGCGATTCGTAAGCTCTGGAAACATTCCAGCGGTCCCCCGAGTGCGATGTCGACACCCTCTACACGAATCTTGATTCCAGTGTTAGCTGAAATATTTGAAGATTTTTTGGAGATTTCTTAGGTTCTTATCCGCAGACTTCTTGGTTCTTGGTTGGCTGTGATGTCTGCTTGCAGAGCTTCTTCTCGATTTTTGTTTTCTTAGTTTTCTGACTGCGTTGGTTTCTCTAGGTCCTTTTATGGCAGGGTCGCCATATATTATCATAAGAGGTTTTTAGGGAAAGAGGTATTATTTAAAGGGGGAGCGAAGGTTTGAATAGATCGGAAGACCCTTTAATAATCGAATCCTTTGTACACATTTATATACATTTGTATACATTTAGGTTTACGCTGTACAAGCAATATGCGTTATGTGGCAGTGAACCAATGTGTTACTGTGCGGTGTGTGGTCCCAGATGATCCACACATGCGATTCAACAAACAATAGCAAATTCCTTTTATAGCACAACCTTAATCGATAGCCTTGAATTGCATTGCGACACGTGTAACCCCTTTCGAATGTTGTACCATATATGGAAATGACCTTAAAGAAAGTTAGTATAAAAGCATTAGAAATTAATTAATAAATGTTCATTCTAACACCGAGCTCCGTCGTATTATTATCTCCCGTACCTACCACACTTCATGGCGACCCTGCCAGGACAGATACAGAGATAGGTCCGGATCAGGAGTGTATGGGCACAACATAGGGTGCCCAACGACAGCCTCAAAGAAGCTGAGCCACTCCTGCACGCCACCCACGACCCTAGTGGTGGTGAACAAGAAGTCCACCCCATGGTTTATCCCGAAATCTCGAGATAATACAAAAAGTTGCAGGAAAATGTTATCAACCAACACCAACGACATATCGATATGAAATTAAGATGGCAAATAACAATAATCCCAGACCTTAATATCATTTAATAGCATAACAAGGAACGTATGGTCCACCCAAATAAGGAACCGCTGTCTCCATCCATGAGAAAGTATCCATTAACAAATTGTAAACAAACATCATATTAATAAACACAAGCACAACAATCACTTCCACAACCATATAGAGATGAGATAATGTAAACATGTAATAAGATAATTTAAGAATCACTATGTATACCATAGCCATAAGTAGATTAAGTATTATGTAAGCCAAAAACAGTTTCATTTTATTTACTATTTTTGTCTCAAAAATGAGGGGAGAGATGCGGTGTGTGGTCCCAGGTGATCCACACTTACGATTCAACAAACAATAGCAAATTCCTTTTATAGCACAACCTTGATCGATAGCCTTGAATTGTATTGCGACACGTGTAACCCCTTTGGAATGTTGTACCATATATGGAAATGACCTTAAAGAAAGTTAGTATAAAAGCATTAGAAATTAATTAATAAATGTTCATTCTAACACCGAGCTCCGTCGTATTATTATCTCCCGTACCTACCACACTTCTAAACACGAAACACACACATTCACAACTGCTAAACACGAAATGTAGATATTAGCTACATACTACACTGCGAAACTTACAGCAAGCTTGCAAAAGTACTCGGACGCAAACAGTCACACGTTAACGCGGATTCAGCACCTCGTGCTTAGCTCGCGAACGTTCCGAGAAGTGTTTGCGACCGTAATCCGAGTATCCGGTTATCGACACCTTTGTCACTCTACGACAGCGTATGCATGGTCATCGAATTGTGTCCCTACAGTGGTAACCACTTGCTAAATCGAGGGTTGTAAAATATGTGCATTTACCTAATTGATCAAAATGTCTGAAATGTTAGGGAGTGCATAGTTATGTCATTTAATCGTCGGTAGTCTACTTACCATACGGAATTTACGTTTCCCTGTGGCATATATTTTTTTGGTACCAAGTGTACCCCTGCACCCCAAGGAGAAAAGGAGGTGTAACGTTTGTAGTAATTTTTCTATCTGACTATTAATTTCTTAATTAATTGCAAGTGGTTGACGATGAGGGCGAATATATATACGATCTTAATTTTTTGTCCTTGTGTTGTGTTTAACCTCATTAGTAAAAGTTAATGGTAATTCTTCACAATAAAAAATGTCTTTATATTCCATATATAAATCAAAAATCGCTTTCCTTTCTTCCTAATTCATGTGACTGAAACGTAATTTATCAAAATATAAAATAAAAAAATATTTATTGCCACCAGAACAACAAAAATACATGACAGAACCATAAGAACTACATTGTCGAAGACACTGATAACTAACTGTACCTACATTTGTAAACGAATATAAACCTTATTAAAACGTTGATTGTGTCCTCGTTTGTACCATCTCGCTCGGCAAAGGCTCAGGCTCAGCGTATGCTGTGAGCTGGGTAGGCTGCACAGCGCTGTTTTTCAGCCTGCACCTTATGCTCGGTTACAGTACCTTAGCTGATCACGGGGGACACATTTACTTTGTTTAATTTTAGCCTAATTACAATTACAATTACATTGTAATAATGTAAGAGTACTAAAGTTGAGGGACGTTGAGGGAGGTAAAGTATAGGCGGAGCTGTCGATAGTATAAGAACATTTATTACATATAAACATTAGCTCATATACACTTTTACAATTAGGTTAACGCTTATCCAAGCAATATGCATTATGCTACAGTAAACCATTGTGTTACTGTTGAATACTAAATGTAGACATTAGCTACATACTACAGCTTCCCCGTAAGATCCCTTCACCCCCGGGGTGCTGGAGAAAAAGAAAAAAAAATAATGCATGTTACTTGTTTACAATACGAAATGAAGATGGGGACCACTGTGTAAACTACTTATAATTAAGTTTAAACACTTTACAAAAATATATCAAAGAGAAAAATAATTAGTTTGTCACCCCAAAAAAAAAATATCGTCATGTCCCAGTGTCACTGTTTCAAAAGAAATATTTTATAGTTGAAGTTAAAATTATTTTTATTAAAATTCCTGTCTGTTTCAACAAAATAATCAGTATTATTATCAAATAATCTCTCTCAAAATAAAAAAATATATAAAAATTTGCCATTAAAGTTGTGTATTAATCACATATAAGGTACTGGTATTACGGTATCGGTACATTTACCCTATAAAATATCTAATGCCGTACCAATGGAATCTTCGCTCCAAAAATAATTAACGGGAATGGCTACCCAGGGCATGGTCACCCTTAATAATATACTAACTGGGCTGCGCGTCCGTGCGCACCCTTAACTCAAAACATGGGCATGGTCACCCACATGGCATATCAGGTCCGTCGCCTGTACTTAGAAACACAATATATATCAAGACTAAAAGTCTCCAAATACTCTCACGGAGGACGGTAGGTCACACTATGATCGAGTAAAAGGATTGTGAACTAACCGATGCAAGTACACATTATAAAAATGTGCCTTCACCTAACATAAATCTGTACCGTACCTTACCAAGTACTGAGAGAGTAAAAAAAATATATTTAAAAATTAAAATTTCATTAATAAAATTTCCTATACCTAAGGAAAGTAATAAATTTAATCTTCAATTCACTAGACTAAACTATTAAATGATCAGTTCAATAACTAGTCAAAGTGTAATTGTTAAGATAAAAATATTCAAAATCAATCTCGAACGCACTAAGTGTGGGTATCGGATTTCATTCAATAAAATTTAAAGTTAATTATAAATAGGCGAAGGCGCTCGACCCCTTTAGGCAAGGCAGGTCATCCTCGTTTTACTTCAATTTCGAGCAAGGTCATGTTCTTGGTTCGTCACCTTCTCGGGTCGTCATCTTCGGTTCCTGACAAGTTCGAAGGATGCCATGTTCTCAGCTCGTCAATTTCTCACTAGGTCATCTTCGTTTCATGTCAATTTCGATGGACGACAAGTTCTCAGCTCGTCAGTTTCTTACTAGGTCGTCTTCCTTTCGTGTCAATTTAGAGGGACGTCATGTTCTCAATAGGTCATCTTCACTTCCTGTCAATTTCGAAAGATGACATGTTCTTAGCTAGTCAATTTCTTAGTAGGTCATCTTCGTTTCGTGTCAATTTCGAAGGAAGACATGTTCTCACCTAGTCAGTTTCTTAGTGGGTCATTTGCGCTCCCTGTCAATTGCGAAGGATGTCATATTCTTAGCTAGTCAATTTCTTAGTAGGTCATCTTCGTTTCGTGTCAATTTCGAAGGACGACATGTTCTCAGCTAGTCAGTTTCTTAACAGGTCATCTTCATTCCGTGTCAATTTTGTATCATTTTCAAGGGACATAATTTTTCGATTAGCTATTTTCTCAAATACAGATTTTCTGAACCAGACAATCTAAATCCGATATTTACGTAGGATTGACAACATTTTATATTTGTAAGGCTACAATTTTATTACTTTTCCGTATTACGAGCTCCACAGGGGGACTTTTACAATACGATTACCGATTAGAGTAGGCCAGCCTCGGTTATTTTCGCTATCCTTCGTTTTTCGCATAGAGTGTATCATATTACAGACATGAACTTTAAATATATTAGGTACCCGTTATCTTATTAAACACAACACACCAGATAACCTAGTAGAAATAATACTCAAAAAAGCTAGAATTGCAAAGTACGATGTAGCAGTCGATTTTTAGGGTTCCGTACCCAACGGGTAAAAACGGGACCCTATTACTGAGACTCGCTGTCCGTCCGTCCGTCCGTCTGTCACCAGGCTGTATCAGCTCAAGAACGGTGATAGCTAGACAGTTGAAATTTTCACAGATGATGTATTTCTATTGCCGTTATGATATTTATTTATTTATTTATAATACAGTACATTGTGGGTTTACAGTATATCCAAAGCACCCACAATGTTAGTTACACAAATAAGTCACATACATTCAGCAAAATAATACGCATACATACACACAATTAGAATTAAAATTTACGAAGATTGCGATCCTTAATAAAAAAAATATATTAACAAGGTAACTAAGTATAGGTACATCACATAAATTACAGCACATAATTATTTAAAAAAATGTCAAAATATTTTATTAATATGGACCATTTGTCAGTGAGCACATCGGCATCCTGGACTTCTTTCAAAAGAGTATTGAGCAAACCGAGTGCTCGAGGTGTAGGAGAGTTGCGGGCGTGGCGCGTGCGCGTGCGCGTGCCTTCCGGAAGCACAAATAACTGAAGCCGGCGCCGGACACCTATACGCATATAATTCATTGGCACAAAAAGACGCATAGATCCAAGTACCACTGGAATATCTATCTCATTCTTTAGGATCTTACTATACAGAATAAGAAGATTCCGCTTACGTCTATACTCTAGTGTATTACATCCCACCATGCCCAAGACAAATTTAGATGGATACAGCAGAGGGTAATATAGCAGAGGGTAATATAATAAATTATAGAACAACAAAAAACTAAAAATAAAATAAAATAAATATTTAAGGGGGTTCCCATACAACAAACGGGATTGGTTGCGTTAACTTTGCACCTCATTTGTATGGGGCGCTATACATACCAGGTGCAAACTTAACTTAACTACTTAAGGATGGAGTGTTTTTGCGGAACCCTCGGTGCGCGAGTGTGACTCGCACTTGACTGGTTTTTAATATGTTGTATCGTTAAAACTGTTATAATCTGTACTTTTAGGTATTAAAAGAATGTTTAAACTTGTTTTTTGTTTTTTGTTGTTTGTTTATAATATAACGTTTGGTTCCTGTTATTTTTTTATATTATAAATGATTATAAAACTATTGACCTCACTACTCTAGCCTGTTCTATTTAAATAACATGCGTTATCACTTAATTTTACCGATTATATGCAAATTCACGATTACAAACATACTTTTATCACATTCAATAAATATTTTTTTTAGTAAATCTTAAATAGGTATAAAGTATCCAAATTTGCAGAGGTTTAAAAGGCAAGTTTGCATTATACTGGAAGTAACACGACAAAATTAGAAAGTCGCAGGTTTAAAGTAGCAACACCTACCTTACCCGATTTTTAACTTTGTCGGCTTGACATTCGCCATTGCTTGCTGTCAATTTGACGGCTCCTACCTATAAAATTACTCCGTAAATACCTAAAAAAGTACAGACTATGTATAGCAGGTAATCGTTTTCAAAGATGTGCCAAATATCCACAGCTAATCCTGGCATAACAATTCAGTACCCAGGTAGTAAACAGTCTGTACAAGAGCTTATACAGCCATTATAACTCTAATTTATGCTGTATAAAGGCTGTTTAACTGCTTATGCAGCTTGTGTGCTTTTCGGGTATATATATCGACGCTGGAAAGGAGAAATTATCTAAGCGACATTTTTGGGGATATTGAGTTATACACACCGTTGGAATCGGCAGATTTTTCTGCATCGAATGAGCTGGGTCTCGTATCCGTCTGACGAGTTTTGTGTTGCTTATCCCGTCGGTGATTTAGAGAATCTCTATATTTTTTTCTACTAAGACTTGGTTTTTGACGCTTTTTTGCAAAATGGAGATTAGATAAAACTTTTTTTTCCATAATGAACCTTAGAGCTTTTTACTTATTTGTCTGAACAGATAAAACTTAACTTGGATAGTTTTGCTTGAATGCAACTAACCTTGCACTTGTTGGTTAACCGTTTTTACCTGATTGTAAAATATATGTTATTGTCGTTTGAGCCATTTTACCTATGTTTTATGATAAAAATAACATAGTTAGATAAAATTACCTGATTGTCGTATCTTAACTATTGGCGTTTATCAAAATTTACCTGATTTAATAATATGAAACCATTGTCACTTATCCTTTTTTACTTGAAATTACTTTGAACGACAACTGTCGCTTATCCCAAATTGCTTGAACGAAAATTTAGTCATATTTGTCGCATAGACTGTACTAAAAAAACAAATCTTTTAGTAAAATTGGTAGTAAGACAACTTTACCGGTTCTGTTTTATAAAAAAATACACATTTAGTAGTAATTCAATACGTTTAAAAAGCCCACTAGGCCCTGCGCGATAAATCTGTGGCGCTAAGGCATTACTTTGGACTCGCTTGATGCACTCAAACGCCATCTCACTGAATTAGTGTCTTACGAGATGTCGCCTATGCCACACGGAGTTGTAGGTAACTTTAATTTTGACGTTTATTAATTACTTGTTTTGAGTTTTGTTTTACATATGTAGTGACATTTAATTTTGTTGTTTTAGGCAACGATAAAAAGACAATAGCATATTTTGGAGCGATTGTAAATCTCTCATCAGATCACACCTGTACCTTGATAAACTTGAAACTTCACGTATTGCGTTCACAGTTATCGTTTAATGAAATACAATAGCCTAGAACTTTTGGAAATCTTTAGCATTTCTAAAGTAGTTTTTTTTCCACGTAGTAGGACCATAATTTCTTTTTCTTCACCATCTCAGCCATAGGACGTCCACTGTTGAACATAGGCCTCCCCTTTGGAATTCCATATATACCGGTTGGAAGCGACCTGCATCCAGCGCCATCTGGCGACATTTATAAGGTCATCTGTCCATCTTGTGTCCATCCGGTGAGCTAGCGTTCGATCACGTAGAGACACCCCGAGCATAGCCCTCTCCATTGCTCGTTGAGCGACTTTGAGCTTTGAGATGAGGCCGATAGTGAAAGACCACGTTTCGGTGCCGTAAGTCATCACTGGTTACACACATTGGTTGAAGACTTTCGTCTTGAGGCACTGAGGTATGTCGGACGAAAAGACATTGCGTAGTTTCCCGAACGCTGCCCAGCCGAGTTGGATTCGGCGGTTGACCTCTTTCTCGAAGTGGGACCTACCTAATTGGACCACTTGTCCTAGGTGTCTTTTTCTTAGAAAATTTTAAATATCACTTCATTAATTTTAGTGTTTGAAAATTAATGATTTCCTCTAATAAAAACATTAATCACGAGGTTTCATTGTACCATAAATAGCTTTTAACGTTTAAAATATTTCCTCCAAAGGCGATTAGATGTTTTTTTTTTATTTATTTCATGCTGATTTATGCACATATATATATTTACCTGACTATAAAATGAGCATCGTATGTAGATATTTTTAACTGTGTTGATTGTTATGTAAAATTTAGATTAGACTCTTTACCTGACTAATCTCTCGTGAAATGTGTCGTTTAGATAATTTTACCTATTTCTATTTCGACTGCCATTTTGCGTAAGCGACGCTAAATCCTAAAATATCCCATTAATATGTAAAATAACAAAAGCAACATGTAGAAAACATGATTTTGTTTATATAAAATGATTCATTTTAAAAATTGGTCCACAGAATATTTTATAATGATTTTTTTTCGAAAAAGTTCGATGTTTTTTGGCTCTCCTGAAAAGTTAGCTCCGTGTCGCTTGGATAATTTCTCCTTTCCAGCGTCGATATGGTAATAGTCGCTTAGTGAAATTTTCTACCAAACGATGTTCTGTGCGCACGTGGATTTTTTGTTTTTCAGAACCTATAAAGATATCAAGATAAGGTTTTGTGGCACGATGTAAAATGGTGAAAGGTATCTAATTACGTAAAATCCAAAAAAAAATACAAACAGCGATTTAGCGTTTTATTCCGCACCGATGATATAGTTATTTGTTATTAAAGTTTACATATAAAAACAACAAAATAAGCATTATAACTCAAATATAATTCACCTCTGCATTCACCATACGTACTTAGGTTTTATACAGACGAACTCCAAAATTCCAGTTTTGATAGAATTTAAGTGCCATATACCTATAACTGCATCGAAGAAGTCGTTACAACTGCATGGCAATACATCACGAGTACAACCTTAAATTTTTCAGTTGGCTTGCAGTTAGGACGCAGTCCACCTGTATAAACTCGAAGTATAACATATAAATTAGTACGTATAAATAAGCAGACTCATATACATTTCGATACCGTTATTGTATAACGAATACATTGTTGATTCCTTTATAATTATTAACTAAAATAACAGACGCAATAAGGATCACGAACTCAACTTAAAATATTATTATTAGAAGTGGGAAACTGCATAGTCTGTCCGATCTCTAAGATCAAATCAAGTCGATTTTGGCACAAAGTACAGTCGCCATCAGACATATCGCAGCATATAAGGCGTTCATAAATATATGAATATGCACTTTAACGCCCAGTCAATAAGAGTTGTGTTCACATATTTATGAACGCCTTATATGCTGCGATATATCTGATGGTGACTGTACAAACAACCGTATACTAAATTAATTTAAGGTCGTTTTTCACTTGTGCCAGTTTGACATAATTTGATCTTAGAATTCGGGACTATACCAGTTTCCCAATTCTCCTTTTTATCCTTAAAAGTCAAATATTTGACTCGAGTCACTTGATTCTGCAAAGTGATACTCATTATTTAATGCATCTGCATTATTTTCATCATCTGATGACTCAAAACGTTCGGAGGACTCATCATCTGAATTATCAGACGAAGACGATGCAAATTCTTCTTTCTTGTTGCGAGCGAAACTTAAAAATACCGCTTTTTTCAGAAAGGCATAAACCGAAATGTGTTCGTTTGTTAAATCATTAGTTAAATTCTTTAATCTTTTGTTAAATTTCACGTCTACACTTCTAGATTTTTTGCTTTCAATGTGACCTTCAGCTTGCCTGATTTTTGTGTCGTAATGCTTCGATTCCTTTTTCAACATTAAAATCAAGTAGTACAAATTCGGTAGTTTGCCTATCTTCCGATTTAACCGGTGATGGTAGCCTTCAAGGTGATTATTCGTCCTATATTTTTCACCCGCACACCCAAATACTTCTGGGGTGATTGTGCCCATCCAGTAGTCTTGATAATAATCCACAAACTTTTTTTTGTGGTTCTGTTCGATAAATTTCGGGTTTTTGTCAAGTACTGAAACCCATCCAGTGCGTATGAGTTCTGTAGGGAGTAAGGGTATATACGTTATCAAACGTATAACTTTCTTATCAGAACTTTGTTTTAAATTCAAGTCTCTCGACATTTTCCATATTGCTTTCGTATAATGTAAAAAGCATCCACTTTTTTTTACATTAGGATAAACTTTTGAGACAGCTTTCATCACAGCTAACTCGAAATCACTTTTGTAATGGTCCATATTTACGTGTAATTTATCCTTCAAAATTTTGAAAAGCCGAATGTATGTGTTGGTGTGCTTATTGGGCAAAGGGCGTATACCACAGGAATGATTGTGCTACTGTTTTCAGAATTATGGTTTAGTTCAGCATGTATGATGTACAGTTGATAGAATGGTTTTGGGACTACCTTGAATGTGCCATCACCCAGAAACCATCGCGTTTGTTTAAGTATGTCCTTCGACTGATTTGAAGAAAAAATCAGTATTTTATCCTCTGATCCGTCCTCAGCAACAAGGAAATTTTCGCTTAACATTTCAGGTATAATGACATCTTTAGGATCTTGGAATTTCAAATTATCTACATTTAAATACCGTTTTCTTAAATTATATAATTCATCTTTTTTAGATTGAAAACCTGGTATTGACGAAACATGATGCGGTTTGTCAAGAGCTTGCATTGCTTCCTCGAATATGGGTTGTATAGGGTCCAAAGTCTGACAAACTTTTTTTTTTGCAAGATTCCATTGCTTTTTCAATATCATTTCGCACATAATTGCGATGACACGTGTGTTGGCGGTCTGCGTCTCTTAAAATTCTTTCGAGTTTTTCGTCCATCGTAATACTAGCACAACAAATATTCCTTTCGCAACACCTGAAGTTGTGCGTCCCACTTTTATTCTTTTTATTAAATAAATATTTATACCCATCCCGTAGAATGCATTTTTTGTTTTTACCCGTGTGTATTATTTCAAATTTTTGATTTTTATTCTCTTCCATTTTTTTATTGAGATAAATAAAACTATTCAACTCGTGCAGTGACAGTGGGTGACAGCAAATTTTTATTTTAGCATTACTTGTCTTTATATCAAGTGGCCAAATCAAAGAGGTAAACTTTATTTTGGTCAAAGATAAGTAGTTTAGACTTTATAGAGGTAATTTTTATAAACATGTATTTTCGATATCATTCTCGGTCCCTGCTTATATCTATTAATAAAATAACAACTTTAACGGATAAAACACAAGGTGTTACTAAAGTAAATAGCTTAGCATAAGTTACAAGCCCAAAAAACTTCGTTGAAATAGATTTAATTCGAAGATGACTAACGCAGAAAGTGACGTCCTACGAAATAGACCGACATAGAAGTTGACTAATCCAGAACATGACGTTCTGCGAAATAGACACACATTGAAGATGACTAATCCAGAAAATGACGTCCTGCGAAATGGACACACTTAGAAGATGACTAATCAAGAAAATGACGTCCTGCTAAATAGACCAATATAGAAGATGACTAATCCAGAAAATGACGTCCTGCGAAATAGACCCACTTAGAAGATGACTAATCCAGAAAATGACGTCCTGTGAAATAGACTTAAATAGAAGATGACTAATCCAGAAAATGACGTCCTGCGAAATAGACCCACATAGAAGTTGACTAATCCAGAAAATGACGACTTGCGAAATAGACCTACTGAGAAGATGACTAACCCAGAAAATGACGACCTTTGAAATAGACCTACTTAGAAGATGGCTAACTTAGAAAATGACGTCCCTCGAAATATACCTACCTAGAAGATGACTAACTCAGAAAATGACGTCCTTCGAAAAAGACGTAAAACGAACGTGACGTTTCCCTACATTGACTTCCCACGAAATCGACCTGCCTCGCCTAAAGGGCTCGACCTACTTAAAAAATTTGCTTACGCGCGCGGGTGTTGCGTTTCCGAGCGCGCGGGTATTGAGAAACGCGGCAATACCCGGACATATTGCGAAACTTGTTTACGACAATTGTGACGTTGTTAATCTATAAATAGAATAAATTGCAACAATTTATGATTTTAAGTGACATGGGCTGACTATGATCGAAAAAAATTAAAAATTTATCAAAATGTATGATTTTATGAAAATTTTGGATAAATTGAGCGTTAACCTGTCAAAAATATTAATATTATGACACACACATTAATAAAAGAATTATAGTAATAATAATAGGAAAAACCTATAGTTCCGTGGTAGGTGGTTGGTGGTTGTTCCGCCGGAACTCCTCGAGCTCCCTAACCGTATGTGGCCACGGTCGTCGGAGCGGTGTGATGGTGGTGCCTAACTGCCTGCGGCGCCATCCTCTGCCTACGCCTCCTTCCGCGTGGCCCTCGTCCCTGTCGTGGAGCGTCCTTGGTAGCTCCGGGTGTGTGCCGGTCAGTGGTGGCTGCCGGCGGGTCGGCGCCACTCGTCCCACTGGTGGGATCGTCGTCGGTGCTGGTGTCGGTGTCCGGGCTCGGTGAACCCCGGACTCCCGCGAATCTGGGCTCTCGTGCTCGCCTTCCGGTGCTGGCGATGCTGGTGTTGTAGTAGTCGGTTGGGCAGCGTCTGGTGGTGCTGCTGCGGCTGGTGGTGGCAGCTGCGTCCTTATTCGCAGTTGCCCTCTGCACACTTCGATGGTCAAATTGTTGAGGACGCTGGTGGGTCCTTCGATGTTGATGGGTACTCCGCCGATTGTGATCGATAACTTGTTCATTGTTGGATCTTACTGTTTTTTCTTCTTCTGACTGTTTTGGTGAGGTTTGTTCTGAGGTTCTGGCTGGTTCAGAAGTTCGTCTTCGGAACGTTAGTGCAAGGTCGCCATGTAATAATGTAAGGAGTACTAAAGTTGAGGGACGTTGAGGGAGGTAAAGTATAGGCGGAGCTGTCGATAGTATAATCCTGGCAGGGTCGCCATGTAATAATGTAAGGAGTACTAAAGTTGAGGGACGTTGAGGGAGGTAAAGTATAGGCGGAGCTGTCGATAGTATAAGAACATTTATTTTATATAAACATCAGTTTATATACACTTTTTACAATAAGTTTACGCTTATCCAAGCAATATGCATTATGCTACACTAAACCATTGTGTTACTGTTGAATACTAAATGTAGACATTAGCTACATACTACATCTTTTTCTAATGCTTCCACATTTGCCCGTTGTATTATTGGCAGATTATGGTCATCTTTCCCAGATGACTCTTGATGATTAAGTTCATTGAATGCAAACTCTAGCATGTCTTGGTCAAGCTCAATATCCATATATCCCTTCAAAGTTTATTGCGTTATCCACTTCATCATTGGCAGAAAATTTATTAAAGTATTCGCTCGCCGCCGATTTTGTGGGATACTTGTCCTGATTCAGTGCATTCAATATGTCAAATACTGCATTTTCTTGTTTCTTATCAAACTCTACAATAGGTGTTGGGATACATGTGTCAATTGATCCCACATTGGCCGATTCTGGGATATATGGCATCTTGATTTCCAAATGCATTGCCAATATGTGTTGGGTCATACGAGATCTCTGTTTCGTAGTCTTGGTACATTGGTTGCATCGATATTCACTCTTTGATTTTCCATTCTTGTCCTGGACCGTACCAATTGTTACATATTCTTCAAACTGAAATGACTCGGCTCTGTATGCCGTGCGGTCTTTTCTGAATGGTTTCAGGCTACGAACCTTTGCCGATCCGTCGGTGGCAATAGACAGGTTGTATAGGTAACTTTCAGCGGTTGATGCCATGATTTATGTTTGTCGTTGGAGGATGTCTGTAGTTGGAAGATATTTGAATATTGAAAATGATTAGAAAAATTGCTTGGAAAAATTGGTATAATAAGGGTATATAGGCAGAATAACCGTACTAGTATGAGATAATGGAACACAATAGTAATATGGTATTAGAGTTTCTAATTTATACTAATGTTCTATTATCTATTGCCTAGTCCAGGTGGATGCACCCTTATGCTCGTTGGTGGCAAGTCTCCTACGGCTTTACGCTCCCAAGCCTTTGCACCATATTTACACTTTGCTGGCACAAAATAACACAAGAACAAGATGAGAATCACTCCCAACACTACCATTCCGATGCCAACATAGTTCAATTTTGATTCCATCTGCGTTGAAAAGCTTTCCACTTTCGCTACTGCTATGGTGTTGCGAGTTATCGTCCTGCGTTTTGCTCTGTCCCCAACCCATTTTACTTTTGAGTATAAAATGTTATGCTTTACCAAAAAATAATGCAATTACTGTGTCGTTCTAGAATATATTGTAATGGTATTTACCAATTTGTAATGCCTTATTTACTAAAGAACCTATCTATGCTTTAAATTACTACGTGCTCTTTTGCTGATCTAATTACGTGATCACTGTCCATAAGCGATAATAATTCGTGATGTTGCAATTATTCGTCTTACAAACTGACTATTTTTTTGATGACTGGTTGGATCATGCGACCATGGATCATGGATTTTAATACACTGAAGAAGAAGAATACACTGACTCATTTCCAATAATAACAATATGAATAGTCTGCCTCCGGGCATTAAAGTTCTATCAGCACTTTGCCGCGAACCTTCCCCGATCGAATCTGTAACGTCGTTACCGTTGTTGGGTCACTTTACATGTGTCACAGCTAAGCTATATATAAAAAAAAACGCACAACGAAGTAACAGCCCCCAGGGGATGCCTTTCGGGCCGACTCCATGCCCGATGCCCCTGGTGTGGGGTGGAGAGTCAGCGCCTACTCTCCGGCCCCAATGCTCTGCCACCTGCATGGCTTCCTGCATCTCGACGCCCGGGCCCCGTACTTATGGCGAAAGTAACAATCCCAGTCGGGACCCCTGTGCGCCGGTGTTGGCCTCGTGCCTGGGCGCGCCCATGGCCCTGGCTCTGCGCTGTGTGGAGGGTAGCCTGCAGGCATTTGGGCCATTTCTTCTTTTTCTTGCTTGGTGCTTGGTGGTAGTTCTGTTGTTGCTGTTGTGTGTCCTTAAATTTTCAAGTATTCAAGTATTTTCAAGTATTTCAATTTTTTCTTTATTTGAAGTTCTAGGTCCTTACTGCAGGGTCACCATGTAATATGTGAAGGGTTGAAGGTTGCGAGGTCAGAGGCTGGGTAGCAGTGATACAACTGTTAGCTCGGTGTAAGTTCTACCTTTTATTATTGAAAACCTAATATTATATACATTTGGTTAACGCTTATCCAAGCAATATGCGTTTATGTAGCAGTAAACCATTGTGTTACTGCTAATCACTGAAAGTGGCTATAGTCGCCATACTTCACCACGACCTCCGGAGGGCCCCACACGACGCGTCGTCCGAGTGCAGTCCGGGTCCCGTCCGGCCGAGCGTCTCTCACGCTCCAGGCCGGTGCATGACCCGTGGCTCCTTCCGGCACCGTGATGGTCACGTTCGTTGATGGCCGCTCCTCCGATCTCGTCGCGAGCTCCCGCTCCAGCGCCGCGATCCGGCGCTTAACCGCCTCCAACTCCGCCACCACAAAATCTAGATACGGGAGGTCCTCCACGGATGCCGAAGGTCGCGACATTCTTTTCGTCGGGGTCACCAATGTGGAGTTAATTGCGTTATGTGGCGAAGGTCGTTGGGGCGGTTAAGTAATACGGCTATTTTTATGTATTAGATATTTATTTAACGTTGTGCGTCTATAATGTCCGGCGATGTACTAAATGTTCAGTGGGCGAGCTACTGCGCCGGGGACCTAACCGCGTTGTCAGCGATATGTGTCCCTAGAATATAAAATGACGTTAAATGTTTTTTTTTTTTCAAAAGTTAATTATAACGAAAGAAAGTAACCTTTGTAGGAAAGTTCCTATTTACAACGTATGTTTAGGGTCTGAGCTATGTGGCGAAGGTTGTGGGGCGGTTAAGTGATACAACCTTCGTCGGACCTAAGTTTTAATAACCCAAAAGTTTTTTTTTACTCTACAACTGACTTTCCTTCCTGAGAGTCAAAAGAACAAACAAAGTAATCCGCTAAACTATTAACACTCGGACAGTAATTACTCAACTTCACCTCGTTTTCTCGTGTATTCAAACATCTAAACCCTTTGTGGAGTCGATCTAGTGTGGGATTCTACTTGGAGGTCGAGGAACAAACCCAAGGATCCCAAATAATAACGTTTATTAATACACACGTTTACATTGGCCTACCGGTTAGGGACTACTTTAATATAAAATAGCATGCAATAAACCAACTAAACAATACTATGATTACATGATGATTTAAACTAAATTAGACTAAATTATTCTAAATTAAATTTAACAAAATAAAACATAATACAATAACAACTATTTAAAACTAAGCACTTAAGGTGCAAGATTGATGAATTAATTACTAGTCTTGTAGTGTTTGATGAGCCATTCTTTAGCCTGAACAGCTGCTGCTTCCCAAGATGCTGTCAGAGCCCCTTCCTTGGTTATTATTCCAAACTCAATGGCTAACTTCTTTCTATCAGCTGCCTTCAACACTGAGGAGTTGTACGAGTTGGTCAGAAACATGGCTGAGTCTGAGAACTTTGCCTGTGGAGACTTCTTGGTCCAAGTGGCATTCTTTTGATTTATCTTATCTGATACCATCAAGTATGGAACCATGATGACATTCAGAGCTGCTGTGAGATCATCCGAGCTGATGATATCTGGAAGTAAGCTGGCACAAACCTGGTGTCTTGCAACTTGAGGGTATTGATTATATATCACTTTCAATTCCTCATATCTGATAGCCATGGGAATCTCATGATTATATAAAATATCACAAACTGATTCAGGGAAGCAAGCAATCATTCTGGAAAGTGTGACTGCATTGTAATTTCCTCCCACTTTTGATTTGATGTGCAAGGAGGTTATAGCTGATGTGAAAAGCACTTTTTCTCAAACATGCAATGAAATATTGCCTTTGCGTTCCTTATAATAGGCTCGGAAGTATCGGTTTTTGGGCGCAACAACTCGAGAGGACTGTAAAGGGATTTCATACTGCTTTTCAGGCCTAGGCCTGCAAAGTAACTTTTTTTTTTGTTTCAACAACAAGGTCATTCACACAGCTGGCCGGTTTGACAAAAAGCAGGTTTTGTTTTTAAAGGTTGGTTGTTAGACACTTGTGGAAAAAAAAAAACAAGATGGCGACTTTTTTTTTTTCAAAATTTCAAATTGGTGCTACGCGGCTAAAACTCGGTATCGGGGGCTCTCGGGGCTCAAAAATATGAATCTGAAATCTTGTCCGAAAATTCGGTCAAATTCGGAAAATGTCGAAAAAAAAACGATTTGTATGGAGAAAATTTCAAATTGGTCCTAGGAGGCTGAAATTCGGTATCCGGGGGTTTTTGGGGCTCCTGAGTCAGAATCTGAAATCGAATTTTTTAAATTCGGTCAAATTCGGTATCGGGGGCTCTCGGGGCTCAAAAATATGAATAGAAATAGAAATAGAAGTAGAAATAGAAATATTTATTTGCAAGAACGCGTTACAATGATATTTGGTCTTATTACATCATAATAGAATCAGCATTCAGTCAACATGA
Source organism: Apotomis capreana (assembly GCA_947623375.1). Classification (NCBI taxonomy): domain Eukaryota; kingdom Metazoa; phylum Arthropoda; class Insecta; order Lepidoptera; family Tortricidae; genus Apotomis; species Apotomis capreana. The sequence goes on along the minus strand of OX392509.1, from coordinate 23,200,407 downwards.
AGTCAACATGCAAATTAATTAATTAATTGAATAACTTGACAACCATTTTCGCTGTTAAGTATCTTAAAAACACTCTTGTATGTCATAACTTAGAAAGCTAATAAAATATTACATTAAGGCAATGTCAAGAGTCTAAATTTATATAAATAATGTTAATAATCAATTAATCATACATACTGGTTACGCTTTATAATTTAAGAAGTCTTTTACACTATAAAAGCACTGATCTAGAAGCCATCCAGTCAACCTTGTCTTGAATGTTTTACCATCCAACATTCTAAGCTCATTTGGAAGATTATTAAATAAAATAATGCACATATTGAAAGCGTTTTTTTTATATATATCGGATTTACACGGTGGATGATATAACATATTTTTATATTGCGCTCGCAGTTTCCTAGCAAACATTTCATCATATTTTTTAAAATACTCAGGATGGCTCTTTGTGAACAGACACGCTTTCAGTATGTACATGGAAGCTAACGGGAGTATTTGAAATTTTTGGAAGAGCGGTCTACAGCTCTCATCATAACGAGCACTACCTATTGCACGTATGCATTTTTTTTGAATTAAGAAAACTCTGAATCTGAAATCTTGTCCGAAAATTCGGTCAAATTCGGAAAATATCGAAAAAAAAAAACGATTTGTATGGAGAAAAATCCAAAAAAATCCAAATCAAAGGTATCCGGGGGTTTTTGGGGCTCCTGAGTCAGAATCTGAAATCTGATTTTTAAAATGCGGTCAAATTCGGAAAATATCGGACAAACAATATTAAGTGTTATTCTTTGAAGTATATTTTTTTATTTCATTGTATGTTTGAGAAAAGCACTATACATGCCTCGTCGTGAAAACGGATTCCCGGCCTCGTATCACTATCCGGCCTCGCTCGCACGCTCGCTCGGCCGTATATACCTACTTGGCCGGAAATCCTCATTTTCCCGGCCTCTGATGTAATGTACTATTGCTTCTTTTGAGACCATTGTGCTTGGAATCCTCTCTACATTATTCCCCCTCACTAATCCTATCAGTATGCATATCGTAATCTGGTCTGCTGTTGCTGATTTCACGATCTTGGCTCTCATTTGTTCTGCGTCAAATCCGGCAAACACTATGGAAGAATTTACCCAGTCCAGCAAAGAATCTTTGTTGGTTTTCAAGAAGTCTCTTATGACTTGTGATATGTTATCTGCAGTTGTCTTAGTCTTGCCTAATGCAGCTAAGGCATTATTGAATGTGTTGACATTAGCTAGAGATTCTGATGATGGATTCTCCGTCATTTTGAGACTTGTTTTGCCCCTATCAGGGCTAGCCTCAGGACTTGAAAACTTTGATTCAAAATCAAGAAGAATTTGTCGAAACTTAGATCGAGAGCTTGTTGACCCGTCTCTTCTAGAAGAAGATAGTCTATCTTTGGCTCTACTACTTCTACTAGTATCTGACATGAAACATTGACTAAATTGCTGCTTCTACCAATGGTTTATGTAGTTTATAAAAAATTAGGATCGTCTTTGTGTGTCACGATTTGTTTGACGACAATGTGGAGTCGATCTACTACGTGGCGAAGGTCGGTTGGGCGGTTAAGTGATACTGCCTAATATTTGCGTATAATATTTATTAAGTGTTGTGCGTTCACAATGTCCAGTGATATACTGAATGTAAAACGGGTGGGCTACCGAGTCGGGGACCGAATCGCGTCGTCAGCATTCTGTGTCCCTACACCTTAATATTGTAAGTCAAGATATCTATATTATCTTCATCAGACACGAACAATTTCTAACTCACTATGCTGGTTATCTAAATCACGCTCTGAAGCCGCTGAGTCCGCTGTCCGTTTGTCCTAGGGAAATTGCTCGATTTCTGCTTACCTTACTATGAAAATACCGTCCCTGACTTTGCTGACTCGCATTGCGATTATAGCTTGAGTGTGCAGAATTATATTTACTACTGGTATTTTTAACCTGAGGTTGCCGTTGACTGTAATACTGTTTATTAGTATTGTTACGAACCCCTTATTTTGGCTGAAAGGTCGTTTTGAAAATTGAAAACCATTTGCCGCTGGCTTGTGAATAACCTGATTCATCTATCGCAAATGTTATTGCATGCTTGGCCATTTTCGACACGGGATCCGAACCTACTAATTCCTGAATTTCCGAGAGTAAATGTTTAAACTGTTCTACGGTTTTTAACACGATCTCGAGATCCACAGCTTCAACATCTTTTATACAAATATCCTTAACTAATAAATCAAATTTATCCTTAATTCCTTGCGCTAGTAACAACTTATTCCTACCCTGCTCAGTAGCACGTTTGTTCTTACTTATTTTTACTATACTATCCCTTAGAACACGTAAATTTCCTAATACATCGAGAAGCTAGCCATAAAAAATATTTTAACACTCAAAGCATTAAACAAAATACTAATTAATGAAATACATTGTAAAAAATCATAAACCTATTTAAGCAGTTTCACCTCGATGACATGCGGGATCGCCTGCTTCCGACGCTCCATGATATTCGGCATCTCCTGCTCAAGACGCTCCATTTTATGTGGTAATGCCTGCTCCAGATACTCCATGCTATGTGGCTTGATATAAGTATTTCAAGAGGCAGCACCTGCTCCTGTCGCTCCAAGACATGACGCACTGCTCCCGGGGATCCCTGTTGCTGACGATACGTCCCGATTCTTGCTTCGATTCCGGTTCTTGTAGTTGCTCCATTTGCTTGCCGTAGGCAACTCGTCCTCCTGTGTCGTCTTAACGCAGAATCTTCATCTTCAGTTTGTCACGGTCGCCGTGTAATATGCGTAGCGTTGTGTTAGGATGTGGAATGGAAACTCAGTATTATTTACATGGTTTATATAAATATAACAAACAAATCTCTATAACATCGACTACCGTCGAACCTCATCTATCCTTAATGTTATAATACTAAACTATATATATTATTAACCTACGGAGGAAATCCCTTATCGGATAGATAAGCACTTTATCTGGTTTTACATGTATAACATACGTGTAGATGAGACTGTTTGCCTATCATAATGTACTGCCCAGGTAAACCGCACTTAACGTGTCGCTGACCGCAAGGTCTGCCAGCGACATGGCTGCACACACTTGTATCGGAAGTGGTAAAAACACTCCCAATCCGGCCGGGCTCTGGCTGACCTCGGCTGCTGGGCGAAAGTGACCGCCCTGCCACGCTGCAGCGGACTCCCGGGGGCCGCACTGCGCGGCACGGTCTGGGACAGCACCGAGCACCGAGCTGCTCCGGAGTCGTTCCGCGGCTGACGCGCCACATGCGGCATACTGAACGGTCAGCAGATTGTGTCCCTACAAACCTATACTTTCGTGATGATGGTGTTGAGTTGATTTTCTCAATTCGCAATAATTTACAAACCTCATTCAAAGCTGCATTTATAAATTCTGTACCGCAATGGTTTGGGAAAAAACACTCAAGTGCCCTGGCTATAGTTTGAGGATCTTTGTTTTCGATAGATATGCCTCTACTACTTGGTTAAGTCCATTTCAAAGTTACAACATAGGTACTTATATCCTACATTATCCTGATCGAATGGTCCAATCCCAACTATATCTAAAAATACCTTTTCAAAAGATGTCGTAGCTGTGGTAGTTTGCCTACTATTAAAATTATTGTAATATATATAATGGATCTTTGTGCCGGAAGGAGGTTAAGTAGTATGAGAGAATAGAGACAAGTTGGAAGTCGGGTGTAGAAGAACATTTTATTCATAAGGTATTTTGGTTTTATACATTTAGTTAACGCCTAGCAAGCAATATGCGTTTATGTAGCAGTAAACTATTGTGTTACTGCTAAACACTGAAAGAGGCTTGTCGCCATACTACACCTCCCCCGAAAGCTCCCTCAACCCCCGGGGTGGCAAAAAGAAAGGAACAAACGCAAACGAGCAAACGCGGCGTGCTCTTGCCAGTGGCGTCTCAGGGTAGACGTCCGTTAGGGGTGGCATTCGTCTGATTAATGTGGGCTCGGCCGGTTGAGATAGCTGGTGCTGTTGTGGTGTCACTCGCTGTACTGGCCTGGTCTGCGTCCTCGTCGGATGCTGTGGCACACCTGGTGGCGCCCGTGCTGTCGGCCTGGTGTTTGCCGTTGTTGTTGTCGCGGTGGTTGCTGGTGTTTCCGTGGTGGGCGTCGGCTCCTCTTGCGGCGCTGCTGCTGAGTGCTGATGCCGTCGTTGGTGATATTTGTAGTTGCAGCTGTCGCCCTTCCGTTAGGGTAATGCTGATGCGGTTCAGCAGTTATATAGGGCCAGTGAGCTTGATGTTCATCGTTCCGATGTTCAGTTCCAGCTCGGTCGACATTTTCAGTTCCTGGGGTTTTTTGTTTTTTAAACTCTCCAAATTTCCAATTTTCCAAGGGTTCTTCTTGTTGGAGCAGGCAAGCTTCTCGTAGAAGGCAGTAACTTAGCAGGTTGCAGGCAGATGAGGTCTTCACAGTTTCTTGAGTTTTTGAAGTTTGCAACAGAAGATTCGTCTTCGGTTCTTATAATAGGATCGCCATGTAATATATATAATGGATCTTTGTGCCGGAAGGAGGTTAAGAATTATGAGAGAATAGAGACAAGTTGGAAGTCGGGTGTAGAAGAACATTTTATTCATAAGGTATTTTGGTTTTATACATTAAGTTAACGCCTAGCAAGCAATATGCGTTTATGTAGCAGTAAACTATTGTGTTACTGCTAAACACTGAAAGAGGCTCGTTGCCATACTACATTCTGTTTCTAACAATCTTTATAACGCATTACGTGCTCGTCCACATCTTGACGCATGTTATGCAAATACTACTTCTTCTGAATATTGTTAATCATTTCAGTACTACAAGCATTTCCACTAGTTGGTAACAATTACTTAGCGAAATTGCAACATACTAATAAATCAAATACATTGCAAAAAACGTTAACATATTTAAACAGTTTCACCTCTAATCGCTCGTCGCTCCCAGCCGCTGTACAAGTGTCCTTTGACTCGCTCGTAGACCCGGGACAGCGCGTAGACCGTCAAGTAGCCCTCAACAGCTATGAGCAGGACCTCCGTTAGCTCCAAACCCGCCGAGGCCAACGGTGTTATTGTTTGGCGAAGTCACGATGACATTATCTTTCGATTGCTGGCCGCCCATTTCCTTGATTGCACTTTAGTGATATGAGTACGGTTAACCAACCCCGCAGATGATTTTCTCTTTAGCTCGAGCGCCCCGTAGTCAACTCGTCCTCTATGTAACCTTCACGCTGTAACTTCTCTTCACTTGTCACGGTCGCCATGTAATAGGTGTTGCCAAAGCGGGAGTCAAGACAAAGCCAATGATGAGTAAGACGGTTTATATTGAATCTTAGTACAACGATCACTTGTGGAGTCAAATCTAGTATGTGGTGAAGGTCGTTGGGCGGTTTTTTTTTTTTTGGGAGTTTTGCCTGAGGGGCCAAAGACGAGAGTCCTTGCTTTTATTTACGTTATAAAAATTTTCAAAAGACACAAAGAGTGCGGTTTAAGGAAAACCCATCATGGGCGACTGGGAAGGGAGGCCCAGACAGTGCCGGACTCTTACCGGCTAAAAACCTTAACCCGCATTCTTTGCATCGCTCTCTGTTTTTACTGTTCTTTACAAACTTTCGTTCAAAAAGAGGTGGTGGGGGGGGGGGGGGGGAAGAAGATGGGATACTTAACTACCCGCTGGGTCTTTGCCTCAGCCAGTGCTGCAAGGCCGAGAGAGAGACTCCCGTTTGGTTCCCGCGGGGTGCTCGGGACAAGCATGGTGATACCGTTGCCGGTCTCTCCATGCTTGTCCTTTGCCCGAACTTATTCTAACATTTATTTTCTTAGCTTAATTTTTTGGATAGGGACTACTGATGCATGCATTTTTAGTAACTACGGGCTGCCTATCTTTTGCCCGCCGATGGAAGAAGTGGGTCGGAGATCTTTTGTGGACCGCTGTGTGGCTGTGGGCGCCCTCTTTTGGGTGGGGCTACCCTTTGAGGCCTGTTCTTTTGCCTTGGAGACTTTTTTCGCGTGTCTCCTCGCGATGCCCTCTTTTCGCTACTTTTCCATCGGGTGCTACAACTGCTATTACTAAGAGGCGTTGGGCGGTTAAGTAATACTGCCTTTTATCGAATATTTTATTCCGCGTTGTGCGTATACAGTGTCCGGCGATGTACTGACTCTAAAGTGGGCGAGCTACCGAGTCGGGGATCGTGTATATGCGTAGCGTCGGGGTAGTAGGTGGAACGGAAACTCGGTGATTCTTCACATAGTTTATATATGGTTTTAACAAAACAACTCTCTATAATCTAGACTATCGTCTAACCTCATCTATCTCTTCATCGAATCTCTCTAATGTTACAATACTTAAGTATATATATAATTAATCTACGTGATCAACGTGTTCAACAGAGGAAATCCCTTATCGGATAGATAGGCACTTTATCTGGTTTTTACACGTCTATCTACATACGTGTAGATGAGACTATTTTGCCTATCACACCTCCCCTGAAAAGGTAGGGGTTCCTTCCCCTGAAAATAATACTCCTCGCAATACATTTCATTTTCTTATGTTCTAGATAATCCTTAGTTCACATATTAAACAAAAACCATAAGCATCTTAATATATAATTTCAAACCTTAGCAAAAGTAAAAAAAATTAAGTATAACAAGCAAATCTAGCTCCTTACAAATAAAACATTCTATCCTAGAAACTTACTGTTAATTTTCCTAATTACATATACCGTAAAATATTCCCATTATTAAAAATATTTTGTCACAGTCGAGTTAGATGGCATGTTTTGCCAATAATACTTCTTCTGAATATTGTTTGTCATTCTAGTACTACCAGCATGTCATTAAGTATAATTCGAATCATTTCCCGATCGGTAATTTTCGTTTTTCCCTGTATGATACATAACCTAGGTAATTCATCTTGTCTCGCGCGAAAGACATTAGCTAACATGATAACATGCTTTTTATTGAGCTCATTTTTAATAATCACCAACTCTACTTTATTTAAACTTTTACACATCCCAATCAGGTCTCGTAACGCTACGTCTAAGCGTGCATTCGTTAATAGAGATTCCTGATTCATATAAATCGTAGAGTCTACACAAGTTATATTATTATTACTCTTATGCGCGGTCCGCTTCAAATCATTCATCAGTACTAACATTTTCATAAATTCTTTACTCGAGCAAATTATTAATTCTGTATCTTCTCGTGTCCTTTTTATGATATCTACTACTTTAGGCTGGCCGGGCTCCAAAGACGTAGACGTAGTACCTAAGTCTCGGGTCTCATTTAATTACATTCGATGAGCGCGCCATTGAACGAGTAACTACTCCAAAGAAAATCGAATTCAACGACTAACTCATCCGATGTAATGACAACTCTAGATAAGGCATCTGCCGTAACATTATCTGAACCTTTAATATATTCAATCTCAAAATCATACTTCTCCAAAGTCAGTCTAAACTTCGTCAATCGACTACTACTCGAAAAAAAATCCTGCGCATTTCGCACAAATGCTTCTAATAGCACGACTCCCTTCGTCAGATATCCCAAATCTCAATAACTCAAAATTTAACTATCTACTGACTTTCCCTCTTGTGAATCAAAAGAAAATCAAAGTAACCTATCCTAATTAATCCGTCAAAACATATTTAACTACCTCACATTTGCCATGAATAACTGCTCCTAAACCTAATTTTAACAATAATCTATCGGCTTAAGTATGTTGAAACCTCAAATTACCTTCCTCACAATAATTCATAATTAACATTAAATTCACTTATTTACAACAAAAATCCTTTTAGACAATAACGGTAACATTTTATCTACACAAGCTACACCTTTTTTTATAACGTTGGGGAAATGCGTTTATGCATCCCGTCTAATCGGGGGACTAGAGCGGGTATGACGGACTAACCGAGACTTCGGACTACCGTCTAAAACCACAAACGAATGCCGGCACCGCCTTTAATTGGAGCGACGCGGGATCGCTTGATGCATTCAACCACGTGCACTCCGGCGGGCGACTCATGTTATGAGCCGAGACCATGCGGGGCGACACTTCCACGGGTGCCTGCCCCCAGTTCTGTGGCGTTCCGAAACAGGGAGTCCCCCGACTCCCTGCGCGGGTCCACTACGGCGGAGGCAACAGATGCGCATAGCGCCGGGCTCTGGCCCCCAACCGTCGCCGGCGGAGATTTGTTACGCTCTCAGGAGGTATATAGAAACATATGCTCCTATCATCTACCTTTATGTATGACCCATAATTGTACATCCCGTCCCCAACACAATTGCTGTCTGGGTTTACTTCTTCCTGTACACATGAACACCTCTCAAAAGTCTCTTCGTTGCTCCATTTGACTGCAAATCTTGGCTTTCCCATTATCTTGGATATAAGAGTCGGATCATTGATGGATTGGCTCCTTATCAGTTGGACGAGAGCATTGTATATTTCATCTATTTCTTGTCCTAGAGAAAGAATGTTGTAGAGGCTCTGCATCTGCAGTATGTTTGCGTTTATTGCCAATTCATGTGCTGTCTTAACATTAACTGCTCTTTGTCTATCCGTTAGTATTGTTGGGGATCCTTTTTCCATCTCATATTTGTCTTTGTTTAAATCTATCATGTCTCCATCTTCAGGTACAATTAATTGCCCAACAACTTCGAACCTTAAATTTCTCAAAACTCCAGACCCGGAGCGGAAACATTGAACACTATTCCTTTATTTTCGCTATCACCTTGTAGTATACATTTTATATTTTCCCTACTTTCTGAATAGCACTCAGCCTCTTCTATAGATGTCGTTACGGTTACATTGGTTATAGGGCATAGCAGTTCACCAGTGCTTGAGCCAATTCCTTTCTCTCTAGTTTCAGAGGTCAGCTTGTGCTCTTTGTTGTCCTTATCATAGAACACCCAGTCAAAAGTAGCATCTTCATTAAACTTAGCAAAGATGGGAACCACTGCATGAAATTTGTTGCATTCCCAGCTTGAGACACACGTGTGCACTGGGAATCTTGTGAATCTTGATTCCATCCATTTCATTACCTTTGGACCGCTGTTTTCCCTCATTGTTGTTGAATCATAACACCTGCTGTTTGCAAGGTCTGCCACACACTCACCATCCGGGGCACACTCCCATCCTGTTGGGCATACATCCTTTTTCACCCACGATTCCAGATCCCCACAACTTGGGTTCATGACCTTAATAGACTAATAACACCCAGTGTTAGTATCTAGGAAACTTAACCCATCATAACAGTAAATAGTGAGCCAACGCCTCTTTACATAGCCTACAGTCACCTCCTTTGGGCCCTGAGTCACTTTTACCTTTGGTTAAGTTACACCTACATTTGGTTTTTTGATCTTATGTGTTTTCAATTTGTAATAGCCTGAACATTTTTCCATATCACACATAGGGCTGCTAATCTCACAAACCACTATATAAAACATTGTGACTAAAATCATGATTAATTTTGCCGACCTGACCATTTTTGTTTTTTCTACTCTCTGTTGTTTTTAAGTTTTGGATCTGTTCATACTCAAACAAGCTACACCTACGTGATTAACCAATTATTACTAATATTATAAAACAATGTTTCTAAGTATAGCATCTTCGTAAGACACGAAAAATAATTCTGTCTGAGTCACGCACTGCAACTGCTGACTCGGTGACATGAACATTTACGCTGTCCGTTCGATTTAGTGCAATTATTATATTTTTGCTTACTCTCGACGTATACCTGTCCCTGACCTTGCTGCCTCGCATTGCGATTATAGCTTGAGTGCGCAAAATTATATTTACAAATGCTATTTTTACGTGGAACTTACTGTTCAATTCTCTTTACGTAATAAACCCCTACTTGTTCGAAAATTTGAACCCATCAACTACGGGTTGATTCATTAAACTAACTAGCCATAAAACTAATTTAACACATACACAATAAACAAAATACTACTTAATTAAATACATTGTAAAAAAAAAGGTTGCCTGTAAAGTCGGGTTTACGGGCGAAGGAAGATTTTACGTGACAACGTCTTTTTCTCGTCTTTTAACCGACGGAACAAACATCATATGTTTGACAGGTAAGTACGAACAGTTTGTATTTGTATGGGAATATAAAATTATCGTTTTTATTATTTTCCACTCATTTATTCAATATTTTCTCACCGTTTAAACCTTCCTTTGATTTCCACGAATATTTCAATACTAAAATTAGCCAAATCGGTTCAGCCGTTCTCGAGTTTTAACGGGACTAAAAAGGAACAGCAAACATCGTAACAGACGTGAGCGGGCGTTACACTTTTTCATGAGTGACTCCGAGCCGCAACCTAATTTAAGACGTTGTCACGTCAAAAACCTCCATGAGATGCGGGATCGCCTACTTTCGACGCTTGAAATTCGGCATCTCCTGCTCCAGACGCTCCATACGCGGCATCGCCTGCTCCAGACGCTCCTTGTTGTGCGGCATCTCTGCTTCAGACGCTCCGTCACCGCATCGCCTCCATGATATATGCGGCTTGTTACTTGAGGCAGCACCTCCCCCTGCCGCTCCATGACATGACACCCTGCTTCCGAGGATGCACGTCGCCGACGATACGTCCCGATTCTTTTACCTATTCCGATTCTTGCTTTTTTCTCCATTTTCTCGCCGAAGGCAACAGGACGAGCTGCCCGTGTCGTCTTATCCCAGAATCTTCATCTTCACTTCGTCACTCACGTCACGGTCGCCATGTAGTATGCGTAGCGTCGGGGTGGTAGGTGGAACGGAAACTCGGTGATTCTTCACATAGTTTATATATGGTTTTAACAGAACAACTCTCTATAATCTAGACTATCGTCTAACCTCATCTATCTCTTCATCGAATCTCCCTAATGTTACAATACTTAAGTATATATATAATTAATCTACGTGATCAACGTGTTCAACAGAGGAAATCCCTTATCGGATAAGGCACTTTATCTGGTTTTTACACGTCTATCTACATACGTGTAGATGACTGTTTGCCTATCACAATCGAATCGCGATGTCAGCATTCCGTGTCCCTAAAGTAGCCCTCCCTTACAAAAAAAAAATACCAACAATTTTTTTTTTAGAATATATTAATTAGTCCTTAAAATAAAGACATGTAACCGTTTGTTCCACTAAAGTACCGCGAACGTACGCTGCTGACGCGGCGGCGTCGGTGTCGGTGCCCACGCGCGTCATGTTACCCGTGTTGTGTTGTTTCCCAGGCGGCCCGGTCACGTTGTGCGCACTCGGCAAATTCCTCGAGTCGCTTCGACGAACCTATGCGCTTATCCGCTACCGTATGCTCTACTTTGTGGAAAAAAGAAATTACACAATGTTACATCACTTACATAGGTCTCTCCTCTGGGACCGTTTTCACTACACATGGCATTTTTACACTTCTTTTGTGATTGTTTGATTAGCGCAACGGCCTCGATAGTCCGTCTGCTACTTTGCCTAATATAAAACAACCTGGATGCCAATTGCTGTACAGATTTATCCCGGTACATATAGCGTGCCGACTCTAGCGGCTATCGTTACGGCTGCCGTGCGCAATGCCTGCACCGTATGTCGTTGCAATAAGTACTATTTATATTACTTAGAATGAACTATGGCGTTAACCTGTCCAGAAAAATGATTAATAAAAAAATATATTTTAAATTTATCATAGGAGCAAGAAAAAGAATTATTGAGAAAAATTACCTGGGTTAAATGATTTTAAGTGACACGGGTAACAATTATGATCGCAAATAAATTAGGTAAGGTGAGTCGGGGCTATTGTAGCTATGGGGTTATTGTATCTTCTTACCATTATAATGGTCTGTGACCCTTAAAATGGTATGTGTATATATAGGATTGTGTATATATACCATTGGTCTGTGTATCCTATATATACACAGACCATTTTAAGGGTCACAGACCATTATAATGGTAAGAAGATACAATAACCCCATAGCTACAATAGCCCCGACTCACCTTACGAATGATTTTACACAGATTTGTGCGCTAAGCTGTTTGGCTATGTTTTTTTTTTATTAATCTGTTAATTAATTACGTGAGAGGAAAATAAATGAATAAAAGAACGGAACATGGGAGTTTATAACTCCGTAACCTGTTCATCTTCTGGTGACCGGAACCACGGTGGCCTGCTGGTGCTGGCAACGGCCACTCGTCTGCGCCATCCTCTTCCTCTACCTGTAACTTCAGTGACGCTCCAGGGCCGCCGTAGTGACGCGTATGCCGGAGCGGTGTTGTTTGTTGTCCCTTCCGTGCGTGCTATCCGTTGTGCCCTTTCCAGTGGCGTCTCTGCGTATGTGTCTGTTAGCAGAGGCATTCTGGACCGTGGCGGTTGGCGGGATCTCGGTGCAACCCGAGCTGTCTGTGTGCGGTTCGCTGTTGCTGTCAGCGTTGTTGGTTCTGGTGGTGGTAGCGTCAGTGTTGTTGTCGTCACCATGCGCGTCTCTTGAGCTTGGAGACTGCATTCTGTTGCTCCTCGTGCCGTACCGTGATCCTCAGAGTTCTTAACATATTCGGAGGACCTACGATCGTCATGTCGACTCCCTCGACATTGATAGTGATGGTGATGGCTGACATTTTTTTTCTTCTTGGTTTCCTCTTGGTTTCCTCTTGGTATCTTCTTTTCTGGTGGTTTGTGGTTGAGGTCTTCTTGTCTTCTTGTGTCTTGCTGAGGTTTCTCAATTTGCGGTTTCTTCAAAAGTTCGTCTTCGTTCTTATGGCAAGATCGCCATGTAATGAAGTATGTAGGTGTGAGGAATGGTCGGCGTCAGGGAGATAATAAAGCACAGGTTGACGTGTTAAATAAGAACGTATATTTTTGGTGTGCTTGTGTTTATATACACATTATAATTGTGAGTAGTATGGAATTGGGAGTTCTGGCCCACTGCTACGTGTTCGCTTCGCTCCACTTCGCGACCGTGGGCCAGTTCTTCCCAATTCCATATTTTTTTCGAAGACTAGAAGTCCCATCCATATATTTGGAAATGAAACCAGGTTCTACTTCGCGAACGTGGTCTAAAACTCCCAATCGCTTTTTGGGAACAGAACTTGAATATCGATTTCCGTTTGCGTTTGCGTTCTCGTTCCATTCGCGTTTCCGTTAGCGTTTCCGTTCGATCTCCGCTGGTATCGAGCTAGTCAAGATCAACGTTGTATGAAATGAATGTTGGTGTTACTGACCTAAACTAGAGATGGAATTATTCAATATATACTCTAAAGCTAATAAAATAAAATTATTTACAAAAAACCTTTCAAGTTTGGTGCACGTGTCTATTTATATCATGAAGTTTGTAAAACAGCCTCAGAGATTGCAGTTGGATGTCGTTTTTTCTTCGCACAATAAACGCGTTTTTCAACATGGTTTACTTTTACCTGATACTATTCGCTGTATAATATGTGGACCGTCTAACTGTGGAAAAACAAATTTAATTGTTGGGTTGCTGCTACATGAACACGGTTTACGCTTCGAAAATGTCTATATTTACTCTAAAACGTTATTTCAACCTATGTACCAATTTCTAGAACAAGTTTTGAACTCGGTTCCTACGGTTTCATTTCAAAAATATAGTGAAAATGAAGAAATACTAAGTCCTCACGCCGCTAACATTAACTCAATCACAATATTTGATGATGTTGCATGTGAAAATCAAAATAATATACGGGATTACTTTGCCATGGGAAGACATAAAAATATAGATAGCTTCTATCTGAATCAGACATATAGTAAAATACCTAAACAATTGATAAGGGATAATGCCAATTTGATAATTGTTTTTAAACAAGATGATGTTAATTTACGGCATGTCTATGATGAACATGTAGGAAGCGATATGTCGTGGTCTCAGTTTCGTGAAATGTGCGGCCAAGTGTGGAACACGCCTTTCAATTACATAGTTATAAATAAAGATTGTAAAAAAAATCTGGATGTTATAGAAAATGTTTTGATACATTTATCGAACTTGATTAACTGAATACATAAGGATTAGTATTTTCGCTTCAAACTTAATACTTAGAAGGGAATCGTCGGGATCGGACATGGACCTTGCTAAAATAAACGAGGAGAAATTGTTTAAAGAAAAATTACACCAATCTGCAGAAGCCGTAAAAAAAAAGTAAAGCTTATTCGAGATGTTAAATCTAGCAACAATATGATGTTAGAAACAATGTTAAAACCAATCACAGATCCTCTTAATGAAATGGTAAAAAATAATAATGTAAACAATCTGAATATTAGTAACTCAGATTTTGATAACGATAAATTTAATTGGAATAAGTCGGTAAAAACATTAAAATATAGTCCTTCTGAAGATGAAAAGAGGGAAAGCTTTATTAACAAAACATTAGTAAAAAAAGTTGGCCCTGAAGATGAAAAGAATGAAAGTTTAAACAGAAAATCACCGGAATCCAATTCAAGTAATAGTGGAGACGAATTAAATGACAACAGTTCGTCAAGATGAATTGGTATCAGATGGAAGTGATAATCTAAATGATTCTATTACTACAAATAATGCATCATTCAGAACTTCAGAATCGTATGCTTCTCCTCGCGAAGACCCCGCTTGGCAAAAACAATATGATAACATGAACATTCCTTTTGTTGTACGAATGGAACATGGTAAACTAATGCTGGGATCTTATCCAATTTCTGTGAATAATGAAGAACTTAAAATAGGTGGAGTAAGGTATTGTTTAACGCCAGGTTTAAACGATTTATTGTTTAAGAAAGTACCTGATTTAGATGTGGTAACTGAAAACGATAGACGATTATATAAAACCTTATTATTAAAAACAAATGCACATAGACGTGACTTTGAATCAAATAAGCCAATAAAAAGCAACAAGGGCATGAAATATTTGTATGTCAAAAAACCTCTTTTCAAATTATCCCAACAACGATCAGTAAGTGAAGAAATATTCGCGTCCGGAGATGGTTTACCATCAATGAAAAAAGTAAAAAGAGACGTTTCTTATGTGTATTGGGATGACCCAAACGAATTAGTAGAGAGATTAAAACTGCTTATAGCAGCGCGTGACGCTGGTAATACGGGGCTAGATAATGAAATCATATCCATCATTGATGAGTTACGTGAAGCAGATTAAATTAATAATATATAAAGGACCTCACTTTTTTTTTTCTAACAGTTAAGGTTTGACTACCAAGAACAAAAAATTAATATAGACAAATTCGGACACCATGTCCATAAACGTTTGCGTGCTAGTGATATTTCTGAGCTCAAGTACAAGGCTCTACTTCGAACAGAAGCTGGACATTTCGATTTACAATCTTCTGAATTAAAAGGAGTTGCAAAACCTTTATCACCAGACGATGCCGTAAATAAACAGTACGTCGACAATTATATAAAAAATATGTACGAGAAGAAGTATTTGGACTCTTTGATCAAAAGTATAAATGACTAGATTCAGCAAGTAGTATTTCAGTTAAATGAAAACTTTTATACAAAGAAGGAGATAGAACTTATTTAAAAAATAAAAAATAAAACATGACTAAAGAACAAGTAGTAAATGAGATCCATCGATCAGCGCGAAGGAACTTTAAACGACGTTCTGTTTTACTTAAAGGAATCGATGATTTATGGCAAGCTGATTTGATCGATTTACAAAAATTACATACAATGAACAGAGGATATAAATATGTATTAACGGTTATTGATACCTTTTCAAAGTATGCTTGGTGTACACCTATAAAATCTAAAACTAAAACAGAAGTAAGAAATGCATTCAACCAAATTATAAAATCAACCAATCGAAGACCTAAAAACTTACAAACAGACTTCGGAAAAGAATTCTACAATAATGAATTGGATTGTTACTTAAAATCAAAGAAGGTAAATCATTACTCAACCTACTCAACTAAGAAGGCATCTATTGTTGAAAGGCTGATAAAGACACTTAAGCTCAAACTCTACAAGTACTTTAGCTTCGTAGGCAACTATAAATGGGTTGGTAAACCGTTAGATGACATAGTCACATCCTATAACCAAACCGTACATCGCACAACGAAATTCAAACCTAATGATATAACTTTTGCTAATGAAATCGAGGTTAAAAAAAACATTGCAAAATCGCAATCTAATGTAAATTGTAAATTAAATAAATTCAAAATTGGAGATTGTGTACGTATAAGCAAGTATAAAAGTGTGTTTCGTAAGGGTTATACACCTAATTGGTCTACAGAACTTTTTACAATTAAAAGAGTGAATAATACTAGACCTGTAACGTATAACATCGAAGATCGACGGAAAAACACTATACTTGGTACGTTTTATAAAGAAGAACTTCAAAAGACTAAGTATCCTGATGTTTATCTCATAGAGAAGGTGATCAGAAAAAAGGGTAGAAAGCTGTATGTTAAATGGTTAGGGCTTAGTGATAGCGAAAACAGTTGGATTGATAGAAACGCAGTTATATAATTATAAAATAATATATTTGCTTTCTCTAAATTAAATATCTCATTATCATATGAGATATGAGAGGGAGAGGACTTTTAAACAGTGCAATTAATAATTTACCATTTGAATTACACTTACCTGGTTACAACTATTGCGGACCAGGTACAAATTTGCACAAAAGGTTACAAAGAGGTGATAAAGGAATTAACGCGTTAGATAATGCGTGTATGAAACACGACATAGCTTATGATAGATATTCTGATTTGAACAATAGACACCGTGCTGATTTAGAACTTTATAAAATGGCTAAACAGAGAACAAAGTCAAAAGATGCTGGGAGAGGAGAAAAAATTGCTTCATGGTTAGTTAGTAAGGTGATGAAATCTAAAATAAAGGCTGGTGCAGGTATAAAATCATTCAAACGCTTTGTTTCTAAGATACGCAGTGAAATAAAAAAGTATCCTAAAATAAAAGGTTGTGATTTAGTGAATCGCGCACTTGTTTCTGCAAAAAAAGTTTTTACTGTTAACAAAAAGATACAGATACCGCGTTTAATACCGATTCCAAAAACCGGAGGCATATTACCGCTGATACCTATTTTTGCTGGTCTTTCTGCGTTAGGATCATTAGCAGGAGGAGCTGCTGGAATTGCAAAGGCTGTAGGTGATTACAAAGCAGCAAGAAAGAACTTAGAGCTGAATCAGAACGTCATAACAAGATGATGGAATCTATTGCATTAGGAAAAGGGTTACATATTAAACCTTATAAAAATGGAAAAGGATTATGTATAAAAAAATCAAAAAACTAAATAAAAGGTTACCCAGGCGCGCTCTTTCAAACATTGACATTTTAAAACACTCATCAGATATCCCACATTTTCGTGGAGTTTATATGAGAGACAGTTTACCAAAGCGACCTAAAAAAGTAGAATGTGGAATTTTGAACTTAGTTCTGAAAACAATGGAAGCCACTGGGTAGCCTATTGTAATGATAACAATTATTGTGAATATTTTAAGTTATGGTGACCTTCAACCTCCGCTAGAATTAATGAAGTATTTAAATAATAACGATATTTACTATAATTATAACACGTACCAAAAATTTAATACCGTAAACTGTGGTCATTTGTGTCTCAAATACTTGAAAAATTTTTGGTGTAATCGATAAATACCTTTGTACAATAAACTGCTCATCATTTACACGATGTCTTTCACTTTGTCTATAACTGGAACATCGGCAACTCTAATAACAAACCATTCGCCAGCTCTCCATCTGGATGGTGAATATGAATGTGGACTGTTGTATATATCGACTTTTAATTCGATACCCAATATAGACTACAGAAATAATAAATTTTACTATGGTAAAAACGAAGTAATTGAAATTCCTGAAGGTTCATATGAACTTCAAGATATTGAAGATTACCTTAAAGACCACCTTCAAGGATGTACACTTTCTTTGACTTGCAATAATAATACCTTAAAAACTTCGATTCTGTTCACTAAAAACATTTATTTTAATAAAGAAAATTCTATAGGTAGTTTACTTGGTTTCGGAGCGGAATCTATTCATGCAAATATATTAAGCGAGTCGCCTTACCCTGTCTCCATTCTGTCTACAACTTTAGTCCGCATTGAATGTGATATAGTGAGCGGATCATTTGTTAACGGAAAACCTAGCCATATTATTCACGAGTTTGTGCCTAATGTGCCTCCTGGTTATCGGATTATAGAAACACCGAAAAACGTAATTTATTTCCCTGTAACTCAAAACAGTCTGAATTCAATTACAATAAGAATATTAGACGTTAACAATAATTTAGTAAATTTACGGGGTGAAGAGATTCAGATATATTTACACCTTAGGAAAAAATGATAGACTTCAATAAAACTTCAGTCTCACTTAAAATAAACACTAGTACTCATCAAGCGATCAAGAAAAGAAGACCTAAAGTTCAACTTACAAAACAAAATAAACAATTTCTCCAAAGCCTAGGTCTAACAAAATGAGTATATTGAACTTAACTGAATCTCTTACCTTTGACAACTCGATCGAGAGTTTTGAATATCATTCGTATAAGCCATACGTAACAAGTTTTAATTTCAACGATGAAATACGTATACCTATTAACCAGCAAGATCTTTACGTACTCCCATCAGCAAGCACTTTATACATAGAGGGTACTATAACTGCATTCAATAGAGAATCGAAAGAACAGGTAAAAAGTGTTCTTATTACAAATAACCCCATACTTCATCTATTTCAAGATATTCGGTATGAACTTAATGGAATCGAAATTGATAAAATAAAAAACGCAGGGATTACAACCACAATGAAATCTCTTGTATCTATGAATGAGTTCGAAGCATCGATGTCTAAGTTATGGGGCTGGGATGTTGACGGTACAAAAAACACACATGGAACATTTTCTGTGTCTGTGCCTTTAAACAAAATTCTTGGGTTTGCTGAGGATTACACCAAAATTATTATTAATTGCAAGCATGAACTGATTCTGTTAAGATCCAATACAAATTTAAATAGCGTTAAACTAAATGCGAACGAATACATAGACAATATTACGATATCTAAAATAGTATGGCGTATGCCTCATATTAAGGTATCTGATCGAGAAAGATTGAGCTTACTCAAATATTTGGAAAGATATCGTGCTATTCAGTTAGCATTTAGGAACTGGGATTTGTACGAATATCCGCTCTTGCCTGAAACATCGTAACATTCTTGGGCTATCAAAACTTCATCTCAAATTGAAAAGCCGCGGTACATGATAATTGGGTTCAAAACAGGACGAAAAAATGTAGCCGATAAAGACATAACACGTTTTGATCACTGTAATTTGCGAGATGTTAAGGTTTTCTTAAATTCGAGCTACTTTCCGTATGAAAGTTTTGATGTTAGTTTTTCAGCTGAGAGGTATGCTATATTATATGAACAGTATGCTAAATTTCAACAGTCTTATTATAACCGTGTTCAAGCACCCTTGTTAAGCCCGCTAGATTTTAGAAATGAGGCACCTCTATTTGTCATCGATTGTTCTCGTCAAAACAAAACCTTGAAAACCGGTTCGGTGGATGTGCGTGTGGAGTTCGAATGCGAATCGGATTTTCCAAAGCAAACCAGCGCTTACTGTTTAATTTTAAATGACTGCATTTTCGAATATAAGCCATTAAGTAATATTACAACAAAGATATCATAATGGGTGACTTCATATTTGTAGATCTTCAAGGATTTAAAACAGACAAAAACGAATTTATTGTTAAAGAATTTGCATATGGCACTTTAGACTACACCCAACTTTTTTTAATTAAACCCCCCTTTCCATTTTCTATATTAACAGTAAGTGAAAAGAGACAGATAAGGTGGTTAGAAAAACATTTTGGTATTATGTGGCATGAGGGTTATGTTGATTACATAGAATTTAAAAGACTTATCGGTAACCACTTAAAATATAAGACGATCTATGTGAAGGGTACGGAAAAAATTCAATGGGTTAAAAGTTTTTGCTCAAACTGTACTGTTTTAGATTTAGGTGAAAAAGATGTACCTAATTTACAAGAGCTGAATAAAAACTATTGTTTTCCTGAGTGTAATTTTAATTGTGTATATCATAAAAAAAATTGTGCGTTAAAAAATGTTATATGTATTAAAAAATGGTATAAAGAAAACATGGGCGTGGACGTCTGTGGCCGATAGATATATAGGTTTAGAAAAAATTTAAAGGGTGAAAAATTTATGTTCTGATTGTGTAATTATTGATTTAAGTGAAAAATGTGTACCTAATTTACTAGAGCTATCTAAAAAATATTGTATGTTAGAGTGTATTTATAATTGTGTATATCATAAAAAATTAGCTCTAAAAAAGTTTTATGTGTAAAAAATGGCATTTAGATAATAACAACATTAAATTCTGAATTATTATAAGTTTTCCTTGTCTAAATAAATGAAGTAAATCAAAAAACCTTTGTTTTTCATTAATATACCCAAATGAATAACATAAGCGAAACGTAAACAATTGAATACGCTATATCCTCTTCACACTTCAGCACCTCTAGCATAACTGTGATACGCGACTATTTCTCGCATGAGATAATTACCCGTCTCTTTCTGTGCAGTAATGTGAGAGAGCGGCGGCTAGCGTTATTTCGCGCAACAAGAGTCGCGAAGCATAGTTGTGCTAGACGGGCAGGAATATAATACGAATCAAAAAGTAACAGAAAATGCACAGTTGAAAACATGCTGAGAAGCATAATACTTTCATGACTCGAACATACAACGCTGTAAGTGTATATACTTAACATAGCACTTCCAACATTTTGTTTCTCAGATATGGAACGACTTACAATGTTTCGTTGATAAAGAATAGACATGATGGTACAACACAGAATACATATAAAACAGAGTAGTTACTGCATAGTTATATATTATTAAAAGTATATTGGAGTAACCTCCGAGATATTTCTTTAATTTTAAATGTTTTCTTGTTTAATACAATATCATAAAACAAGTATTTACTCGTAATTTTACTCGAATTCCTTTACTTTTAAAGCCGTTTTGCTATGGAATTCGCTTCCAGTAGAATTGCGGAATGCTAAAACGCCAGCGATCTTTAAAATTAAATTAAAAGAATACTTCTTATCTCTCGATTGATAAAATTGATGGTGTGATTTGTGAAACTGTTTTCGTTCGTTTGCCTCTGACTGTTTATGTGTTCCTTATCTGTCTTGTTTTATTTATATTTATGTATGTTTAAGTAGGTTTATATATATCTATTTATGTATGTGTATATCTATTGATACGTTTACTTGCTTATCCGTTGATAATAAGTTGTTCTCCCTTCCCCTTCGGCATCACCTACTCATTGTGTGATTTATACTAATCAACTCCACTACCTAAAGGTTGTCTGGAAGAGATCGCTCTTTAGCGATAAGACCGCCTGTTGTCTACCGTTATTAAAATTATTGTTTGTACTGATTTTGTAAACTTTTTTGGTGTGCAATAAAGCATTTTGTATTGTATTTTTTGTATTGTATTGTATGTATTCATATATTAGATACGCGTTAGAATTTTGATCAAAAGCTTCATTCATATATTTGATAATTATCTCCAAAAACTCTCTAGACAACACGGAGCATATTTTAGCCTACTTTTTAACACGCTTTTTCATAGCAGCAATACAAAATGGTACCCAACCGTTCAGAACTGGACAAGCCTGTCGGAATCGGGTTATATTAACGCCACGCCACTGATAGACAATAGCTGTGATTTAAAAAACACTTATTACAATTTCATTATATTGCCATAAATATTGGAATATAAATATTTTATGTGTCGCATCTGTTTGTGTTAGTCTGTACAAAGTATCTCAGGTCGGATTAAATTACATGTTTATTAAACAGAACAGTGAGAAATGAGCGCAACCAAATTTTCAGTAAAAACTGATGCACTATGGAAGTTGCGGTTTGAAATCAAACTCTCGGCTGTAGTTTTATTTTTTGTTTTGTTATCATTATCAGGTATTTTCTAAAGTTTTCCAAATATACTATTATTCATCAATTTGCAAAAGTCTTGTTCAAAAACAGACGTTACCTCTTGACGTAGCCTTGTATTCATATCAATATATTGTTTTAAGTAAGGGGATTGTTTGAATGTAATTACTCTATGTATCTTTTTTTAATTTTAAACCATGTTTAAGGCACGTTTTTGGATGTATGTAGTGAATCACATACCAGTATTTGTCATACAGATTAGGTCCAAGTTTATAATGCATGCCACCTGATGGAATACATTTTCAGGACAAAATGGTAAATCATCATGCTTTAGGGTAAATAAGATCTACTTCTAGAATGAAACCATAATCCGAATCATCAGGAATTTCAGTAATATTTAATGCATTTATTTCATGATTTTCTAGAAATTGAAAGTCCGATAAAAGCATGTACCGACACATGCTATACCCATATAAATTATTACAGTCAATATAAATTCTAGTTTCTCTGTGGTTGCATTCTATTTGTAAATTATTTAAAAAAGAAATGAAATCAGTCTGTGGTAAACTTAAAACATAGACGTTTAATTTAATTATTTATATACACTTTTGGCACGATAGGCTGCGTGTGGAACGAGGAAGCCGAACGCTGAACGCCAATTGGATTCTTCAATTTCTGCAACAATTATAATTCCATTGTTATGCATGTTTACACAAATCTTACGATGAAGAATTACAATTAAACAGGATTCGAACCTGCGTTTCCAACGGTTTTCCAGGTTAACACGGAACGTGACGTTAGCAGACGTTGCTGCTTTAATAAAAACATTTACACACATCTTTACAATGAAGCGAAGAATTGAAAATTTTACACAGGATTCGAACCTGCGTTTCCAACAGCTTTCCAGACCAACACGGAACGTTACGTTAGCAGACGTTACTGCTTTAATAAAAAACAATTACATAAATCTGATGGAATTACAAATTACAATGTTGTGACTAGGAGTAGATTGAATAGGTATGTATTTACATGATTTACCTCATCAATTCGGCGTCAATTAAAACGTTTAATTAATAGAGCTCCTCTTTCATCTTGAATAAAATGCGGCGGCAGTAAAAGCAGGAACTAACATCATGCTGCAAATTTATGTTTTCTCGTTCAAACTCCTTCATTTTTTCAAGAATGGTGGACTTGAGTATCAGCAGCTCACCGAGCACAGTCATAGTTGCAATCGCGTTTACAACTGATCGTGTAACTTATGCAAAAGTTGCATACCTAGGATAACTCGGGACACCTATACGAAAGTGACGTAGCAAAATATTTTATCGACAAAAAAATATATCGATGTTACTGTAAACATCTAAATGTCATCGACATAAATAAATATTACTTTATTTCTCCACATTTTCAAATGAAAAAATAAACATATTAAAACGTGTATTTACATGTTTATTTTAAAATAATTTTCATAATATACGTAAATTGACATTTTGATTGAAATGACATCCACATACTTTTATTATATTAATTTAAGAGGCTCGATATCAGATCAGATATGACATCGAACCTCTTTATAGTAATCCAGAATGTTCATTTATTAAGATATATTAATTTTTATATCGACATCTTTTTTATCGATATCCTATCCCTAGAACGTGCCTCGAGTTATCCTAGGTATCGCATAAGTTAAATGTGATATCCGTGACTAATCATTAGGTAATGTCAATGCAAATTCAGTTTTAAACGTTATCTTTAAAGAATAATTTTATTTACTTTGAAAGTTACATATGTAAAACATGGGATTATATTTTCTTCTTAATTTCTTGTGAGCGAAAGCGTGTGACAACTGTTAATGCTGACGTTAGTTTTATTCGCACAGTATCAAGATACTTGGTATTGAATTTTTATTTAACCGACTATCCGAGTCGGGAGATTATGTTTTGGATATTATTTTATTTTTGAATGAATGAATGAATGATTTGAATGATTTACTCGATGTATGCGGGAGATGGGTTACATTTGCAGGTTGAGTTACATAACACGGAATCACCATTTGGATGAAAAATAATTTTTTCATAAGTATTTTTATTTTAACATGTACCTAAATTTTGAATAAACATATATGTAGATCGAGTGTAACTTATTACTAGAAGACTAAAATACAAGATTTGTATTTCACATAGGCTTACGAAGGATATTTTATGAGGAGTCGTATTTTTTAAATATTAGACCAATAAAAAGAACATAACACTTACTGAGAATAACACACCCCAGAGCCTGATGTAAAATGTATAATGTCTTTGATAACACCCATTGCTCATGATTTTTAACAGGCTTCAAAAAAAAGGAAGGGATTATTTTTAATGTTTGTTACCTCAGAACTCCGTCATAATTAGGCTGAACTCAGAGTACAAGCTATAATAATATTATAGCTGTACTATACTTTTTGTTACTAGAAATAACCTATTTTAATAACGAAATATATTAAATTTGAAATTTATTAATCAATATTTAGTTTTACGTTTCCTATTTGATACTTAAAACATCATCACCCTCTAGTTTCACACCCCCATACTTAATTATCTATTAATTCATTATTTTTATCACTCGTGTGTCTGTGTCTGCCCGTCCGCCTGTCATAGCCAATTTTCTCCGAAAGCACTGGACCGATTGAGTTGAAATTTGGTACACATAATTAACACATCCAAACATGGACGTGTAACGTAACGTAAATCAATTCATTTTAAACGTTGGGGGGTAAATTAGAATAAAAGATGCAAACTATATCGTGTGACACATTAAATGAAAGGGTCAATTATGGTCATCTCAAACATAATTAACACAAATTACAACGGGTCTAACGCGATATTTCTAATTTACCTTTATAATCGAACATTTCGACAGGGTTGCACACGCTGTGGTCTCAGATGTACAGTACATGTACAGTAATTTGTGCTAATTATGTATCATATCTCAAACATACATTTTTAATAATTTGAAATTAAACAGTTTTGAAGTTATTTATGAAAATAGGCGAAAATTTACACACACCCCTTACGTTCTAAAATACTAAGCCTAATTATTATTATTTATTTTTTTAATACAGAAATTAGTTCTATACCTATGGTTTACAGAAAAACACGTAAGAAGAAGAAGTCTATGGTATTAAAAGCTTGCACCGGGACAGAGAGTAAATAATTTTTTTTGAAACGAATAAATTAGTTCAATGATAAATTCGTAGTTTTTTTTATATGTCTATAATATACCTCTCATCTAATCATGCAAGTGTGTTGCTATTTTACCCCTTGCCGTTTTGGTTTTGGAAAGAACATAGTCTTCATTACGAATTATTCACGCTAACGGAAACGCAAATGGAACGAGAACGCAAACGCAAACGGAAACTACAATTTTTTTAATTAAAATGCATAGGAACGGTTAGTTTGATATTTGTTTTACGTACCTATACGTACGTATTGAAATTTAATTAAGTCTATTAATTTAAAATACAAAACGAGCTTTTTAAAAAAAATCCTCTTACAGCGCAAGTTTACGTCACCAAATACATATCTTAACATATTTTTATTTTTATTACATATAACATCGCTATTGAGATCGTCGGTTAATTAATATACATGTTATTGTTTCGTGTACTCGACAAATAAACCATGCGTTAGCATAAAGAATATCACGCGCTTATTCATCATTTGATTAATAACATAACATGTAATCTGACCTAAGCTACTTGTACTGACTAACTAAACAGTTGAGACACAGAAAACTTTTTTTATTTTTTATAACTCATGATCTTGCAAAACATAACTCCTATTGAGGTCGTCGGTTAATTAATATAACATGGTATCGTTTTGTGTACTTGACAAATAAACCATACGTTGGCATAAAGAATATCACACGCTTATTCATCATTCGTGCAATAACATGAAATGTAATCCGATCCCAGATACTTTGTACTGACTAACTAAACAGATGTGACTCAGAAAATATGTATTAACTCATATTCCAATATTATGCTACTAAATAGTGTTCTAAAATTGAGTGGTTTTTATTTTACAATTCCTGTCTATTGAGTCAATTTTATATATTATGTTAGTGTTACTATTACTCAAAATTATGGTGCGTATATATTACCGTCTATTTCTGTTATGTACTAATAATGCTGTAATTAATTATATATGTGATTATATTAAACAACGATTACTATTATTAAATTATAGAAACATTTCGGAGGTTTGTCCTACATAGGTACAATAAGATAGATGCAGTAACCACTCCGTTTTATTTTATTCTATGTTGTGTAATGTTATATCATCATATCCGTATCCTCCAAACCTGAGTAGCAAAATGATGCAAGTGAAATGTTAAGTACATTCATTTACAGCGTTATGCTTTTCAGACACGAAGGCACTTAAAATGTTATGCTTCTCAGGATATGTTCACCTGGGCATTTTCTGTTACTTTTTGATTCATATGATATTCTTGAAGTGAGAAGAGGACAAAGCGTATTAGATTATTAACGTTTCGCTTACATCGAGTATTTTATTAATAAGTACAATATTTCAACTTGCATACCAATCCTGAATGAATGAAATTTTAGTCATCTTTATTTCACAATCAACAAGATTGATTTTACAATAACTTAACGATTTGAATTTTCAACTCATAAACAAACTGAAATGCATAATTAATAATTTGTTCGTGTTCAAGACATTTACGTCATATGAATCAGCCAATCAAATTGTGAGGTCTACATCGCGCTTGCGAAGTTTTATAATTTGGTTGCATAAATACAAATAAGCTTGATATAGTTCTCGGAGAATCCGTGGCTATGACAACCGATGGTTTCATGGAAACTCTTTCCACTTTGATTCAAAGAGTGTGGCCAACTCTGCGATATTAATTTGGTAACGCATGTGGCGTACAACAGTACAGTCTCGCTTGGTTTTAATAATCCGACCCATGGACAGGGCGAGCTGTGAGAAACACAACGTGGTGACGGTCAAACACACGCATGTGGCGTACCGCAGACTTGTGCTTGGTTTTAATAATCCGACCCATGAACAGGGCAAGCTGCGAGAAACACAACGTGGTGACGGTTCTTCTGATGCTATACCGGTTGATAGTATGGAAAACCAGTCCACTTCTCACATCAAAGTGTCTGGCCAACTCTGCGATGTGTTTCGTGTGACAAACGTCGTAACAAACCTCCGGCAAACCCTCAATTCAGGCAAATCCATTAGGAGGTGCGTTACGTGGACTGATTCTCGAGCAGAATCAGACCTTGGTGGGTACATGCTAGCTGTACCCGTCGCGTTAAGCCTTTTGTTTTTTGAAATAACATGAGTTGTATTTAAGAAATCATCATCAAACGTTTAATTCAGATATGATATATCGGATTAAATTTTTAAATATGCGATTACGAGACCACGTTCATGAAATGGAAGCAACCTTGTCAATCATGTTTTCAAATATGCGATTGAGAGTTTTAGACCACGTTCGCGAAGTAGAAGTAACCTGGTTTCATTTCCAAATATATGGATGGGACTTCTAGTCCTCGAAAAAAATATGGAATTGGGAAGAACTGGCCCACGGTCGCGAAGTGGAGCGAAGCGAACACGTAGCAGTGGGCCAGAACTCCCAATTCCATACTACTATTGTGGTTAGCGCTAAGACAATCAATATGCGTATTGTTGCAGTAAAACAATGTGTCACTGCTAATTACGCCTACTACACGGCTACGTCACAACTTCCGGCGGTCCCCACACGACGCGTCGCTAATGGTAGTAGTCCGGGCCCCGTCCGGCCAAGCGTCTCCCACGCTCCAGGCCGGTGTATGACCCGTGGCTCCCTCCGGCACTGCGACGGTCGCATTCCAGGTTTCTCGCTCGTCCGATCGCGCCACGAGCTCTCGCTCCAGCGCCGCGATCCGGCGCTTAACCACCAACACAAAATCCAGATAAGGGAGGATCCTGTCCTCCACAGATGTCGAAGGTCGCGATATTGTTCTTTTATCGGGGTCACCAATGTGGAATCTGTGGTGTACGGCGAAGGTCGTGGGGCGGGTAAGAGATACAGCCTTTAAGTATATTAATTATTTATTGTTGTTGTACATGCGTGTACAGTGCCGGCGCAATACTAACTGCTAGAGTGGGCGAGCTACCGAGTCGGGGCCCGAATCGCGTTGTCAGTATTCTGTGTCCCTACATATATAAGGTGCTAACAAATTAGTCACGGATATTTTTACCTCTGATAGTACTCGGTTCTCGGAGTACATTTAAGTATGAAACATCATAGGTATTGTTATGTTTTTTTGGAGAAAATTAGGAAACAAATTTGCTACGTTAAAACACCCTGTTAATAAGATAGTTAAATAAGACCTCTTTAGGCATATTCTAGAACCTCTTTAAACTATCATACACGTGGCCTCTTAAAGTTGAAAAATAAAATACTGGAATGCCAATGTCATGCTATTTGCTCTCTGATTGTGTCAGTTGCAAAGAAATTTAATTAATAAGAATTACGCTATGTATTTATTTAACACGTATTCAAGAACTGCAACCACAGGATTACGAACCACGTGTATTATTCAGTCAGTGGCTTATTAGAAACCCCAGACGTAAAATACTGTGGACCGACGAGTGTACATTTGCGAGGGTGGGATTATTTAACATTCACACAATGCACACTTTTGTTTGGAAGAATCCCCATTTAGCACGTCTTAACCACTTTGAGACTCGCTTCAGTGTTAACGTGTGAGCAGGATTCCTTGGCGATTATTTGCTGGGCCCTGTCTTTCTCAACCGCGCTGGAAGGAAGTATCATCATTCATCAATTCCTACAAGAAGACCTACCGGAATTGCTAGATGAAGTACCAGTCGATCTCCGTAGGAGATGCGCTTTCAACATGATGGTGCCCCAGCCCATTACGATCGTAACGTACGAAGGTACTTAACGGAACGATTCCAATTATGATGGATTGGCCGGGATGGGGATGGGGTTCAAGCAGGTGAAGTGAACTGGCCAGCCCGCTCACCAGATTTAACACCGCTTGATTTCCACGTATGGGGACGCGCCAAAGACTTGGTTTATGGAAACGACGGGCACACAATCAGAACGTCAGAAGAATTACCGACGCCTTTCAGGTTATGAAAATGGAAAGACAGATCTTAATGCGTGGTAATGAAAATATCCGGAAGCGAGTACTATTGTGCATTAAAAACCAGGGTCACCATTTTCAAGAAAATTTGTAAAGAGTTTATGCTAATAAAAGTTTTCTTATGTCCGTGTTTGCTTTTTAAATTACTTAGACTTGTACGTAAATTAGGTAGGCTAGCAATCGTTAAATATCTAACTTAATCATTATTAAATGTGAAAGCTTGTATGGGTGGATGGATGTTTGTTACACTATCACGTCACGCCCAAACAGTTTAACTGATCTGGATGAAATTAGGCACAGAGATAGGTTATTTGTATGGAATAGCACACGACTTTTTTACATAAATTGTTCGTATTGGACAGTTTTTTTGTTCCACGTGGGCAGAACCGTAGGCATACGCTAGTATTTAATAACCTACAGTTTTCCCGCCAAATCATAATGACATTTAAGAAAAACAACTTTTGACGTGACATGACAGACAGTGTTAAACATCTTGACAGATACATAATAGGGGTGATTATTTTAAAAATTAATTATAATATTATTTTTTGTTTGGTAAATTAAAATTAAAAAATTATATACAAAGGTTCCTTAATTACAGTCAAAAGTTAATTGTTTTAGTGTAATGTACTACCTCTTAAAATATCCGTGACTAATTTGTTAGCACCTTATATATAGAATACCTAGGTTCTATTCTAAAACTAACTTGCCTGGGGGGTATTCTACCAGCACTGAAATTTGCGGGAATTTGTATGAAGCTCCTCGGCCCTTGCTTCCAGACGGCTGTCTTTTTGTAAGGCGATGAGGGTTGACGTCCTCTAGGTGCTGCAGTCGTGTCAGGTGATGGCATGGGGAGTTTTAGGGCGATTAAAGCGATTTAAAGCGCTGTAGATCAGCTTATCTGGGTCAAGCGACAAGGGTGTCGGATTTTCGTACACTACTCTGTTGTTCCGGGTCAGATTTAAAAGCGGTTTTCACTTACAGTTTCCAGATGAAATTCTCCAGACACCTAACAAAACGGTGGTGTTGACGATCGCTTTGTCGCTGTATATTCACCCGAACTTTGTAATGAAAACTAGCACTTTCAAACTGTCACAGGTGGGCGAAAGCTGGTCTGATCTTCAAGATTTTTTCTGATTCGGGTTTCTCTTGACTAGGCGCTTCTGATGGTTATGCTTTTCTGCAACTTACGAGGAGTTTTTGCACTTTTACGTAATTTTGAAATTCAGTTTTTCTTCGTTTGAGCTCGAACCTTCAGTCAGAAAAATCTGAGGATTTGTGGGAGCTGCTGGAGGCTGCTGATAGGCACCAAACTGCAGTTAAAAAACCACTGGTCCTTGCGACTAATCACGCGCCGCACGCCGAAAACTGGTGCAAAAGGTGTTATTTCCGCCCGTTGGAACCCGAATTTAGAAATTCTTTCACCCGCGTGACACCAAAATCACTTTAATCGCGCAGAAAAACCCTTTTTCCTGATTTTAGTAGCGCAGAGCGACTTGTTTTCGCTGCTGCTTCGCTCGCGCGCTTTCTGGCACTCCGTCAGGGGTGTTATCCCTATCTGGCAATAACTTGTCCTCGTGTGCTGGTAAACGCGTGTTTAATCGTCTACCCATCAGCAGTTGCGCCGGGCTAGCGATTCCGTCCCGCGGAGTAGCCTTATAATTTAATAATCCTTAATAAAAATCCAGCTCGACATCAATTGGGAGTTGAGGTATAGAATGAATGTAGTCCATGTCAGCCAACCGGTCTACATTCAGCAGAGTGTTGAAATGCTCCGCCCAACGCGTCAGTATTTCTTCTTTGCTCTTAAGAAGGCCCGCCCACCACTGGGCTTGAGAGGCACTTTCGCGAGGGGTTTGGTACCAATCAGACTTCTAACCTCCTTATAAAACTCCCCGAGCTGATTTGTGTCCGCGAGTATTTGCATAAAGCGAGCTTTGTCCTGCCACCACTTGTCCTTCGTTTCCCGGGATAGTTTGCGTAGGCGTATGTCACTTTGCCTGATCTCCGCAATGCTTTCACCTTGACCGTTGCGCCGCCGAAGTAAACGTCGGCGTCTGTCTATACAGACATTTCGAGTGTCCTTGCCCCCGCAAAAATAGCAACAAACAAAAAAAATATCTAAATGCGACGAACACCAAAGTGTGTCGGTCGGGGTCACCACTTTAGGGAATATAACTGCTAGGAAATAAATATGAAGGTCAGCTACGGTTTACTTAATATTGTCAACACACAAGTTAACTATACCGGGGGGCAAGGCGCACTGGCGGGACCGCGCTACGCAACCCATGCATACGTGCCCTACGTCAGCGTATGCATGGTCATCGAATTGTGTCCCTACAAAATTATACTCGTACATCTGTTAAACCAGAGATGTGAATCTGAGTATAGATTCTCCCTTCCGTGCAGGTTGTCAAGCTCTTTAAAGATATATTTGTTTAAGTCATGCCTTTGCAGTTGGTTCCATTTTGATAGGTCAAGGTTAATATTAGCGTGACCCTGATTTGATATTCAAGAGCCACCTTGTCCATTTTCTTTATGACCTCCAGTTCAGTGTTCGTCATTGTCTGTTCTTTTATAATAGGGCTCTAGGGCGACCTGCATTAGCCTCATTTCGTATGTTTGTTTACAAAAGACCTTCCCGAGTGCCTTGAGTTCTCTCTCTTTCCTGCCAAGTTGTGTTATGTCATCACTCTCGTGGTTATAGTATTCGTTCCTGCTCACTAACATTTTGTGCCAGCTGAAGTGTGGTAGGTACGGGAGATAATAATACGACGGTGCTTGGTGTTAGAATGAACGCTTTATTGGAAAAATCAGGTTATTATATACTAGACAACATGTGTTCGTTTCCTTTGTCTGCACGTGATCTGCATAGCGAATGGCCTTGCTACATCAAGGTTCCATCTGTTCCCTTGAACCTATACGACACGTGTTTATCAACTATGATTCACATCAGCTGAGGGCTATACCGCATCTTCCCCCTTATTTTGAGACAAAAATATTAAAAATTGTATTTTCAAAAAATACACACACGCACACACAGACACACGCGCACTAAATATCGGCCAGATCAACCGGACTGTCAATGTCTCCGAGATCAAAGCCGTTTAGGGCACCGGCGAAGTCCACCGGGCGCCACCGCACATACCAAAATCGCTCCGATGAAGAAAGTGAATGGCTGACAAATAGTAGAGCTCCGTCCGCATCGGTAACGGATAGCTCCAAGCAGAGCGTCAGCTCCAAGTCGGGGGCAGGCTCCGCAGGGCACATGAGTGGGTGCCCGAGTACCGCGTCGAACACGCTGAGGTATTCGAGAACACCCCCCACGTACCGCGAGGTCGAAAAGACGAACGGCACCTCGTGCCATGCTCCAAAAGTACGAGATGAATAATAGATATCCATCAAAGTCGGATCCATAAGCAAGGCCATAATTAATATTTTTTTTCTTTTCCAAGAACTTTTTGCTATGTCAAGGTTTGGGGAATACCATACTTTAAAATAAAAATTTCAACAAGGCTACTGTTTGAGAATCCTTGTTTTCCAATGGATATTGGCTCTACATACTTGGTTAAGTCGCATTTCAAAGTTAGAACATAGGTACTTATATCCTACACTATTCTGATCTAATGGTCCAAATATATCTAAAAATACCTTTTTCAAAAGATGTTGTAGCTGTGGTAGTTATTACCATTTTATCTCTCGTTTGCCTACTATTAAACTTCTGATTCTGACAATCTTTAGAACGCTTTACATACACGTCCACATATTGACGCATGTTATGCCAATAATACTTCTTCTGAATATTGTTAATCATTTCATTACTACCAGCATTTCCACTAATTGGTAACAAATACCTAGCGAAATTGCAATATACTTGTGGAGTCAGAGTAGTTATGTGGTGAAGGTCGATGGGGCGGTTAAGTAATACGGATATTTTATATAGTATATATTTATTTCGCGTTGCGCGTCTACAGTTTTCGGCGAAGTACTGAATGTAAAACGGGCGGGCTACCGTGTCGGGGACCGAATCGCGTCGTCAGCATTCTGTGTCCCTACAGTAGCCCTCCCTTACAAAAAAAAAAAAAACAAAAAAAAAAAATTTAAACATCTTAACTAACTCTTAAAATGAAAGCATGTAACCATTTGTTCCACCAAAGTCCCGCGAACGTACGCTGCTGACGCGGCGGCGTCGGTGCCCACGCGCGTCCTGTTACTGTTACCCGTGTTGTTTCCCAGGCGGCCCGGTCACGTTGTGCTCACTCGGCAGATTCCTCGAGCCGCTTCTACGAACCCATGCGCTTATCCGTTACCGTGCGCGCTACTTTGTGGAACAAAGAAATTACACAATGTTACATCAACTTACATAGGTCTCTCCTCTGGGACCGTTTCCACTACACATTGCATTTCTACACTTCTTTTGTGATTGTTTGATTAGCGCAACGGCCTCGCTAGTCCGTCAGCAACGTTGCCTAATATACTAAACTGTTACACTGTCAGTTGGCTCGTCGGGCAGATTCGCGAGTAAAATTTGCAGACCAGAACACTTCTCCCAATATCATCCCGTGCCCAACACAGCGAACTTCACAAAATCGTCACGACCTCGATCAATTTCCGCTACTTTTGCGCGTATATGGATAGGGGTTGTATCTTGCATCATGTGTTGCGATCTTACAACAAAATACAAAATTACCAAGTATAATTACCTAAACTAAACCACCTGGATGCCAATTGCCGTACCATTTATCCCGGCAGACATAGCGTGCCGTCTCTAGCGGCTATCGTTACGGCTGCCGTGTGTGTCGTTGCAATAAGTGCTATTTATATTACTTACACTACTTATTCTAACACTGCACTACGCCGTACACTACCGTTGGTCCTGCCGGGTCATGACCTTACCCGGTGCCAAAACGTTACGCACACAACACAAAGCACAATAAAAAAAATAATGAAAAACGAAGTAGCAGCCCCCAGGGGATGCCTTTCGGGCCGACTCCTCGCCTGATGCCCCTGGTGTGAGGTGGAGAGTCAGCGCTTACTCTCCGCCTCCGATGCTCTGCCACCTGCATGGCTTCTTGCATCTCGACGCCCGGGCCCCGTATTTATGGTGAAAGTAACAATCCCAGTCGGGACCCCGGTGCGCCGGTGTTGGCCTCGTGCCTGGTTGCGCCGATAGCCCTGGCGCTGCGCTGGGTGGAGGGTGGCCGGCTACCCTGCACGGCGGAGCCTCCCTGCGTGGCGCTTCCGCTGTTACCTGCGGCCATTCCACGACCTCCGGAGGGCCCCACACGACGCGTCGTCCAGGTGCAGTCCGGGTCCCGTCCGGCCGAGCGTCTCTCACGCTCCAGGCCTGTGCATGACCCGTGGTTCCATCCGGCATCGTGATGGTCACGCTCGTTGATGGTCACTCCTCCTATCGCGCCGCGAGCTCCCGCTCCAACGCCGCGATCCGGCGCTTAACCACCACCAACTCCGCCACCACAAAATCCAGATACGGGAGGATTCCTTCCTCCACCGATGTCGAAGGTCGCGACATTCTTTCGTCGGGGTCAACAATGTGGAGTCTGAGTAGCTATGTGGTGAAGGTCGATGGGGCGGTTAAGTACTACGGATATTTTATATAGTAGTTATTTATTTCGCGTTGCGCGTCTACAGTGTTCGGCGAAGTACTGAATGTAAAGCGGGCGGGCTACCGTGTCGGGGACCGAATCGCGTCGTCAGCATTCTGTGTCCCTACATACTAATCAATGAAATACATTGCAAAAAAACATTAACATATTTAAAAAGTTTCACCTCTAATCGCTCGTCGCTCCCAGCCGCTGTACAAGTGTCCTTTGACTCGCTCGTAGACCCGGGACAGCGCGTAGACAGTCAAGTAGTCCACAACAGCTATGAGCAGGACCTCCGTTAGCTCCAAACACGTCGACGCCAACGACGTGGTGTTGTTGCTTGGCGCAGTCACGATGACATTATCTTTCGATTCCTGCCGCCCATTATCTTGATTGTACTTTAATAGTGATACGAGTACAGTTCAACAATGTCACCCGCAGATGATTTTCTCCATAGTTCGAGCGCACCGTATTCGACTCGTCCTCTATGTAATCTTCACGCAGTAACTTCTTTTCACTTGTCACGGTCGCCATGTATAGCCAATAGGTGTAGCCAAAGCGGGAGTCAAGACAAAGCCAATGATGAGTAAGACGGTTTATATTGAATCTTATTACAACGATCACATCTTCGTTACCTCTCTTCAACCTCTCTCTTCCTTAATGTTCTAATTTTTACTATATTTATTGTTATTCTACGTGGTTAACGTGTCAGAGAGAGGTACTCCCTTATCGGGTAGACAGGCGCTTTTATCTGGTATTTCACGTTGTGGAGTCAGTTGTTCTATGTGGCGAAGGTCGTTGGGGCGGTTAAGTAATACTGCCTTTTTTATATATCGAATATTTATTCCGCGTTGTGTGTGTACAATGTCCGGCGATATACTGACTGTTGAGCGGGCGAACTACTGAGCCGGGGACCTAACCGCGTTGTCAGCGATATGTGTCCCTACCACGTTATATCTATAAATACGTGTAAATGAGCGTGTTCGCCAATCACATGGCGATGGTTGGGTGGTTGTGGTTGCACACCACGTGATGGTTCCGGTGTTGTAGGTGCTCGTGGACCTCGTGCTCTCGCCACTACCACCGCCACCGTTAGCCGGACATTACCAGTCCGCTGGAAAACTTCCAGCGGCCACTGTAGCGTGATGTCTACGCCTTCTAATGTAAGTAATCTTAAGTTGAGTCTGGATCTGACTGCGTCTTTTTTACAGAATTTTTCCTTTTTGGTTCTAAGGCAGGGTCGCCATATAACATTAAAAAATGGAATAAAATTCCAGTCTGACGTCCGGAGGGATAATAACGATTAATGTAATAGGTAATCGATATTTATACATATAGGTTGCGCTATACAAGCATTATTCGTTTATGTGGCGGTAAACTATCATGTTTCCGCGTAAACATGAACTATCTGTAGTTTTCACCTAACGCACCTTCTTATCACTCGTTTAACCCTGCACATGCCACCAATGATCTAATATTTATTCCGTAAATATGAATGGCACGTCCGTGTAGTGTAGTCTTGTGCCCTTGTTCTATGATAAGCTGCGTAAATCGACCATGGCCATGGCAAAACAAAAGTCTGTTTTTCTGCTTCCAAAATACTTGCGTTAGCCAACCGACCTCCAACTCTTGACATTCTTGTTCCTCCTGCTATATCCAGAAATGGATTGACTTATAATCTCGCTCGATTTACTCATACTTACTACCCTCTTAGCTCGGAGTATATCTCATTCTTATACAGGATATGAGCGGTTTGTGGTCTTCTAATAACGCGGCTATAATTGGTCAGAGAGATGCTTTCCTTGTCTGACAGCATTCCTCTCTCAGGATATAGAATCTTGATGTCACCCCTACCTGCGCCCACCAGGACCCCATTTTCCAGCTGCGTAATCTCAGTTTTGTCTGTATCTCCTGTCAGTTGCCATTTGCAGTCTGCTTTCGACATGTTAGACAACAGACTGGATGTGCACGAGTCATAGTTCTTTCTTTTTTTTTCTTTTCGGCAAATATCGAAAAAACAAGTTTTGTTTTTTCGATATTTGCCGAATTTGACCGAATTTTCGGACAAGATTTCAAATTCATATTTTTGAGCCCCAAATGGCCCCCGATACCGAGTTTCAGCCCTCTAGCACCAATTTTAAATTTTGAAAAAAAAAAAAAAAATCGGCCCTCCGTCGAGTTAAATTTACTTACAGTTATAGTATTTTGTGGTTGGGCTCCTTAACTGTGACGCTCCGCACCTTCGGTGCTACGCGGAGCTCGGCCTTCGGCCTCGCATTAAGTTACTTAGACGTGTAGAAAGTTATTGAGCGCCGTAACTGTGACGCTCCGCACCTTCGGTGCTACGCGGAGCTTGGCCTTCGTCGGACCTTCGACCCTCCGTCGAGTTAAAATTACTTAGTATTCTGTGGTTGGACTCCTTGTCTGTGACGCTCCGCACCTTCGGTGCCACGCGGAGCTCGGCCTTCGGCCTCGCGGGGTAGCCGCTTCGCACCTTCAGTGCTAGGCGGAGCTCGGCCTGCAGCCTCGCATTAAATTACTTGGGGGAGGGGTAAGGTTCTGGGTGGGCTCGCCCTGCGGGCCCTGCGGGCCCTATGGGCGGCTGCCCTGAGACGCTCCGCACCTTCGATGCTACGCGGAGCTCGGCCTTCGGCCTCGCGGGGCTGACGCTCGCCGTCGGGCCTGCGGCCCTCCGTCGAGCTAAAATTACTTAGGGGTATAGAACAATTTCTGGGTGGGCTCGCGCGCTACTGGCGGCTTCCCTGGGACGCTCCGCACCTTCGGTGCTACACGGAGCTCGGCCTACGGCCTCGCGGGAGGACGTTTGCCCTCGGGCCTTCGGCCCTCGGTCAAACTAAAATTACAAAATTTTATTTGTCCGATAATTTCCAAATTTGACCGAGTTTTCGAAATCTGATTTCAGATTCCGACTCTGGAGCCCCAAAAAACCTCCGATACCGAGTTTCGGCCCCCTAGCACCAATTTGAAATTTTCTCCATACAAAATGCGTAATATACTAAGAGATCGTAGAATTCCTTTGTAGGCAGCCAGGACTATTTCCAATTCAGCTGTTTTACACCCTTGGGTTGTAAGATGGCGGTGCAGAAGGTATGTGATTTTCTATTAACGATACAGATGACCACTCACCCAGATCTTTCAGCATTCGCAGAGCCTTTCTAGAATGTGCACACAGAGCATACAGTGCCACTATCATCACTAACAATGCACAGCTCAACACTATCAGCTATACCCACGATATTCCGTTGAGCTGCTGTGATAGATTGATTTTCCTCAGCAGCAGCTTGTCAACGGGTCTCCATTTGCTGTCTAGCTCGCTTTCTAGAGTTAGCTCTTCATCCTCAAATATAGGGAACGGTTTTCCATTGATCACATATTGGATTTCTACAGCACTTGATCCTAAATTGTATATCTCATTCTTATACAGGATATGAGCCGTTTGTGGTCTTCTAATGACGCGGCTATAATTGGTCAGAGAGATGCTTTCCTTGTCTGACAGCATTCCTCTCTCAGGATATAGAATCTTGATGTCACCCCTACCTGCGCCCACCAGGACCCCATTTTCCAGCTGCGTAATCTCAGTTTTGTCTGTATCTCCTGTCAGTTGCCACTTGCAGTCTGCTTTCGACATGTTAGACAACAGACTGGATGTGCACGAGTCATAGTTCTTTCTTTCTTTTCTTTTCGGCAAATATCGAAAAAACAAAACTTGTTTTTTCGATATTTGCCGAATTTGACCGAATTTTCGGACAAGATTTCAGATTCATATTTTTGAGCCGCAAATGGCCCCCGATACCGAGTTTCAGCCCCCTAGCACCAATTTGAAATTTTGAAAAAAAAAAATCGGCCCTCCGTCGAGTTAAAATTTACTTCCAGTTATAGTATTTTTTCCGTGTTTCCCAGATGCCATTCGTTACTCCTGTAACAATAAAAGATTCTTTGTGTATATATTACGCGTGTATTGATGATAACGTACAATAGATAGAATTTCATACTTTGGGCTCGAAAAATTGTAAGTTTTAATTTTATGCTGCGTCTCTCCTCCTCGATCTGGGATTTGATGTGAGATAATTGGTCCTGAAGATGCCGCATGCCGGAGGTTCCATTCGCCCTGATCCAACTGACTCCCCACCGTCAAATAATCTTTAAATTTTTCCAGCAACGTGGGTAAATTAGTGTCCACCATATTCGCACGTTGTTATGCTAGTCGTTTTGGTATAGTGTAAAAGCGGCTTGGCAGTTTATAATTAAATTTTCATTAGCCGCTCATATGGTATATGGAATATTTATTCAACGACAATCATCCCAATTTACTCATGCGGCAGATTTTATTTTTAATTTAATTTTTACTAGCCGCTCATATGTTATATGGAATATTTATTCAACGACAATCATCCCAATTTACTCATGCGGCAGATCAGGGAAGTTAATCCTTTAAGAGTACTGCGTCAATCCGTTCATTGATGGTTCATTGATGTGCCTCAGCTCTCCTTCTACAGTGCGCAATCTCATTTGATAATAAAATGAATACAATTAGCCGGTACGCCCTTGCTAGTGGCGTTTCCGAATATGTGTCGCTCAGCGGAGGCATGCTGCGTCGGGGTGGCCGCCGGGGCGTTGGTGCAACCTGAGCTGTTGGTCGTATCGTCGGTGAGGGTGGTGGTTTTGCCGTCGTTGTCGCCGGTGCTGCTGTTGGCGGTGGCGTTGTCGGTGCTTCTGCTGGCGGTGGCGTTGTCGGTGCTTCTGCTTCTGCTGGCGGTGGCCGGTTTTGTATTGTTATACTGATTTTGTTCAGTGATTCCGTGGGTCCCGAAACTGTGATGTTGATGGGTACTCCGCCGATCGTGATCGTTAACTTGTTCATTGTTTGATCTGACTGTTTTTTCTTTTACTGGATCTGACTGTTCTTCTTTTTTTTATTCTACTGGATCTGAGATTCCTTTTTAGTTCGGAGGCAGGATCGCCATGTAATAATGTACAAGTACTAAAGTTGAGGGACGTTGAGGGAGGTAAAGTATAGGCGGAGCTGTCGGTCGTATAAGAACATTTATTCTATATAAACATTAGCTAGCATTAGGTTAACGCTTATCCAAGCAATATGCATTAGGCTACAGTTATACTGCATGCTATACTAATTGTAGACATTAGCTACATACTACACTACAACGTCTGCCAGCGACATGGCCGCACGCACTTGTCCGCCTCCGGCCCGAAGCGGAAGTGATAGAAACACTCCCATTCGGGTCGTGATCTGGCGGACCGGGGCTGTTCTGCGAAGGTCACCGACCGCCTGCCCCGCGGCGCTCCCCTGACCTCACCTCGTGACGTTGGCTGGGGCGACGCTACCGCCTGTGGTGCCTCCGGGCTGCTCCGAGGCCGCCGTCCGGCCGACTCCTGTGCGCCTTCCGCCGAGCCAGGCTATCCCCACGCGTTTCGGCCGCGCGAAACATTCCAATCTCTAAGTGGCTACCCGGCGGGACAAAATGCCAGTGGGCTGCCACGCCTCGCGGCGAGCGGATGGCGTACAGTTATCGTTTCCCGCGCAACCTGTGCTGTATGATGTCGAAAAATAAAAGTCGATATTGTTTTTGTGGCAACAAAGACGATTGAAAATGATTTCATTTGTTCCAGAACACATTAAACTCTCCGGAATAAAAGATTTTGTTTAAGAATTAACTTTTACTGGGGCACTATTGACGCGTAACTATTATGGGAATACCCACACTCAACACTCACAAAAAAAACAAGGAAAGGGAAGAACAAGGTCTTTTTAAAGAAAAAGACCCTGTTCAAACCGTGTAGAGAATGGTGTTTAATCGTCCTGAAGTGGGCAACCCAGTGGGAATCGGGTTGTCTGGACGCCACGCCTCTGCTGACTAGACTGGTTGACCAAACGAGCGAAGGCACGAGAAAAAGCTAGCGTGTACATAACGGAGGCAACCCTAGCGCACATTCCAATGACGTTGCGTCACCCGCGGGAGGGGGCATCGATAGCGGTGGCAACGCCTGCCGTCCAAACAAGTGGTGTATCTGTTACGTAGTAACTTGTATATAATCTGTGGCCGAGCTACCGGCGCGGGCAACAGGCCGGCCGACTCTGCATGGCGGTGCTGCCCGGGGCTGCGGAGGCTCCATGCCTCCCCGGGGTCCCTCAGGCTGGAGAGCCGCCAGTAGCGCCTCCTGGCGCAACTCCAGCCCGCGGAGCCGACTCTCCAATGAGGCGACCTCCGCCAGCACCACGTCGAGCGTTTCAAACACTGCGTCAAGGTCGCACATTTATGAGTGCCTTGCCCCCGAAAAAAAAACAATTAGGAAAGAAAATAATGTAGTCTCACACGTCTGGGGTCACCACTGTAGGGATATATTGATTGGGGTATGAATATGTACACTAAACTGAGAAATATTATTTTATTGAATAGATGTGAACACGAGTTTACTGTACAAGGGGGCAAGGCGTACTGGCGGGACTGCGCTTCGCAACCCATGCATAAGTGATCTCGACAGCTTATGCATGGTCATCGAAATGTGTCCCTACAGTTATGAATACATACAGTGCGGTGTAGTGATGCACGTTATGTATCACCATTAGTATGTCTGACTGACTCTTCAGCTCTTCCATGCTGTTTAGGCTGATCCAGTGCTGGTTGGCTGTCTGTCTGTGATTCCGCAAACCTTGCCCGAGATATTGTGTTACAAAACCTAACTAGCAAAATTATAATTATAGCAAGAACATCTATATATTATTTATAAAAAATCTAGGTCCTTTAATTTAAACAGGAAAACATTCGATAATAAATATTGGTGGTATTTAAAAAGGTTCTCGAGTGAAGACCACGTACCGGCAAGCGCAGCGTAGGACGGCCACCCGCAAGGTGGTCGGACGACCTGGTCAGGGTTGCGGGGACTCGCTGGATGCGGGTCGCTTCTATCCGGCCCATGTGGAAGTCAATTGAGGAGGCCTGTGTCCAGCAGTGGACGTCCTATGGCTGAAATGATGATGATGATGATTAAACAATTCTCTTAATTAAACTTGTTATTATAAATAAGTACCTACTTAGCTTAATTGGTATAGTGGTGCAGAAAGTGAGTCCCTTACAATTCTTACCTAAAAACGTAACTGATCATTTCCTGAATTACATATATCGAAAAATATTCACTATTAAAAATATCTGGCCGTTATTTTATAAGTTTTTCACAATCGAGTTTGATTCTACTAGGTACTATATGTAAATATCTACTTTTTTTCTCTATCCTCCTTGTTACTCTTTATATGTCGTAGTCGTCTTTTACTTGCAAGTATCGTCGTATCCTTGTTTGATTATTAGTCCATACTTATTATTTGATTATTGAGCTCATTTTTTTCCAATCGTACTACTCTACTTTATTTAAAATTTTGCTTAAACAATCAAGTTTCGTAACGCTACGTCTAAGCGTGCCTTCGTCATAAAGAATCTTGATTTATGCAAATCGTAGAGTTTAGTGTGCAACTTTGGCATCACTTTACTGGCTAGGTACACAACACTTTTATAATTGGTCGGCCAACCTTTTTAAATATTTAATAACAGTTCAGAGTACAAGATATTAATTACGTACGCGCACAAACATTATACTTTCATTCAGGCAGTTCTTTTAACACGTCCTTTCATTAATACTCACCCTGTGTCCAAGGATCGTCACGATTAATCATGCTCAAACCTCAAGGATATCGCTGCCTGTCTTGTACTCTGGTGTAACTCGCTAAACCATACCTATCTGTTCAATGGTGCCCTTTGAGTCACCGCTGACCAATATGAAAGGTATGTCGTCATTTCCATGAAACTTCTCTTTTTAACCCATTCATTCGTCTTCTAAAATTCCGTACATCTCAAGATATTAGAAAAACTTCAGTATATAAGAATTTCAACAACACTTAGGTGATCAAACTAACTGCTAGTCGAAAAACTTACTTTTACTTCTGCTTTCCCAATCAACACGCTTAAAGCATCTTCCGAATCGAATTATCTCCTACTTCATTACAAACTGTATATTCCAACGCGAACCTCTTTCTCATTCCTCAAAGCTAAAACTTCAATTTTCCAAATTCAACATCTCCTTTATAAAAAAACGTTGCAAATTGACTCTTACAAAAAAATCATGTCCTTTTAAAAAAATTCCTACTTTTAATAGTAAGTATTTTGGTATGTACATATCTAATACGATATTTTGACACACATTATATTTGAAATATCCATTTTACCTCGCGTTTGTCTGATACTGTCAAAATTCTGTTTCAGACAATCTTTAATAATTTTTCCTCGTTTTGCCCAACTCTTTTCCCATGAAACTAGGATTCTGTAATACTTAGCATACAGGAGAGAACATCGTTCTGTATGTTGATTTTCTACTCTATCAGATTTTAACCCATAACTCAGTACCTTGCATGTGAAAAAAAAAATACCTGCACATTTCGCACAATTGCTTCTAATAGCACGGCTCCCCTCGCCACCCTAAATCTCAGTAAAGCGGCGAATAATCGTATGCGATTATCCCATGGCAAAACTCGCCTTTCGTGTCTCGCCTGCGGCTGTTTACATTTTGACAAAAACTCGTATTATTCAAGCGATTCTCGAATGCGAGTATCACAGGCGAGACTCGCTTCGCTTAATATGTTTACTTACACTACACGCGAGTAATCGTAGATCTTAAGACGCATACGTGTCTCGACTTGTATAAACAATGCACGGGCGAGAATCGCAAGTGCCGATGCGAGACTCGCGCAAATCACTCCGTACTGATTTTGACACGAGACTCGCTATTCGTGACCTAATTTTTTTATAAGCTGGAAGTCTTTAAAAATGTCAAAAACTATTTTTTAATAGAATCTTTTATCGATTCTGTTTTAATGTGGAAATACCACAATATTTTTACTTTTATAAATATTGACACAAAGGTAAATTAGTATTAGTAGATATGCACATATTGCGATTGCGACCCATTTTACGATTTGCACGTATTGT
This sequence comes from Apotomis capreana, assembly GCA_947623375.1. Taxonomy (NCBI): domain Eukaryota; kingdom Metazoa; phylum Arthropoda; class Insecta; order Lepidoptera; family Tortricidae; genus Apotomis; species Apotomis capreana. Next base: position 23,156,651 of record OX392509.1, on the reverse strand, counting down.
GACCTGCACATAAATTTTACGATCTGCACATATTGCGATCTGCACATTTTGCGATTTGCACATATTGCGACCTGCACCTTCTGCGATTTGCATTAGTGCACATTTTGCGACTTGCACATTTGCCTATGGATCCCAAAAAAGTCGTGTTTTCGAATGGCGAAACTCGTAAGAGAAACTCGTATGGTTTGTTTACACGGGCTCGCGGCCCAGGAGAGCTTAAATAGCGAGAATCGTATTCGAGAGGCAAAACTCGCGGCATTTGTTTACACTAGGCGACCATATTCCGCGTGCGAGAAACTATCCTTGTGGAACAGCCGCTTAACTCAGAATTTAACTATCTACTGACTTCAATTCTTGTGAATAAAAAGAAAATCAAAGTAAACTATCCTAATTAATCCGTCAAAACATATTTAACTACCTCACATTTGCCATGAATAACTATCGAACGTAATGCTCCTAAACCTAATTATAACAATAATCTATCGCCCGTACTATGGTGCAAACTTAAATTACTTTCCTCATCATTAATATTACACTTATATTCTAAAAGGAAATCTTCTCCTAAAATACCATCACTCATACACGTAAGACCATTAAACACGTAAAACTTGTGGTAAAACCTATAACCTTCCATACATAATCCTAGCTCGACATAGCCCATCGACTCCAAATTTCCACATACTCCTCGTATTTTTAACCTATCCGGCTCTATTCGTAAATCTAACCCCTTAATCCAGTTATATTTTATAATCGACACATTAGCTCCAGTATCAACCAATAACGATAATTTCCTATCTAAACAGCTTACAACTACGTGATTACTAATATTGTAAGTTAAGATATCTACATAATCTCTTTCAGACACGAAAAAATTCTAACTCGCTACGCTGATTATCTGAGTCACGCTCTGCAGCCGCTGACTCGACAACATTAACATTACGTGTACGCTGTCCGTTTGACCTAGGGAAATTGTTTGATTTCTGCTTGCTATAAAAATACTGACCCTGACCTTGCTGACTCGCATTGCGATTATAGCTTGAGTGTGCAGAATTATATTTACTACTGCTACTTTTACATGGAACTGTTAAATACTATACGTAATAAACACTACTTGTTTGAAAATTGAATTTAAATTCATCAGCAATGGGCTAATTTATAAAAACTAACCAGTCATAACACTATACAATTTAACACACAAAACAACAACCGAAATACCAATAAATTGTAAAAAAAAAAACCTCATACATATTTAAACAGATTCACCTCCGTGAGCTGTGGGATCGCCTGCTTCTGACGCTCAATGAAATTCGGCATCTCCTGCTCCAGACGCTCTATACGCGGCATCTCGTGCTCCAGACGCTCCGTCGCCGCATCGCCTCCATGATACATGCTGCTTGTTACTTGAGGCAGCACCTCCGATAGCTCCAACCCCGCCGAAGCCAACGACGCGGTGTTGTTATTCGCGGCGCCGTCCCGATGACGTTATCCTTCGATTGCTGGCCGCCCATTTCTTCGATCGGAATTCAGTGACACGAATATAGTTACGCAAAGTCACCTCGCAGATGATATTCTTCTTAACTCCAGCACCCCGTAGTCGACTCGTCCTCTAAATCTTCCTGCAGTAACTTGTCTTCACTTGTCACGGTCAAAACTGTCACGGTCAAAACAGTCACGGTCGCCATGTAGTATGCGTAGCGTCGGGGTGGTAGGAGGAACGGAAACTCGGTGATTCATCACATAGTTTATATATAGATTTAACCAAACACCTCTCTATACTCTAGACTACCGTCTAACCTCAACTATCTCTTAATTCTATCATAATCTTATAATACTTAACTATATATATTATTAGTCTACGTGCTTTACGTGTTAGGAGAGGAAATCCCTTATCGGATAGATAGGCACTTTATCTTGTTTTACACATCTATCTACATACGTGTAGATGAGACAGTTTGCCTATTACATGGACGTGCCGATGTCCCTGGCGTTGCTGGCTGGCCGGCTACCCTGCACTGCGGTGCCTCCCGGAGTGGTGCTTCCAAGGGCACCGGCGGCCATGATTCAACCTCCGGTGGCCCCCACATGACGCGTCGCCCGGCTGCGGTCCGGGACCCGTCCGGCCGAGCCTCTCCAACGCTCCAGGTCGGCGTATGGACCCTGGCTCCCTCCAGCTTGACGACTGTCGTTTTCACGGCCGACAGCTCTTCCGACCGCGCCGCGAGCTCCCGCTCCAGCGCCGCAATCCGTCGCTTATATTCCATAAATTCGACTGTCACCTTCTTAAAAAGTTCTATTATACATTTACCAAATTCTTTTCGGTGTTACTAATCATTTCCTGACTGAAGCCAACTTCGTCTTCGCTGTCAACAACCTCGTCACAATTTGCCCATCATCCCCTTTGCCTCTGACATAGATGACAATGACACTCCCATAACCTTTCTCTGATGCATCGCAGAACCCGCACAGGTCTATCACCTGATAGCTACCGATCCATCGCTTTACCTTTATCCGTGCTATCGTATGTACGTCATGTGTAAAGGCATCCCAATCCTTTTAAATGCCTCGCGGCAATGAATCTTCCCATCCAGTGTCCTGTTTCCATAATTGTTTAAAGATGAGCTTGCTTTCCATCGTCACAGGTGCTAATATTCCCAAGTCAGCGCCTACTTCCCGCCCCTGATGTTCATCTGCACGGCCTCCTACACTTCGTCGCTTGGGCCCCGTATCGATGGTGAAAATAACAGTCCCAGTCGGGCCCCTGTGCACCGGTGCTACCCTACACGGTGACGGTCACATTCATAGTCGTCCGTTCCTCCGACTCCGCCGCGAGCTCCCGCTCCAGTGCCGCGATCCGTGGCGTAACCGCCACCAACTCTGCCACCACAAAATCCAGGTACAGGAATCCCTGTCCTCTACGGATGTTGAATGTTGCGATATGTTCGATCGGGGTCACCAATGTGGAGTCTATTTTCTTGGTGGCGAGTGGTGGCGAGGTCGTGGGGCAGTTAAGTAATACTGCGCTTTATGTTGATTGTTTATTGCGGCGTTGTGTACACGCAAAATGTCCGGCGTAAGACTGCCTGTTAGTTAACAGGCAGTCTTACGAGGCGAGCTACTGAGTCGAGGACCGAACCGCGCTGTCAGCAGTATGTGTCCCTACAATCCCATAAATTTAACTGTACCCTTCTTTAAAAGTTCTATAATACATTTACAAAATTATTTTCGGTGTTCACGATTTTCAAAAAAAAAAATTTCATATTAGGCAAAAGGCATTCGCAATAATTCAAAACGGCCAGTTGTCTAAAAGCTGTTTTAGGCTGGTCTTCCTCGTTAATTTCTATTTGGTGGTAACCGCTTGCTAAATCGAGGGTTGTAAAATATGTGCATTTACCTAATTGATCAAAATGTCTGAAATGTTAGGGAGTTCATAGTGTAGTTTACTACCATCCGGAATTTACGTTTCCCTGTGGCATATATATTCTTTTCGTACCAAGTGTACAGGGGCACTCCAAGGAGAAAAGGAGGTGTGATAACGTTTGTAGTAATTTTTCCATCTGACTATCAAATTCTTCATTAATTGCAAGTGGTTACGATGAGGGCGAATGTATATACGATCTTAATTTTTGGTCCTTATGTGGTGTTTAACCTCATTAGTAAAAGTTAATGGTAATTTTTTGCAATAAAAAATGTCTTTATATTCCATCCATACAAAAAGTAGAAATCGCTTTCCTTTCTTCCTCATTCATGTTATAATAATGTACAAAGTACTAATGTTGAGTGTTGGTAGCGGTAAAGAATAGGCGGAGCTGTCGGTAGTATGTGACCTTTATTTTATATAAACATCAGTTTATATATATTTTTACAATTAGGTTAACGCTTATCCAAGCAATATGCATTATGTTACAGTAAACCATTGTGTTACTGTTGAATACTAAAATGTAGACATTAGCTACATACTACAGCTTCCCCGTAAATCCCTTCACCCCCGGGGTACTGGAGAAAAAGAGAAAAAAATAATGCATGTTACTTGTTTACAATTCGAAATGAAGATGGGGACCACTGTGTAAACTACTTATAGCTAAGTTTATACACTTTATAAAAATTTATCAAAAATTAGTTGGTCACCCCATAAAAAAAAATATCGTCATGTCCCAGTGTCACTGTTTCAAAAGAAATATGTTATAGTTAAAGATAAAATTATTTTTATTAAAATTCCTGTCTGTTCCAACAAAATTATTAATATTATTATTATCAAATAATCTCTCTCAAAAAAATTCACAGATCTCGTGCCTTTCACGACCTTCTGGTACATTGGAAATGCACTTAGATAGCGCAAACTATAATGGAAACAACTCTTTGCGCAAGAGAAACACAAGGGTTAGTAGCAGGTACCGGCGAGTACCGTTATTTTTTATAAACGGACTACGCCCTTTAACAAAGCTCAGCCTTTTTTTCGCCTTTTGCACACACGCTTTCGTCCGCCAGATGTGGAATCATCAGCATTACCCAAGCCACGCTATTCCTACGTTCGAGAAGACGAAGTATAGAAATAATAATCATAATTTTTTAGTTGAAGGAACTTTCTACTTCATGTGTCAAACAATTTATCTTGTAACAAATGAAAAAAACAGTCTATAGGTAAGTTCTCGGTCTCTACGTATAAAATAAGATAAAGGATAGTGGAGTCATAAAGCAATAGTAATTATATTGTTAAAATAAGTTGAGACCATGAAAAACATAGGACTTCATTGTTTATAGCCACTCAATTGCTTTTGGTAACTACGGCTACCTGTCAACGCTTTTATTTTATTATATAAATAGAGTTCAACTCAAAATTCGAAGAAAGTGAGTAGATAGGGCCGCTTACGAGCAATAATACAAAAAATTGACTATGAAAAGGGTGGTACAGAGCCTGTCGCACGTGTCACTGTAATAATAAAATAAGTTGAAAATTAATATTTGCTTCATCATCACGCCATCGCCACGTAGTAGGCAGAGTAAATTTTGTTTTCTCAAACATGCAATGAAATATTGTCTTTACGTTCCTTATAATAGGCTCGGAAGTATCGCTTTTTGGGCGCAACAACTCGAGGGGACTGTAAAGGGATTTCATACTGCTTTTCAGGCCTAGGCCTGCAAAGTAACTTTTTTTTGGTTTCAACAACAAGGTCATTCACACAGCCGGCTGGTTTGACAAAAAGCAGGTTTTGTTTTTAAAGGTTGCAGTTGGTTGTTAGACTAAAATGTCCTATTTGTCAATTAATAAAATGTTGTTCTTTGAAGTATATTTTTTATTTCATTGTATGTTTGAGAAAAGCACTATACATGCCTCGTCGTGAAAACGGATTCCCGGCCTCGTATCACTATCCGGCCTCGCTCGCACGCTCGCTCGGCCGTATATACCTACTCATTTTCCCGGCCTTTGATGTAATGTACTATTTGTTTAATTTATACGATTCATTTTCAAAGTACTAGAAGGGCACGAGATTGTATGATACATAGGTAGTAGATTGTATAGCAAATAGAGAACCAAAGAAAAAAAAAAATACATAAAAGTATTTTATTGTATACATTATATATATTTTTTACTTACTTTATTACAAACATCTAAAAACATCAAGGTTTACAACTTAACTAAAATAATATTAAACTTACTAGTACACGAAACTCACTAATATACGCGCGCGCCGCACGCCGCGAAAACTCCGCCACATAAAGGTAAAGCTTTCTCCAACTCCATTACAGATAGTAAAGTTCCGTTTTTTGCAAGCTGTAGCCCAACTCAATACCCCGAGTGCTTTTTTTAATTTTTTCGATATCGCTTTTCGTTTTTGAGATATCGTCGATTTAAGTTGAGAAGTCGCAAAATAATCACGTAATTTTTCGACATTTTTGCACTTTTTTGAAAAAGTTTTTGACTTTTTCAATTTTTTTTTACACCATCTTGTAGATCTCGTCAAGACACGTCTTTTGATACCCCATTGACCCGCGTAGCCCCAAAATTGACGACGCCAGAGCGATGTCGCACTTTCGCTGAAAACGGTCCCCTACCAACGCGATCGAAAAAACATTTCCAATGTTAAAAATTATAAAAATTTGCCATTAACGTTGTGTATTTATCACATATAAGGTACTGGTATTACGGTATCGGTACATGTAAATGTATAAAATATCTAATGCCTTATAAATGTCGGAGTCTCTGCTCTCAACACAAAATAAATGGGAATGGTTACCCAAGGGCATGGTCACCCTTTAAACAACAATGTGGGCTACGCCTCTGTGCGTACCCTATCCTCAAAAAATAGTGGGTATGGTCACCCAAATGGCATATCAGGCTACATGTACTATGTGCCTGTAAGTCGGAGTCGCAAATACATTAAGACTTAATAAGTCTCCAACTGTTTTCACGGAGGGCGCGATAGTCCAGAACACCATGATCAAACAAGAAGGACTAGCGCCCTAACTTTATACTTAATCAATATGTACCGTACCTTACCGAGTACTGAGAGAGTAAAAAAAAAATTCAAATTAAAATTTCATATTGTATTACTTTATAAAAGAAATATCTACGCAAATATAACTCAATTAACTGTCACTAAATTATTAGGTGATCAATCCAATAACTAGCTATAGTATAATTGTTCAATAAAATTTCTAAGTGTGAATATCAAATTACATTCACCAATAATTAAAAGTTTACTTGTAGACAGCGAACACGCGTGACCTACTTAAAATTTTTGCTTACGCGCGCGGGTGTTGCGTTTCCGAGCGCGCGGGTATTGCGAAACGCGGCTATACCGGATGTATTGCGAAATTTGTTTACTACGATTAATGAGTTTAATCTAAAAATAGAATAAATTGCACGACTTTGTGATTTTAAGTGACATGGGCTATGACTTTAAATAATGACAATTTGAAAGTATTATTTTTTAAAAATTTAAATGAATTATAGCGTTAACCGATTAGCTAAGAAAAGAGAAAAAAAAAACAAAATGCAAAATTATTAAAAGAACGATGACGGCGAGTTTACAACTCCGTAACCTGTTCGTTCCGTGCTGGTGGCCAGTTCCACGGTGGCCTGCTGGTGCTTGCTATGGCCACTCGCCTGCGCCAACCTCTTCCTCGTCCTGCTCCTTCGGGCGCCGTTCATTCGCAGGCTAGTCGGTGTGCCCTTGCCAGCGGCGTCTCAGTGTAGACGTCGCTTAATGGAGGCATGCTGCTTGGCTGCGGCTGCCGGGGCGTCGGTGTAACCCGAACTGTTGTGCTAGGTTGGGCAGCGGCTGTTGCTGTGTGCTGCGGCTGGTGGTGCTGCGGCTGGTGGTGCTGCGGCTGGTGGCTGCTGCGTCATTATGCGCAGTTGCCCTCGTGTTACGGTGACACTCACGTGTCCTAACACCTCTGGTGTACCGGTGATCGTCACGCTCAGCGCTCCGATCGTGATCTGCATTTGGGCCATTTCTTCTTTTTTCGGTTTTTGGTGCTTGGTAATATACGTAATAATGGTGGTTCTTTGCTGGATCCGATGCCTGTTTGGTTCTTGGTTTCTTCTTGATATCTTCTTTTCTTCTTGTATTTTGCTGGCCTGCAACTTGTTTTTAATTTCTCGACCTGCGTTTCTTCAAAAGATCTTCTTCGCTCTTATGGCAGGGTCGCCATGTAATAATGTAGGAACACTAATGTTGAGGGGTGTTGGTAGAGGTAAAGAATAGGCGGAGCTGTCGGTAGTATGTGACCTTTATTTTATATTAACATCAGTTTATATATATTTTCCTCGTGTGCCAACTGGAGAGGTATAAATCTGCTACCAATTTGCTCAAAAGTCCTATGCAAAATCTTACTGATGAGGATGGCCAAGGTGGTTGACTGTGAGCTCAGAGAAGAACAGGCCGGGTTTAGACCAGGACGTTCGTGCGCGGACCAAATAAACCTTTTACGAATGATCCTAGAACAATGTCAGGAGATGCAGTGTGAAGTTTTCACATTGTTCATCGACTTCGAAAAGGCTTTTGACAGAGTCAGTTGGTCTAGTATTTGGACTGTTTTGAAGAAAAAAGGCGTGCCCGACAAGCTCATAAATATCATAAAAGCGCTTTATAACGGATCGTCGTGTAGAGTGCTCCACAGGGGAAAACTCACGGAGAACATCGTGGTCACCGCAGGCGTCAAGCAAGGTTGCCTATTGTCTCCTCTGCTGTTTATAATGGTGCTTGATGATGTGATGTGCAGAGTCACATGTAAGTGCCGTCGAGGACTGTCTTGGACCGCGGACAAAGACCTAGAGGACATCGACTTTGCGGATGATCTCTGCCTCCTAGCAACCAATCGGCAGCACCTACAAAACAAAGCAGAAGATCTAGCAGATGAAGCTGAAAAGGAAGGGCTGCGTATAAATTTTTCGAAAACGAAAGAAATACGCCTAAATACCACCGATTCGGCTCCTATGCTGATCAGAGGAAGACACATCGAGCAGGTGGGAAGCTTCTGTTACCTGGGCAGCATCATGGATGATAGCGGAGGCACCGAAGCGGACATTGAGGCTCGTATAAATAAAGCTAGAGCCGCGTTTAGTCAACTCAGGCCAGTGTGGAGTTCCTCAGCCTTAACAAGACGAACAAAGCTGAGGATCTTCAACTCAAATGTGAAGTCTGTGTTGCTGTACGGGAGCGAAACTTGGTTTGTTCGTAAGGACTTAATAAACAAACTCCAAGTGTTCGTGAACAAATGCCTACGTCAAATTTTGAAAATCTTTTCGCCTGAAACGATTACCAACAACGAGTTGTGGAGGATCACCAAGCAGACACCAATAGAGAGGGAGATCCTTACGCGGAAGTGGCATTGGATTGGTCACACATTAAGAAAGCCCGATACCCACCTATCCAAGAAGGCACTGACCTGGAAACTGTCTGGAAAAAGGAAGAGAGGCCGTCCCAGAACAACTTGGCGTCGCTCAGTAGAGCAGGAACTGGGCGTCTTGGGCATGACGTGGGAGGAGGTAGAACAGACTGCCCAAGACCGCTGCAAATGGAGGAGTTTGATTCGAGCCCTACACCCCAGCAGAGGGTAATAGGAAAGGAAGAAGAGATATATATTTTTACAATTAGGTTAACGCTTATCCAAGCAATATGCATTATGTTACAGTAAACCATTGTGTTACTGTTGAATACTAAAATGGAGACATTAGCTACATACTACAATGTGACTGAGACGTAATTTATTAAGGTTTTCGGTAAGCAATTTATCTATGTCGACATGGGATAAATCTGTTTTATTATGACCACCTTCCTTCCGATTCGGAGTTCGAAATCAACATACCCTAATAGGTTTCCCTGCAAAGCAGGCACCTAGGCCCCGTACACCGGGCCACTTCGGTGGGAACCGATTCTGTCGGCTCCCTGGGATGTCGACAGGCCGTGACCTCGACCTCGCGACGGGCCTAGTTGACCTGCGTCGACGGGCGACCCCCACTGGCGTCGGTGGCGGTGTCTGCGGTACTGACCCGGGTGCTCGCAGAGACTCTGAAAAAAAGCGAAACCAAAGATAGTAAACTTTCTCGATTACTACAGGGATCAAGGTTTGTAAAAGTGGAAGTCAAGCAAGGGGAAACGTAAGACTTAGTATTAAAGTTTCCTACCAAAGTTTGCAAAGACGCAGCGGCATGCCGCATGTCCAGCATGTTCCGTCACCGTCCGGATCCGGTCATGGCGAGCGGCTTCGCTGCTGCGCCCGCTCCTCCTGTCCCCGCCGTGCAATCCTAAGCCTGCGTAGTGTCCGTCAATTTCACTATTCGCGCTGCTGTCGAGGTTGCGGTCCCTCTTTGACACTATATTCCCATTTTTTACACTCACTGCACTAACGCTTGCACTTGTCGCTCGAGGCTGCTCCGCCGTCTCCACACGCTCCGTCCTTTGCTACACCGCCAATATGCAATGACACAGCCGATCACTATTGCTATGGTTATGATTACATACAGTGCGGTGTAGTGATGCACGTTATGTATCACCATTTGTATGTCTGACTGACAGATCTAGGCTGATTACAGATCTAGGATTTAGGCTGATCCAGCCGCGGGCTTTAATTTTTTAGTAACATACAATAATCTTCCACGGCTGCCGCATCTAATCCAGCCTTCACCAAGAGTTGAGTACATTGTTCATCTGATACCTTCAAGGGGGTTGCCTTATTAAAGGCCACCTCTGCATCCGGAATCATATTTGCTGGAACAGAGAAATTGGAGATATCTGGAAGTTTTCCAATGGCATCACTAGTGCTGGCTAAGTGTGTAAGACCAGAATTGATTTTCCCAAAGGCAACTGAGCATACACTCACTTCTTGTTTCAACTGCACCAACTCAGCTTGAGTCGCTCCTTGAAATCCCAGTATCATATCCAGTTTTTGCGTAACATCTTGTAGTTGTGCCATTACGCCATTCTGACAATCTCTTAGTGCCTTATAGTGTGCATTCATCTCACTAACTACACTCCGGATGGAGTAAAGTTCTATAAATGCTTTATCAAATCCATCCTTCATGCATGTGTATAAATCACTTAGGTCTCTCACAGTGGCATAATATCTTTCGTTTGGCCAAAACGACTTGTACGTTTTCATTTTCTGAGCACGGCTTATAAGCCATTTCAACCTTTTCTCTACCCAACTTTTCAAAATCAACCTTTATATTCTTCAACGATCCCGGTCCATTATTGGCCTTACGTTTAGTTGCAGTTTTTTGTGGTATTGATCTTGGGTGGAGCCGCGGGCTTTGATTTTGAGGAGCATTGAGTGGAGCCGCGGGCTTTAATTTTTTAGGAGCATTGAGTGGAGCCGCGGGCTTTAATTTTTTAGGAGCATTTACAGGTCCAGTTACCTTTTTCCGCTTCACCGTCTTTTTGGGCTCATCACAATCTTCAATTTCTGTATCCGTAGTGTCAGGATCTCTCACCACCTTTGGACGTGGTACAGGCCTAGACACCTTTGTAGACTTCGGGGCAGGCCTAAGGTTCCCTGCAAAGCAGGCACCTAGGCCCCGTACACCGGGCCACTTCGGTGGTAACCGATTCCGTTGGCTCCCTGAGATGTCGAACGGCCGCGACCTCGACCTCGCGACGGGCCTAGTTGACCTGCGTCGACGGGCGACGGGTGCTCGCTGAGACTCCGGAAAAAACAAATTTTAATTTCAACGATAGTAAACTTTCTCGATTACTACAGGGATCAAGGTTTGTAAAAGTGGAAGTCAAGCAAGGGGAAAGTGGAAGTCAAGTAACAGAATCTATGATTAGTAGGATAATAACCTCTATAAATACTCAGGCTCAGGGTAATGACGGTATATCTCTCGATATGTTATTGATGACCTCACCACGAACGTTATCCACTATTACAGCCATAGTTAATCAGTCAATTGACATGGGTGTTTTTCCCGACCTTTGGAATAGTGCTGTAGTCAGACCCATTCCTAAAGTAACATCACCTACAAACTATAAAGATTTGCGGCCAATTAGTATTCTTCCACTCCTGTCAAAAGTGCTGGAGAGGGCGGTGTGTATGTAACTAACAGAATACCTGGAACAAAACAACATTCTGCCCACAAATAAGTCAGGTTTTAGGAAGAAACATAGCACGTCAACTGCTCTCTTAAATGTTGTCGATGATATCCTTGCTGCACAAGATGCAGGAAAAGCATCTATTTAAAGTTTGCAAAGACGCAGCGGCATGCCGCATGTCCAGCATGTTCCGTCACGGCGAGCGGCTTCGCTGCTGCGCCCGCTCCTCCTGTCCCCGCCGTGCAATCCTAAGCCTGCGTAGTGTCCGTCAATTTCACTATTCGCGCTGCTGTCGAGGTTGCGGTCCCTCTTTGACACTATATTCCCATTTTTTACACTCACTGCACTAACGCTTGCACTTGTCGCTCGAGGCTGCTCCGCCGTCTCCACACGCTCCGTCCTTTGCTACACCGCCAATATGCAATGACACAGCCGATCGCTATTGCTATGGTTATGATTACATACAGTGCGGTGTAGTGATGCACGTTATGTATCACCATTTGTATGTCTGACTGACTTTTCGGCTCTTCCATGCTGTTTAGGCTGATCCAGTGCTGGTTGGCTGTCTGTCTGTGATTCCGCAAACCTTGCCCGAGCTATTGTGCTATTCAATAGATTATTCAGGATCGATATATCACGCGGGTAATGTTACCCGTGTTGTTTCCCAGGCGGCCCGGTCACGTTGTGCGTACTCGGCACATTCCCTCGAGTCGCTTCTACGAACCTATGCGCTTATCCGTTACCGTATGTAACACTTAGTGGGACAAAGAAATTACACAATGTTAACTATGAATGTAATGTTTATGTCCTACAAACAACTTACATCGGGCATTTTACACTTCCTTTCTGATTGTTTGATTAGCGCAACGGCCTCGACAGTTCGTCAGCTACGTTGCCTATACGGAACTGTTACGGCTCGTCGGGTAATTTCACGAGCAAAATCACAGATCAGAACACACATCTCCGAATATCATCCCGTGCCCAACAACAGAGGACATCACAAAACTATCGTGACCTCGATCCATTTTCGCTACCGATGCGCGTACATCGATAGCGGTTGTAACTTGTCTCAACTACCAATTTAAAACAGACAATTTGGATGCCAATTGCCGTACATAATTACGTATGCGGGATAAATCCCGCCAGACATAGCTTGCCGTCTCTAGCGGCTATCGTTTCGGCTGTCGTGCGCAATGTCTGCACTCTATGTCGTTGCAATAAGTACTATTGATATTACTTACATTTCTCATTCTATCACTGCACTGTACAGTGTACACTAAACGTTGATCCAGCCGAGTTACGACCTTAATACTCGGCGCCAAACAAAAAAATATTATGTTATATTTATTATTATGTTTTATTTTATTTTTCAAATAATAAGAAACACTTAAACATAAGATAAACATGACAATTCAAAATATATTATTTTTTCTAAATATAAACTTACAAAATACAAATACTATACAATACTTAGACTATAACTATTCTTAATATAAACTTACGAAATACACATGCAAATTTACAAAATACTATACAATACTCAATCCGAATCCGAATCAGATCCCGACTCAGAGTCAGAGCTAGAGTTTTGATCATGATTCGACTCTGATTCAGGTTCTAACCTGGCCGAATCTTTGTTGGTTTCAGCCTCCGAGTCATCAATCACCTGTACAATCATATTTCTATTACCAATACAATCTTCCATGTCAAACCTAGACTTGTTTCTTTGCACAATGAAGATTGCATTTTGATCATACTCTTCGCCATCCCTATCCTCGTTAACCAACTCCCAGGTCAATATAATGTGTCTTATATATAACAGCTTCAACATATCCAAATACTCCTTGGAATATTCGGTGCCATAAATTAATTTTAGAAACCTGTTATGAGCCAAGTCAGACCTGGCCTGAGCCATACTTCTGACTCCGCTCAAATCAAATAATAGCTTGTTAATAATCCTACTTATTGTAGTTTTAGATATAATATTGGTCAATGACAACAACCGATTCTTTTTAAAATACTCCTTGATAATTGCACCTGATCTCATTGCTGCAATTATCGATCTTTGAGAAATGCACTTGGTGTCTGTGGCCAAATTTTGAAGGAGCAACTAATAGTTAATTAGTTGAACATATTCTAGGGCTAGCATTGTAACAAATCTTAAATTTTTAACATTAAAAACCTGAATAACAACTGTCTTAGGTTTTCCAGAATACTCTGCTATCAAATTCAAAGTATTCCTAATATTCATAATATTGTTAACCAACTCTTCTTTTTCCCTATGAACAGACTCATACCCCGATTTAAACATATCGTCGATCATAGACACATATTTTGAATAAGTTTTTGTTTTATCAATTTTGAACTGACTCAAATGCTTGACCCGAGCTCTATTCGCCTGGCGTCTAATCGATTTTTCCTTGGTTAATTTCCCTAACATGAGTCTTTGCCCCTTTTTCTTATCACCAATAGCCTGCTTCAGTTGAGTTATGCGAAGTTTGATCTCTTCCTTGGTTTGATTGTTTCGACAAATTTTCAGTTCAGCCGTCATTACCGCCAATTGTGCACACTCATCTTTTGTATTTGTCAACTCTGTAATCTTAGTATTCTTCTGCATCACAAACTCTTCAAACTCCTTCTTTTCAGTGCCGATCAATGACTTTAAGTGTGCCTTAATCATCTCGTCATTTTTCTTCGTAATCACACTAACCTGTGCTTTAAAAGTATTATCAAGTTTTGTTTGCTCCCGACGCAGATCTGCCCCTGTATACTGCCTCTTCAAATCTTCCACTTTATTAATTGCCGATTCAGTCAAGTCATAGACGGCATCATAGAGGCTATCTATAAAGCACAGAATATCTTTTGACGCTGGTGCAATGGCGAAAATGAATTCTTCACTTTTGCAACACGTTTTGATAATATTGATGCGTGGTCAATCTTTCGTTTGGCCAAAAGGATTTGTACGTTTTCATTTTCTGAGCACGGCTTATAAGCCATTTCAACCTTTTCTCTACCCAACTTTTCAAAATCAACCTTTATATTCTTCAACGATCCCGGTCCATTATTGGCCTTACATTTAGTTGCAGTGTTTGTAGTATTGATCTTGGGTGGAGCCGCGGGCTTTAATTTTTTAGGAGCATTTACAGGTCCAGTTACCCTTTTCCGCTTCACCGTCTTTTTGGGCTCATCACAATCTTCAATTTCTGTATCCGTAGTGTCAGGATCTTTCACCACCTTTGGACGTGGTACAGGCCTAGACACCTTTGTAGACTTCGGGGCAGGTCTAGGGTTCCCTGCAAAGCAGGCACCTAGGCCCCGTACACTGGGCCACTTCGTTGGTAACCGATTCCGTCGGCTCCCTGAGATGTAGACCGGCCGCGACCTCGACCTCGCGACGGGCCTAGTTGACCTGCGTCGACGGGCGACGGGTGCTCGCAGAGACTCCGGAAAAAAGCAAATTTTAATGTTAGGGAGTGCATAGTTATGTCATTTAATCGTCTGTAGTCTACTGCTACCATGCGCCTAATGAGATGTATAACTTCATTAGGAAATGTTAATGGTAATCCTTCGCAATAAAAATGTCTTTATAGTCCATTCATAAAGCAGGAATTGCTTTCCTTTCTTCCTCATTCATTTGACTGAAACGTAATTTAACAAGGTTTTCGGTAAGCAATCTATCTCGATATTAGATAAATCTGTTTTATTATGACCACATACTTCCTTTCGATTCGGAGTTACTGGCAAATCATTTATAATAAGATCGACAGGTGTAGACACTGTATTTTGGACTACTAGGTTTGACATGATCATGTTTGCCACAATCGCAGTCACGGTTACATCTCGCATACTCCTTGTACAGGCACTCACTGGCTTAGGGGGTGTTGAGGTGTCTATACAAATGAGGTATATTTGTATGGGGTTAGATAAGTAAGTCAAGTTGTTTGGTAAAGCAAGGTTATTGGTAAGTAAAGGATTGATAAGTTATTAACTATCAAGCGTGTGTCTGCACAGAGTGCGTACAGCTAAGGGTTGATTATGACAAGGGAGCCTACCGCCTTAAGTTCTAACCTAACACCTTAACCTACGGCTTGTATCGGGAAATCTGTTACCAGGAGACCTAAAATAACAGATGAATTCCTACGGGGAGGAACAGGGTGTCTGGGAGTAGTGGGTTTCTTACTGCCAGTCAACCAGGCTCAGTTGACTGATTAAGGGCTTGAAAGTGTCTCCGCCACAGTAAGAGGAGCTTAGTCTAAGGGGTTGGACGGGACCATACGCTCAGAGAGTAGCCCTGAACACGCATAGGATCGGGTATAAGAGGTAGTAAAACACCAACGGACAATTTGTATCTGATTTATTCTATTTCACGTGCAGCACACTACTACATACTTTCTCTGTATTATGTGCGTGTAAAATGCTAACAGTGCTTGAACTCAATTAATCTTTGCACTATTTTCATATATTTGCATAAATTGCATCTAGGTCGCTGGTGACGCTGATGCATGGTATTCTGTTCTCTGAACACTCCTGTTATCCTTTTTGTACTGCTCGCTCTGTTCCGCAAAATACTTGTAAATGAGGTCAAATTGTTTGTTCATAACCTTTTCATTGCGTTGTAGCAGGTTACATTCTCCTTCTGTAATAGACGTTTGCTGCTTGTATAAATCTTTAGGGGATACTTGGACCTTGAAATAATAACACCGAAAGTCCTTCCGATGTACGTTTAATGTCTTTTCACAGTATAGTATACAGTTACGCGTTCCCCTTGAGACTGACTACCGGGACGTCTTGCATCCCTTTCTACTGCCACGTCAACTCATATTCAAGTGCATGTGTACTGGGATATGAGCTGAAAAGACACTACTATAGCATCCCTCCCCTTCAAAAAAATAAGTAAAACGGTAACACGAAACACACATAATATTATATACGAGTATGTACTTAAAGAACATATGACATTTTTACAATAAACATTACAATGTCGTTTCATTTCTAATAAATGGTTGAGCCGGTTGTGCCCCCTGCACTCTCACCCCTGCCGGCGGGTCCTGCGCAGCGACCTTCCTTATACATATGCCGGGGACAGGTCGGGATGGCCGGTGTGGTGTGGGCACATTAGTTGAGCTATTCGATATAGTTGTGGACGAGGAGGTAGTTCGAGCGAGATGAAACACTTCAGATACAATTAACTTGATTTATTCCTTATACAATGAAGCACAAAATAACAGTTCCTGGCACAGAGGTCTGTAAGCTAGGTTATCGAAGTCTTGAACAGAATAGTCTTTATTAAATTAACACTAGGCACATTGCAGGGTTATAACACTGACTCTAAACTTGGTATAGCACAACGAAACGGGACAGTTCCAAGGCAGTAGTGCACTCGACGGTGGCCCAGAGTGAAGTGTCGGTGGGCGTTCGCTGAGTGAACCGCCAAGACTCTGTCTAGCGCGCCAAAACAGGTTCAAGGGGGCGCTACTGTCGCCTTCCAATGGCGCGCCTTTTCGTTGAGCTCCCATACTAATGACCGTCTCCGACACGGCCATCCTGCGATGACACACGTCCTCGTGTGTTGCTCTGAAACAATCAACAACCAAAACAGTATCCTCTCGGTCACTCCTGACAAAAACGTCAAAATGGTAAGACAAAACAAAAACTTCATCTTTCCTTTCGAATCAAATAGTTACTGACACTAAAACTAAAAATATCACAAAAATCATTTTGACAACTAAGTGAAAGTTTTTGTTTTATAACCGCAATATTTCAAAAGATTCAAATAGAATTATGGTATCCTACAACCAATTACCAATTGTAACAACTTATTCTTTCAATAGTGCAATACGTTTTAATGCGATTGTACTACAATGTTACTTGTTGTGAAACAAACTAGCTATTTAACACTTCTACCTTAGAAAACACATTAGGAACTATGTACCACCATATCATTCCCTTTTGGTACGCCTTATTGACAATATCATAACATTTAAATCAACAAAAATCCGTTCAACAAAACAGGTATCTCATTCGTGGTCTAGGGCTAATTTAGCCACCCACTACGCGCATCCCCACGGGATCGCCGCGCCGAGTCAACCCTATGACTCTACGGTCTCTGCGAGAGAGACCCGACCTCCGCCAGCACCTACCGCGCACCGCGTATCCACGGACTGCTTAGAGCAGATGCCGACTTCTACCGGACTACGGCTACGATGAAGTGACTGGTATGGTCGACCAGCCGAACTGAGAACCTCCCTACCAGTCTCACTATATTTTTTTTTGTCTACTTCAAATGGTACGTAGCTCCTGGGCATTTCCCTCAACCTATCGTGCAAGTACGCGCATGTTTGGAAGTCAAGTTTATGGCAAATGGTCTTGCAATTTACAATACTACATGTCAACATTTCTAATAGGCTCGCTTCAGTAAGTCCATTTACTGCACAGTACTAACAATTTTTAGCTAGACTGATACAAGTCATACATAGTCACTGAATTATACAGCCGTTTGCCATGGAACTTATTGGAAATCAACTCTTCCATAAGCGATCACTCGGCAACCGAATCACAATAAAATGAGAACTCCTCACCAGATTACCTCATATGGTGTGGTGTGGTGACGTCACACGTCAACCCTCTTCCCCGTGGTTGAAGGCGCCCTGTCGCTCGCCTTCGCGCAGTTCTTTACGCGATGTCTTGTACCGTGGCAGCCGAAGCAGAAGACTCATGGCTTAGCTGTTAGCTGCTAAGTTCGCGTATCTTTTCCTGAAACAAAAACTCGAAGCACAGTATCACAAAGCTCGGTCATTCTAACCTTAAATCTAACGAAAAAAAAAGGAAATTCAAATCAATCTAACAAAGTTACACTAAATTATGAAACGTAAATGAGAACATCTAATCCACGGCGTACATACAATAAAAGATTCAAATTAAATCATTATTTGCACTTAAATAACAAACTTTACTTTGTATGATAACCTTTGGATTACCAAGGCTTTACCGATTATGAAACATTAATGATAAAAATCAAACCTCAATTTGAAATTCTTGTTCTAATATATTTTCCTAATCCTATTAGTGTCTCCAGTTTAAATATTTTAGGCTAAAGCGATCACCACAGTTAAAAGTAACATTAGAATCGTTTAAACAAATCTCAGGCTCACCAGTTCTTACGGAAGTTATAGGCGCTAAACTATACACCAGCTAATGTACACCGAGTAAGAAACTATTCAAGATGTCAACAAATTGAATTGTACAGAACGATTGGAAAATCATGAACAGAGGGTAGATTATTAAAGCAGCCGCTCCTACTACTAAGTACTGTGTATGCTTAGAATAATAATTCTAAGTGTGTATGATTGATGCACCCTCACAGCGCAATTTTAAAATGATAAACTTTAATAAGGGTAGGTAAACTGCGTAGTGGTCATATTAATCAACACTAAATCTCTGTAGAAACATTTCACGTTTAGTCATATTATATCGCTACGAAAACAATCGTTACAAAACGTGCAATAAACTTTGTTTCAAATGATTATTAATTTCTATCACGCAATATTCAACTTTTACTTGGAGTGTTGCTTTTACCAGTACCCGTTAGTACTTTTTTTTTGACAAATACCCACTAAACTGAATAAGTGCGACTCAAGTCTACCCCAGAATCTAGCTACACTTTTATTTGTGAACAAAATATCGGAATCGTAGTGAAAAGTTAACGACTGACCTGATGTGTTTTTCAAAATGTGTCGGTGAGGCCATAGTGCCTAGGTACGTCCACGCGTAGCTTGTAGTTGACCGTCGCTTCTGGGTCACTTCCACTGGTGCAACGACTGACGATATGTCCCGCTGTTCTTGATGCAAACAATGAACTTCGATGTTGTTGACTGCTGGCGCTGGTCGCCGAGGTGGTGAGTAGTCCCGATGATTTCTCTTTTATACGAAGTAAACAATCGATTTTTTCATGTCCGTTTCTCTCGCAATGAAAACAATTTAAACAGTGCAATCTTCATTTGTTTTCATACGGTTTTGTAGGTCTCCGTGACGGTGTTAGCTTGAGTTTCAATAACGGAAACGCTTGTAGCTCCTGTTCATTGATTTAGTGATGTCAGGTTCGTTGTATTTCAAAGAGTAGCCACAAACTTTTTTCTTCCGTTTTATTCGCTTCGTGTTCCGTCATTCTTCGTGTTCGCTCATGGGCCGTAGATACCATCCCAACTTCTGATGCCGGGGACAGGTCGGGATGGCCGGTGTGGTGTGGGCACATTAGTTGAGCTATTCGATATAGTTGTGGACGAGGAGGTAGTTCGAGCGAGATGAACTTCAGATACAATTAACTTGATTTATTCCTTATACAATGAAGCACAAAATAACAGTTCCTGGCACAGAGGTCTGTAAGCTAGGTTATCGAAGTCTCGAACAGAATAGTCTTTATTAAATTAACACTAGGCACATTGCAGGGTTATAACACTGACTCTAAACTTGGTATAGCACAACGAAACGGGACAGTTCCAAGGCAGTAGTGCACTCGACGGTGGCCCAGAGTGAAGTGTCGGTGGGCGTTCGCTGAGTGAACCGCCAAGACTCTGTCTAGCGCGCCAAAACAGGTTCAAGGGGGCGCTACTGTCGCCTTCCAATGGCGCGCCTTTTCGTTCAGCTCCCATACTAATGACCGTCTCCGACACATATATCTCTTTGCTCCCCTTCTGCACCGCGCTCGTACTACGTAGCACA
Organism: Apotomis capreana; assembly: GCA_947623375.1. Classification (NCBI taxonomy): domain Eukaryota; kingdom Metazoa; phylum Arthropoda; class Insecta; order Lepidoptera; family Tortricidae; genus Apotomis; species Apotomis capreana. The sequence continues at coordinate 23,136,399 of OX392509.1, read as the reverse complement.
GGAACAATTTTTTTTTTTTTTTTTTTTTTTTTTTTTTTTTTTTTTTTTTTTTTTTTTATGTGATAGGGGGCAAACGAGCAAACGTATCGCCTGATGGAAAGCGATTACCGTCGCCCATAAACACCTGCAACACCAGAGGAGTCACAAGTGCTTGCCTACCCGGAGGACGAAGATAGAATGCCTCTATGCTAGTAATTTCACCGGCTATCTTACCCCCACACCGGAACACAACAATGATACAACGACGGCCACAATGATTAATCAGATCACGATATTATCCAACTTGTATTCGACTTGCTCGGAATCACCCTGCACCCGAGCTATGGCGATATTCGAATTGTTGTTCTTTGCGCTCTTGCTATGGCTCCACCCCATGATTAATACGGTATGTCTCCGGCGCGGATAACTTAAACTTCCCCCACAGTTGATTTATTGATTGAGTCAAAACTCTGCTGTTCGTCTACTTATACCTACATACAATACATTGCTAAACAATTTAATACGCATTCAGCCAAAATAAATATGATTATTAGCCGCTTTGTTTACCTAAATTATAGTGTAATATAAGATGGGTTGAGGGGTAGTGAGGTCAGAGGCCGGGCAGCAGTGAGACAACTGTTAGCTCGGTGTAAGGTCTCCGTTTAATTATTGAATACCTAACATTATATACATTTGGTCAACGCTTATCCATGCAATATGCGTTTATGTAGCAGTAAACCATTGTGTTACTGCTAAACACTGAAAGTGGCTAGTCGCCATACTTTACCTCCCCCGAAAGCTCCCTTTACCCCCGGGGTGGCAAGGAAAAGAAAACGCATGTTACTTGTTTACAAGTTGAATATGGGGATTGGTACCCCTGGAAAAAAAAATCAACATCATGTCCCAGTGTCACTGTATATTAAAGTGTAGCTTTAAATTGTTTGAAAATTCAACTATTAAAAGAAATTAAACCGTTATGGTAATTATTGAAGTATTTTCATTAAAAGTGTATATTTGTTGTCGATAATAAATAAAAAATATATTAATTTAACAAACTCTCTAATAAAAATTAATTAATCTCTCAAAAAAACAATTGAACCATTAAAAGTCATGTATAAAGTAATTTTACATGTATTGTACTGGTATTACGGTATCGGTACATTTACACTATAAAATATCTAATGCCGTATCAATGGAGTCTTCGCTCCTAAAAAATAATAAACGGGAATGGTTACCCAGGGCATGGTCACCCTATATAATATACTCAATGGGCTGCGCGTCCGTGAGCACCCTCAACTCAAAAATAGTGGGCATGGTCACCCAAATGGCATATCAAGCCTGTCGCCTGTACTTAGAGTCACAAATACATTAGGACTAGTGATCTAACCGATGCAAGTACACACTATAAAAATGTGCCTTCATCTCCTAACATAAATCTGTACCGTACCTTACCTAAGTACTGAGAGAATAAAAATTGAAATTAAAATTTCATTAACAAAAATTTCCTATAAGAAAGCAATAAATTCAATATTTAATTCACTAGACGTTTAGAAGTTTAACATATATACCTATATATACATTATTTATTTAAAACACAAAACAACACAAGTACTTATTAAAAAAAACTTACTTATTACTTAAACTAAATACCTAATAAACAACTAAAATATAAATATAATTAAAATGGACTCTAAAGGTTGTAAATACCCGCCAGGTCGCCTTCAGTGGATATTGTACCTAGAAGGCTGGCAGCGTTGCCTCTTTGGATGGCGAGGCTCAGTCGCTGTCCAAAGTAGCTGCCAGCCCTCTGGTCACCTGAAGCTTCGACCAGGCGTTCCGATATAGACTACATTATTAAATGATCAGTTCAATAACTAGTCAAAGTGTAATTGTTACGTAAAAATTTCTAAGTGTGAATATCAAATTACATTCACTGATAATTAAAAGTTAACTTGTAGGCGGCCGACACGCGTGACCTACTTAAAATTTTTGCTTACGCGCGCGGGTGTCCGTTTCCGAGCGCGCGGATATTGCGAAACGCGGCAATACCGGACGTTTTGCGAAATACTTGAACTTGTTTACTGCAAAATTAATTGGGTTAAATGATTTTAAGTGACACTGGTTAATTATGATTGAAAACATGAGTAACCCGTATGAATTATTTAAGTTGAGTTTAGCGTTGACCAGTTAAAATTAATTAATGACACATATAAGTACAACACTAATTGTCGATACATGAAAAACAAAAAAAAAATTTTTAAAGAAATTACCTTAAAATTTCTAGTAACTACTTATAAATGGAAACCTACAGCTCTGTGGTCGGCTCCCGGAGTTCCGTCACGGTCCGGTGCCATGGTTCTCGCAGTGGCGCGGTGACCACTCGTCTGCGCCATCCTCTTCCTCTGCTTTGCGTATTCTCGGGTGCCAGTTCTTCGTGCGCCGTTCTCATCATGCGGCGCGCTCTTGCCAGCGGCGTCTCAGGGTAGACGTCGCACAGCGGAGGTATGCTGTGTCGGTGTGGCTGCCGGGGCGTTGGTGCAACCCGAGCTGTTGCCACTGGTGCTTCCGTGGGTGTTGGTGTTGCCATCGTTGTTGGCAGTGCTGGTGCTGGCGGTGGCGTTGCTGGTGGTAGATGCGTTTGTATCTGTAGTTTTCCCTTAGATACTGTTATGCTGATGTTATTCAGCATGTCCCTTGGCCCGGAAATAGTGACGTCTAAACCTCCGATGTTTACTTGAAATGTGGTTGCTATTCTTGTCGCTTGTTCTGTGTCGCTGTTGTTGTTCGAGTATTCAATTTTTTTCTTTGTCTTGATGTGTTTCTGACTGCGTTCTCGTTGTATTGCTGTTTCTTCTTTTGTTCTTGGTGTTAGAAGTTCTAGGTCCTTACTGCAGGATCGCCATGTAATATAAGATGGGTTGAAGGGTAGTGAGAGGTCAGAGGCTGGGCAGCAGTGAGACAACTGTTAGTTCGGTGTAAGGTCTATGTTTAATTATTGAAAACCTAACATTATATACATTTGGTCAACGCTTATCCAAGCAATATGCGTTTATGTAGCAGTAAACCATTGTGTTACTGCTAAACACTGAAAGTGGCTAGTCGCCATACTTCAACGCCCTTGACCAAGCGTAGAAACCCCCGAAAGTTCGTCCTCTGTTGCCTCAACAACTCCTCTATCGTACTGGACCCTTCTGATCCTGACTCGCCTGTTGCTTTAACATCTTGAGCCGGCAGCCAAAAGCTTAAACAAAGCCTCGAAATTTATCTTTGTTTGATCAAATACACCCTCCGTGAAATATGGTTGCTGCTCATCCTCAAATTCCATGAGACGTGTATCGTTTCTAACAAACTCGTTCCACAAAAAGTTAACAGTCTCCAATCTTGCCTTGATATATTCGGAAGTCTTCCTACTTGCCGAATCCTTACTAAAATTCACCTTGACCTTGTTTAGCTCGAATGATTTCCCTTTGGCGCTTAAGCAAACCCTCCATGATATGATATTGATAAATGTAATGCTGCTATTTGATACTACTAAATGTAAGTTATTGGTTAGATCTTACTTGATAATACTGCTTGAAATTGCCTCTGCCTGCTCTCGACGCTTGATGATATTGTAGTGCTGTGGTGGTGCGATGATGCCGATGATACTTGATAATGAAAGCTGCTACTGCTGATATTTGATGCCTGATGCCGTTGATACTTGATGCTTGATATGGTTGCCGCACACTGATATGATTGTTTGTGATCACTGATACTGATATGATATTGATATTTATATTGATATTGATATTGAGAGCTTCACCTCTCGGCACCCGATGATACTGATATTGATATGATATGATATTGATATTAAAGTGATAGCCCGAACGCCCACTGTGTTCACTTTTAAAGGTTCGAAGGACCAAAATGTAGGGAGTGACCCTAACTACTTGATAAATGATAATTGATATATGATATATGCCGAGGCAGAGGAGCAGAGTGAAACCACAGCTTAAAATATTTTTTTGATACTTTACGACAACTACTACAACCACCACCTTTAATTGATACTTAACACTTAATATATACAGTTAACCTACGTGGGCGACGTGACTTCCGCTATCACGTCGCATAATGATAGTTTGCAAGTTTTCCATGAATCTACAATGATAACTTTGTAAGCTCATTTTAAGTGAACTGTATTGTTCTTATGGGTAAATAAAGATTCTCTAAACCTAACTGATTAGCCTTGTCACATATGAGACTTCTAACCATGTACGCTTGCCTGTACACGTTGTGTAAGCTAAGTATCCGCTGCCTGTGCCTGTGCCACTTCTTTGAAATCGATAACCGTCGGGCATGTTATAACTTCTACACGTGACTGCGCGTCAGCAACTTGATTCTGTGCTCCACTTACATGCTCTATCCCACTTGTAAACTCACTAATAAACATTGTTGTCTCGTACTCCTCGGTGTTTCTTCTGCTGAACCTACTTTTGCTAATGCTGACGTTAGAGGTTTATAGTCTGTGTAAACTATTAATATTCTGCCTTCTATTTAATTCCTAAAATGAACTATGGACATGTAAATTGCTAATAATTATCGACTTGGAAATAACTCGTGAGTTACCTCGAATATGTCCCCGCTGGCTGAAGTTATTGATAACTCCAGCCAGAAGGTCATCCACAAGTCGGGAGCAGGATTACGAGGACAAAAGATGGGATGTCCTTCGGGAGCGTCGAATACGCTCAAGTAATACTGCTCACCAGCCGAGGTAACCACCAAGGTTGTGTAGTACAACTTCAATCTGAAGCGCGCACTAAAAGAGGCGCTAAGATTCTCTACTTCTCTAAGCTCCATATTGATGGACATCGCGATAAACATCCAGCCCGAGCTTCGCCATCAATACATTGTAATTAGCTTGGTCAACTGCTTTCTGCTGAGCTAGTAAAGCCTCCACTTGATAAATCATTTGTTTTCATTGTCATACTGCACTGATTATGTTTTTTTTTGTTCTCGAACTGTTTTAAGGTATAGTGTAGTTCCCCTGCAACCTCCCTTGCCATTATCCGCGCAGTCCCATAAAAATTGGTCCCTTTATCGCTGTACAGGTGTCCGGGACGTCAAAGGCGTGAGCCCACTGAGCCCAGCCTCCTGAAGGCCGTCAAAAGAGTCTCGGCACTCAAATCCGAAACAAGCTCCAAATGCACCGCCTTGGTTACCATACAAACGAATACCGCTATGTAGCCTTTCGGCGTCTTGATTGCTCCCCTTGTTGGTTTTCATCTCCATGGCTACGCTGACGTCCACTCCAGTATGAGTAAAAGGTCGCGAAGGTGTCACCCTTGTCGGCGGAAGATCTGCTATAAATTGGGTTCATGTTACCGCAGCACACAAAAGTCGCACCTTGACCGCTCTCATTCCTTAGAATATCCAATAACGATTCCTGACATAAGTTAGCGTCAATCCTCTGCCCCTCCATGCAACGTCGTTATGTGCACCTGCACTATCAACAGCTTCGCCAATCTCCCCTTGCTCGGTAACATAATTAGGTATTTTTGAGCGTCTTTTAGCATACTGCGGGCGTCTGCACCCCAACTTTCAGGACCCCTTGTCCGTCCTATGTTGGATTCAGTTTCAAAATCCGACTGTTGTAATTGCGTAATCTCGTCCGCAAAATGCTCGCCGTGCACCTTGACCATCAACATTTCTGCTTGCCTAATTCACCTATCGTTAAATAAGGCTCACTTGTTTTTATTTAATTCTATTTTCTCGGTGGCGTAGTCGTGGGGCGGTTAAGTAATACTGCGCTTTATGGTCGAATGTTTATTGCGGCGTTGTTTATGTACAATGTCCGGCGTAAGACTGCCTGTTAACTGGGCGAGCTACTGAGCCGAGAACCGAACCGCGTTGTCAGCAGTATGCGTCCCTACAATTCCATAAATTCGACTGTACCCTTCTTAAAAAGTTCTATTAAACTTTACAAAATTATATATGGTGTTCACGGTTTTCAAGATAAATCAAATATGTAGTTGCTTTTGCTTTTATCTTTTCATATTAGGCAAAAGGCATTCGAAATTATTCAAAACGGCCAGCTGGCGTGCTTCACATCAGGGGATGCCCATTAGGGGCATCAAAACAAGTCATGTAATAGTCTTCCGACCCAGGCACAATCACCAAGGTCGTGTAAAAAAGTCTCACATTGTGTGAGTGCCTCAGACTAAAAGCGGTGACTGGGGACGGCTCTGCAGGGCACATGAGAGGGTGCCCAAGTACCGCATCAAACACACCGAGGTACTCGAGGACACCTCCCACGTACCTCGACGCGGAGAAACCGAACGGCACCCCGTGCCGTGCCCCAATATTGCGGGACGTATAATAAGTATCCATAAGGGTGGGATCCATTAATAAGGCCATTTTACTACAAAATAAGACGACAACACCAGCCAAGGGCTCAATAGAAATTACAACTCTTAGATACGTCAAAGGGAATACGACTCGATCCAAATAATGGACCACAATTCCAGCTATAAGAAAGCTTACGAACAAACACGGAATTATAGCATGCAAGCATCGAAGTAATAAAACCTCCATACCCATACAGGAAACAATTTATTATAAGACATATACACTCTAAAAATTATAATAATAATTTTGTATACCGTAGACATAATTAGAGTAAGCCAGAAACTGTTTCAATTTTTATCAACTATTTTTGTCTCAAAATAAGGGGGAAGATGCAGTGTAGCTCTCAGCTGATTCACGCATGTGAATCATAGTTTATAACACGTGTCGCATAGGTTCAAGGCAGCAGCTGGAACCTTGACATAGCGAGGTCTAATGCAAAGTTCATGGCCATTGACTGCGAACACATAGGAAAGGAACATATGTTGTTTAGTATATAATTACCTGGTTTACCTAATAAAGAGTTCATTCTAACACCGAGCATCGCTCGCCGCCGACTTTGTGGGGTACTTGTCCGCGTTCAGTGCATTCAATGTCAAATACTGCATTTTCTTTCCTCTCAATCTCTACAATAGGCGTTGGAACATATGCATCAGTTTGTGGGATCTGTAGTGTATGGCGAAGGTCGTAGGGCGGTTAAGTGATACTGCCTTGAAGTATGTTAATTATTTATTGTTGCTTGTATCTGCGTGTACAGTGCCGGCGCTATACTCAATGCTAAGTGGGCGAGCTACTGAGTCGCGGATCGAATCGCGTTGTCAGCATTCTGTGGCCCTACAGTAGCCCCCCCCCCTTACAAAAAAAAAATGCTCGATGCCCCGGGTGAGAGGTGGAGAGTCAGCGCTTACTCTCCGCCCCCGATGCTCTGCCATCTGCATGATTATTAGCCGCTTTTTTTACCTAAATTATAGTGTAATATAAAATGGGTTGAAGGGTAGTGAGGTCAGAGGCTGGGCAGCAGTGAGACAACTGTTAGCTCGGTGTAAGGTCTCCGTTTAATTATTGAAAACCTAACATTATATACATTTGGTCAACGTTTATCCATGCAATATGCGTTTATGTAGCAGTAACCCATTGTGTTACTGCTAAACACTGAAAATGGCTAGTAGCCATACTTCACCTCCCCAGAAAGCTCCCTTTCCCCCGTGGTGGCAAGGAAAAGAAAACGCATGTTACTTGTTTATAAGTTGAATATGGGGACCACTGTTTATACATTTTTAAAACATTCAACTATTAAAAGAAATTTAACCGTTGCCGTATCATTTATATTAATCGTTGAAGTATTTTCATTAAAAGTGTATATTTGTTGTCGCTAATAAAAAAAACTATATTAATTTAACAAACTCTCTAATAAAAAATTACTTAATTTCTCTCAAAAAAACAATTGAACCATTAAAAGTCATGTATAAAGTAATTTTACATGTATTGTACTGGTATTACGGTATCGGTACCTTTACCCTATAAAATATCTAATGCCGTATCAATGGAGTCTTCGCTCCTAAAAAATTATAAACGGGAATGGTTACCCAGGGCATGGTCACCCTATATAATATACTCAATGGGCTGCGCGTCCGTGCGCACCCTCAACTCAAAAATAGTGGGCATGGTCACCCAAATGGCATATCAAGCCTGTCGCCTGTACTTAGAGTCACAAATACATTAAAAGTCTCCAAAGGTTTTCACGGAGGGCACGGTAGTCCAGAAACACCATGAGCAAACACAAAGGACTAGTGATCTAACCGATGCAAGTACACACTATAAAAATGTGCCTTCATCTAACATAAATGTGTACCGTACCTTACCTAAGTACTGAGAGAATAAAAATTGAAATTAAAATTTCATTAACAAAAATTTCCTATAAGGAAAGCAATAAATTCAATATTTAATTCACTAGACTACATTATTAAATGATCAGTTCAATAACTAGTCAAAGTGTAATTGTTACGTAAACATTTCTAAGTGTGAATATCAAATTACATTCACTGATAATTAAAAGTTTACTTGTAGGCGGCCGACACGCGTGACCTACTTAAAATTTTTGCTTACGCGCGCGGGTGTCCGTTTCCGAGCGCGCGGATATTGCGAAACGCGGCAACACCGGACGTATTGCGAAATACTTGAACTTGTTTACTGCAAAATTAATTGGGTTAAATGATTTTAAGTGACACTGGTTAATTATGATTAAAAACATGAGTAACCCGTATGAATTATTTAAGTTGAGTTTAGCGTTAACCAGTTACAATTTATTAATGACACATTTAAGTAACACTAATTGTTGATACATTAAAAACAAAAAAAAAAATTAATGAAATTACCTTAAAATTTCTAGTAACTACTTATAAATGGAAACCTAACCTACAGCTCTGTGGTCGGCTCCCGGAGTTCCCTCACGGTCCGGTGCCATGGTTCTCGCAGTGGCGCGGTGACCACTCGTCTGCGCCATCCTCTTCCTCTGCTCTGCGTATTCTCGGGTGCCAGTTCTTCGTGCGCCGTTCTCATCATGCGGCGCGCTCTTGCCAGCGGCGTCTCAGGGTAGACGTCGCACAGCGGAGGTATGCTGTGTCGGTGTGGCTGCCGGGGCGTTGGTGCAACCCGGGCTGTCGCCACTGGTGCTTCCGTGGGTGTTGGTGTTGCCGTCGTTGTTGGCAGTGCTGGTGCTGGCGGTGGCGTTGCTGGTGGTAGATGCGTTTGTATCTGTAGTTTTCCCTTAGATACTGTTATGCTGATGTTATTCAGCATGTCCCTTGGCCCGGAAATAGTGACGTCTAAACCTCCGATGTTTACTTGAAATGTGGTTGCCATTCTTGTCGCTTGTTCTGTGTCGCTGTTGTTGTTCGAGTATTCAACTTTTTCTTTGTCTTGATGTGTTTCTGACTGCGTTCTCTTTGTGTTGCTGTTTCTTCTTTTGTTCTTGGTGTTAGAAGTTCTAGGTCCATCCTGGCAGGGTCGCCATGTAATATAAGATGTGTTGAAGGGTAGTCAGGTCAGAGGCTGGGCAGCAGTGAGACAACTGTTAGCTCGGTGTAAGGTCTACGTTTAATAGGCTACCTAACTTTCTACACTTTGGTTAACGGTGACCCGTGGGTCATATTAACTTACGCTAAACAACACAAAAGGACAAATCACAAATAAAAAATAGACAATCATTTACGCTAAAAGAATCTTAACTAAACTTAAGTAATAATTTACATTGCCTGACTCGCGGGTGGCCTGCCCGCTAATCTACGCATGCGCAACCCAGCATTACCGCTGACGCTGACACGCAGCTGCTTAAGTACGAAACGGTAACTTTATTGTCTACCGCTCGTACCTAGCATAAAACAAACACTTATATTTAAAAGTGGTTCGGCATGTTTATACCTACGGCACTCAAATGATCTAAAATAACTGCTTATGTACGAAACGGTAACTAAATTATCTACCGCCCGTACCTAGCACTAAACAAACACTTCCATTTACAAGTGGTTCAGCATGTTCATGCTTACGGCACTCGAAATGAACTAACTAACACAACTTAACAAACAACAAAATAAAACATCGCTAAATCACGTTTGCTGCTAAGGGACGGTAAGGTACAACCTTAGCAGCAAAAAGACTTAACACCCTAGGTAAACATGTGTCCTGCCGTCCAAATGGAAATGAGGCCATCCGTAAACTCGCAACAACATTTTGAATATTATCGCGGGCTTACGGTCCTTAAAACAGGGTTAACCTGAGTAACGTCGCGAGGAGCCTAGCCAAAACATGTGTAGTATGCGTAGCGTCGGGGTGGTAGGTGGAACGGAAACTCGTACTACTTTACATCGTTTATATATAAATAGTTTTAACCAACAACTCTTATTACTCTAGATTACCGTCTAACCTCAGGTATATCTTAATTCTATCCCTAATGTTAAAATACTTAAGTATATATATAATTAATCTACGTGATCAACGTGTTCAAGAGAGGAAATCCCTTATCGGATAGATAGGCACTTTATCTGATTTCTATATGTCTATCTACGTACGTGTAGATGAGACTGTTTGCCTATCACACCTCCCCTGAAAAGGTAGGGGGTTCCCTCCCCTGAAAAGAACGCTATTCATAATATAATTTTACTCTATTCTTATGTACTAAATAATCTTTTCCATCCTTAATTACATTTAAATTAGAACCTATAATATCCTTTATTTTATATGGACCCAAATACAAATTATTGAGCTTGTTGTAGTTTTCGTTTTTAATAAGTACTAATTCTCCTATCTTAAAGTTTATAACGTTAGACTTACTGTCATAATTTAATTTTCTTTTAATTTTGCTTTCTATTAAATTGTTTCTGGCATCTGTATATGCTTTCTGTAACCTAAATTTTAATTCTAATGGGTAATTGTCATAGTTATATAATGGTTCAACTCTATTTACAACATTACTTGGTATATTGCATGGTTTCCCAAATACTAGTTCATAAGGTGAGTATTTTGTACTTGTGTTTACTGAATATGTTTTTTTTTTTTTTTTGATTTTTGAAGTATTGTACGCAAAACACCAATACTGAACCCATGAGCTCCAGTTTGTGGTATAATTCCTAGTTTGTATTCTTAGATAGCTACCAAGATGCTTATGCCAATTCTCTAGTGAACCAATACTTTCGTGATGGGTGTTGAGTTGATTTTCTCGATTTGCAATAATTTACAAACCTCGTTCAAGGTTGCATTGATAAATTCTGTACCACAATCTGTCGCTATGGTTTGGGGAATACCATACCTTAAAACAAAATTTTCAACAAATGTCCTGGCTACAGTTTGGGAATCCTTGCTTTCTAATGGATATGCCTCTACATACTTAGTTAATTCACATTGCAAAGTTAGAATATACTTATATCCTACATTATCCTGATCTAATGGTCCAACTACATCTAAAAATACCTTTTCAAAAGACGTTGTAGCTGTGGTAGTTATTACCATTTTATCTCTCGATTGTCTACTATTAAATTTCTGTTTTTGACAATCTTTACAACGCCTCACAAACTCGTCCACGTCTTGACGCATGTTTTTAAAATAATACTTCTTCTGAATATTATTTATCATTCTAGTACCACCAGCATGTCCACTAGTTGGTAACAAATGATAATCATTAAGTATAATTCGAATCATTTCCCAATCGGTAAGTTTCGTTTTTCCCTGTATGATACATAACCTAGGTAATTCATCTTGTCTCGCGCGAAAGACATTAGCTAACATGATAACATGCTTTTTATTGAGCTCATTTTTACTTATCACCAACTCTACTTTATTTAAACTTTTACACATCCCAATCAGGTCTCGTAACGCTACGTCTAAGCGTGCCTTTGTTAATAGAGAATCCTGATTCATATAAATCGTAGAGTCTACACAAATTAAATCATTATTACTTTTATTCGCGGTCCGCTTCAAATCTTTCATCAGTACTGACATTTCCATAAATTCTTTACTCGAGCAAATTATTAATTCCGTATCTTCTCGTGTCCTTTTTATGATATCTACTACTTTAGGCTGGCCGGGCTCCAAAGACGTAGTACCTAATTCTCGTGTCTCATTTATTACTTTCGATGAGCGCGCCATTGAACGAGTAACTACTCCAACGAAACTCGAATTTAACGACTTTAACTCATCCGATGTGATGACAATTCTAGATAAGGCATCTGCCGTAACATTATCTGAACCTTTAATATATTCAATCTCGAAATCATACTCCTCCAAAGTCAGTCTAAACTTCGTCAATCGACTACTAGGATCCGTCATGCTAAACAAATGTACCAAGGGTTTATGATCCGTCAAAATCCTAAACTTCCTACCGTACAAATATGGACGAAAAACCTTAACTGCCCACACAACTGCCAATAATTCTTTGTGAATTGTGGGATAATTTACTTCTGACTTATTCAATTGCCTACTTGCGAAAGCTACAGGCTTGTTATTCGCATTTGATAATACTACCCCTATTGCAAATCCTGAAGCATCTGTTTGCAGACGAAAAACATTGTCCTCCGATAAATTGGGATAATCTAAAACTGGCGGTGAAGCCAGTAAAGACTTCAACTTCTGAAACGCATTCTCACAATCCTCTGACCACTTAAATTCGACGCCTTTCTTGCACAACCGATTTAAGGGATACGCTATTCCTGCAAAATCTTTAATGAATTTCCGATAAAAATTAGCAAAAGCTACAAAACGACGAACCTCATCCGCATTTTTAGGTACCGGGAACTTATTCAAAGCTTCTATCTTACTCTTATCTGGTAAAACTCCATTGGGTGTTATTATATGACCCAAGTAATTTAATTCCTTTTTAAGAAAAACGCATTTACACGGGTTAAGCTTTAAATTAACTTCCCTGAACCTTTCGAAAACCTTAATTAAGTTGGCGTTATGCTCGCGCAGACTTTTCCCGAAAACAATAACATCATCCAAATATAAAAAACAAGCATCATAAGTCAACCCCGACAACGCTACAGACATAAGCTTGGAAAAAGCACTAGGACTAGTCTTAAGTCCCATTGGTAGTCTCTTTAATTGGTATTGCTTATCTGCTGTGAAAGCAGTAAACTTTCTACACTCCGGTGACAAATTCATTTGGTAATACCCAGAACTCAAATCTAAATGTGAAAAATAAATACAACCCGACAAAGAGTCTAATATTTCTTGCATATTTGGCAGTGGGAATTTCTCATCAACTATTTTCTTGTTCAAAAGTCGATAATCAATAACAATCCGCCATTTCTTTTCACCACTACTGTCTAACTTCTTTGGTAAAAGTAACAGAGGGGAAGACCACTCACTAGTACACTCCTCCTCAATGATATCCTCGTCCCTTAATTTCTCAATTTGCTTTGCTAACTCTTTTTTCTGTGCAAATGGAATTCTGTACGGTTTAACATACACGGGAGAGGCATCGTTCTGCAATCTGATCTCATAATCGAATAAATTAGAAACTGACAACTTATCACCCTGCATGTGAAAAATATCTGCGTATTTCGCACAAATACTCTCAATTGAACGACTTCCTTCGTCGTCGAGATAAGACCTGAGTTTTAATAACCCAAAAAGTTTTTTCACTCTGTCAACTGATTTCCCTTCTTGAGAGTCAAAAGAACAAACAAAGTAATCCGATAACCTATTAATCCTCGGACAATAATTACTCAATTTTACTTCGTTTTCTCGAGTATTCAAAAATCGTACCGGAATTTTCCCATCCTGCGAAGATACAACTGTGCCCGCTACGAAAACGCCTGGGGTAACCTCATGCGGAACAATAACACACTCACCCTGCACATCCGTCGAAACATACTTAACCACCTCACATCTACTAGGAATAACTATCGAACGAGCTGCTCCTAAACCTAATTTTAACAATAATCTATCGCCCGTACTATGCTGCAAACTTAAATTACCTTCCTCATAATTAATATTACACTTATATTTTAAAAGGAAATCTTCTCCTAAAATACCATCACTCATACACGTAAGACCACTAAACACGTAAAACTTGTGGTAAAACCTATAACCTTCCATACATAATCCTAGCTCGACATAGCCCATTGACTCCAAATTTCCACATACTCCTCGTATTTTTAACCTATCCGGCACTATTCGTAAATCTAACCCCTTAATCCAGTTATATTTTATAATCGACACGTTAGCTCCAGTATCAACCAATAACGATAATTTCCTATCTAAACAACCTATAACTACGTGATTACTAATATTGTAAGTTAAGATATCTACATAATCTCTTTCAGACACGAAAAAATTCTAACTCGCTACGCTGATTATCTGAGTCACGCTCCGCAGCCGCTGACTCGACAACATTAACATTACGTGTATGCTGCCCGTTTGACCTAGCGAAATTGTTTGATTTCTGCTTGCTATAAAAATATTGACCATGACCTTGCTGACTCGCATTGCGATTATGGCTTGAGTGTGCAGAATTATATTTACTACTGCTATTTTTAGCCTGAGACTGCCGTTGACTATAATACTGTTTATTGTTATGGAAAAACCCATTATTTTGTCTGAAAGGTCGTTTTGAAAATTGAAAACAATTTGCCGCTGGCTTGTGAATAACCTCTGATTCATCTATAGCGACAGTTATTGCTTCCCGAATGGACTCAATGGCACGTGATGCAATAATAGTACTAAGCCTCTCGCTATTTAGACCTTCCGCAAAACGCCTAATCGCAGTTTTCTCATTTATTGGTCTCAAAATATTATGTGCTGCCGAATCCCCGTCGGCCTGAGCCAGAGTAAGGTCAGTAAACAGCTGCTCTATCTCGTTTCCAAAATCTTCGATATTCCTATTCCCTTGCCTACACCTCTGAAGCTGCGAAAGAATGGCTGTATACGATTTTTTAGGCAATAAATACCTCCGAATGTCAGAAATTAAACCTGATACGGTCGCGTATTCATTTTTAAGTCTTTACTTGGCTTTACTTGATAACCTTGTCTTAATAACAAAATTTACCAAAACGCCTTGCTCTTCATCCTTTAGTGTACTACTATAAAACTGTAATCCGTCAATTAATTGATTTATTTGCTTTTCCTCCACGTCTACTACTGGCAAAAGAGAAAGAGCTGTCTTTAAATCAAAATCGGCCATTTTCGACTCTGGATCGGAACCTACTAACTCCTGAATTTCCGAGTATAAATGCTCAAACTGTTCGACAGTTTTCAATACAATCTCGAGATCCACAGCTTCAACATCTTTTTTACATATATCATCTACTAATAAATTAAAACTACGCTTAATCCCTTGTGCTAGCAACAACTTATTCCTACCCTGTTCAGTAGCTCGTTTGTCCTTACTTAATTTAATTATACTATCCCTTACAACTCGTAAATTTCCTAATACATCTAGAAGGCTAGCCATAAAAATGATTTAACTTAACACTCAAAGTAAACAACATAACAACAAACAAATATTAAAAAAAACATTGACATATTTACACAGTTTCTCCTCGAATCGCTCGTCGTGCCGTTTGTCGCTCCCAGCCGCTGTATAAGTGTCCTTTGACTTGCTCGTAGACCCGGGACAACGCGTAGACCGTCAGGTAGCCCACAACAGCTATGAGCAGGACCTCCGATAGCTCCAAACCCGCCGAAGCCAATGACGCGGTGTTGTTGTTTGGCGCAGTCACGATGACGTTATCCTTTGATTGCTGGCCGCCCATTTCTTTGATCGAAATTCAGTGACACGAATATAGTTAAGCAAAGTCACCTCGCAGATGATATTCTTCTTAGATCGAGCGCCCCGTAGTCGCCTCGTCCTCTAAATCTTGCTGCAGTAGCTTGTCTTCACTAGTCACGGTCGCCATGTAGTATGCGTAGCGTCGGGGTGGTAGGTGGAACGGAAACTCGTACTACTTTACATCGTTTATATATAAATAGTTTTAACCAACAACTCTTATTACTCTAGATTACCGTCTAACCTCAGGTATATCTTAATTCTATCCCTAATGTTAAAATACTTACGTATATATATAATTAATCTACGTGATCAACGTGTTCAAGAGAGGAAATCCCTTATCGGATAGATAGGCACTTTATCTGATTTCTATATGTCTATCTACGTACGTGTAGATGAGACTGTTTGCCTATCACACATGGTTCCTAAGCTACTTACTACGTATGTCCGCTTAAGCTCTACTCACTAACACAAAAAACACAAAAAAAACATAAAAAACCGCACTGCGACACCTCTGGGCCGAATTGCTGACCAGGTAACCCGCAATACTCGCCACTGTCTGCTGTATCACTGGCTACGGAGTCCGCCAGTGACATGGCCGCACCGCGAAACCGCTATGTCGTATCGCTGGCTACAACGTCTGCCAGCGACATGGCCGCACGCACTTGTCCGCCCCCGGTGGTAAAAGCACTCCCATTCAGGCCGTGACCTGGCGGACCTAGGCTGCTCGGAGAAGGTCACCGTCCGCTTTCTCCGCGGCGAGGTTCCCCTGTCCTCACCGCGTATCGCTGGCTGGGGCGACGCTACCACCCGGGGCGACTCCGAGCTGCTCCGGGGCCGCCGCTCGGCCGACTCCTGGCCGCGGTCCGCCGATCTACCGGCACGGGCCGGCCGACTCTGCATGGCGGTGCTGCCCGGGGCTGCCGCTCGGCCGACTCCTGGCCGCGGTCCGCCGAACTACCGGCACGAGCAACAGGCCGGCCGACTCTGCATGGCGGTGCTGCCCGGGGCTGCGGAGGCTCAGCGCTTCCCCGGGGTCCCTCGTCCTGGTGTTCTGACTGTAGCGCCTCCTGGCGCAACTCCAGCCTACGGAGCCGCTTCGCCAAAGAGGCGACCTCCGCCAGCACCAAGTCGAGCGTCTCAAACACCGCGTCGCACTAGGACATTTCGAGTGTCCTTGCCCCTGCAAAAATAGCAACAAACAGAAAAAAAAAATCTAAATGCGACGAACACCAAAGTGTGTCGGTCGGGGTCACCACTTTAGGGAATATAACTGCTAGGAGATAAATATGAAGGTCAGCTACGGTTTACTTAATTTATTGTCAACACACAAGTTAACTATACCGGGGGGCAAGGCGCACTGGCGGGACCGCGCTCCGCAAGCCATGCATACGTGCCCTACGTCAGCGTATGCATGGTCATCGAATTGTGTCCCTACAAAATTATACTCGTACATCTGTTAAACCAGAGATGTGAATCTGAGTATAGATTCTCCCTTCCGTGCAGGCTGTCGAGCTCTTTAAATATATATTTGTTTAAGTCATGCCTTTGCAGTTGGTTCCATTTATATTCTCTTTCCTGCCAAGTTGTGTTATGTCATCACTCTCGTGGTTGTAGTATTCGTTCCTGCTCACTAACATTTTGTGCCAGCTGAAGTGTGGTAGGTACGGGAGATAATAATACGACGGTGCTCGGTGTTAGAATGAACGCTTTATTGGAAAAATCAGGTTATTATATACTAGACAACATGTATTCGTTTCCTTTGTCGGCACATGATCTGCATAGCGAATGGCCTTGCTACGTCAAGGTTCCATCTGTTCCCTTGAACCTATACGACACGTGTTTATCAACTATGATTCACATCAGCTGAAGGCTATACCGCATGTTCCCCCTTATTTTGAGATAAAAAAAAGTAAAAATTGTATTTAAAAAAAAAAAAACACACACGCACTCACAGACACACGCGCACTAAATATCGGCCAGATCAACCGGACTGTCAATGTCTCCGAGATCAAAGCCGTTTAGGGCACCGGCGAAGTCCACCCGGCGCCACCGCACATACCAAAATCGCTCCGATGAAGAAAGCGAATGGCTGACAAATAGTAGAGCTCCGTCCGCATCGGTAACGGATAGCTCCAAGCAGAGCGTCAGCTCCACGTCGGGGGCAGGCTCCGCAGGGCACATGAGTGGGTGCCCGAGTACCGCGTCGAACACGCTGTGGTATTCGAGAACACCCCCCACGTACCGAGAGGTCGAAAAGACGAACGGCACCTCGTGCCGTGCTCCAAAAGTACGGGATGCATAATAAATATCCATCAAAGTCGGATCCATAAGCAAGGCCATAATTTTTTTTTTTTCTTTTTCAAAAAAAAAAATCTTGCACGACAATACCATATAAGGGCTCAATAGAGATTACAATTCTTACACATGTGGAGTCGTTGTGGTTAGGTGGTGAAGGTCGCTGGGGCGGTTAAGTAATATTGATATTTTCTGTAGTATATATTTATTTCGTGTAGCGCGTCTACAGTGCTCGGCGAAGTACTGAATGTAAAACGGGCGGGCTACCGCGTCGGGGACCGAATCGCGTCGTCAGCATTCTGTGTCCCTACAGCAGAACTCCCTTACAAAAAAAAAAATAACAACAAAAAAAATTTTTTAAAACATCTTAACTAATTCTTAAAATAAAAGCATGTAACCATCTGTTCCACCAAAGTCCGGCGAACGTACGCTGCTGACGCGGCGGCGTCGGTGCCCACGCGCGTCTGTTACCCGTGTTGTTTCCCAGGCGGCCCGGTCACGTTGTGCGTACTCGGCAGATTCCTCGAGCCGCTTCTACGAACCCATGCGCTTATCCGTTACCGTGCGCGCTACTTTGTGGAACAAAGAAATTACACAATGTTACATCAACTTACATAGGTCTCTCCTCTGGGACCGTTTTCACTACACATGGCATTTCTACACTTCTTTTGTGATTTTTTTGATTAGCGCAACGGCCTCGCTAGTCCGTCGGCAACGTTGCCTAATATACTAAACTGTTACACTGTTAGCTGGCTCGTCGGGCAGATTCGCGAGTAAAAATTTGCAGACCAGAACACTTCTCCGAATATCATCCCGTGCCCAACACAGCGAACATCACAAAAGCATCACGACCTCGATCCATTTCCGCTACTTTTGCGCGTACATGGATAGGGGTTGTATCTTGCATCATGTGTAGCGATCTTACAACAAAATACAAAATTACCGAGTATAATTACCTAAATTAAACAACCTGGATGCCAATTGCCGTACCATTTATCCCGGCAGACATAGCGTGCGGTCTCTAGCGGCTATCGTTACGGCTGCCGTGCGCAATGTCTGCATCCTATGTCGTTGCAATAAGTGCTATTTATATTACCTACACTACTTATTCTAACACTGCATTACGCCGTACACTACCGTTGGTCCTGCCGGGTCATGACCTTACCCGGTGCCAAAACGTTACGCACACAACACAAATCACAATAAAAAAATGAAACATGAAGTAGCAGCCCCCCAGGGGATGCCTTTCGGGCCGACTCCATGCCCGATGCCCCTGGTGTGGTGTGGAGAGTCAGCACCTACTCTCCGCCCCGAATGCTCTGCCACCTGCATGGTTTCTTGCACTTCGAGGCCTGGGCCCCGTACCGATGGTGGAAGTAGCAGTCCCAGTCGGGACCCCTGTGCGCCGGTGCTGGCCCCGCGCCTGGGCGCGCCGATGGCCCTGGCGCTGCTCTGGCTGGAGGATGGCCGGCTACCCTGCACGGCGGTGCCTCCCGTCGTGGCGCTTCCGTTGCTACTTGCGGCCATTCCACGACCTCTGGAGGGCCCCACACGACGCGTCGTCCGGGTGCGGTCCGGGTCCCGTCCGGCCGAGCGTCTCTCGCGCTCCAGGCCGGTGCATGACCCGTGGCTCCTTCCGGCACCGTGATGGTCACGCTCGTCGATGGCCGCTCCTCCGATCGCGTCGCGAGCTCCCGCTCCAACGCCGCGATCCGGCGCTTAACCGCCACCAACTCCGCCACCACAAAATCTATGTAAGAGAGGACCCTGTCCTCCACTGATGCCGAAGGTCGCGACATTCTTCGGCGGGGTCACCAATGTGGAGTCGTTGTTGTTAGGTAGTGAAGGTCGCTGGGGCGGTTAAGTAATATTGATATTTTCTGTAGTATATATTTATTTCGTGTAGCGCGTCTACAGTGCTCGGCGAAGTACTGAATGTAAAACGGGCGGGCTACCGCGTCGGGGACCGAATCGCGTCGTCAGCATTCTGTGTCCCTACACACACAACAAAGGGAATATGACTTGGGTTTGATGTTATTAATTACTTGTTTTAAATTATCTGCGTAAGTAGAATCGTTCGACTGTGGACTCTCTGACTCCGCGAAAAAATCTCCCGGTAGGCGTAATACTTTTCCTAAGACTAATTCTGCCGCGCTGATTCCACTATCACTTTTTTTAACTGCTCGAAGTCCCAACAAAACTGTTGGTAATTCGTCAACCCATTTGTGATTATCTATTAACCGTGCCTTAATAGCTGCTTTCAAAGAACGGTGCATTATTCTCTCTACCATTCCGTTACTTTGGGGATGGTATGCGGTAGTACGAGTTTTTTTAACTCCTAACATTTTCATTAACCCTGCGAAAATATCACTTTCAAATTGCCGACCCTGGTCACTAGTCAGCGTTACCGGGATGCCGAATCGGCAGACCCAGCTTTTGCTATCGTTTCTGCTTTTATATCTGCTGTGGGTATCGCCTCCGGCCATCGTGTAAAACGGTCTATTGTTGTTACGCAATATCTGTACCCTTCCCGTGTAGTTGGGAGCGCTCCCACGATATCAACATGGATGTGCTGAAATCTTTGTGTGGGTGAAAAACTACCTAAATCTGAAACCGTGTGTCTATGTACTTTAGCCTTTTGACACTTAATACAACATCTAGCCCATACGCCTATCTGTTTGTTAATTTCTGGCCAAAAAAATCTCTTCGTAATTAATTTCCTAGTTGCCCTTATTCCCGGGTGGCTGATGTTATGCAATGCATCGAACACCGCCTTCCTGAATTGTACTGGAATGTACGGTCTCGCGTCTCCCTGCGACACGTCGCAATAAATATGTTTTTTACTCAACGGAGTTTTAATTTGTTTAATTCTAACACTGCCCTGTTGTCCCGATAGCATACGTGACATTTGATCGTCTCCTTCCTGCGCTTGGCTCAGTTCGTCGTAATTTATTCCTGCTGAACAAACTATTGTTTCGACTACCCGAGATAGCGCGTCAGCAACTGCGTTATTGAGTCCGCTTACATGTTGAATGTTACTGGTAAATTCACTTATGTATAATAACTGCCTCGTTCGTCTAGGCGTTTCACGATCCGTACCTAATTTTGTAAACGCATATACAAGAGGTTTGTGGTCTGTAAAAATTGTTAGATCTCTACCTTCTACCAATCTACGGAAATGAACTATCGCCGAATATATAGCCAATAGTTCTCTGTCATATGTACTGTACCTCTGCTCCGTGTTTGAGAGCCTCCTGGAAAAATATCCCATTGGTTGTTTTTTACCATCAATTTCTACCTGTAAGACTGCTCCTACGCAAGTACTTGACGCATCACACATGAAAGACAATGAACCGGTATCCGTCGGATGAACTAATGTTAGCGCGTTCTGTAGACTGATTTTGCATTGCTCAAACGCTACATCAGCCTCTTTGCTCCAGTGAATGAATGTGAGCGATAAAAATTGACCATTCCTAAAAACCTTCGGAGCTGTTCGACCGTTTCGGGTTTGGGGTAATTTTGAATAACTTCAATTTTACTTTCAAGCGGGCTAATTCCTTGTGCTGTAACTTTGTATCCTAAAAATTCTATTTCTGATTGACCGAAACTACATTTAACCATATTGATTGTTATTTATTTGACTACAAAAAAAAATTTCTAGATGTTGCCGATGCTGTTCGTGATCCTCGCTAGCAATTATAATGTCATCGATATAACAAAACGCATAATCAATACCTGGGAGTACCGTGTTATCCATGAAACGTTGAAATGTCTGTGCAGCATTGCGGAGGCCGAAACTCATCCTGGAGAATTCGTATAACCCGAACGGTGTTATGATTGCTGTCTTCTCCACATCTTCCTCCGCCACTGCTATGTTGTGATACGAGTATGCCCTATTAATATCTAAACGCGTGAAAATCCTCTTACCTGCCAAAATGTACGTAAAATCTTGCAGTCGCGGAATGGGGTACCGGTCCGGCTTAGTGACGGCATTCAGGGCCCGATAGTCCCCACAAGGTCTGATCTGAACATCTTTTTTGGGCAGTACGTGCAGGGGGCTGGCCCACGGACTTTTAGGCGGTCTGCATATTCCCAACTGTTGCATCATCATAAACTCATTCTTTACCTTTTTATATCTTTCCGGATGTAACGGCCTTGCGCGGGCAAAAACCGGTGGTCCCGTGGTTTCTATGTGATGACGTACAGTATGGCTGTCTGGTTCCGTAAAAGACACTGGTTTATACTAGAATATTTTTCCAAAAGGTCGCGAAAAGGATTATTATTTTGTATACTGGTGAAGGTCGGTCCTACGTGACTAATTATAGCCCCGGCCGTTGCCAATTTAGTCAAATCGTCAATCAATCGTCCATTGGCTAAATCTACCATCAGCTTATGTTTTTTTTTTTAAATCGGCTCCAATGATAGGCTTATTAACATCGAAAACTATAAAAGGCCAATCATAAATCCTACGTAGACCCAGATTAAGCTGTAGGGTTGTTATACCATATGTTTTGATTTCTGAATTGTTCGCCGCAAATAGTTTGTACTCACATTCACGCCGATCCTTTGACCTAACTGCGTTTAACGGCACAACCGACACATTAGCGCCGGTATCCACTAGATAAGTTATTCCACTTTTTAAGTCTCTCACACTTAGACGGTGGTTGCCGAAAGTGCACTCGGCCACCGTTTCCGGCTGCACCATTAGTTTCCCGACGGCTTGGCACACGGTTGCTCGCACGACCTGGCTTTCTCACCGAAACGGTAGTGGAAACGGCACAACCACTCTGGATCTCCTGGGTAGCGTCGCACTGTTAACCTCGGCCTTGAAGCTGACCTCGGCCGAAACCGTTGTCCACCGAACCTGTTGTTGCTGCGTCCCCTGGTCCTCAACTCGTCTACCTCAATCCGCATTGCCTGGAGTTCCCTGAGCATCTCCTTCATTACAGCGACCTGCAGATCATCCTTCGCTTCGGTAAACTGTACTGCCAAATTCCTCTCTGTAGACACGGCAGCCACGCTACTGCTGCCTATATTCTCCACTATCCTGTCTGCAATATCTGCTAATCTCTCCAGCTTAGTGTCTTCGCTTCCCGCGAGAACTGCTCTTACATTAGCGGGAAGTCTACTAATCCATAATCTTCTTAAAGCGCTATCCGGTATGTCCGAGTTTTTTGCTAATCCTGCCATCTTTCGCAACAGTTGCGATGGTTTCTGGGTCCCTAACTCCATTTCTTCCACCAGGCGCTGGAACTGTGTGTCGGAACTTTCTTCATAGATCGTTAAAAGTCGTTTCTTTAGATTTTCGTACTGCCGCATCTCCGGTGGAGCTCCTATCAGGTCACCTACTTGTCTCAATGCATCTCTGCCTAGCTTGGCGATGACCATGTCGAACTTCACGCTGTCGTCTTGCTTTTGCGGTGCCATAACAGCCTCGAATTGAGCGAACCATAGTTTTGGCATGTCAACCCAAAACTCTGGGATCCTCATCTGTACTGATACCATATCCAGTCCGGCTCCTGATGGCTGCATTAAGGGGACGGGAGCGACTGCCATGATTTCCACACGAACACCCTAATACACAGTCCCGCGACCCACCCGCGATAAAATAATCTAATATTTTTTCACTCACTCACTGACGGAAGGTCACTGTTCTTATTCGGGGTCACCACTTTGGTGATATCAAATAAAGTCAGTTATTAATTTCGATATTTTATTTATCTCTTCAGTGTACTGAAAGCTGTTTTAGGCTGGTCTTCCTCGTTAATTTCTATTTGGTGGTAACCACTTACTAAATCGAGGGTTGTAAAATATGTGCATTTACCTGATTCATCAAAATGTCTGAAATGTTAGGGAGTGCATAGTTATGTCATTTAATCGTCTGTAGTCTACTACCATGCGGAATTTACGTTTCCCTGAGGCATTTTCCCTGAGGTTTTTGTAGTACCAAGTGTTCAGGGGCACTCCAAGGAGAACACGAGGGTTTGATAACGTTTGTAGTCATTTTCTATCTGATTATTAATTTCTTCATTAATTGCAGGTAGTTGACGTTTAACCTCATTACATCATTAGTAAAAGTTAATGGTAATTCTTCGCAGTAAAACATGTCTTTATATTCCATGCATATATATAAAAAAAAAGCAGAAATCGCTTCCCTTTTTTCCCATTTATGTGAGAGAAACATAATTTATCAAGCAATTTATCTACCTCGACATTGGATAAATCGGTTTTTTTATGACCACATACTTCCTTGCGATACGGAGTTATTAGCGCCGAATCATTTATAACAAGATCGGTAGGTGTAGATAATGTATTTTGGACTATTATGTACGCAAAACCATCTTTCACATCGGACTAAGGAACTAGTCGTTCTTACTCCATCATAAAATTCGATATAATCAAGCACAGCATCATCTGTTAGCTGATTGACAGGCACGCACACTCTTTGCTCGACACGGGGCTCTCATTGTATTTCCATAGCCGGTTCGTATAACTTAATTTTTCATATCTATGGAGGATTCTAATTTTTGTAATAAGTCACTACCAATAAGTCCGTCATATAATTCATCTACTTCATAAATATAAAATTTATGAGTGGTGTTTATGTTAAACGACATGATAATAGTAGAACTACTTGATCATGCTCGCTCACAGCGTGCGTAATTGATACATTGATTGTTTCGCAGTATTTGAAGTGGTCGTAGTATTTCTCAACTAAGCGGGGACTTATGAATGAACAAGTACTCCCTGTGTCAAGCATAAACTTTGCATTTAATTCAGGTAACTGAATATTAGGTAAGTTCGAATGCGGGTTATTTTTATTATTTCGGACGATCCGGAATAGAAGCTCTGGGAAAATTTGGATCTTCATTTAAAATTTCAGAGGCGGATATTACGTAAATTTCTTCGTCATTTTCATAAGGTTCGGTATAATATTATTATCTCATATAATTCGTTATATTGAAGATTAGGTCTAACGGTAAGCATAGATGCGTCCGTGTTTTGTGGCTGGGGACGGAGATATGGATTATTTTGAATATTAGTGTACGAGGGTCTACCACCACTGTACTATATATCAGAATATTGAAATAGAAAACAACTATTCTTGGTTAATTAAAGTTTATTGACACACAAGACACACAAATGTATACACGATTACAAACAAAACAATAGCGCGAAATATCTATTCGGTATCGACCTGGTACGGCAAAGTAGTATTCCTACTACGAGCGACTGGCGCCGCTCGCGCCGTACGGCTAGAATGCTGACACTATGTTTACATTATGTTTCTACATAATTCCTCCCCAATTTTTGGGATACACAAAAATTACAAGAAATAATATATGAAATATATTGCGACACAAACGCCATGAATCGCTAGGTATCGCGCTGCTTGCAGGCGGGTAACCCGCCGCGTAGCTGAAATCCGATCCGCTGCTCGCACCTGCGAGGTTCTCGTCATAACATAATGCGATACCTAGAATTCATGCTCATTGATAATAAAGTAAGTAAGTAGTGTAATTGAATTTACATTCTCAATAATTTGTTATGTATAACTCCAACTGAAATATCAGCCCATTGATTGGCCAAGCGCACATTAACCCTTTTTTCGGTATTTTCTAAAGTTTCCTAAATATACTATTATTCATCAATTTGCAAGTGTTGTTCAAAAACAGACGTTACCTCTTGACGTAGCCTTGTATTCATATCAATTTAAGTAAGGGGAGTGTTTGAATGTACTTACTCTATGTATCTTTTTGAATTTTAAACCATGTTTAAGGCACGTTTTTAGATGTATGTAGTGAATCACATACCAGTATTTGTCATACAGATTAGGTACAAGTTTATAATGCGTGCCACCTGGTGGAATACATTTTTAAGGACAAAATGGCAAATCATTATGCTTTTGGGTAAATAAGATCTACTTCTAGAATGAAACCATAATCCGAATCATCAGGAATTTCAGTAATATTTAATGCATTTATTTCATGATTTTCTAGAAATCTAAAGTCTGATAAAAGCATGTACCGACACATGATTACAGTCAATATAAATTCTAGTTTCTCTATGGTTGCATTCTATTTGTAAATTATTTAAAAAAGAAATGAAATCAGTCTGTGGTAAACTTAAAACATAGACGTTTAATTTAATTTTTAATATACACCATGATCTTTTGGTACGATAGGCTGTGCGGGGGACGAGGAAGCCGAACGCTGAAGGTCAATTGGATTCTTCAATTTCTGCAACAATTATAATTCCATTGTTATGTACGTTTACACAAATCTTACAATGAAGCGAAAAAATTGCAAATTTAATGGTTTAACAGGATTCGAACCTGCGTTGCCAAGGGCTTTCCAGACCAACACGGAACGTTACGTTAGCAGACGTTACTGCTTTAATAAAAAACAATTACATAAATCTGATGGAATTACAAATTACAATGTTGCGACTAGGAGTAGATTGAATAGGTATGTATTTACATGATTTACCTCATCAATTCGGCATCAATTAAAACGTTAACATGATGGAGCTCTTCTTCCATCCTGAATAAAATGCAGCTGCAGAAAAAGCAGGTACTGACATCGTGCAGCAAATTTATGTTTTCCCGTTCAAATTCTTTCATTTTTCCAACAATGATGGACTTGAGTAGCAGTAGGTCACCGAGCACAGTCATAGTTGCAAGCGCGTTTACAACTGATCATGTAAACTTAACTTTTGCATAAGCTAAATGTGATATCATTAGGTAATGTCAATGCAAATTCAGTTTTAAACGTTATCTTTAAAGAATAATTTTATTTACTTTGAAAGTTACATATGTAAAACATGGGATTATACTTTAATGTTGCATCCTCGAGATTTAACATACATTGTAGTCTGTCTTCCTATGTACTGCATTGCCACACTGTTCAAAGATTAAAAAAAAAAAAAAAAACACCTCCGACGTATAGTCTGTACTATCTGTCAGCTGTCATCTCATTCGTATTTCGTGTGCAGCATTGCTAACGACTTTTTTTCTTATTTATATCCGTAAATATAAGTTTTGGCTGTGTTCTTTCTCGTTTCGTGTTATACAAATATGGGAAAACGAAAACGAGAGACTGAAGAAGAATATTTAATGCGGAGAATAAGACGATATGAAGAAAAATTAAAAGATGAGCGCGAAAAACGTAAGTACTTATCCTGGCTGTGTTTTTTAGCTTAAATGCTATGCTATCTTAATGAGATAACACGAGATGTTACCCTGATAGCAAAATGTGTATTTCTTAGAGAGGTAACACGCGATGTTACCCAGAAATACGATGTTTACTTTCTTAGCGAGATAGTACGCGATACTGTCCAGAAAGTAATAATAATTTGTTTTTCTCTCTCCAGAAACCTCTTCGAGGTCTCCTAGTGCATCGTACCAGGACGATACATATCATGGAAGTCACGACGAAGATGTGTACAGTGATCGCGATGTTTTCTCGCCTGATCTTGAGGAGGTTATTCAAGACCAAGAAATTAAGTCAGTTGTTACTGCTATGCCAGAAAACAATATCACACAGCCTCCGCCATCGACGCAAGAACAACCGATGTCTGATCCAAGTAAAAGCATAGAGACTGAAGCCGACATACCAATTGAAATCCTAGAAATACTCGGTGAGGCAAAAAAGTTGGATCCTGAGCTGGGTGCAAAAATACCTGAGGGAGTCGCTGAACGTTGGGGAAAGATCCTGCTTGATGGTCTGGCCAAAGAACAAAAGGAAAACTTGACAGGAAAGATGCTCATTCCAGAAAATTTTACTCTAGCTCGAGCGCCCAAACTTAACCCTGAAGTTGCTTCAGTATTGTCCGATTCGGCTAAAAATCGGGATAAACATCTAGAAACAGCTCAAAATCAACTAGGTACTGGTATTGCAGGATTAGTTAATTTAACCAAAGACATAATACAAGCTCAATCTGTAGATAAGATGGAAATCTTAAAAAGAATATCTGAGGTTAGCCAGATATTACTGGATCTACACCATGAAGAGACATTCAATAGGCGAAAGCTTATTGTCCCCCTTTTGGACAAAAACTTCTGGAATATAATAAAAGGAGTAAAAAGGGATGACTTTTTATTCGGCACAAAACTTGGAGAGAATATCAAAACTTCAAAAGATATACAGAAATCCAGTCAACAAATAAAGAAACCAATTTTATCTAACACCACTGAGAACCGTAGAACTGGATTCCAGCAGGGAAATGCGCGAGGTCCTCCTCGAAAATTAAACAACCCGAGTACCACACAAGCGACTACTCGGCATCAGCCTCAGCCACCAACGTCGACTACGAGGAGGACCCACAGTGCAACAACTCATCGTGGCCGGCACCAGGGGAGCAGCAGAGTTTACGACAAGAAAAATCGACGTTAAAGGTACCTCATTCTGGTAGAATTACACATTTTATCGACAATTGGATGTCTATAACCGATGATCCTGTCGTTTTGGAATATGTTAAGGGATACAAAATTCCATTCATTGACAAGGTTCACCAAAACATAGAACCTAAGAATCCGCCTTCTCCACATAAAGATATGGAGATGGCCATTTTGAAACTTATTCACTTGGGAGCGATATCTGAATGTGAAGAATTAGAACACCAATTTATTTCTCCAGTTTTTTTGACCCCTAAAAGCACTGGTGGTTACAGATTTATATTGAATTTAAAATCTCTCAATAAATTCTTACCAATTCAACATTTTAAAATGGATGATATACGTACAGTATCCAAGCTAGTTCTACATAATTCATTTATGGCAACTATTGATTTGAAGGAGTCCTATTTTTTAGTCCCAGTTCATGAATCATACAGAAAATATTTAAGATTCCGTTATAATGAAATTCTTTATGAGTTCACTTGTTTACCATATGGTCATAGCTTAGCACCTCTTGTATTCACAAAACTGTTAAAACCAGTCATGTCCTACCTAAGAAACAATAATCACACAGTAGTGTCGTATTTGGATGATCTCATTTGCATTGGGGATACATATGACGCTTGTTCCAAGACAGTTATATCAGTTATACAAACATTTGAAAAATTAGGCCTCGTTATCAATTATGAGAAAAGTTGCCCTGAGCCGAATCAAGTTTGCAAATTCTTAGGATTTGTTATAAATTCACAATCAATGTGTTTACAACTACCATCAGACAAAGTAGAAAAAATTACCAAATTGATTTCCAAAATTCGCTATAAATATACAATTCCCATTCGAGACTTTGCAAAGCGTATCGGCACGTTATCAGCAGCATGTCCAGCCATTGCTTATGGCTGGACATGCTGCTTATAACAATTATGATGCAAAAATGATACTTGCTCCAATTTTGCAAGACGATTTTTCATGGTGGAATCAGATATCTGATAAGAATGTGAATAAGTTCCATGATGGCCACTTCTACAAGGAAATATACACTGACGCTTCACTCACCGGCTGGGGCGCAGCCTGTGATGGTGAAGTTACTAGGGGCCATTGGTCTGCAGAAGAGCAAACACATCATATAAATTTCCTTGAGTTGTTAGCTGCTTTCCTCGGTTTAAAAGCGTTTTGTAAAAATAATCGCAATGTGGATGTGCTTCTTAGAATAGACAATACCACTGCCATCGCCTATATAAATAAAATGGGGGGCATACAATTCCCGCACTTAAATTATATTACGCGAGAAATATGGCAGTGGTGTGAAGAAAGGCATATATACATATTTGCATCATATATCAGATCAAGAGAAAATATCGATGCCGACCAGGCCTCTCGGTATACTAATATTGATACGTAGTGGGAACTTAATCCGTGCTTGTTCAGGGTTATCACCAATAAATTTAATCAACCTGATATAGATTTGTTTGCCTCGCGTCTAAACAAAAAATGTAGTAAATACTTGTCTTGGCAGCACGACCCAGACGCTTATGACATAGATGCCTTCACTGTCCCTTGGAATTCTTACTTCTTTTATGCATTTCCGCCGTTTGCCCTTGTACTAAAATGCTTAAGGAAGATAGTAAACGATAAGGCATCTGGAATAATTCTTGTCCCTCACTGGCCCAGTCAACCTTGGTATCCATTGTTTAGAAGGCTGGTTAGCTCTGAAATAATTTTCTTTGAACCTAATAAAATGAATTTATTGTCTCCTTCCAGAGAACCTCACCCTATGTGGAGAAAACTTACCCTGGCCTGCGCGATATTGTCAGGGAATCATACCTAAAACGTGATATTCCAATTGAAACTATAGAAATTATGATTAAGTCTCTTTCTAATAACACGATTAATCACTATAACGTTGCACTTAAACGTTGGTATACCTTTTGTATTGCAAACAATGAAGATTATCTTAACAGTTCAGTTAAAATGGTTCTTAAATTTCTAACTGATGAGTTTCATAAGAGCGCAAGTTTTGGGACATTAAATTCATTCCGTTCTGCTTTAAAGCTGATTTTAACTAAGGGCCAGACGGAAAATGATTATGTCTCTAGATTTTTCAAGGGTGTATTTCAAATCAAACCAAATTTTCCTAAATATAATTCAACTTGGAATCCTAACTTGGTATTGGATCATCTTTCCAAATTATATCCGAACGAAGAGCTCTCTCTTAAGGATATTTCTAAAAAACTAGTTACGTTACTTGCGTTATCCACGGGACAGCGAATGCAAACGTTATCCTTAATAAACATCAAAGATGTTAAAGTTACTGACTCTTGTATAATAATTGTAATTAACGAGATCATTAAAACATCAGCACCTCATCGGCAGAATCCTCGGTTAATTATTCCCTTTTTCATAGATAAACAATCCATATGCCCTGCATCGACTTTGATTTCGTACATGGAAAAAGTTAAGCCGTTTAGAACCACTGAAAACAACGACAAATTAATCCAGACGTATAAAAAACCGATTCACAACTCTAATCCCCAATCCATAAGTCGGTGGATAAAAGATACTCTGAATGATAGCGGCGTGGACATCAGTATCTTTTCGGCTTACAGTATTCGGCATGCGTCCACGTCGGCGGCAAACAGAGCAGGGGTCTCAATCGAAATCATAAAAAAGACAGCCGGATGGACCGGAAACTCGATATGTTTTGCAAAATTTTATAACCAACCTCTTGTAACTGCCGAAGAAAATATAAGCTTTGCGGAAGCGGTATTTGCTTCTTAAGGGTTAAGTACTATATATATAGTACATTATGTTGTATAATTAGTCTTGATAATAAAGACTATAAAATTGCCTTAAGTACAAATTAATTGATTAAGACTTAAAGTGCCTATGATAATAAATGTAAACGAATTAAAAATATTTTGTTTAAAACACTTATTTTATTACAGTTCCCGAGAAGTGTACACTAAAATAACCTTTCACAATGTGCGCTGAACATCTACAATGTATGTTAAATCTCGAGGATGCAACATTAAAGTATAATTTATGGTTAATTGAACTTACCTTAAGTGAACTTCAACCAAAATTATACGAGATGTTGCATCCGAAGAGATTTAACACCCCCCCTACCCAAGTAACTGGCAGTTTACACCCTGTATCATTGTAAAACGGTTCTAGCTCTAAAACGAATGAGATGACAGCTGACAGATAGTACAGACTATACGTCGGAGGTGTTTTTTTTTTTTTTTTAATCTTTGAACAGTGTGGCAATGCAGTACATAGGAAGACGGACTACAATGTATGTTAAATCTCTTCGGATGCAACATCTCGTATAATTTTGGTTGAAGTTCACTTAAGGTAAGTTCAATTAACCATAAATTATATTTTCTTCTTAATTTCTTGTAAGCGAAAGCGTGTGAATTCGCGCAGGTGCGCGTTCTGCTGAGACCGCGGAACGTGAACAACATGATATTGTTTTAACAGGTAACATGATTACTGTGAACAAAGAATAATTTCCTGTTAACTATTGATAACTAAATTAAATGTATTAATCAAATAGGTTAGTTTAACCAAAGACTATTGGTTTAACTTTTGAAAAATAAAATAAATGTTCAATATAAATTTCGATATTGACTTTTCAACATGACACAGTAGGTACACATAATTTTATTAAAACAAAAATCCTTAATATTACCTTAATTAGTAAATCACGGGCTGTTGCTTAGTTTGGGGTTCAGTGCGCTCCCTGTGAACGACCACTGCTGTTGGCTTGTTTTTTGTTACGGCTTTTAGGAGCCACTTCCGTAAATTCTGTCTACATTTTGCCTGGATGAAGTAAATTATAAACATTGCCAACATGACGGAGATAACTATGATGCATTCATGCTGTTATGTTTATATATCATGACCCACTTGGACAGTAGCGGAATTACAATTCATATTGGTATGGTCCAAGTTACAAGGTAGCGAAATCGCTATCAGTTATGAGCTACAATATTAAAATGAACTATTCTATTTATAACCTTTTAAACAACTGTTAAATAAAGGAACACAGGTGTTTTAATTACCCGACCGCTTTTAGTTGTGCGAACATCACTGTTTATAGGTACGCGATTGTACCGCGGTTCCGCTGTCGCTTGTGCAGCGGTTGCGTTCGACAAACTATTTGCGCTTGTACTACTTGTGTTGATGTTATCGTCTCACACGTAAGCTGGCTTCAACCTGTCGATTGATACGCGAGCTTGCCTGTTCGGGAATTGAATGAGGAACACTTTTTCGCCTCTATCTAAAACTTTAAATGGGCCGTTATAAGGTGGCTGTAATGGCTTGCGTAAGGCGTCCTCTCTAACAAAAACGTGCTCACAAGTGCGTAAATCCTTATGCACGAAGATGGTACGCGAGTCACGGTTAGCTTTACTTACTGGTTTAAGCTTACTTCGTCTTCCCATGAGCTGTCGCAGATCCTGGCCATCAAAGCTGCCTTCAATGATCTGTGTAGTCTCTCGACCTTGGAATTGCTTTGCGGGTGGTACGCCGTGGTTCTTAACCTATTAACACCTAACAATTACATTAATTCCCTAAATAAACTGCTCTCGAATTGACGACCTTGATCGCTCGTGAGTCTGATCGGACAACCATAGCGCGCGATCCATCCATAGTATATAGTCTTGGCAACAACCTCGGCTGACATATCTTCTATCGCAAAAGCTTCAGGCCAGCTGGTACACCTATCTATGATAGTTACAAGTGGTCTACGTCTCCATGTGGAAACCGCTACCGGTTTCCACGTGGAGACGTCGGCATCGGTCCGACCAGGTCCAAATGGATGTGCTCCATCCGACGAGCATCCTCGAAAGCCTCAAGTTTCGATATAGTATGGCGATTGACCTTTGCCCTCTGGCACTGTGTACATGACTTTGCCCAATGCCCAACGTCCTTGTTAATAGACGGCCAAAATAATTTTCTACTAACCATTTTCCGCGAAGTTTGCGTCCCTGGATGGTCTTAATTATGTACACTTTCGAATGCTAACCGTCTAAATTTCTCTGGAATGTATCTCTTTTGTTGAAATTTCACAATAAACCGATTTGTTGCAGTTTGGTAACGAAATTAATTTTAGAACTATATTGTTATTGTTAGCGCGTTGGTCCGATTGCGTCATCTGTTTCAGGTAATCGTCTTTTGCTTGTTCGTCACCGAGTTCCGCGTAATCGAGTAAAGTGGGACAAATAATCGTCTCTATGCGCGACAATGTATCAGCGACTATATTTTCCTTCCCACTTATGTGTTTGATATCCGTAGTGAATTCGCTAACGAATAGTAACTGCCTAGTACGCCGTGGAGTTTCGTTATTTTTATAGCCTATTCTATGGAACGCGTGGCATAAGGGCTTATGATCAGTATACACTGTCAAAGGTCGGCCTTCAAATAACTTTCGAAAATGCTTAATCGATAAGTAAATAACAATTCTCTCAAATAGCTAACAATTCCCTATCATAAGCGGAATAACTCTTGCGCGTTATTTAATTTTTTTGAAAAGAATCCCAAAGGCTTCCAGACACCTTCAATCAATTGCTGCAATACCCCTCCGACCGAACTACCTGAAGCGTCAGTCATGAGAGCCAATTGCACGTCGAGACAAGGATGAGACAGTGTAACGGCTTTTTGTAGGCCCTCCTTATACTGTTTAAATGCGTCCTCGGCCTCGCTAGACCAATGAATGGGCGTCTTGTCCTTTTTCTTAGCATTAACTAAATATTGCTCTAAACTCGACTGAATTTCTGCCGCTTCCGGTATGTGCGAACGATAGAAATTCAGCATTCCCATAAACCTACGCAATTGTTCCACGGTTTCGGGTTTAGGGTAGTCTATAATGGCCTGAACCTTTTCTTCTAGAGGTCGAATGCCTGTCGAACTTACTTCATGCCCCGAGAAATTCCAACCTTGGCTGTCCAAAACTACATTTGGCCAAGTTAATTGTTATTCCGAATTTGTCAAAACGCTCAAATACTAACCTTAGATGTTCCTTATGCTGCGGTGCAGCACTACGGAGCCCGAAACTCAGTCTGGGAAACTCGAATAAACCGAAAGGCGTGATTATCGCGGTTTTCTCGATATCTTTTTCAGCCACCGGGATGCAGTGGTACGCTCTGTTTATGTCTATTTTGGAAAAAATATTCTTACCGGCCAAAATAAAAGTAAAATCGTAAAGTCTCGGTATTGGGTATTTCATTTCATTTCATTTCATTTCATTTCATTTCATTGGGTATCTATCCGGTTTGGTAATGGCATTGAGTGCGCGATAATCACCGCAAGGGCGAATTTCGCCGTTTTTTTTTATTTGTGACATGTAATGCAGTTGCCCATTCACTTTTTGAGGGTCTGCAAATACCCATCTCCTGCATCCGACGAAATTCTTCCTCGACCTTCTTATAGCGATCCGGCGGTAACGACCTTGCCCGAGCGAATACGGGCGGTCCCGACGTCTCAATGGCTATTGTCAACTGTGCTAACGGTTGGCTGATCACTACTCACGATTTGCGCTATAACATTAAGTTCCGTTATTTGATCAACTAATTTCTGCGCGCTTAAATCAACTAGTAGTTTATGGTAAATTAGAAAATCGGCACCTAGAATTGGCTGTTTAACCTCGGCTATTACAAAGTACCATCTGAATGGCCTTCGCAACTTAAAATCTAACAGTAACGTTTTTACGCCGTAAGTTCTAATTTCCATGCCGTTTGCTGCGAAAAGTTTAAAGTCAGAGCACTCACCCGTACGTAGCTGTCTACTTGCCGGTATCACTGAGATGTTAGCACCTGTGTCCACCAAGAAACGAAGTCCGCTGTTCATATCAGACACTCTTAAACGACAGCCAGATGTAATGGCACAGATTTCCGCCGTATTCTGTACCACGCCATTTAGTTTTCCGACTGCTTTCTGTCCCACGCACACGGTTGCACACACTTTGCCGCTTTCTGGGTAAAAACACAACCAGTCCGTTTTTGGCGTAGCGCTATCACTGCCGCGACGCGATGCAGATGCGCTTCTCGTCCGCGATGACGAACGACTGCCGCGGATTTTGCGATCAGGTCTACTACCTGATCGATTCCTGTAATACCACAGTGCGCCTTGACCCAATAAAAGCGTACCTGTAATCTATTTTTATATGTGTCTATAAGTTTATGATTTTTATTTACTATGACATTATGACAGTTAGGGTTACTTATTTCCTGCATGGCAGATTTACTATCAGATAGTACTACGTGTGTACAGTTGTCTACGTTGGTGTATGTGATTGAGAGTGCGTGATTTTGGAGGCACCGAGATATCGCAAGAAGCTCCGCCTGGAAAACCGAACAGCACCCGTGCAACTTGAGTTTTTTTACCGTCGATGAGCTATTAGGCTTTGTTGTTATGAAAGCCAGAATCAGAATCAGACATTTATTTGTAAACATAGGTACATAAATATAACAGGTCTTACATTTATATAAAAAAAGTATCACCATGTCTAGCCGTTAGGCATACAAATATTTCAAGTCAAGATGGAGCATGCAGTATATTACTTAAAGTCGTTATCTATATAAATAAAATTACAATTCAAACTCGGATAAGTATTCTCCTACTGAATAATATGCTCTATTTACTAAAAGCGCGAATAAGCTTTTTTTAAAATCTACAGTATCTTCTAAGCTAGACACATATTTTGGCAATTTATTGTAGATTCTAGGTGCCATTCCAGACACTTTTGGAGAGAAGAGCGGTTTTAGTAGGCTGAATTTGGATCTTATTACATTGGCGAGCACTGCTAACGTTAAGGAATTGGTTGGTATTTATGTTGTTTTTCACATACAATGCGGTTTCATAAATATATAGGCACGGTAATGTAAGTATGTTTAGCCTAATGAAATGCGGTTTACATGATTCGGTTTGCGGTATCCTACATACTGATCGTGTTACCGCCATCTGTTTATATCAGAACATTTCACCTTCTTTCATGTCACGTCATTAAAACCTCGACCTCATATTCACGTCACCCGCATGCCTGCCAAAACCAATAAGAAAAATTACATTCAAAATTGACGTCTGTCGCGCAAAACTAATATCCTTAAAAATCGCTCCTTTAAAATAATCGCTCGCGCTATATAACAATACAAAAAAAGTGTAGAACTGTGGTGAAGAAGAGAACCAGCATACGGCGGCGACGCCGAAACCCATCGACGTCGAAATAAAGGTAAGGCAGGCTTCGCCCCATACATTACATTTTTTCATTTTTTTCGCCTTCGGGACACATAGGGACCTTTGTCCCTGCTGTTCCCATATATCTCCTCATGTTGAGGAGTGGTCCTTCTACCCCGCGCCATCATTTTTTTTGGTTCTTACGAACCGGATACCATCTTCTTCAGCACCACATTCATTAATTCTTCACTTCGTCTTCTCCCCCGCTCGCCCTTACATAGGAATTACCTGCTTAAAATTTATAAAATAACCGCTCCCGCAATTTAAGTAGGTAAAATATATGTAAGCGTATTTATTCCTATTAGTAGGGATAAATTTATTTATGTATTATATAACAATTTCGCAAAATGGATAAATTAAATATAAAAAAATCCGAAAGTGTCGACAGCGAGTACTATGAAGACGAGCTGTCGATGCTTGAGGCGAAGAGAAACACCCTGTTTGAACTCGTGCAGAACATTTACAGTAAATCTTTGCTGGTCGATTCTGACGAGGACAGCAAAGAGAATTTTCTCAATGCTGTTGACACGATTGAGGAAATTCGTACCGAGTTCAAGGAGGTTGTTAATGAACACAATCGCACGCTGTTGAGAGGCAAGACAGGTGCCGTTCCCAACTACCAATCAATAATAGCATTCGAAGACCTATATTGCCGTATTAGACCAGGGACGTATTTACCCTAGGGCGATCCGGGCTGTAGCCCGGGGCGCCAAACCGACAGGGGCGGCGTAGGCGCCCCTGGCCGATTGCATTTTGTTTTGGTATTGGCGCCATTCAACCAACTATTACTTCTCACCTTTTTTTTGTCAATCCACAATTTAAAATTAACATGAAAAATAACAAAAACTAGAGTTAGTCTTGGTCGAAAACATGCTTGTTAGTTCGTCAATATCTTCGGGGCGCGTCTGTAAGTAAGAACATGCTCCAAATATAGGGCGCGCCGAGCGAGGTCGCGGGGCGGCGCGGCGAGAGGTGCAGGGGCAATAGGCCATACATTGTATCAGCGTTGCCAGATCGGATCTTTTTACACTATATCGGTCAATTTTGTTACTGCGCACCCCCGCACCGAAAAAATTCGCTCTCGCTGCGCTCGCGTTTTCATCTGATCGTGTTACTACGCACCCTCGCGCCGAAAAATTACGGGCTCGCTGCGCTCGCGTTAATATCTATTTCTGTTACAATATATACTATATTACGTAGTCTACGTACGTTTTTTTCTGATTGTGTTACTACGTACCCCCGCGCCGAAAAATTTCGCGCTCGCTACGCTCGCGTTTTTTCCTAATTGTGTTTCTACGCCCCCCGCGCCGCAAAATTTCGTGCTAGCTGCGCTCGTGTTTTCATCTGATTGTGTTTACTACGTACCCCATCGCCGAAAAATTTGGCGCTCGCGCTTTCATCTCATTGTGTCATGGCCAATAATGCTTTTTTTTTCCTATGACCCAACCCTTACACTTGCTATAACTAAGTGCTTGATAGACACAACTACCATCATATATAAAAAAAAGTTAAATATTCCCTTGACTTCTGGGGCGGCGAAACTTATAAGCCCGGGGCGCCAAATTTCAAAATACGTCCCTGTATTAGACGAGTGCTTAAACGGCTGGAATCAGCCGCCGCGCCAACTGCTTTGCCGCCTTCGAGGGTGGAGAGGCCTATGCCCGCTTTGCCAGCAATGGAATTGATGGCTTTCGATGGAGACATCCGTAACTGGCCGCTATTCTACGCTAGCTTTAAATCAAGGGTGCACGACAACCCATCGCTGACAGATGACGAGAGACTGTACTATCTCATAGGTAAGCTGTCGCCTAAAGCTCAAGCCGTTTTCTCGGGCATTACGCCGTGTGCTGATAACTATGAGCTCATCCTTGGCAGCTTAGTCGACAGATTCCATGACAAACGTACTCTCGCATCCACATATATGGATCAAATGCTGAATTTAAAAATAAACGGACCCGCTTCTTCATCTAACTTCCAAACGTTCATTGACAAATTTGTCACAGCCGCGAATGCGCTCAAATCATTGAAACTCGGTGATTTATCCGACTACATGCTTCTTCATGTAGCTCTAAAGAAGTTAGATCAGGAAACGATTCGAGCATTTGAAATGCAATATCGAAATGTCAAAATTCCTTCGTTTAATAACCTCGCCGATTTCATGAAGAGTCAGTATAGGATTTATCAAAATACGCAGGCTAGTCATGCTTGCACCGCCGTCGCTAGTACTTCGCGTGATAAATCTTTGAAAACGCCGTTGCGAAGCTTCGCACCAAATCCACAAAGCTATGTGGCAAGTGCGAATCCTCGCAAATGCATTTGCGATAACATTGTTCATGAACATTTGTTCAAGTGTCCCACGTTCAATAATTTAACGCCTTCCGAGCGATTTAAATGCGTAAAGGAACGTAATGCATGCGTAAATTGCTTAAGCATTAAGCATAAAACCCGCGATTGTAATTCCGAGTTAAAATGGCGACATTGTCATCAAAAACATCATACAATGTTACATTTTGATAACAATAAAAATCAAATGACATCGAACGTCCAAGTGACTGTAAAAAACGAAAAACCTGCGACGTTTGGTATGCCAAATACATCCGCAATATTACCTCCTTCGACTGACAATATTAAGTCGACAGTACCGCCGTCAAATGTCAAACCATCTTGTAGCACGTCCATTGCGGCGCAAGTACTAGCGGTCGCGAACAATAAAGCTTCCGAACAAAGCGCGCAATGTACGTCAAATAACACGATATTGTTGTCTACCGCGACAGTACATATACGCGACAATTCTGGTGGTATACACCGTGTAAAGTGTCTACTCGACTCCGCTTCTCAGAGTAATTTTATAACTCAAGAATGTTGCACGCGTTTAGGTCTGAGTTATAACAACAATTCATGTGTGACTGTACGTGGCATTGGTGGTGCTGAGAAACCCAGTAAAGGTACCGCAGACTTTAAATTTTTTTCGCGATTCAATGAGAACGTGAATTTTAATGTGTCAAGTCTCGTAGTCGATCGAATTACGGACGAGCTGCCGTCAGTGTCCGTGGATGTGTCCGCGTTTTCGCACATTCAAGGGCTGCCACTTGCGGACGACACATTCGACTCGCCCGCCGCTATTGATGTACTATTGGGTGCATCTATATTTTCGCATTTATTGCTACCAAATGTGGTACATAGTGACGTCAATGGAATACCGCCTGCTATTCAGTCTGTCCTGGGGTATATTCTAATGGGCTCCGCTCCTGCCTTGCGGGTACCGCGTAAATTTACCTCAGCATGCTGTGCATTTGTCCAAGACTCTTTGGACCTCCTCCTCAAAAAGTTTTGGGAACTTGAGGAAATATCCGCTCCGCCCGCACATAGTCAAGATGATATTGAATGCGAGGATTACTTCCGCGCCACCACTACGCGGGATGCTAGTGGAAGGTATACTGTCGCGTTGCCTTTTCGCGACGATGTGTTTAAATTAGGAGAGTCACACTCTGCTGCTCATAGACGTTTTTTATGTCTTGAGAGGAAGCTTGAATCATCGAGCGTTTTACGTGCCGCCTATGACGATATCATTCGCGAATACGTCAACAAGGGTTATATATCGGAGGTAACGAGATCGATGAAAGCTTCATCCGCCGCTTACATAATCCCGCACCATGCAGTCGTTCGCGAGGACAAGACCTCAACGAAGGTGCGCATGGTTCTGGACTCGAGTAGCAAGACAAGTACAGGCCTGTCCTTAAACGATGTTTTACACTCGGGACCCAATCTACAGGGGGATTTATTTTCAATCCTCTTGAATTTTCGCCTTTTCAAAATAGCGCTTTCGGCTGATTGTCGTCAAATGTTTTTGCAGATCGGTATTCGTGAATCCGATCGCCAATACCAGCGAATCTTATATAGATTCTCACCGCAAGATCCTATCACTGTATACGAATTCAATCGTGTTTGCTTTGGAATGAAGTCCAGCCCATTCCACGCACTCCGCGTCGTCCGTCAGCTGATTGCTGACGACGGACATAAGTTTCCGACAGCAGCGTCAATCGCAACTTCGTGCACATACATGGATGATGTCTGCTTCAGCATAATGTCAGAAGACTCACAGCAGCAAGATGATGCCGTCGCCATTGCCGCTTCTAAGGAGTTGATCGATCTATTCAAAGGAGGTCAATTCGACCTAGTGAAATGGACTTGTAACTCGGATGCCGTACTGAACGAGATACCCGCTTCGCATCGAGCTTCCGTAGACATTGAAATGGATCGGGGGGTATCCCAAAAGGTCCTTGGCTTATGCTGGAACAAGTCAAGTGATTACTTTCATTTCAAAGTCACGGCGCCTGACTTAGCGTGTACGAAGCGGACAATTTTGTCTGCTGTCGCGCGTTTATGGGATAACGTGGGCTTAGTAGCACCCGTTGTTCTGTACGCAAAGCTCCTTATTCAGGAACTTTGGATGAACCAATGCGATTGGGATGATGTTCCCCCTCCACACATTGTGGACTTATGGAATCGTTTTTGTTCTGAGCTTCCAAAGCTCAATGAGATTCGCATACCGCGTCATCTTGGAGTAGTACAGGGTTGTACTGTCAACCTCATAGGATTCAGTGATGCATGTGAACGGGCCTACGGAGGAGTGGTATATCTGCAAGTGATAAATGGGACCGAGGTGACAGTCCGGCTAGTGTGCTCCAAGTCAAAGGTCGCACCGCTTAAAACGCTTTCTGTTGCACGACTGGAATTATGCGCAGCTGTCCTGCTGTCAAAACTCATGCGAAAGGTCCTGGACAATTTCGAACCGCGTTATAAAATCGACAAGGTTTTTGCCTTCACCGACTCCAAGGTAGTCCTCTGTTGGATCAGCTCGTCACCGCAGCGCTGGCAGACGTTCGTCGCCAACCGAGTTGTGAAGATTATAGAGCACATACCAGCCAGCTGCTTCCATCATGTGGCGGGACTTGAGAACCCCGCTGATTGCCTGTCACGTGGCCTGTCACCCGCGAAGCTGGTGGACCACCACCTGTGGTTCAGTGGACCGGAATGGATTATCAAGCATCCGTCAGAATGGCCGTTGAGAAAGCTTGATCGCGAATCAGTCGGAGAAGTGCCTGAGCTCAAACCGCTCGCACATGCAGCAACCACAGATGCAACAGAGTCTCCGCTGTACTCTCTCGCCAAGCGAATTTCGTCTTGGTCCAGACTGTTGCGTATAATAGTATACGTATACCGCATTTTAAAGCCAAAACCGCGCACCGTGATGATTACTCGGTCTGACCTAGAGTTCGCTGAGAACAAAATTTTGTTTTCGTTACAGAACGTCCACTTCAGCGAAGATATCGACAAAATTAAAAACAATAAATGTTGCTCACCCGCTTTACAAAAACTTAAACCGTTTTTGGACAAAGACGGATTGGTTCGCGTTGGCGGCCGACTCTCAAACTCAGAGTTGGATTATTCTC
This sequence comes from Apotomis capreana, assembly GCA_947623375.1. Lineage (NCBI taxonomy): Eukaryota > Metazoa > Arthropoda > Insecta > Lepidoptera > Tortricidae > Apotomis > Apotomis capreana. The sequence goes on along the minus strand of OX392509.1, from coordinate 23,094,398 downwards.
AAAAGCACCAGATTGTGCTACCGCGCCGCGACCACGTGGTCAATTTAATAGTAGACTACTTCCATAGGAAGTATCTGCACGCTGGTCCTGAAACATTGATGTCCTTACTCAGGCATCAATATTGGATACTCGCCGCTCGACGAGTTATTCGTGAACGAGTTGATAAATGTAACACGTGTTACAGAGCGAAACCGCAGCCAACATTTCCATTAATGGCGGATTTACCGAGTTGTCGTGTAAACCAGGTGGACAAGGCCTTCTCACACACCGGGTGTGATTATGCAGGTCCTTTGCAGTATACACCTGTTCGTGGCAGAGGAGTAAAGAGCCGCAAAGCATGGTTGTGCATTTTCACTTGTCTCACCACACGCTGTTTGCATATCGAAATAGCAACAGAGTTGAGCACTGCCAACTTCCTAGCGGCATTAAAGCGCTTTCTATCACGTCGTGGCCCAATCCAATGTCTATACACGGACCATGGCACTAATTTTGTTGGGGCCAACTCATACTTACGAGATCTATATAAGTTCCTCGACGATCATCGCCCACGCCTAGAACAAGAGCTTGCTGAACATCGTATCGATTGGAAGTTTATCCCACCGGCTTCCCCTCATTTTGGAGGTGCGTGGGAAAGCATGGTGAAGATAGTAAAGAACCATCTTGTGAACGCAATTGGTGCTCAGATATTGTCCTATGAGGAACTTCTGACAACTCTAACGCAAATAGAGGCCATCGTAAATTCGCGCCCGTTGACAGTCATGAGCAGTGACCCCGCTGAGCCAGCAGCTCTTACTCCGGCTCATTTTTTAAATACCGCACCGCTGTTTTCTGTACCCGCGCCGCTGACCGATCAATTGGCTGTCAATCTACTCGACCGTCATACTCTTCTGGACAAAATAGTGCAGTCTTTCTGGAAGCGATGGAGTGCCGAGTATCTGCACCAGCTGCAGTCGCGAGCAAAATGGTCGGTTCCATCAGTACCTATCCATGTTGGCACAGTGGTCATTATAAAGGTTGATAATATACCGCCATTTTCATGGCCATTAGGTGTCGTTGAGGCAGTACATCCCTCAAAGGATGGCACAACTCGTGTCGTCACAGTAAGAACGAGTAGAGGTACACTCACTCGTCCTGTAGTGCGATTGTGTCCACTGCCTAGTCAATAATATATTTCGTCTTTACTTATTTATTCTGTTATAAAATAGACCCGCTTTACTTAAGTCTAATTAATTTCCGCGTAAGTCTCGCCTATTTAAGTTTATGGTTAGGTGTATACTACTGACGTTTATGTATGTTTGCCTACTTCAATTGCGAGGAGCACAAGCATCTTTTGGTTTCTTTTAAAGGGAACCCTTTAAGGTCGGGGGGAAATGTTACCGCCATCTGTTTATATCAGAACATTTCACCTTCTTTCATGTCACGTCATTAAAACCTCGACCTCATATTCACGTCACCCGCATGCCTGCCAAAACCAATAAGAAAAATTACATTCAAAATTGACGTCTGTCGCGCAAAACTAATATCCTTAAAAATCGCTCCTTTAAAATAATCGCTCGCGCTATATAACAATACAAAAAAAGTGTAGAACTGTGGTGAAGAAGAGAACCAGCATACGGCGGCGCCGCCGAAACCCATCGACGTCGAAATAAAGGTAAGGCAGGCTTCGCCCCATACATTACATTTTTTCATTTTTTTCGCCTTCGGGACACATAGGGACCTTTGTCCCTGCTGTTCCCATATATCTCCTCATGTTGAGGAGTGGTCCTTCTACCCCGCGCCATCAGATCGCAAACATTTTTTTTGAGCCTTGAAAGCTAATTCTCGGTCAGTGGAATTCCCCCAGAACATGACACCATATCTTAAAGTTGATGTGACATACGAATGGTAAGCGGTTAGTACTGCTGATTGATTAACTATTTTATTTAGATTATATAGTGCATATGAAAATTTGTTAAGTTTATTACATACAATGTCAATATGATCTTTCCAATTCAACTTATAATCTAAACTTAATCCTAGAAATTTCGTCAGATCTGTGTTATCGATTACGTGTTCCCTATATGACACAGCGAGGTTTGGTGTTTTGGTGTAGCCGCTCCAACTTTATTGTCGTGACGGCTGCCATCAGTGTATGAAGTCCAAGCATCCGCGGGGTGAGTTAATAAAGCTACGTCAACCTCTTCTTGGTTGTTGAGCTCTCCAAACGGATTTGTCTTCCTTAATGCAGGGTGTAAAAGTGAGGATGGTGATGGTGCTATAGGTTTTTCGATCGGGAGGTCACCCGGGAGAAGATCTGAGACGCCTTGAATTCGAGTTGTTTCAAGTTCTGCGGCATATTTGATTTTCGCTGGAAGAGGAATAAGCTCAGCCATCGTGATGGAGAGTGGTCCTAAAAGCATGTATATTTTTTAGCGCGAACAATGCTTGAAAAGATAGAAGTTTCTCTCTTATATATTTATATTTTAGCGCAGACTGCCAGATGGATGCAGTGAACGCAATCAAAGCATTGCTAACATGCCACTTGTTGTGATGGATCAGAAGGGTTTAGTCCAACAACTGGGCAATATGATAAAGAGAATAGTCACTTGCGTGGATGGATCAGATAGATTTAGTCCCGCAACTGGACCGTCAACCAAAGCATTACTAACATGCCACTTGTTGTGATGGATCAGAAGGGTTTAGTCCAACAACTGGGCAATATGATAAAGAGTATAGTTTTGTCAGTCACTTGCGTGGATGGATCAGAAGGATTTAGTCCCGTAACTGGGCTGACAAGCCGATCATTGTTAAAGTGCCACTTACTGGATTGTTTAACCAACTTGAGTTTTCTTTTCAAACCGTTCGCTCTGAGCACGAGCTTCGGGTCAGTATGGCCGTGATAGCGCCTTTGAGATTATTTCGCATTTAAATGTATCTTAGAAAACAAATAATGATATTTGTTATTTATAATTGGATTTTCCACCATCCATCTAGAGTCACTTGATAGCTTCCAGTAGTTACATATTCAGAATTTGGCTGATACCTATATTTACCACAGTTTTGGCCACTTCTCAGTGCACTTATAGTTGCAAGCTGTCCTACTTTACAATTCAAGAATTTGTGGGGGGCAATATCTATCATTTTTTCTATCTCTCTATCATTTTGTGCTGATTTCACATTAGTGGTTTGTTGATACCTATACTATAATGTATAAACTTGGCTATCTCTTTTAATAATGATGTAAAATCTCTAACTGTTGTGAAATTGCTAACAACCTCTATTAATGTTTGGGGTCATCCATAAATTACGTCACACGATTTTCATGATTTTTTGCCCCTCCCCCCGTCCTTGTCACAGCTGGTCACATTTGGGAGACTCCCCCCTCCCTAGTGTGACGTCACATATTTTGCAAATTTACATTTAGAAATTATTGAAAGAAAACAGCGGTTCCGAAATCGGTTTTATTTCCATTTAAATATTTTTTTTATAAGATTAAAATCAAATCAAACAATTAGCAACACATAAAACGATGATAGTAGAGCGAGTGGTCGACAAAACAATTGGTATCTTATATTTACACAGATATAGTTGTATATGTTTTTGAGATTTTCGTAAAGTAATAGTTTAAAGTTCGTGTTTTAACACTTATCATAGATTTTGAAATGTGACGTCACGAAATGTAGGACCCCTCCCACCCCCTTGTCACACAATGTCACACTTCGTCGACCCCCTCCCTCCCCCTTAACGTGTGACGTAATTTATGGATGGCCCCTTTGCCCGTTGTATACAAATTTTCCTCTCACATCTCCATACTTGAAATTGACAGACTGATTACCCATTTTGATAGTTCTAGAGATTCCTTTCTTGTTGTACACAATAACTTCTCTACCTTCTCTTGGATCAGGGCATATTGTCATTGCTCCTTTCTTGTGCTCTAGGGTGGTCAACTTTTCAAAAAGTGCTCTGGCCCATAAAAACTCGATAGCATCATTCGCTATTACAGAGTCAAGCATTGTCAAGAATGGGGTTTCATTTATCTTGACTGCTATACAAATTTCTTTCAACTCTTCAATAGGTATTCTTACTACTTTACCCTCATATACTAGACAGGACCGCAAGTTTTTGAATGATGTTATCCATGGTTTTGAGGATCCTGTAGTAGGTTCATGATGATTTACTACAACCAAGTTGTTGTGGACCACTGCATGCTTCATCTGAACAGCTGTTTCCCCACTTGATGGTAGTATTGGTAAGTATCTTTCACGGGGATCTAGGGAGTCTATAATGATTCTTATCTGCTTTGTTAATGGTATGTTGTCCTCTAGATAAACTCCCATTTTTTCTCTTAGCTCATTGACCAATGCAGTTGGGAGCTCTGGATTTGGAATTGTGAAATTAGGGAAGAAACCTTCTTTTTTTGCTGAATTTTTCAAGCTTGCAGGGATTTCCACTATTGGATTTCTTGTTCTTACTAAGTTTCTTTGGAGCATGGGCTGTCCCCATTTTACCCTTGCATCTAGCCAATTTGAATTGTAATAATTTCTCACTTGTTCGTCTGTGCTGGCAAATAATACGTCTGCTAGCCTCATCAATTTGTCGCTGGGTTCACTGCTCTGTTCTATCCACCAGTCCAATGTTTGAAGCCTTGCAAGAACTCTATCGTTCCTATGTGAGTCTTCAGTTTCATCGCTGTTGTTTGCTATTGCAAACATCGATCTGGGCACTCCATATTTTCTGGCTTCTTGCCTTGAAAGAGCCAATGGATATTTTTGATTTAGAAGTATCATTGTTGTTGCTAAAGGATTTGGATCTTTTGTGCACTTAGAACTTCTCTCAATTAGTTTCGTATGATACATCTTCTTTGTTCTAATTATATCTAGACTTCTCTGAGGCAATTTGAGGATCATATTTGCGGCTTTGAGTAATATAGATTTGATTCCAGCATTTTCTTTATTTTCTTCCATATTCAAAGTAAGTAATAATAGGATCTGTTCATACTACATGATAGCGCCTTTGTGATTATTTCGCATTTAAATGAATCTTAGAAAACAAATAATGATATTAATTGGATTATCTTATAGGGGTAGCTAGTGTTGGCGTATGAAATGCAAAGAAGGTCAATTATAATTATTAGAATTTATTCGGTTAAACACAAGTTTACTCAACAAGGGGGCAAGGCGCACTGGCGGGACCGCGCTTCGCAATCCATGCATACGTGTTCTCGACAGCGTATGCATGGTCATCGAAATGTGTCCCTACAGTAGCCCACCCCTAAAACAAAAAAATAAAACACACAAATTTTTTTTACAATAAAAACTTACTATAAATCTAACAATACAAAACCCTCACGGAACCGTTAACCAAAAAACACAACACTATCGCACTGTTCGCAATACCGCGAACATAACCGCAAGCTTGCAAAGTGCCCGGACGCAAACACTCGCACGTTACGCGGATTCAGCACCTCGTGCATACCTCGCGAACGTTCCGAGAAGTGCCTGCGCCCGTAATCCGAGCATCCGGTTATCGACACCCGTGGGACGCTAAGTCCCATGTGCCGTTACCGATGTGTACCTAATACTGTCCAAGGGCAAAATCTAGGAATACACTGCTACATATCACAAATTACATAACTTCTTCCATTTGGTTAACGGTGACCCGTGGGTCATATTAACTAAAGCTACGCAATACAAAAAAAAAACACAACAAAACAATGTACAATCCTTAACGCTAAAAGAAACTTAACTAAACTTAAGTAACTATTTACATTGCCTGTCCCGCGGATGGCCTGTCCGCTAATCTAAGCATGCGCACTCCAGCATCACCGCTGACACGCAGTTGCTTATGTACGAAACGGTACTTAAACGGTAACGGTAATATGTACTTTATTGTCTACCGCTCGTACCTAGCAAAAACAAATACTTACATTAAAAGTGGTTCGGCATGCTTATACCTACGGCACTCAAATGATCTAAAATAACTACTTATGTACGAAACGGTAACTAAAATTATCTACCGCTCGTACCTAGTACTACACAAACACTTAAATTTACAAGTGGGCTCGTTCCTAGCACCACTTAACAAACAACAAAAGATCACAAAAAATTATCTCTAAATCATGTTTGCTGCTAAGGGACCGTAAGGTAAAACCTTAGAACCACAAAGACTTATCACCCTAGGTTAACATGTGGCCTGCCGTCCTTACGGAAATGATGCCCTCCGTAAGCTCGCACAAATTGAAAATCTTGCGGGCCTACGACCCTTAAAAAACAAGGTTAACCTAAACAATGACGCGCTGAGCCTAACTAAAACATGTTTCGTAAATTACTTACTACGTATGTCCGCTTATGTTCTACACACGCACATTAAAAAAAATACACAAAAATACCGGAAAAAAACCGCGCACTGCGACACTCCTGGGCCGAAGTGCTGCCCAGGTAACCCGCAGTCTCGCAACCGATTGCTGTGCCACTGGCTACGGAGTCCGCCAGTGGCAATGTCCGCTCCGCGAAACCGCTATGCTGTGTCGCTGGCTACAGCGTCTGCCAGCGACACGGCCGCACGCACTTATCCGCCCCCGGCCCGTAGCGGAAGTGGTAGTAACACTCCCCCTCTGGCCGTGATCTGGCGGACCGGGGCCGTTCGGCGAAGGTCACTGTTCTTCCTTCCCGCGATGAGGCACCCCTGGTTCCACCTCGCGATGCTGGCTGCGGCAACGCTACCGCCCGGGGTGGCGATGGCTGGGGCGACGCTACCGCCCGGGGTGTCTCCAGGCTGCTGCGGCGCCGCCGCCCGGCCGACTCCTGTCCGCTAATCGCCGAGCTTCCGGCGCGGGCGACAGGCCGGGCGACACTGCATGGCGGTGTAATAAAGTACAAACTGCTATTGTTGAGGGGTGTTGGTAGAGGTAAAGAATAGGCGGAGCCGTCGGTAGTATGTGTACTTTATTTTATATAAACATCAGTTTATATATATTTTTACAATTAGGTTATCACTTATCCAAGCAATATGCATTATGTTACAGTAAACCATTGTGTTACTGTTGAATACTAAAATGTAGACATTAGCTACATACTACAGCTTCCCCGTAAGATACCTTCACCCCCGGGGTGCTGGAGAAAAAGAAAAAAAAATAATGCATGTTACTTGTTTACAATTCGAAATGAAGATGGGGACCACTGTGTAAACTACTTATAGCTAAGTTTATACACTTTAAAAGAATACACAAAAGAAGTCAGTTGGTACCCCTAAAAAAAATCATCATCATGTCCCAGTGTCACTGTATGTTAATTGTTTGAAAAGAAAATTAAACTGTTATGGTCATTACTAAAGTGTTTTCATTAAAAGTTTATATTTGTTGTTACTAAAAAAAAAACAAATTAATTAATTAATTAAATAATCTCTCTCTCTCGAAGAATAAAATTTTACTATATATCTCATGTATATATTACATGTATTGTACTGGTATTACGGTATCGGTACATTTACCCTATAAAATATCTAATGCCTTATAAATGTTGGAGTCTCTGCTCTCAACACAAAATAAATGGGAATGGTTACCCAAGGGCATGGTCACCCTTTAAACAACAATGTGGGCTACGCCTCTGTGCGTACCCTATCCTCAAAAAATAGTGGGTATGGTCACCCAAATGGCATATCAGGCTACACGTACTATGTGCCTGTAAGTCGGAGTCGCAAATACATTAAGACTTAATAAGTCTCCAACTGTTTTCACGGAGGGCGCGATAGTCCAGAACACCATGAGCAAACAAGAAGGACTAGCGCCCTAACTTTATACTTAATCAATATGTACCGTACCTTACCGAGTACTGAGAGAGTAAAAAAAATTGAAATTAAAATTTCATATTGTATTACTTTATAAAAGAAATATCTACGCAAATATAACTCAATTAACTGTCACTAAATTATTAGGTGATCAATCCAATAACTAGCTATAGTATAATTGTTCAATAAAATTTCTAAGTGTGAATATCAAATTACATTCACCAATAATTAAAAGTTTACTTGTAGACAGCGAACACGCGTGACCTACTTAAAATTTTTGCTTACGCGCGCGGGTGTTGCGTTTCCGAGCGCGCCGGTATTGCGAAACTCTGCAATACCGGATATATTGCGAAACTTGTTTACGACAATTCTGACTTTGTTAATCTATAAATAGAACAAATTGCAACGATTTATGATTTTAAGTGACATGGGCTATGACTGTGTGGGCTGTTTTTTTTGCATTTTCATGTGTAAGTATTATTGTTAAATTATCCTCCTTCGTATTGTACATGTTGCTTTGGCTGTCTACCGTTTACATTTGTCTTTAGCACTCATTTACTCAAAGGTTAACTGGAAGAGATCCCTTAAAGGGATAAGTTCGCCTTTGTACATGTATTTCTTTTGTTTTAATGTATTTCTGTTTTTGTGTACAATAAAGTGTTTACATACATACATACATACTGTAAATAATGACAATTTGAAAGTATTATTTTTTTAAAATTTAAATGAATTATAGCGTTAACCGATTAGCTAAGAAAAGAGAAAAAAAAAAACAAAATGCAAAATTATTAAAAGAACGATGACGGCGAGTTTATAACTCCGTAACCTGTTCGTTCCGGTTCCGTGCTGGTGGCCAGTTCCACGGTGGTCGCAATGGTGCGATGGTGGTCACTCGCCTGCGCCAACCCCTTCCTCGTCCTGCTCCTTCGGGCCCCTCCGGAACCATCGGTCTACTTTCCCGATCGGTCCACTTTTGCAAACCGTCTACTTTCCCGATCGGTCAACTTGTTCAAACCGTCTACTTTCCCGATCGGTCAACTTGTTCAAACCGTCTACTTTTCCGATCGGTCAACTTGTTCAAACCGTCTACTTTCCCGATCGGTCAACATGTGCAAACCGTCTTTTTTCTTCCACTTCGCCTGATGGTAAGCAAAAAGGGGAGCCCAAGTCACAATAGCAACTGACGAGAAACCAACGGTGCCATCCATGTGATCCTTCTTCACGCTTCGTTTGAAGGGTCCCAAGTTATAAGAAGGAGGAAACACATGAGCGGGCAAGGAGTTCCATATTTTAATAGTTCGGCAGACGAAGGAATTGCCAAACTTCTTGGTGCGTGTGGGAATATTCTCCACGGTGAGGCGATGACAACGCAAACTGGCACGTGTGGTTCTATGACGGAAAGGGGAGGGTGGGATAAGAGAAAATAACTCTTCAGAACACTCGCCATGGTATAGGCGATAGAAAACGCTCAGCGACCCAATGCTCTACTTTCCCCATCGGTCCAAATGAGCAAACGAGCGAAACTTTTACATGAGGCGGTGATCCTCCCTAGAAATTTCAACACGCAAATCTTTATTTAGGTTTTGGCTCCTAAGTGACGATATAGACTTCCACAGAACTAAAGGGTATTTTTAGGGTTCCGTACCCAAAGGGTAAAAACCGGCCAAGTGCGTGTCGGACTCACGCACAAAGGGTTCCGTACCATTGATTTATGAAATTAAAGGCCTTTTGTTTATTTTTATATTTGAGTTGATTTAATGAAATACTTGATCTCGTTCAAAACAATTTTCGTTGGTAGTTTTTATAGTAATGTACATCATATGTTTTTTTTAGATTTTTCATTTTCTTATTTTAGAAGTTAGAGGGGGGGGACCAACTTTTTTCCACTTTGGAAGCGTCTGTCACGCAAACTATTCGGTTTAGAAAAAAAAAATTTAGAAACCTCGATATCATTTTTAAAGACCTATCCATAGATACCCCACACGTACGTCTCTCCCTCTCTCTCTCTTTCTTTCTCCTTGGCAATTATTATTCCCATCTGATGGTGGGTGGGGTCTGCCTTCTTTGTTTTCTCTTTCCACTTCGCTCTTATTGACGTGTCTGACTCAGTAACTCCGCAGGAACTAAGGTCTTTTCGGACCACATCTAACCACCTGGTCTTCGGTCTTCCCCTCCTTCGGACCCCCTGCATGTTTAGATTGGCCACTCGTGTGCGTGTTTCCGATGTACTCTGGAGGTCATCTCTTCACGTGTCCAAACCATCGCAGCCTACTTTCTTGCAGCTTGTCGGCGATGTCGCGTACTCCGAGACTACCGCGAACGTACTCGTTGCGTATCTTGTCGAGTCTCGTCACTCCGCACATCCACCGAAGCATCTTCATTTCGGCAACTTGGACGGTATTAACTTGGCGCTGGGTAACTGCCCATGTTTCACTCACGTATGTGTTTGATAAAAAAAAAATTGAGTTTCAGTTCTAAGTATGGGGAGCCCCCAATATTTACTTACTTACTTAATGGCTCAGTGACCCAAAGCGAATCTTGGCCTCCGACACGAGTTTACGCCACTTGTCCCGATCTAGCACCGTTTCCCGCCAGCTACCGGCCTGGAGTTCACGCAGATCGGCTTCTACGACACCGATCCAGCGATACCTGGGACGGCCGACCGGCCTTCGGCCAATAGGTCGCCCAAATATACCCTTTTGGCGCCGCGATCTTCGTCCATCCTTTCCACGTGGCCAAGCCAGCGGAGACGGTGGGCCTTCGTTTCCCCAATGACATTGGGAGTGGCGAACAGCTCCTCAATTTCAGCATTCTTACGGATTCGAAAGCTACCGTCCTCCCTTCGCACCGGTCCCAGGATCTTCCGGAGGATCTTTCTCTCAGCCACCAAAAGCTTGTTTTCTTCTTTAAGTGTTAGCGTCCAAGTCTCACATGCATACATAAGTATGGGCCTTATGACCGTCTTGTAGATGCGGATCTTTGTGCATCTGCTGAGCAGCTTGGACACTAACACTTGATGAAGGGCGGCGCTACATCGCAAAGTGTTTTGAATGCGGATATTTATATCCTCTTCGCGTGTATTGGTGTCGGTGATAGTGCAGCCTAAGTATTTAAATTTGGCTACCCCCTTGAAGACGTTATCTCCAACATGCAGGTCTTGCCTCTTACTGCGTTCGTCTTTATAGCGTTTCACGTGGAGATACTCTAACTTTTCGTAGCTAATACTTAGGCCCACTTTTTTGACTTCGGCTTCAAGGACAGCTGCAGATTCAGCGACTTGACTGGTTTCCCCGAGCAGCGCTTTCCCAAATTTTTTTTTTTTTTTTTGCATCAAAATCTTAATGCGGTTCACAGAATACATCTACCTACCAAGTTTCAACAGTATAGCTCTTATAGTTTCGGAAAAAAAAAGTGGCTGTGACATACGGACGGACAGACAGACATGACGAATCTATAAGGGTTCCGTTTTTTGCCATTTGGCTCCGGAACCCTAAAAACGGGACCCTATTACTGAGACTTTGCTGTCCGTCCGTCTGTCACCAGGGTGTATCTCAAGAACGGTGATAGCTAGACAGTTGAAATTTTCACAGATGATGTATTTCTATTGCCGCTATAACAACAAGTACTAAAAATAAAATAAAATAAATATTTAAGGGGGGCTCCCATACAACAAACTTACAGATAATGGTACGGAGCCCTTTGTGCGCGAGTCCCACTCGCACTTGGCCGATATTTATTTAAAGCAATGCTCAGTATATGAAAATTAGTAGTATTTGGTTATCATAATATACATTATAACATCGTTTAGCAGTTTTTTTGGGCAGTAGAAAATAGACTTTTACAGACTTTCATAATTTATTTCCCCCCCTTTCACCCTTTTCACTATTTTTACCCCTTTCAACCTTCACCCCTTCCACCATTTCCACCCCTTTACCTTTTCACCCCTTTCACTATTTTCATCCTTTCAGCCTTTTCATCCCTTTCACCCTTCCACCCTTTCCACCCCTTTCACATTGTCACCCCTTTCACGCTTTTCAATCCTTTCATCCTTTCAGCCTTTTCACCCTCTTCCCTCTTCTCTCATCGGGAAAGTAGACGGTTTGTACAAGTAGACAGATCGTGAAAGTAGACCGATCGGGAAAATGGACCAATCCGGAAGTAGACGGATGAGGAAAAGCAAGTGGACCGTTCGGGAAAGTAGACGGTTTGCAAAAGTGGACCGATCGGGAAAGTAGACCGATGGTTCCGGAGGGCTTCGGGCGCCGTCCTTTCGCAGGCCAGTCGGTGTGCCCTTGCCAGCGGCGTCTCAGTGTAGACGTCGCTTAATGGAGGCATGCTGCTTGGCTGCGGCTGCCGGGGCGTCGGTGTAACCCGAACTGTTGTCACTGGTTGGGCAGCGGCTGTTGATGTGGTTGGTGGTGCTGCGGCTGGTGGCTGCTGCGTCATTATGCGCAGTTGCCCTCGTGTTACGGTGACACTCACGTGTCCTAACACCTCTGGTGTACCGGTGATCGTCACGCTCAGCGCTCCGATCGTGATCTGCATTTGGGCCATTTCTTCTTTTTTCGGTTTTTGGTGCTTGGTAATATATGTAAGATTCCTTCTTTTGGTTCTAAGGCAGGGTCGCCATGTAATAATGTACAAACTGCTAATGTTGTGGGGAGTTGGTAGAAGTAAAGAATAGGCGGACTCGTCGGTAGTATGTGTGTTTTTATTTCATATAAACATCAGTTTATATATATTTTTACAATTAGGTTAACGCTTATCCAAGCAATATGCATTATGTTACAGTAAACCATTGTGTTACTGTTAAATACTAACATGTAGACATTAGCTACATACTACAATTGTTTTTCTTTTGAAAAACGTGAAAATAATGCGGAAAGAGTAAAATTACTGTTTTCACTTTTAAAATTAGAAAACCTAAATAAGGAGGAAAGGAACTCAATTTCTAATAGTTGTGCAAAATATGCTGACATTTTTCAACTACCAGGTGACTCATTAAACACTAAGAATTTATGTATATGAACAAAAATTACGATTAAGACCAAACGCGTCACCAGTATATAGTAAACCTTATCGTTTACCGCAATCACAAAAATCCGAGATAGATAAACAAATAAAACAAATGTTAGAAAATGACATCATAGAAGAATCACAGTCGGAATGGGCGAGTCCATTACTCCTCGTTCCAAAAAAGACAGATTCAAGTGGAGAAAAAAAATGGAGATTAGTGATAGATTACAGGAAAGTCAATGAAGTAATCGAAAATGATAAATTTCCCTTACCCAACATCACCGAAATCCTAGACTCTTTAACCGGAGCTATGGATTTCAGCACTTTAGACTTAAACCAAGGTTATTACCAAATAAAACTTGACCCTGAAAGTAGAAAATATACTGCATTTATAGCAGATAAACACTATCAAATGAAAAGATTGCCCATGGGGTTAAAAAATTCCCCAAATGCTTTCAGCAGAGCAATGACCATAGTTATGTCTGGACTAAACACATACAGTAAAATTATAAAATACGTATTTACAAAAAAAAACACACACACACGCACGTACAGACAGACGCGCACTAAATATCGGCTAGATCAACCGGACTGTCAATGTCTCGGAGATCAAGGCCGTTTAGGGCACCGGCGAAGTCAACCCGGCGCCACCGCACATACCAAAATCGCTCCGATGAAGAAAGCGAATGGCTGACAAATAGTAAAGCTCCGTCCGCATCGGTAACGGATAGCTCCAAGCAGAGCGTCAGCTCCAAGTCGGGGGCAGGGTACGCAGGGCACATGAGTGGGTGCCCGGGTACCGCGTCGAATACGCTGAGGTATTCAAGGACACCCCCCACGTACCGAGAGGTCGAAAAGACGAACGGCACCTCGTGCCGTGCTCCAAAAGTACGGGATGCATAATAAATATCCATCAAAGTCGGATCCATAAGCAAGGCCATAATATATTTTTTTTTCTTTTTCAAAAAAAAAATCTCACACGACAATACCACATAAGGGCTCAATAGAGATTACAATTCTTACACACAACAAAGGGAATATGACCAGATCCAAATAAGGAACAACAAATTCCAGCTATAAGAAAGCTTACAAAACAAACACACATCATATTACTCAAGGAATTATAACATGCAAGCATGGGAGAAATTAAACCTCCTCCAATGGAACCTTGACAGCAAGGCCATTCGCTGTGCAGATCACGTGCAGATAAAGGAAATGAACATATGTTGTTTAGTATATAAGAACCTGATTTTTCCAATAAATGGTTCATTCTAACACCGAGCTTCGTCGTATCATTATCCCCGTACCTACCACACTTCAAACACACAAACGAATACCGCTATGTAGCCTTTCGTCGTCTTGATTCCTCTCCCCTGTCGTGTTACCCGGTCCTCCGAGGAGTCGATGGACAGGATAACAGACGTGAAAGAGAGAAAGATAAGAGGAGAAAAGAAGTAGAAAGAGAAAAACAGTAAATTCAGGGTTAGGGTTCTTTATTTTCACTCAGTCACCAAGGCAGTGGGATAACGGAGTAAAGGGGAGGTTGGTAGCCCTAGGTCCGAGCGGTTGCAGATGAGGCGATGTCCGTGTAGCCTGGTATCAGTCCGTAGCAGGTGGTCGCAGGAAGGCGTATGTGCAGTGACAGCAGGAGGGCGTTTACGTAGTGGCAGCACTGGAGGGCGTATACGCAACAGCAGCAGGAGGGCGTATACGCAACAGCAGCAGGAGGGCGTATACGCAGTCGCATACACAGCGGTAGCAGATACGCAGTGGCAGCAGGTGGACGTATTCGTAGTGACAGCAGGTGGACGAAAATGCAGTTGCAACAGGCAAGGCCTTTCAGCGTCCGAGCGAGTCAGTAGTCTTGTTTGGGGATAGCCAAAGGGGAAAAAGGGTCTCTCTTGAGTGCAGGGCCAAGTTTTGGCCCTGCACAGACCAATTTCGAGTTCCTCCTTAGTTGAGAGGCACGAGAAGACTGAATTTTGAGCTGATGGCAGCGCTTTTATATTAGGCTCGCTGACAAAATGTTCCAGAATAGATAAAAATATGAATTTTGAATTTTAAGAAGTACTAAGGCACCAGCCAAACGATAAAGTTAATACGACCTAGCTCAAATATATCCAACCTCACCGCTTTGGTAGTAAAATTACGTGAAATGGAGAATTTTACAAGACGTTGCTATGACATTTTTTCAAACAGAAATGTCATAACAAAGCTAAAATTGTATATTAGTGTTTTTATACAATATATCGTTATTATAAAAGAAAAAGGAGGAGAGAAAAATGATGTAAGTAGCAGCCTGCGTCAAATTTATTTTTCCGTAATCTAGAAATTAATAAATGAATGTTTCAGGCAATATATCGAAGCAAGCGAATTATACCGAACTAACAACGTGCTAGAGAGATAAACAGAGCATTGGATATTATACTGGAACCCCGAATTTCATCGCTGAAAGGAATTACCAAGGTAAGAGAACACTACACCCCTTGATGGTTTTCATCTCCACGGCTACGCTGACGTCCACTCCAGTATGAGTAAAAGGTCGCGAAGGTCTCACCCCCCTTGTCCGTCCTATGTTGGATTCAGTTTCAAAATCCGACTGTTGTAATTGCGTTATCTCATCCGCAAAACGCTCGCCGTGCACCTTGACCATCAACATTTCTGCTTGCCTAAGTTCACCTATCGTTAAATAAGGCTCACTTGTTTTAACTTAATTCTATTTTTTCGGTGGCGCAGTCGTGGGGCGGTTAAATGCGCTTTATGGTCGAATGTTTATTGCGGCGTTGTTTATATACAATGTCCGGCGTAAGAATGCCTGTTAACTAGACGAGCTACTGGGTCGAGGACCGAAACGCGTTGTCAGCAGTATATGTCCCTACAATTCCATAAAGTCGACTGTACCCTTCTTAAAAAGTTCTATTATACATTTACAAAATTATTTTCGGTGTTCACGATTTTCAAAATACATAAAATATTTACATAATTGCTTTTGCTTTCATCTTTTCATATTAGGCAAATACGCAATAATTCTAAACGGCCAGTTAGTGTACTGAAAGCTGTTTTAGGCTGGTCTTCCTCGTTAATTTCTATTTGGTGGCAACCACTTGCTAAATCGAGGGTTGTAAAATATGTGCATTTACCTAATTCAAAATGTCTGAAATGTTAGGGAGTGCATAGTAATCGTCTGTAGTCTACTACCATGCGGAATTTACGTTTGATAACGTTTGTAGTCATTTTCTATCTGATTATTAATTTCTTCATTAATTGCAGGTAGTTGACGTTTAACCTCATTAGTAAAAGTTAATGGCAATTCTTCGCAGTAAAACATGTCTATATTCCATACAAATATTAAAAAAAAAAAACAGAAATCGCTTCCCTTTTTTTCCCATTCATGTGAGAGAAACATTATTTATTATTAAGCAATTTATATATCTCGTCATTGGATAAATCTGTTTTTTTTAAGACAACATACTTCCTTGCGATACGGAGTTATTAGCAACGAATCATTTATATCAAGATCGGTAATAATGTATTTTTCACTATTATGTACGCAAAACCATCTTTCACATCGGACTATATTTAGTACATTGTTGTAGAGGCTGTAAAGTAAGCAATAGATGAACGAGTAAATTTACTAATAATAATAAGACATTTGTTTTTTTTTAAATATGGCGGCTGCCCCGTAGCGCATGCCCGTTTTTCACGCAATGGAGTCATGGATTTTCAGCCAAATTAAAAAAAATATTGTTACGAACGTGGGGTTCGTATATGATAGAAAAGCACAAATTAATCCACAAATGAAAACGCACTCTTTATTACCAAAATTACGCACTTACAATTTACACGAACTGTACCAAAAATGCACTAATTAAAACAAACACACTGTTACACAAATTACGCACTCACTATTCAAACGAACTGTACTTAAAGCGCACTAATCACTTAAGAGTATTTCTCTCCGAATATCCTTTTACTCGCACTGTATCGCAGTTAAAATGTAACTAATTCACGCCGGCCGTCGGTGCCTTTTTATATCCCGCGGAACCGCTTTCTCGATGCGTTTTCCACACATATCGCGAATATTCTAGTAAGGTCCAGCATAAGGGCCGAGAACATTCGAGGCCATATATGTCTCTCTCTAACGGTGCACTCTCTGTCACGCCCTTCTCGAATGTTCTGAGTATAGCTATCTCTTTCTAGTAGTCCCATCCTTGTTACACACTTCTCGAATGTTCTGAGCATAGCTATCTCTTTCTACTAGTGCTATCTCTGTCACTCCTACTGGAAATTTCGCCATATAATTATTTGTGCTTCAGAGGCCCATAAGGGGTCCTGAAAACGCCTGAAAACGGGTTTTCAGGTGATGGCGTCATCTGATAGAGGGTGCCCTGAAACGGACAGAAAACATGTTTCAGGCGCCTGAAAACGACGGCAACTTGGGTGAAATTTCGATCTTTAGATATGTGATAGAGCAACTTCTGAAACGGCCTGAAATGACTTTTCAGCCTGCTGAAAACGCCTCTAAAGCACTGAAATTGACATCCAAAGTTTATGACCTAACCTACCGGCGTAACACTGCCCCCTCCTAAGACATGCTCGTCCCGAGCATCATTATTTCCGTGGTATCTGGCCAGCCGGTCAACATGAAGAATCTTGCTCGGACTACGAGGATTCCGCTGGATTCGATACGTGACGTCGTTTATTTTGGTGACTACCTTGTAAGGCCCTTTCCAATTCGGAGATAGTTTCGGGGACTTTCCTACTCGTCGCATAGGGTTATGTAGCCACACCAACGAACCTTCCTCAAACCCCACTTGATAAGACTTCCGGTCATATCGGGTTTTCATCTTTATGCTAGCGTGGAGCCCGTGATCACGTATCAGTCTATGACCATGATTGTACTTGTTTTCGGAGTCAGACTTTGGAAACGATCCTGCATCGCCTCGTTTCCATGCCGTCCCGTTCCATGGTGCTCCAACGTTGCTCAACTTGAGCGTTTCTCTGCTTCGGGTATGCGGTCCCTTGTCTGATGCACACCTAGTGCATCTTCTGCACCAGTTTCCAACATCTTCGCGATAGTTCATCCAATAAAAACGTTCTCGAATTTTCATTAGGGTACTTTTCACTCCAAGATGTCCACCAGACGCTCCGCTGTGAAAGCATCTCAAAACATCTCTCACCCTTTTCTTTGGGACAACAACTTGCAGGTGAGCAACCTTCCCATTTGCTGATTCCCACAACCTGCACAGCACACCATTATGCATAACCAAGCTATCCCATTGTGCCCAGTAACTTTTTGTTACCGCACTCATCGGAGCTACGTCACACCATCTTGGCTTAGGCGCACCCGTACTAATCCAATTGAAAATGGGTCTCACGTCAGGATCCTCCTGTTGCGCTTGCTGCATTATTTCATCACTCCACTCATCGCTGCCGGTAACAGTTCTTAACATTCGAATTCGAACACATTCCTTGTCATCTCGTCTTAAGCAATGTTCATCGTTATCCACACAAGGTCTTCGTGATACAGCGTCAGCATTTACCCGTTGTGGTACTGACCCCAAGGGGCCCATTGCCCTTACTATTGAAGCTGGATCCCTGTCCCTCCTATTCCTATCCGGACAACTTGACTGTATGTGTCCACGTTCTCCACATTGGTAACAACGTGGTCCGGATTCGCCGCAAGGAGCTACCGGCTTCCTGGTCAACACGCCTCGTCTATTCCTTCTCGGACAGCTTAACTGTATATGTCCACGTTCTCCACATTGATAACAACGTGGTCCAAATTCGCGCTGGGGAGATACCGACTTCCCAGTCGACATTCCTCGCCTATTCCTTTTCGGGCAGCCTGACTGTATGTGTCCACGTTCTCCACATTGGTAACAACGTGGCCCGAATTCACGGCGGGGATCAGAGACGTTTGCAACAAATCGTGTGGCGGTCTGACACTACGGAACCTATAAAACAATATGCACTCAATACAGTTACCTACGGTACCGCGTCAGCGCCATTCTTGGCCACTCGGTGCTTAAAACAGATAGGTATAGATAGCACAAACAAAAATGTGAGTGAAACTATTTTACACGACTTTTATGTCGATGATTATATAACTGGTAATGATGATGAACAGACACTAATCAATACTTGTAAGGGTGTCATCAACGAGCTCGAGAGCGCTCATTTTCATTTGCGAAAATGGCGGTCTAATCAACCGTCTATCCTCACACAAATTGTTAATGAAAACAATAATGATGATTTCCTCAATTTAAATAACGATGAATACGCGAAAACATTAGGCTTGCTAAAGGGATACGTTACTGTTTTCATTACTACACACAGAGCAAAAGGTAAAAACAAAACGAACTATTTTGTCCACTATTGCACAGGTCTTCGACCCATTGGGCTTAATAAATCCATCCATGCTACAGGCGAAACTCATACTTCAGGCTCTGTGGGCGAGTAACGTCTCGTGGGACGGCCAGCTACCAGCCGAGGTTGAGTCGCAATGGGACCAGTTTGTCACTTATTTGCCAGCTATTTCTAAAATTGAAATTCCGCGTAGAGTGGTGTGCGATAATTATGTCCACATTGAATTACAAAGGCATTTTCGGGTTGTATCTATTTACGGACAATATCTGACAGTGGCCATGTAAGGGTTCACCTGCTCGCCGCAAAGAGCAAGGTGGCGCCACTTAAAAACAAATTAACAATGCCGAGACTTGAACTATGTGGAGCTTTATTAGCAACACAATTAATGAATAAGGTTGTAAATTCATTACGTTTAAAAATCGATTCATTATACTACTGGTGCGACTCGACTATCGTGCTGGGCTGGATTAAAACGTGCAAAAAACAATTGAAACAGTTTGTGTATAATAGGATCACTGAAATCACAAACACTTCTAATCCAGAAGCATGGCACTATGTGCCAACAAACATGAATCCTTCGGACATAGGGTCGAGGGGTTTAAATGCTTCACAACTTCAACACTCAACTTTGTGGTGAGAAGGTCCATATTTTTTACACCAACACCCTATGCAATGGCCATTACAGCCTCTAAGTGTAGACATTTCTAACTTGCCTGAAATAAAATATCAATGCCACACTTCTGCAGCTTCAGTGCTGCATGATAGTGATGAAACCGACTTTACTTTAAAATTCTCAAATTTTGGTAAAATGCAACGTATTGTCGCTTATATGTACAGATTCAAGCACAACTGCCAAAACTCGAATAAACGATTTGGCCCATTAAGTATCGCAGAATTAAGGACTGCATTACACTCTTTATGCAAAAAGGTACAGTCGGACCATTTTAGTAAACAACAGTCATTGCTTCTTAAGGGCAAGCTGTCACCAAAGGACAAACTGATACAATTAAACCCCTTTGTTGACACCGAGAATATTATTAGAGTTGGTGGTCGATTATCTAATTCTAATTATAGTTACGACACAAAACATCCAATATTGTTACATGCATCGCATCATATCACAAAAACAATTGTACAACATTATCATAAAATATTGTTACACGCAGGACCACAGTTACTATACTCTATGCTACGCCATAAATTTTGGATTGTACGTGGTCGCAATCTTTGCCGAAAAACAACAAATAGTTGTATAACATGCTTACGGTTCTCAGGGCAAACTTACCAACCTATAATGAGCCCTCTTCCTGCGCAGAGGTTACATGCTGACTTTGTATATACACACACAGCGACAGACTACGCAGGGCCAATCATGATACTAAACAAAAAGGGTCGTGGTTCTCATTTAATCAAATCTTACATTGTAGTGTTTGTATGTTTGACCGTCAGAGCAGTACACCTGGAGCTCGTCACCGATTTGACGTCTCAAGGCTTCATTTCAGTATTAAACAGATTTATTGCCCGCAGAGGTAAGCCGGCAACCATAATCTCAGATAATGGAACACAGTACGTGGGAGCATGTAATGAACTATATAGATTTCTAAAAAATGAATGCAAAAATATAATCTCCTATGCGGCTGAAAACGAAATAGATTTCAAATTTTGCCCGGCTTACAGCCCAAATTTCAATGGATTGGCAGAGGGATCCGTTAAGGCAGTGAAACACCATTTGAAGCGAGTCTTATCTATGACTAATTTAACTTACGAGGAAATGTACACTGTCTTGGTTCAAATAGAGGGAATACTGAATTCTAGACCCCTCACTCCCCTCTCTTCTGATCCTTCGGATCTAATTCCACTCACCCCAGCACATTTCTTGCTTGGACGAACAATCACAATGTCGCCCGCACCCCAGGTGGAAGACACTAGGCTATCGACGCTCTCCAGATATGCCAGAATCCAGCAACTCAAGGCTCACTTTTGGAGTAGATACTATAAGGAATATCTTTCAGAACTCCAGTCCCGCAGCAAGTGGCGCAGCCCCGGAACACACCCACAGCTGGGAGAGATGGTCGTCGTCAAGGACGACCGCCTGCCGCCGAACCGGTGGCTGCTCGGACGTATCGTGGCAGTCCATCCGGGCAGCGACGGCGTCAACCGCGTCGCCGACGTCCTCACCACAGCGGGGACTCTTCGCAGAGCTTACAACAGGCTCTGCCCGCTAACATCGTCGTTGAATCAGGATGCTCCTGATCCAAGGGGGGCAGCCTGTTAAGGCCTTGGAAGGCCTGTCCATGTGTGCGCGCAGGAGGCGCACGCACACCACAGCACGGCGCCGCCGCGCCGCCCGCCGCGCCCCGCGGCCCCGCTCCAGTGCCCCTCGCGCGCCCGGCGGCGGCGGGCGGCCATTCGCCTCTCAGACCACAGCGCAAGATGCGCTGCTCAAAATTATATCTACAATTATTTTTTAAACTTGTAATTTAATCGCCAAGATTAATAAACCATTTTGTAACATATCCTCGGTGGTCGCCTACATCATTTAGAAGAACCTGCGTCAACAATTTGCAAGTGTTGTTCAAAAACAGACGTTACCTCTTGACGTAGCCTTGTATTCATATCAATTTAAGTAAGGGGAGTGTTTGAATGTACTTACTCTATGTATCTTTTTGAATTTTAAACCATGTTTAAGGCACGTTTTTAGATGTATGTAGTGAATCACATACCAGTATTTGTCATACAGATTAGGTACAAGTTTATAATGCGTGCCACCTGGTGGAATACATTTTTAAGGACAAAATGGCAAATCATTATGCTTTTGGGTAAATAAGATCTACTTCTAGAATGAAACCATAATCCGAATCATCAGGAATTTCAGTAATATTTAATGCATTTATTTTATGATTTTCTAGAAATCTAAAGTCTGATAAAAGCATGTACCGACACATGATATAACCATATAAATTATTACAGTCAATATAAATTCTAGTTTCTCTATGGTTGCATTCTATTTGTAAATTATTTAAAAAAGAAATGAAATCAGTCTGTGGTAAACTTAAAACATAGACGTTTAATTTAATTTTGAATATACACCATGATCTTTTGGTACGATAGGCTGTGCGGGGGACGAGGAAGCCGAACGCTGAAGGTCAATTGGATTCTTCAATTTCTGCAACAATTATAATTCCATTGTTATGTACGTTTACACAAATCTTACAATGAAGCGAAAAAATTGCAAATTTAATGGTTTAACAGGATTCGAACCTGCGTTTCCAACGGCTTTCCAGACCAACACGGAACGTGACGTTAGCAGACGTTACTGCTTTAATAAAAACCAATTACATAAATCTGATGGAATTACAAATTACAATGTTGCGACTAGGAGTAGATTGTATAAGTATGTATTTACATGATTTACCTCATCAATTCGGCGTCAATTAAAACGTTAACATGATGGAGCTCTTCTTCCATCCTGAATAAAATGCAGCTGCAAAAAAGCAGGTACTGACATCGTGCAGCAAATTTATGTTTTCCCGTTCAAATTCTTTCATTTTTCCAACAATGATGGACTTGAGTAGCAGTAGGTCACCGAGCACAGTCATAGTTGCAAGCGCGTTTACAACTGATCATGTAAACTTAACTTTTGCATAAGTTAAATGTGATATCATTAGGTAATGTCAATGCAAATTCAGTTTTAAACGTTATCTTTAAAGAATAATTTTATTTACTTTGAAAGTTACATATGTAAAACATGGGATTATATTTTCTTCTTAATTTCTTGTAAGCGAAAGCGTGTGAATTCGCGCAGGTGCGCGTTCTGCTGAGACCGCGGAACGTGAACAACATGATATTGTTTTAACAGGTAACATGATTACTGTGAACAAAGAATAATTTCCTGTTAACTATTGATAACTAAATTAAATGTATAAATCAAATAGGTTAGTTTAACTTTTGAAAAATAAAAGAAATGTTCAATATAAATTTCGATAGTGACTTTTCAACATGACACAGTACACATAATTTTAATAAAACGAAAATCCTTAATATTACCTTAATTAGTAAATCACGGGCTGTTGCTTAGTTTGGGGTTCAGTGCGTTCCCCTTGAACGACCACTGCTGTTGGCTGGTTTTTTGTTACGGCTTTTAGGAGCCACTTCCGTAAATTCTGTCTACATTTTGCCTGGATGAAGTAAACTATAAACATCGCCAACATGACGGAGATTACTATGATGCATTCATGCTGTTATGTTTATATATCATGACCCACTTGGACAGTAGCGGCATTACAATTCATATTGGTATGGTCCAAGTTGCAAGGTAGCGAAATCGCTATCGCTTATGAGCTACAATATTAAAATTAACTATTCTATTTATAACCTTTTAAACAACCATTTCAGAGGTATCGATTTATGCCCCATTTCAATACTAACATATGAAACATTATACCTAACTGTTAACGAAACGAACATAATGTTTCAGCTTGCTATACCTATTTGAAATGTATCCTGTTTAAAATCTATGCTGTAGCTAATTAATCTTAATAATAAATGTCTTTAAATCTAACAGGTGTTTTAATTACCCGACCGCTTTTAGTTGTGCGAACATCACTGTTTATACGCGATTGTACCGCGGTTCCGCTGTGGCTTGTGGGAGCGGTTGCTATCGACAAACTATTTGCGCTTGTACCACTTGTGTTGATGTTATCGTCCCACACGTAAGCTGGCTTCAACCTGTCGATTGATACGCGAGCTTGCCTGTTCGGGAATTGAATGAGGAACACTTTTTCGCCTCTATCTAAAAAGGTATGCGTAACGTATTGTAAGAAAATAAGAATTTATAATAATAATAATATAATAATTTCTTTATTTCGGACAAGCAAGGTATTCATGTGTTTCCTCCTTCTTATAACTTGGGACCCTTCAAACGAAGCGTGAAGAAGCATCTCTCGGGCCAGCATGGCAGTGTCAACTGACTTGGCACCGTTGGTTTCTCGTCAGTTGCCATTGCGACTTGGGCTCCCCTTTTTGCTTACCATCAGGCGAAGTGGAGCCACTATGTTGTGCCGTTATAAAAAAAAAAAAAAAAAAATCCATAGAGTGTTAGTAAATCAAGCAATATGTTAATCTAGTGTTAGTATTTACAGATTCATTGGTAATTTTAGTATGTCAATAATCAATCTACAATATACAACGTGTCCCAAAATTCAACGATAAGCGGGAACCAGAGGACGGATCTGGTCATGATACCTCGAGAAAAAAAAAGAAAAAAAATATATCTCAATCCCTTTAGAAATTATTAAAAAAAATGAAATTCTTAAAATATCGACACCCCTAATGGTATTTTTAACGACCATGTCTAGAATTTTTAGAATAGTTCAGTTATTTTTTTTGTTGCGGCAACCTATGTAGCACTGCTATCCACCACAGCCCTTAAAAATATCAGAATACATGTAGTTTTAACACAAAAAATATTCAAAATTATTTTTACCCCAAAAATTTTGAATGAATTTTTCTTTTAGTCCACTTTGACTCATCATGGTACATAAAAAAAGTACTGACACTACTATGGCAAGTGTTTTAAAAAGTTGACGCAACTAACCAAAATTCCAAAATGGTAGGATACTCTAGGAAAACTAGCGCCGAAAAAAAAAACTGCTATTTTTAAACAAGAACCGACATTTTTTAATGTTGATAGTAATCACTTTTACGTGCTACCACTAACCCGTCCCGAACTCAGACTTGAACTATGCTGCTGCAGAGACACGCTGAGGCACCCTCTGGGTGGAAAGGCTAGCCTCCAGGAGCGGGTCACCGGCCTTCTGCTTATCCGCATCCCATCATCGGCCAAGTGGCCGGCGCCGTATGGTGGGCGCCTATGAAGTGGGGGATCTCTCGCTTGACAGCGTCGTAGTGGCCATACTGAGGATCGAGAGATCGTGGCCTCCTTCTGTGAGTCTGTTGTCGCACAGAAGGAGGACTCGGTACGGGAGCGCGAAGACAGGGCAGATGCTGTCATTGTCTTGGTGTGCACTCTTCGGTACCCATCTCGCCTAGATCAGACTTTGCAAGTTATGGGAAGCACTTGGGGTGGGCATAGGTTAGCCTGCTTTGCTAGTCTTTGTTTTAGTCCACTTTTGTGGCCGATGATGGGATGCGGATAGGCAGAGGGCCCGTGACCGGCATTTGGAGGCTAGCCTTTCCACCCAAAGGGTACCTCAGCGTGTCTCTGCAGCAGCAGAGTTCAAGTCTGAGTTCGGGACGGGTTAGTGGTAGCACGTAAAAGTGATTACTATCAACATTAAAAAAATTCGGTTCTTGTTTAAAAATAGCTGTTTTTTTTTCGGCGCTAGTTTTCCTAGAGTATCCTACCATTTTGGAATTTTGGTTAATTGCGTCAACTTTTTAAAACACTTGCCATAGTAGTGTCAGTACTTTTTTTATGTACCATGATGAGTCAAAGTGGACTAAAAGAAAAATTCATTCAAAATTTTTGGTGTAAAAATAATTTTGATTATTTTTTGTGTTAAAACTACATGTATTCTGATATTTTTAAGGGCTGTGGTGGATAGCAGTGCTACTTAGGTTGCCGATACAAAAAAAATATCTGAAATATTCCAAAAATTCTAGACATAGTCGTTAAAAATACCATTAGGGGTGTCGATATTTTAAGAATTTCTTTTTTTTTAATAATTTCTAAAGGGATTGAGATATATTTTTTTTATTTTTTTTTCTTGAGGTATCATGACCAGATCCATCTTCTGGTGCCCGCTTATCGTTGAATTTTGGGACACGTTGTATATACATGTTGGTATCTATATTATAAGTTGTGCCACACTTTTAATTTGCTCGGTCCAATGCTTGAGGATTGGACAATCAAACCTCTCAGCAATATCCTTTAGAATGCTGTTGGGACTACATCGCACACGACTTAGTAATGAGGCTATATTTTTACGAATTATAGCCTGAAAACTATCCGTGCGAGCTTCCACAAACATGCCCGATGCAGAGCACCTGCTAGGTAGTCCCATCAGCATTCTAAAAGCATTGTTGTATTGTACGCGCAAGGCGTTGTAGGCTCGTTTCGTGTACCGGACCCACAGGCTGCTCGTGTACAAAGATTGGCAATACGATTTAAACAATGTGATTTTTACATCACGTGAGCAACGAGCAAACCTGCGGGTAATCATGTTACTCCGAACCGCCAACGCCCTGCGCTCTCTTTCTACATCCAAATCATCTTTTAGGTCACTCGTGAGGATGTGTCCTAGGTACTTGACTTTATCTACTACAGGTAATGGGCTAGAGTTCAACAAGATAGGTGGTACATAGTATGGCTTAATTTTACCTGCCTTAAATATCAGCACTTCACTCTTTTTATTGTTGTACTCCAGTCCATGGGCCAAGGCATAGGACTCGCAACAGGCAAGCAGCTGCTCCAGCGCGCTGACAGACGGGCTCAGTAGCACCATGTCATCGGCATAGCTTAGGCTGTTGACACAAGTGCTACCCACATAACATCCCGCATGCATACCACTGAGCCCCTCTATCAGCTTGTTGATGTACAGGTTGAAGAGCTTCGGTGAGGTGATACCGCCCTGTCTTACACCGCATTCAAGCCTGTACTCACTGGAAAAACTGCTCGCCCATCTAACCTGGTTTAACTGATTGCTGTACCAGTGCCTAAATAGACTCACGCACTCCGCCGGTATGCCCGTCTCACTTAATTTTTGCCAAAGCAGATCATAATTGACTCGATCAAATGCCTTGGACAAATCGAGGAAACAGGCATAGACGGGGGTTTTTCTATCAGTGTAATACCTGACCGTGTGCTTGAGACACAGAATTGCACTATCTGTAGACAGCCCCGCTCTAAAACCGAATTGGCCGTCGTGTATTTTTAAGTAATTGTCTAAAACATTGTCAAGCACACGGTCAAGTATCTTAGCTGTAGTTGTGGCGAGTGAGATAGGCCGATAGTTCGACTTATCAGATAGGTCACCCGTTTTATTTTTAATCACTGGTACAACAATCGTCCTCATGAGCGCCGCAGGGAGATATGAGTGACCAATACACAAGTTTAATAACAAAGAGAGCACTCGAGGTAGGTGTACCCCTGCATATTTGTAGTGCTCTATACTAAGGCCATCGTGGCCAGGCGACTTACCTCTCTGCATATAATTGACTAGCTTGTGCCCGCGGCTTCGCTCGCGTTAAGAAGTATTATTATTAATTATGTATAGTTTTTGCGGCTTTACTTTTGTTTAGCGTGTGTAAAAAAATAGGGCCTACAAAACTTCTTTGTACACAATATTCTTGACTAATCTGTCATGAGGCGCTAAAACTATCAAGCTACTGGGTGAACTTACTCGAGAGCAAGCAACATAAAACTGTCCATGAGAGAAGCAATGTTCTCTCAAGTCAATACCCGCAAATTTGAGAGTTTGCCCCTGAGACTTGTTATTCAAGATTGGTTTAATGATTCTAAGCCATGTTATAAGTTACGTCATGTTCTATTGTAAGATATTGAGGTTCTCTTCGTTGATGAATAAAAAATGTATTATTCTGAGCCAGATAAACGTAATTCAGAATTCTGAAATGACTTATTATTGAAAAGCTTGAATGTATTTATTACGGATGCAGGAAGTTTCCCGATCATTACTCATCCCGTCCCAACGCGCCGCCCGCCTATAGGTACCGATTGACGACGATCGAGATGCCACCAAATACTACTTTTTTAATCTATTAGGATAACACGGGTCTCTATCCATACCTCAAAAGCAAAAAAAGAACCCCCTTATAGGATCACGTGTAGCTGTCTTTCAGTCCGTCTGTTACAATCGATTTGCTGCAAAACTACTGGACCTATTAAATTGCAATTTGGCGCAAATGCTTTCAAGAATTTTCATGACCACAAATAAAATTTCAAAATCGGTGGCATTTTCGTAATTAACGTCCCAACAAACCATAAAAATTACACCCGTACTCATATTTAGTCATTTCAACCCCATCGCACCCCAAAAGGCGACCCAACCCGATAAACCATTAAAGCATTACCAATGGATTTTCAGACTTTGTCACCACATTTCTCCCTTTTAGGGGTTGAATTTTCAAAAAACCTGAAACACGTGTTTACTCATTTATTGTTAGGAATACTCCTGTCAAGTTTCGAATAAAATAGTCTAACTAATCTTGTTTCCCCATACAAACTTTGGACCCCAATTTTACCCCTTTAGGGGGTTAATTTTCAAAAATCCTTTCTTATTGCACCCTTACACTTTATAAGGAACCTACGTGCCAAATTTGGACTCTCTAGAACCAGCGGTTTAGTATTTAGACATTTCAACCCTATTTCACTCCAACAGGGGAGATGGTAACTCACGTCCGCCACGTTGGATTTTAAAATCGTTGCGGTTTTTGTAATCAGCGACCCGATAAACCATAAAAACAATACCCATGCTGATTTTCAGACTTTGTCACCACATTTCTCCCTTTTAGGGGTTGAATTTTCAAAAAACCTGAAACACGTGTTTACTCATTTATTGTTAGGAATACTCCTGTGAAGTTTCGAATAAAATAGTCTAACTAATCTTGTTTCCCCATACAAACTTTGGACCCCCATTTCACCCCTTTAGGGGGTGAGTTTTGAAAAATCCTTTCTTAGCGGATGCCTACGTCATAACATCTACCTGCATGCCAAAAGCCCGATCCGTCCAGTGGTTTGGGCTGTGCGTTGATAGATCACTATGTCAGTCAGTCAGTCAGTCAGTCAGTCACCTTTGAGTTTTATATATATAGATGACCTGCTTAATTTGCTTAGAGGTAAAAATGGTAGTACGCCCGCCCCCGATATCCCCCAAATTTACATTTAGCTGGGTGTTAGATTTTACATGAAGCAATGATTCAACATTATAGTGCTCTCTAAACATGTTAGCAATCTCCCCGCAATCTGACTCACCCTCAACACTCACCGGCAAGCCAGGCCTCACATTCATTTTCTTTGTCCCTTTCCAAAAATCTTTGAACTTTTTATTTCCATGAGAAGTAGCCAGCTTGTCCATTAGAATCTGTTCCTGCCTGTTCTGACACCACCTAAGTCTAGATTTAAATACTTTCTTAGTATGATGCATCAGCTCAAAAACTCGACCTTGACATGGTTTACCAGCTAACTCCCACAGCTGGAATTGAAGCCGGGCCTCTCGGTGAGATTCTGCAACATATTTGTTCCAACCGACTAGACAGCGACCCCTGGCTCGCTTACCAGATTTAGTTGTCATCTTCGCAGCATTAGATAACGTGTTAATGACCCTGATGTATATATCATCAATAACTTTAAAGTGATTACAGTTATTACACATACCGTCACAGCAGTCCCTCAGCGAGTCAGGGAAGTCAATGTCCTTCAGTTCATTATTACAGATCCTGCTATATTCATCAATTTGATCCTTCTGTCTCTCCCCCCATATTACACCATTATTTACAAAATTATTACAAGAATTAATTACAGGCTCCAATACATTAATATTACATTCAATCAGCATAGGGAAATGGTCGGACCAGAATACATCATTCATAACCGTTACGTTACTTATAGTATTCCACGCACATTCCGTTACAATGCAATGGTCCAACCATCTTCTACACTGATGTACATCACTGATATATGTGTACGTATCAGAATTCGCTCCTAATTTATCAATGTCCGCACATATCCACTTTTGCTCAGCGCAGAACTCCATCATTTCTTTATAGAACGGTTCATTTACGTGAGCGTTAAAATCCCCTAGTATAAACACCGCTTGCACATCACAATTATCAGCAATAGTCGAGGAAAGCGCGCCTAAACACTCCGTAAACATCGGCATGTTATCATTCGAGTCCGTAGGCATGTAGACACAGCCCACCAAAAATGATACGTCACCGGTTGATACTTTCACGAATGTTATTCTGTCACTGTCACACTCAACTATAGTTACCGCATTAAACGCACTTTTACGACAGAGAATGCCAATTCCACCATGGGGGCGCCCTTTCAGCAGCCCAGCAGAGACGTCCACAGCCGATTTACCCGTCCAACCGAAGTCCTTGTCAATCGTACTAAGGAATGGCAGGTCAAAAGGAAGGAGCCAAGTTTCTTGCAATGCTACGATATCCGCAATTTTACACACAGCTCTTATACCATCTATTGACCTTTTTGCAGACCTACAATTAAAAGTTATTATTTTGCATTTTCCAGTCATTTTTTAGTGTTGTTAATTTCACTCGATTTATTTTCATTATCCATAATCTTCCCTCTAATCATTACAAAACGCCTAAACGTTATACCACTGGGCCACAGGTTGTCATTTAGGTAAACACCCAGTTTCGATTTACTAACGTAGATTTTATATGAGTAATACCCCTTATCACGCTTCCTGGCAATCCTTGCCAATGTTACTCGATCCTGAGTTTTTTGCATTATATACTCAGATATATCTTTTTCTGTTACCGATTTGTCAACATTTGATATAAACATCGGTACCTTTACGTCTGCCGCTTTGAACTTCGTATTAGACAATGTTTCAGCACAGCCAGTTTTGCCTATAAACTTATTTCGATGTCGCCTATACTGAACGAGTTTCCAATCCTCATCCGTGTCCTTGTCCTTCCATTCACCCTTTTCCGGTATGCATTCGGCATAAGACTGTTTATGGCTCATTTCTTTAATAACAATTGGCCTATATAGCAAGTTGTTTTTATCTACGAGTAAAGTTGACTCATCCGACGTCATAGCTAGTTTGCTAGACGGCCCGCCTGCATCGGTAACCGGTTTCGATATCATACCTTGCTCCTGCGCACACAACGGCGCGCTGCTAAGCGGTGCAGGTGCATGCTCAGGTGTCTGTGTATGTGTGCGCTTCGGTTCAACGGTCACGGGCGGGTCAGCGACCTCGCTCTCTGCAGTCGCAGATAACGTCGAGCTATTTGTATTTAAAGTTGAATTTTCACCGGACGAATTATAAGGTGTCAATCCTATAGGTCCACTATCTAATAAAAACGCACCTCTTCTACGGTTCACATTTAAGTACGACTCATGATGACTCATACTGGAGTCCGTTTGTTCATTGTCTTTATGCCTCTGTATATCATTTTTTAGCAGCTCAAGCTGATTTTGAGTCGCATAGGTATCCTTTATTTCTCGTATCTGTCCCTGCAAGTTAACAATGTCTTTCAACAGCCGTTTACAGCCGTAATTTACTTTATTACAGGATCGGAAGAAATTCTCCACCTCAGTAGATCACATTCTCCTGATGTTTTCAACACTGGATCTCTGGCAAATAATTGCAATACTGCTGACGTACCTTCCAAAGGACAAGTCAGTTCTTTTTCACGGCGACAGCACCGTTTTTTTTAAAGAATTGTAATAGGTTGAAAATTAATAATTTCACAAAATGTGTTTTTTTTTATAAGTGATATATAAAAAATAATGAATATAAATAGGTAAAACACAAGCCTTCCTGTGATGTCAAGATAAGTTATATATAATATCTTCTTTACAGATGTTGATTGTAATCAAAATACTCCAAAGAGAAGTCGTTCCTCCAAGATGAAGATGAAGAAGGTGCGGTCACAGATTATATACAAGTTACTACGTAACAGATACACCACTTGTTTGGACGGCAGGCGTTGCCACCGCTATCTATGCCCCCTCCCGCGGGTGACGCAACGTCATTGGAATGTGCGCTAGGGTTGCCTCCGTTATGTAAACGCTAGCTTTTTCTCGTGCCTTCGCTCGTTTGGTCAACCAGTCTAGTTCAGTCACCTCGGTAGTCAGTTTGGTTACCTTTGCATCCGACCGTTCCCTCTTTCCGCTTCTCTGCTTACCGCTCTCCGCACGCCGCTCACCGCTCTCCGCACGCCGCTCACCGCTCTCCGCACGCCGCTCACCGCACGCCGCACTCCGCTCTCCGCACACCGCTTTCCGCACGCCACTCTCCGCTCTCCGCACGCCACTCTCCGCTTTCCGCACGCCTTTCTCCGCTCTCCACTCGCCGTTCTCCGCTCTCCGCTCTTCCCTCTTCCCTCTTGTTACAGTAATACGAGATGGTTTTTATAGTGCGGTACTCTAAGATGTTCTAGGCAGGGACTTGTAAAGACTTACAAAAAGTCTTTTTTTTTTCCTTAATATTAATCAAGAGAAAGTTAATCGAATTAATTAATCGATTAAAAATTTCATCGCTAAAAATTAATCAACAATTAACTTCATCGAGATTAAATCAATCGGAACTCGTACGATTAGATTAACTAATCGTCAATTTTAATCGTTAATCGAGATTAAAAATTAACTTATGCCCATCTCTGCTGGGAGCGCAGAAATCATGTTTTTTCGGTTTAATTATTAAAATAATACAGATTTTGAAAATGTAAGACGTATACATTATAGATAACATCTCGTTATGTTATTATTAAAAAACTGATAACTTTCCCTGCAGTATTTATGACATACTAGGGGTTTATGTTGCATTTTTGAGGTAGCTTTAAAAAAAACTATCGAGGAAACTACAAGTAATCGTGTTTCTAAAATATAATGTATCATAGAGTGAATCTTTAAATATTTTACTTATTGATTGTATAACTAAACCTTCAGTAATAATAATAACAACACAGCATGGAATCAAACCAACACAATTATTTCGAAAAAAAGCTAGGCGCCCCATAAAGATTTTTAGAGAAATACCCAGACTTTAATAGTTACGCGTCAATAGTGCCCCAGTAAACGTTAATTCTTAAACCAAATCTTTTATTCCGGAGAGTTTAATGTGTTCTGGAACAAATGAAATAATTTTCAACCGTCTTTGTTGCCACAAAAACAATATGTCCGACTTTTATTTTTCGACATCGTACAGCACAGGTTGCGCGGGAAACGTTAACTGTACGCCGTCCGCTCGCCGCGAGGCGTGGCAGCCCACTGACGTTTTGTCCCGCCGGGGAGCTACTTAGAGATCGGAATGTTTCGCGCGGTCGAAACGCGTGGGGATAGCCTGGTGCGGTGCGAATAAGGCTTTTGCGCTTATTGTTGAAAAACAGTTAAAGTTTTTAAAAGGAAAGAAAAGGTTACAATGCATGCAAGATATACTAGAGGTATTTCAAAAATATTATTTATAATAGTTTTTATGTTTTGTTATAGATTTTGCGCACCTGGAACACTTAAAAACTACTTACGGTCTTACTTCAGATGAAGATTTAAAAAACTTTGAACAGGAACGTAAGTACGTTTTATACAAAATGACTCAAACAATACTGATATAGTGATATACTCATATAGTGATATAGTTTCAAGCCCCTAAGAGCCTTATCACACTTGCGATTTGCGAGCGTATTTTGTATGAAGGCGATCGCGCAGCGTGTACGCCGCGTCGCTTATTTGTATAGAAAATACGCTCGCAGATCGCAAGTGTGATAAGGCCCTAAGCCCGGAGTCTACTAACTCTTGATCGCGTTTTAACAATCGAAATGTCACAAAGAATCGCGATCTCGCAAGTAAGATGGAGCTTCAGAGGACTTGGGGAGTGGCTGAAACACCCGGTGTCAGATGCCCCAGAAAATCATTTTGTCCAGACAACTGAAATGATTAAAATAATTTTGCTTAACTTGCACCAACACAAAAGTGTTACCAGAGACGACGACCGTGAAGAAATCGATAGACTCGTGAGAGAACTTTACGAAGGAACTGACAGATTCGTCGACTATGTGCACTATTATATTCGCCCCCCACGTCACCGACCAAAAACGATGTCTACACAAACGGATGATTATCATGACATCGCTGATGACGCTACATCTCAATCGACAGAGCCTCCTGCCTTTCAACCAATTTCGGATATTATAAGAGAAACCATACGGGAGGAGTTCGCCAAGATGAAGTCTGAAAAAATCAACGACTCTGGGCAAAACGAACTCGATTGCGCGCTTTATTCTACGGCTGTCAAAAAATCGAAACAAATCAACACTTTCACCTCAAACAAAGCCCCACCAACAACTAAGCCAGCAATAATAGTATCGCCTAAAACAGCAGTGAATAGCTCAGCGGACACACTGCAAGCCTGGAGGAACTCTGTTTCCTTCAGAGACACAACACTCGCATGAAAATGACTTAGCATTCGAATCACATGACATTTTATCACAAAACGAGGATATAGGTGCCTGACGCTCGGGCTATAATCCGTCAGCCGCGCTTGCTGGCCGAGCAGGCCGCGCGCACCGCCCACCGCCGCCACTCGCCGCTGCCGCGCGCAGTGCACATCATTAACTCCGTGCTCCGGCTGGCGCCGCAATGCGATGTGTTCACCACGCCCGTACAAAAGGTGATGGATGAATGCAAGAGAATAAATGAGGAGGAAAGACTTCATTGACTAAATAAAAGAGACTTAAATAATTATTCTGTAAAATGTATTAAGTTTGTAATGCAATGGCATCTAGCTGTAAGTTACAAATGTATTTTTAATAATAAATAAATAGGTATCTTAGTCCTAAATCACGAACAAAAAATATTTGATGAGGGCTGTGGGTGTAAGGAATCATGCCAGACAAAGTTTCCTCGTGAAACTATTATGTTAACGCGATTAGAAGCCCTCGAGTTGAATAATAAATGTGAATTGGGTTTTAATCACTTAAATTTGTACGTTGCTTGTGCAATAAACTCATTCTGTAATCAAGGCAGACTTGCCAGAAAGGGCATTTGCCAAAATGTAGAAAGATAACCTTCACGGCGTTTCATTTTCAGGGCATATCTGTCTGTAAACAGTTTTTTTGGTTTGTCAATGCAATCAGTGAAAAAAAACGTACTAGCAGGACATGTATCGTGTACAAGTATAGAATCATCTGAAACAAATCTTAATGAATATAAGAAAACTGTAGACGCTGTGACATTCATAAAATCTTTCAGCGAGCAAAATGCGTTAGTTTTGCCAGGCCGTGTTCCCAGTTTAAGTAATCCCGATCTACACCTTTTAGGCTTTTACCCAGTTCCATGAACAAGAGATATGTATAAATAATATCCAAACACCTTTCAAAAATAATACCCCGGGCGCAGATTGGATTATAAACTTTCGGAAAAGACATCAACTCTCAATCAAAAAACACAGCCTGTAGAATTTTTGCGAAAAAAAAATGACTGATCCATTCATAATTGGCGAATATTTTGATGAACTAAAAGATACATTGAATAATTTAAATCTGTTTGAAGGCCCTTAATTCATATGGAACCTAGATGAGACGTCACTGTGCCTCGACCCAACCAGAACTAAAGTGGTTGGTAAAATTAACAAACCATGTTCAAGGACCACCCAGGGTAGCGGGAAGGAAAATATCACAGTATTGGCAGGTGCAAGTGCCAGCGGTAAAAAGTTACCGCCATTAATCGTCTAAAAAGGTAAATATGTTTGGGATACATGGATGGCTGATTTAAACAGTGACGAATATGATTTTGAAGTCACGTATGCAGCTAGTACAAAGGGATGGATGGAAACAGAAATCATCTATAACTACATGAAAAAAGTTCTCATCCCAAGCCTAGGCGAAGAGCGACCGGTGCTTATTATTTACGACGGTCATTCGACTCATGTTGACGTCAGAGTTACAGCTGACTATCAAAAATCAGATCACCACACTTAAACTCCCACCCCACACATCACACTTGCTGCAGTCTCTCGACATATCAGTGTTTAAGACATTCAAGATGATATGCGATGCCAAATTAGTAGTGGCAGCGAAAAAATGACGAATGAAGACCTTTGCCCAAACATTGGCAGATACTTTGCAACCAACAGACCCTGAAAACATCAATCCTTTTAACGACAAAGTGATACCCATAGATGTGTATGATCCAGAGGCTTACAAACGGTACCAAAAATAATAACAGAAAGAAATCTTGCACAAACACAACTAAACCTCAAGACTCCAAAGACACTGAAGCAAACATGTATCGACTTATTAGATAAACAGCTTCTAGCGGCTGATTGCTCTGAAAAAACAACTACTGATGAGGTTATCTCACTATCTCAAGTGTCTATGTTCGATATACAAAATTTGACTATTATTATCAAAGAAGCATCTGTACCATCCCAAAATCCTGTTC
This sequence comes from Apotomis capreana, assembly GCA_947623375.1. NCBI lineage: Eukaryota > Metazoa > Arthropoda > Insecta > Lepidoptera > Tortricidae > Apotomis > Apotomis capreana. Next base: position 23,058,139 of record OX392509.1, on the reverse strand, counting down.
AAGTTCAGTCTCTACGACCATTCACATTTGAAAAGCTGGTATTGCGAAAAATTGAACAGGACAAAAAAGAAAACATTTCTACAAAAAAGAAAAGTGTCACTAAAGGTGCTGAGGTAATAACTGCAGCTTTTGGCAAAATCATTTTAGAAATGAAAATAACTACAACAACAAAAACTACAGCGAAAACCAGTAAGAATAAAACAAAACAATAAAAAGAACTGAAAAGAAACAGCACAGCCAGGCCCTGAAGGGCATTTGCATACAGAAGAAGAATAAACGAAAACGCCAGCCCTCAACTAGCAGCACGACTAGTATAAATATCTGACAAAATAAGTGAACACGATGACTCTGATATTATTCATTAAGCTGATTTTGATGACCTTTTCGGTAAATACTCCGACAATGTAGAACCAAAAACTCCTTAACCACTCAATTGCTTCGAATTTTGAGTTGGACTCAATTTATATAATAAAATAAGAGCGGTGACAGGTAGCCGTAGTTACCAAAAGCAATCTAGTGATTAAGATAAGAAGTGTGGCAAGCTAAACAAACGATGTGAAAAATCTGAAGAAAACATTCTGGCTAATAAACCTTCGTGTCGTATATCTTCTAAGAGCAAGTTGAAAGGGAAAAGAAGTAAAGGTAAAGAAAATTAAAGTAGTATATTAAGTCATGTCAGAGCCCGAAGAAAAAGATAGAGAAGACAAGGAAAGTGAAGTCAAATTAGATGAAGGACGATTCACACTTCGTGAAACTGTGTTAGTGAGATATTTAATAAGAAATACATGGAAATACTACATTGGATTTATTGAAGATATAAAACACAACCAAGGAGAAACCTACTACACAGTTCTTTTTTTTTTAAACTACGAGTCTCCGGCAGGAACTAAACTTTGAAGTCACGAAAAAAAAGATATTGACGAAGTACACATAATAGTTTGTGTGTATTTATCACCAGAATGTTAAACTGATGCTGAGTGGGCGAGATATTGCATCCCTTACTTATGATTATGAGACGGCTATTCCTCTAACGTCGTATAAGGATTGGCTGCATAAGATTTAACGACACGGTTGGCTCAGTTTGTGAGCACTTGCCTACTGAGCTGGCGGTCCTGGGTTCGAATCCCGGCCAGGGCAAATATTTGTATGTATGTATGTATGTATGTAAACACTTTATTGTACATAAAAACAAGAAAAACACATTACAAAGGAAGAAGCATGTACAAAGGCGAACTTATCCCTTTAAGGGATTTGTGTGATGAACTCGAATATTTGTGCTTGAGTCATGGATGTTATCTATATATGTATTCATATATTATGTATATTGTCGTCTAGTACCCATAGTACAAGCATTGCTTAGTTTGGGACTAGATCGATTTGTATAAGATTGTCCTTTAATGTTTATTTTATAAGATGATATGTATATATTCTACACCAACTTGCCATTTGAGTAAAAAATCACCAGCTAACGAACGCTGCAGTGAATGCCCGGGGGCATTGAATAAATTAGAGAGCACCTGAAGAAAACATTCGATGACAACCAGATAACTAATGTGCAAATTTAATAAATGAATTGGTACAGACCGGTTCACTATCGCCACGCCATTCAAGTTCTTCCATCTGATGAATTTGTCACAACAAAATGATTTGACGTCAGTTTGGATGAGACACTTCAATCAAGATCCAATGGAAACCTTTTTTGGCTGTATCCGAAGCCATGGCTGTCGAAATACATCACTTACTTGCGCTGGTTTCTAATCAGTATTTCGTCGGGGACAGTGCAATACCGCGTAAGTAACAAGTGTAGATACGAATCAATATTCAAACAAATGCTAAGTATTTTATTGAAATGAGGACTTTATTGACAGCTTTTATTTACGCGGTATTGCACTATCCTCGACGATTTGCATGATTATAGTTAACAATTTAAGTAGTGTTCACTCTCCGTATTTTTTTTTTTATATAATTAAAAATAGCCTGTCCAGGATATTTTTAGCAAACCCATTCTTAATATATTTTCTACTATACTAAATTACAACATGTGGGACTAGAGGTTAACGCGGCAAAATGCGATTTTTCCCCGCAGCCCTGAATCATCCGGTTCTTTCCAATCTTTTAGCGCTATGCTTCCCGGACTGAAACAAATAACACCGGGCTCATTTAGTCTTTTGGGAGCGCCAATTTTTCCCGTAGCCATCCCCGAGGCCTTTGAAGAACGTAGGCAGCTTCTGTCGACTGCTAGGGATAGGCTGGGAGACCTGCCGGCCCACGTAGCACTGGTCCTTTCGCGGTCCCGAAGCTTACTTACTTTCTGCGCACCGTACCTGCTTGGCTCTGCCCCGAGGACATGGACTCCTTCGTTCTATCTTAAAGGAGTCAATGAAGGTCATACTCAATGTGTCTCTCGACGTCTGCCCCGAGGACATGGACTCCTTCGTTCTATCTTAAAGGAGTCAATGAAGGTCATACTCAATGTGTCTCTCGACGTGAGTCAGTAGCAGCAGGCTTCTCTCCCTATCCGTAACGGTGGACTCGTCATTCGGCGTGCTCGGGATGTGTGCTTACTGCTTACCAGCCTTCTTGGCATCGGCGAGCGGAGTCGTGGATCTTGTTTCCCAAATTTTCGCTTTGGACCAGGACAAAGCAACCATTCCGTACGCATCCGAGGCGCAGGCTGCTTCGATGGCTCTCAACTCAACCCGGGCGCAGCACTACCGGATAAGCCGGAGCGTCAGCGGTCAGGGGATGAAGTGGGTGTGTAGTGCGTAGTTGACAGTCTGTTGGAGAGTGCTTTGGGTGTGGAGAGGGCGCGACTAAACAGTATCGAGTAGTGTTGGGTTCCTCCCTCGTGTTGGGTTACACCTCATTTGTCCTACTCATTTCATTATTTTGTCGCAACACTTCATTCTGTATAATTGTCCTACTTCATACCTCGCGAGGTACTCACTTATTCACACACTCATTTGACTCATTGTATGCGCCTCACACAACACTTCGCGACGCGAGTCATGCTTCAAACGTTTATACGCTGTATACCAGATTATCAGTGTGTCAGTTTCGCAAAGTGGCAGATTAGCAAAATGCCAGATTACCAGAATGACAGTTTCGCAAAATGCCGGATTAGCAAATTGTCAAATTAGCAAAATGCCAGATTAGCAAAATGCCAAATTAGTAAAACGCCAGATTAGCAAGATGTCAGATTAGCAGAATGCCATATTGATCTCTCACACGACATTTCTGTATTAGGCAGATACCCTTGAGTTGCGGTGGGTTCATTTTCATTAATATCTGCCATAGTCTAAATACCTCTTAAATTTATATAATTTTCTTATACATTAAATAATGTGTTGAAAAGCATCCTTTTATAATACCAACTAAAAGGTGCCTGCGACGTCGTCCGCGTAAAACTTTTTATCTGTATTCGGATAAAAAGTATCCTATGTGTATCTTTGGATGTCCTTTGCTATGCCTACACCAAGATTGGTTAAAATCTATCCAGCCGTTTTGGCGTGATGAGTGGACGAATAAAACATCAGGCTGGCACCTGCCAGCGCTGGTTGATCAACATAACTCTATTCAGGAAAACCGTTTGGGACACCATACGGAGCGGACGCGTATTCTTAGCCTCTCCCGATCTGTATTCTCTCTGTATTGGCATCGTAAAAACCCGGCCAAAACAATACAGTCACGAGACAAAGACAAGGCTCGACCAGATGTTTGCATGGTTGCCTGTTAAATTTGTACCTTTCCTCCTGTCTATCTTTAAAATATTTAGTTACTAAGTAGATAGTCTAGTGTTTGGTGCGTCTATATTACTCGGCCATTCTGTGAGTGTTGATCAAGTGTGCGCGATTCCGAGTCCATAGTACCTCTTCATGCGGTGCAAATCAGATGTGTGGCGCCTCACACGTGCGAGTCACACGCCCGGAACCCCTGTCGCGCTCTCCACGCCACAGCAGCTTAATTTGGTGAGACCGTTCCATTTCCTAATGCCAATTGCAATAATTTTGTACTCCTTGTCTACGTCCTGGCTATCCTGGCCCAACACGAGAAAGGTTAGGCGAGGCCAAGGGATACGGTTTAAGCTAAAACCAGTACCAAGTTTAGATGGACGTAGGGCCAAGCACGGCCCATATCGTAACTTTCTTTAACTAACGTCAATTATGCATATTTGCTTGGAATCCAGGCCACACTTCATTAACCTCTACCTGTGGACCAACGTAATATAGTACGACCCAGCCGTCTCATGGTATACGGCACCCCGCAACAACATCGGGAGTCGGTTGCAAAATATATACAATGAATGTCATTTAATCTGTAGGCACGGCAGTGCCCCCGCCAAGTCGGGCAAACGCGCTTGCCGGCACACCGTAACATCCTTTTCTCGAAGCCATTCAGGCCATTTTCAAACCCCCTGTATTTCGTCGTGGACAAAGCTAGAAGCCTGAATTTTTTGTGACCAGGAGGGCATAATATAACTTAGGCATATTCCAAATTACATTCATTTTGAACCAGTAGTTTAGGAATTATTGCCAGTCAAAGTTCCTAAATTTTGTCACTCACTGATTCACTGATTCACTGACTCATTTACCTACATACGATCATACGAATTCTAAGTTACTTCTAGCAGACGCACAAGCTTGAAATGTTGAGCTCTTAGTGTACAAATCATCAGAAAACCGGATACGTCCACTATCCTCCCCTGTATATATTTACACAATTATCTGTCTATTTCCTTTCTGGCTCGATGCTAGTATTCTTGTCGGATCTCTCCCATCGGTCCTCATCCTGACTGCAAAGCACAGACCACCCCCACTAGACGGAGCATGTAAAACGACCCGCGCGCACCAACGATATGGTACGGCAGAACATTAAAGTATGAACACGGCGGCCATCGTTTAGTTGCGTCCTTGTTTATGATCCATGCGTACGTCAACGAAAAAAGAAATTAAATAAATAACATGGTAAATTGTAGTGTTAAGTGGTGTAGAGAGACCTCATAAACATGGACGCAACTATACGGTAGCCGCCGTGTTGATACTTTAATGTTCTGCCGTACCATATCGTTGGTGCGCGCGGGTCGCCTTACATGCTCCGTCTAGTGGGGGTGGTCTGTGCTGCAAAGTAACCTACACTCCTAACCTGTAAATTTCTGGCTCCCCGGTGCCTCGGATTCCTATCCGATCCAGCCAGTTGATCTTGCCGGAGCGGCAGAAGACGGAGGGGAACACGAGATGACCCGGATACGTGCCCTGTCTCAGAACCGAAAGCTACGGCCAGGGAATGTTAATTTCTCTATACTACCCTGAACGACTTTCGGTATTGTGCCAGTATGCGCTTTTAAGCCATTTCTTTGAGCTTGTTTGTCCCTCCCTCTCTTGCATGCTCAACGCCTCCGCGTCCTTGCAGCAGAACTGCTGGCTGGGTGTAGTCACCGAAACGAAACGAAACGAAACGAGGCTGGCACCTGCCAGCGCTGGTGCCTCCATACAAAACAAAAGGCGATCCTGATTCACTTTGGTGAGATTTTTCTCGAAACAATGACGCTTTTCTATAGAAAAGTGACTTTCAATACAAACTTAGGTTTTTATAGTAAGTTAGATAACAGTGAGTACCTAGTGTTATCTACTTGAAATTGATACTGGCTTTAATCATTTCTAATAAAGGCTTACAGGGGGTCCGGGTCATACTTCGGAGACGGCACATTTAAAGTATGTCCTCCGCCGTTCTATCAGCTGTACTGCTTGCACTTAGATCTTGAGTCTGACATTGACTCCACGAATGTCGTTCCCGTGGTATATGGTTTATTACGTAATAAGAGTCAGGAAACCTATACGAGGTTCTTTCAACTGATCGAAGACAAGTTGAAAATATCAATTTCAACATTTCAATGTGATTATGAGCTCGCTGTAATGAATGCCGTAAGTGTCATATTTCCTAACGCGAAATTATCGGGCTGTCAATACCACTTCAGTAAACCCACCCGGAATCCAAGACGGATTTTTTTTTTACTAGAATAACCACAAATTTACCACTGTTGCCGCCAAATCGTATTGAAGAATGTTGGACGCAACTTTTGCAATTGTATACATTGACTGAAGAAATGCAAAAGTTTGTCAGGTATACTTCGAAAAACAGTGGTTACGGCGGTTTGACACAAATATATTAAGTGTTGTACACGCCGAACATCGTCATCGAACCAACAACCCGTTAGAAGGATTTCACCACAGGTAAAACGTAAAAATACCAAAAAAACCCAACTTTTACAATTTTGTGTACAAGATCAATAAAGAAGCAACTTTTTATGATTACCGGACTAAACAAATACTTTTACGCCCAAATAATAAAAATCGAAGGCTAAAAGATAGCGTTTTTGATAGAAAATACGAGAAACTATTAAAGAAACTGGAAAACAATGAAGTAACGAATTTGGATTTCCTGAAAAAGATAATACATTTAAAAATATCCCTTCTATACTAACTCGAAAAGAATGAAGTATAAAGAAAATAAGTTTTTAAGGATAATTATTATTAAGTATTTAATGATGTGTTAAAACATTTATTACTTTTGTGTTTAATAAGTGTGCATGCTTTCTTAGAATAATGTGTTTATTTTCAATGAAGATTTTGTATTATTTAGTACTGTGAGTTTGTAGAAGAGCGCCCATTAGAGATTAAGACATTTTCCGTGGGACTTGGTTCTGTCATGCAGACAATATGTGCTTATTCGACATGTTTTCGTAGATCCGAAAAGTGTGGTAGTCACTTCGTATGGCGGAGTATGTATTAGTAGTCACTTGGAGATATATTATGACATCATAATTTTTTTTTCAAATTTTAAAAATCTCAATATATAAATTATATATTACGTCAAACGTCCACCTCCATGCCCCTAAGAATTAGTGACAAGTCGACTACCGCACTTTTCGTGTTTTGGATTAAATAAATCAGCTTATCTGTATAACGGAAGTAAGTCGCATGGAAATCGTTATTTGAAGACTTACGATTGGGTACTCGACTACAGTGCCAAGAAGAAGTCGTAATATTTTGTCTGTAAAAACATTACTGACTGCTAATATCGAATAAGATGAAAATAATAAATAATTAGATAATTACCATATTCATATTCGCTTCATTATGTTTGTCATACAATCTGTCAGCCAGTTAGTCAGTATGTCGGTGTGTTGGTCAGTGTGATGTGAGATTATAACGATAGTGCGACAACTAGTGTGCGACGTATTGATTGTGCGATACTACGAAAATGCGACACTAGCAAGATAAGATAAGATGAGATGAGTTGAGACGAGACGAGTTGAGAGGAGATAAGATAAGATAACCGGAGACGATAGGACAGGGCAGGGTAGGACAAGGTAAGACAAGATATTGTTACGCCGGTAGGTTAGGTCAAAAACTTTGAACGTCATTTTCAGTGCGTTAGAAGCGTTTCCAGCAGGCTGAAAAGTCATTTCAGGCCGTTTCAGAAGATGCTCTACCACATATCTAAAGATCAAGATTTCACCCAAGTTGCCGTCGTTTTCAGACGCCTGAAACATGTTTTCAGTCCGTTTCAGGGCACCCTCTATCAGATGACGCCATAACCTGAAAACCCATTTTCAGGTGTTTTCAGGACCCCTTATGGGCCTCTGAAGCACAAATCGTTATATGGCGAAATATCCGGTAGGAGTGACATAGATAGCACTACAAGAAAGAGATAGCTATACTCGGAACATTCGAGAAGGGAGTGACAGAGAGTGCACCATTAGAGAGAGACATATGGCCTCGAATGTTCTCGGCCCTTACGCTGGACCTTACGCGCGTTCTGTATGTTGACATTGTTGACATTGTTGACACCCGGGGACAGAAAACGGCGCCAGGAGGAAGTGTGGGCAGTTATGCAGGAGTATGGACAACGGAGATAAGTGTTTCAAGGTGAGAAACGTGCGTCTCTCCGTGAGGTCACCGGATATAATCTGGTGAGTGTTCATGCTATTATTAACGATGTTTAGCTACATGAGTGTGGAACTATGGGGATAGAGTTCCACTAATGGCAGGTTCGATGAGTCCGATCTGGTAAACTGGACTGGGGTGGCCCGGCTCCACCAAAGCGTGTGTATCGGAAGCACACGGGCAGCCATTGTAGCACAAATCGATTATGAGTTGGCGCTGATGGAGGACCTATTAGGGGATGATTAGGAGGGTCCTTTGGGGCCTTTGATAGGCACCCTTTCCAGTGGCACAGTCGAACGCACATGAGGGTAGCAACCCACCAATGGGACGCCGCAAGTCGACGTCATCTGATGCGAACTGGGGCGCTATGCTCCCTGACATTAAATCCCCCCTTTCGTGAGGTGCCAAGGTTCTTTGACCAAGAGTCAGGATCAGGAAGAGACTGGAAGTATAATAATATAATCGATCTTGCTAGGAATGAGCAGCCAGCACGGAGATTCATTTCTAGTGATGCATACGTAGCGCACGCCTGCCGGACCTGCGTGCTTCGGCGCACGCAACCCCGCGTCCCGGCGCTGGGAGATCTGCCGCGAGCCCGCGTCCAGCCGTGTCAACGCCCCTTCACCTACACAGCGACCGACTACTTTGGTCCTGTGTGGGTCACCGTCGGCCGCCGCAGGGAAAAGCGCTGGGTGGCGCTCTTCACGTGCCTGTCAACGCGCGCCGTGCATCTCGAGACAGTCCACACGCTCTCCACTGACTCCGCTATCATGGCCTTGCGGCGGCTGGCCGCGAGGCGCGGATGGCCCGCGCAAATCTGGAGCGACAACGCGACCTGCTTCCGGGCCGCGGACCACGAGCTACGGGTGGCCTAATACGCGGAGTGGCTGCCTGCGCTACGCGACTACGGGCTGTACCGCGGCCTGGACTGGCGCTTCATCACTCCCGCCCGGCGCACCTAATCAAGGCGGTGCCTGGGAACGACTGGTGCGGTCTGTAAAGACCGCGCTAACGGCGACGCTACACACGCGGGCACCGAAGGAAGAGGTGTTCGCCACGCTGCTCGCCGAGGTCGAGCAAACAGTCAACGCTCGGCCACTCACCCTAGTGTCCGTCGACCCAGCCGACGACGAGGCGCTGACGCCTAATCACTTCCTGCTGGGCACGCCTACAGCAGCGCCGTCTCGTCGGGCCCTGCAGAGAAGCCGACCGACGCACTTGGCGGGCCAGCCAGGCGCTCGCCGAACTCTTCTGGGCGCGGTGGGTTCGCGAATACCTACCTACACTCGCGCCCAGACAGTCATCGCCAACGGGGACCGAGCGACGCATCAAGCCAGGCGACTACGTCGTGATAGCTGACCACACGCTGCCGCGCAACGTCTGGCCGAAGGGGATCGTCGAGGCGACGCATCCGGGTCCCGACGGAGAGGTGCGCAACGTCGAAGTCCGCACCAAGGGAGGAGTTTTTCGCCGGCCTGCAAGAAAACTAGCTGTCCTCCCCTTGCAACCCGAGCCTACGCGGGAGCTCGGCGGGGGGAGCTCTGTTACGGACAGCTAGGCGAACTTAGATAATAAATAAATAAATAATATATATGTATAGGTTAGGCGAAATTAGTATTAAGACAAAATAAATAATATATCCCTATGTAGTGGCCAGTTAGCGACTACACTTGTAGTTATGGGTAGTTGTAAGTTGATGGAGTGCGATGAAAGATAGTTAAAGTTTATAGAAAATATGTTGAAAGAACGTAAAGATACAGTGAAGTTAATAGTTGATTGCTCTTTCTCTATATGCGTAAAAGTGGTCGTTGTTTCGTAATGCACACTTCTTTTATAACCTTACATATTACTAATATTCGTTGCCGTGCAACTTAAAGTAGGTCGCAAGTAAGCATGAGGAAATGTACGGTGATGAAACCGTACATATTGGCAACCCTTAAAGAAAAGAAAAGAAAAGAAAGAAAATTGTTGAGAGAAAGAGAAACCATCACAAAGTGAATAATTAATTAATCAAATTCGAAGGCTACGTTGTCAGCAGAGGCGTGGTCTCGACGATGGCGTTCCGCTTGACTCGTCGAAGGCTTTGGTTCTTTCTCTCGTAGAGTTCTTGTTGGTGGTATGGTTTGCATTTCGATGTCTTCGTAATGTCGCTTTTTTGGCTTGAGCGAACATTGGCTCCGTGACGTACGTTTCATACAAAGGAAACGTCGCTTCACAGCCCACACGACGAATACAGTTATGGCTATCCATAACAACAGATAGCTAATAGTATATTGGTGGATGTCGTGACTGGAGATGTTTGATGGTAGCGCTTGTTCATGCTTGTACTGCCCTGTTAGTCTTCTATCAATTTCTGCTTCTTCTGAGTGCTCGAAAGTTGTGGGCGATATTTTGTAGGAAGTTAAGTTCACAATTCGGTTGACGGATGAGTTGACGACCGGTACGTTGATGTTGTAGTCAATTTGAATTTTGCTGTTAAATTGATTGTGAGAATGAATTGTGAGGTGCGAAGCTTGTAGTACGCACCCTTGCGGCAATGTTACGATCCCGGACGATGTCATAGTATGAGCTGTGACGTCATTCTCACATATGGTTCGTAGTGAGCAGGTGTTGCAACAAACTGCAAGCCAAGTGTTTATTGCATGAAGTTCAATCCACTCGTCCTTGCATGACGTATTTATTACGTCACACGGCGTGGTGTAGTGATGCCCGAGCAGTTTTGCTTCGCACGAGACATTGTTATTGTTTAAGTTATAAACAGGTAGGTTCTTATTACATATGTATATGTCTGGCCTTTGTTGTATGCATTGTTTGAATAGTTCTTCAGTTAGTGAAACGTAAATATTCTTTCTGAAGTTTACGCCGATGTATTTGGAAGTAGTTATTATAATTGCAGTTCCCATGGTGGACTTCACAGGCAATGGTATAGCTTGGTAGAATGTGAAGTCTTCGTCAGAGATGAGTGGTATGTGAATCTCAAACAGGAAGTAGCTGTCTGTCACACGTGCCTTGACATAAAGTAGCTTGTAGAGATCCTTAATATCTTCTCTTATGTTTTCTACCGGAAGAGACAGTGTTCTCGGCAGCCGGCCGGAGATGGCGCTGAGCTGCTTGACCAAGTTGACTGGCGTGACGAGATGTACATCTATGTGGCCTTTGGAAATGTCCGTTAGTGTGTTGAACAGCATTTCTTGAACACTTCTCAGATTGTTTATTAGCAAATATGCGGCTAATGACGCAGAGTTAAAGTAGCTGGTTGCCATCTGTTGTAAATATCAAAATATATGACTACTAGCGCCATCTGTGGCACATTAGGTAAACCATACTTTAAAACAATAAATGTCAGTTGCAAACTGCATGCGCAGATAAAACGTTGTTTTATTTTAGGTTATGGGCCCAGTATCGCTAAAGTGTGGATTAAGAACTAGTTTTTGTCAGAATTATCAGTGTGATGGACAATAGACTAACTGTTTCGCGGTCGATCGGACTAATATCCAAGTGAAGTGAAATAAGACTGTATAAATTGCCGTTTGAACTGACCGTTATGGCTAGCTCAAGTTATTTGATTAGTGTACCCAAATTACGGGGTCGCGAGAATTACTGTGAGTGGAGTTTCGCTGCGGAGAATTTTTTGATATTGGAAGGAATGGCTAAGTGTATAAAACCAGAGCCTAACCAAGCACCAGCAGCCGCAGATGATGCGCAAACAAAGGCCAAACTTATTTTAACAATTGACCCATCTATCTATGTACACATTAAAAACGTCAGTACATCGAAAGAATTATGGGAAAAGTTAAGGACGCTCTTTGATGACTCAGGATTTACAAGGAGAATCAGTCTTCTGAGAAATCTTATATCTGTGCGTCTTGAGAATTGCACCTCGATGACATCCTACGTTACTCAGATTGTCGAAGCGGGTCAAAAACTGGCGGGTACGGGCTTCGCTATAAGTGATGAATGGATAGGATCCATCATGCTTGCAGGTTTGACTGAAAAATATATGCCAATGATAATGGCGATCGAACATTCGGGCATCGCCATTACAACGGACGCCATTAAGTCTAAATTGATGGACATGGAACCGGAAACAAATGAAGTTAACAACGCTTTAGCATGTTTTCGCAATCAGAATAGCCCACATACAAAAAATTACAAGTCTATGGCTAGAAAAAATGGCGCGGGTGAGCAGAAATCGACACCTGTCAAAGGAAAGCAGAATGTCAAATGCTACTCATGTAAACAATATGGACATTATCGTAATCAGTGTGAAACGAATTATTCTTCTAAGAAGACGAATGCGAAAGAAAGTAAATTCACGAATGCGTTTAGTGCCGTATTCTTTAATGGAAATTTTCATAAAAATGAATGGTACGTCGACTCGGGCGCAAGTTCCCATTTGACAGCGAATCAACATTGGGTGATCAACGCGTGTTATTCTGGTTTCGCAAAAGAAATTCTTGTCGCTAATCAGGATTCAGTACCCGTTGTATGTTGCGGCAATATAAAAATCAAAACGTCAACTGAAGATTGCGATTTTAATGTAACTGTTGAAAACGTGTTGTGTGTTCCCAGTCTGAGAACTAACCTCTTATCAGTAAGTCAGTTGATAAGCCAGGGCAACAAGGTGCATTTCACTAGCAATGGATGTGAAATATTGAATAAGCAGAATGTTTTAGTAGCAACAGCATCACTAATAAATGGAGTGTATAAACTGGATATGCCTACTTGTTTATTGGCTTCAGTGGTGGAATCTCCAGAGCTTTGGCACCGTAGATTGGGACATGTTAACAGTAATAACATGAATAAAATGCAGACTGCTGTAGAAGGAGTGATGTTGAACAACAGGGCTGATATTAGCAAGAGGAATTGCGTTGTGTGCTGTGAAGGAAAGCAAAGTCGTTTGCCTTTTGCTCATGAAGGCAACAGGAGTACTGAGCTGTTAAACATAGTGCACTGTGACATCTGTGGACCCATGGAAGATGTTTCTCTTGGAGGATCAAGGTATTTTCTCCTGTTTGTTGACGACTACAGCCGCATGACATATGTTTATTTCTTAAAAAATAAAAGTGAAGCTTTTGAATGTTTCAAAGAATATAAAGCAAAAGTAGAGAATTTGACCTCAAGTACAATAAAGATTCTCAGGAGTGATAACGGCAAAGAATTTTGCAATAATAATTTTGGTAATTATTTAAAGAAAATGGGAATAACGCATCAAAAAACAAACCCATACACACCTGAACAAAATGGGCTTTGTGAGCGCATGAATAGATCAGTTGTAGAGAAAGCCAGATGTCTTTTGATTGAAGCCAAACTTGGTAAAGAGTTTTGGGCTGAGGCCATTAATACTGCTGTCTATTTACAGAATCGCATTGTAAAAACTGGACTGAATAATTGTACACCATATGAGCTGTGGACGGGCAAGAAGCCAGATCTAAACCATATCAGAATATTTGGAAGCACTGTCATGAAACATATACCCAAGGAGAAAAGGCAGAAATGGGACAAGAAATCTGAAAGATGTATTTTAATAGGTTTTCCTGAGGATGTAACAGGATACAGATTGTATGATCCAGTGAGACGAGCAATCACAACCAGTCGTGATGTTATTATCATGGAAAACAATCCTTACCAGGATAATACTATTGAGGTGGTTGATGTCGAGCTAGTATGCCAAGAACAAGTGGGAGACCAGTCAAGCAGCGGCAGTCAACTCAACTCAGTATGCCAAGATCCAGTGGGAGAGCAGTCAAGCAGCAGCAGTCAACACGACTCAGTATGCCAGAATCCAGAAGGAGATCAGTCAGGCAGTGTCAGTCAACTTGACGACTCGTTTGCTTCTGTCGAGAGCATTAACAATGCTGATGAAACTTATTTGCCTACTCAGAATATGTCGTCTGACGAAGACTTGCATACAGAAGTCAAAGAAAAAGTCTTACCAACAAGGGTAAGAAAAGTACCTGATAGATATGGCTTCATGTGTGCAGAGCAGTGTGAATCTGATACCCAAGAGCTCACCTTTGAAGAGGCACTGCAGGGGCCGGAGAAGGAGTATTGGGAACAGGCTGTTAAAGAAGAATTGCAAAGCTTCGAAGACAACAGTGCTTGGGAAGTGGTAGATGCTCCAAATAACGGTACTATTGTTAAGTGCAAGTGGGTGCTAAAAAAGAAATATGCAAGTGATAATAGTGTGCGCTATCGGGCAAGGCTTGTGGCTAAAGGGTGTACACAAAAGTTTGGTGTTGATTATGAACAGACATTCTCACCGGTAGTGAGGTATACAACATTGAGGTTACTGTTTGCATTGTCTGTGCAATTAGATTTAGATGTTATTCACCTGGATGTGAAAACTGCATTTTTAAATGGGGACCTGGAGGAGACCATATATATGCAAAAACCAATGGGTTTTAATTGTATGGATGAAAAAAAGGTTCTGAAACTTAAAAAAGCTATATATGGGCTCAAACAGGCATCCCGGGCATGGCACAAAAAGGTGGATAACTGCATGATAGCCGATGGATATATTAAATCTAAATATGAACCATGTTTGTATACGAAAATTGTTGATGGTAAACAAACCATAGTAACTTTATATGTTGATGATTTCTTTGTTTTTTCAAATGACCAACATGAAATGAGTCATCTTAAACACATGTTAAGTAATAATTTCGATATCAAAGACTTAGGCTGTGTAAAGGAATGTCTTGGTATGGTAGTTAATTTTAATAAACAGAATAATACTGTTACTTTAAGTCAAGAAAAGTACATTGATTTGTTACTAAATAGATTCAACATGACAGAATGTAACACTGTTAATACTCCTATGGAGATAAATTTAAAGAGTAAGAAAGAAAATGTTTCTCAATGTAATAATCCTTATCAACAGCTCATTGGAAGTCTGATGTATTTGGCTGTCCTTACACGACCTGATATAGCATATTCAGTTTCATATCTCAGTCAATTTAATAATTGTCATACAGAAGAACAGTGGGCTTACGCTAAGAGAATATTAAAATATCTAAAGAAAACTAAAGATGTAGGTTTGAAATATTGTAAAAATATAAAAAATAACATAGAGGGTTATGTAGATGCAGATTGGGGTAGCGACAGTAATGATAGGAGATCATATACAGGTTTCTGTTTTACTTTGTCAGGAACTGCCATTTCATGGAATTGTAGTAAACAAAAATGTATTGCACTGTCAAGCACAGAGGCTGAATATGTATCAATTTCAGAAGCATGCAAAGAGGCAGTATATTTGCGAAATTTACAGTTTGAAATTACCAAGAAAATGTATAAAATAAGTTTATATAACGACAGCCAGAGTGCTCAAAAACTATTAGTAAATCCTATATTTCACAACAGAACTAAACATATTGATGTAAAGTATCATTTCTGCAGAGACATAATTAATAAAAATATTGTTCAAGTTTATTATTTATGTACATCAGAGATGCCTGCAGACTTACTCACAAAGAGCTTAGGAATGTCAAAGCATTATAAATTCATGAATGCTTTAGGTATAATTAAAGTGTAACTTATGTTATGTCATTCTGTTACTTTGTTTGTAGTCATACTTTGAGTGGGAGTGTTGTAAATATCAAAATATATGACTACTAGCGCCGTCTGTGGCACATTAGGTAAACCATACTTTAAAACAATAAATGTCAGTTGCAAACTGCATGCGCAGATAAAACGTTGTTTTTTTTTACTGCTTCTAGTGTGGACTCGACCTTCGCGAAGTTGGCGTTAGTGTTGTTCATAAAGTCGTCTATTACATGAAATTGGCGTTTGATGTTCTCTTCTGACTTTTTTAGGACGGTGTTTTCGAGTTCTACGATTGAAGTTTGATTTTGAATAAGTTCGAGCAGGTAGTTTTCATTGTTCTTCACAGCTTTTATGTCATTTTGGTACTTGTCTGCAAACCTCTGGTCTAGGATCCCAAATAGGCTGTTAGCTACGTAGCCTACTCCGTCGATCAGACCACGTTTCTTCCTGTCAGTCAAGTGCTTATGCGGTGCTAAAAGTAATGAGTTGTAGTAATTCAAAAGATCGGTTTCGTGATATAGTTGCTCCAATGTAGTCTTGCAGTAGCGAGGGTCTGTCATTTGACAGAGGTTGTTAATTCCGTGAAGATAATTTTCTACTCGATCACGAACAGCTTGCCAGTAGTTACTTAGGTTGTAATACATAAGTATTCCATTCGTCATGTATTATTTGCAGTTGACCCATTGTGTCATAATAAATGGGGCGCTCGGGTTCTAACGTTGTAATCTGAGCTGGTGTAGTATTGCCGGCGTGTGACTCATTAATGAATCCGCACATAATAATTAGTGATGTAAATAATGTTATCAGCGTTCGTTTTGCGAGTTTGTTTTGGCGCGCCGGTTTTTTCGTGTTGGGTTCTGTATCTATTTTTTGAGGTTTCTTGATATCTTCATAGTTAGTTTCGATGGGAAGTGGCGATAGTTTGACGATGGGACGTTTAGTAATTCCTGATTTTGTTTTTATAGTTATGTTGTTATGGTGGCAACACTATTAAGATCTATATGTACATTGTCTATGCTTGGTCTTACGAATAAACATGTCGTCTTAACGTGAGTCTTCTTTTAATTAAATATCACAAGTCATCGTCGATACCTTACATGGTGTCAGAAGTAAAAAAAAGTGGTCTCTCAGCTTAAAATAAGTGGTCATGGCACAGCAAGTTCCCAATCCAGTCGCGCAGAGAAAACCCCCTATGGGCATGGGGTGCGCGCCCATGTGCTCCACAGGAAACATGGCGGAGAATTGGAAGAAATTCGTCCAATCTTTTAAACTATATCTACGTGCATCGTCGTTAGATGCAGAGTCTGATGCGAGAAAGGTGGCGCTTTTCCTACATCTCATTGGTGAACAAGGCATGGAAATTTTTAACTCGTTCCAAAGTGACGACGAAAAAATTACATATAAAGAATTGCTGGAACTGTTTAACGGCTATTTTGTGCCTAAAGCAAACATAACGTACGCGTGTCACGTATTTTTCACGTGCAAGCAAGCTGAAAACGAATCCCTCGAAGAATTCGTAACCAACTTAAGAGCAAAAAGTCAACCGTGTAAATTTGAGACACTGCAAGAGCGACTCATAAAGTCTATGTTTATTTGCAATATGCATAGCAAATATAATTTCATACGAGAAAGGCTGCTCATGCAGGACGATCTTAAACTGGATGCAGCATTGGAGCTGGCAAAGGGCGCAGTTATTGCGAGAAACCAAAGCGCGTCCATGCAAGGAGAGCATGACACAGAGGCGGTGATGTACGTAAATCGGTCTCGTCCCCAGTCAACACACCGCCCCCAGTCGGCACACAGGTCCCAGTCAGCATACAGATCAAAGTCAGCGCAGAGGTCACAGTCATCACATAGGTTTCAGTCGCAGAGGTCACACCCGGCACAACAAAGGTGTGGTAGATATGGACAAGTGCATCGGTACAAGTGTCCAGCTGTAAATGTGAAGTGTCATAAGTGCAATAAAGTAGGTCACTATCAAAAAATGTGCCGTTCTGTTCAAGTGAACTACATAGAGTCAGCGGAGGACAATAATGATCAAACTAATTTTTTCATTGGTCACATTAAATCAGGACAGTCATCACAGTCAGACTGGCTAGTGAATATTTATGTAAATAACAAGGAGATCAACTGTATTTTGGATACAGGAGCTGATGCAAATGTCATGTCAATCAATGTATACAATAGTTTGGATGTTAAAAACAAATTAGTTAACTGCCAAGCTAAACTGACATCCTATAATGGTAGTACAATAGAAGTTATAGGTGAACAAATGTTAAAATGTAGTGTATCTGTCAGTAACTCTTGCATTACAAAAAATATAAAATTTATTATAGCTAATGTGTCATCACCTACTGTTTTGGGGAAAGATACATGCTCAGAACTAGGTTTAGTCAAAAGGGTGTTTAGCATTGAACAACCATGTCAGTCAAGTCAGTCATTAAATTTATTTATTTATTTTTATTTAAACTTTATTGCACAAAATACATAAGTAAAAGTACAAATGGCGGACTTAATGCCATGAGGCATTCTCTACCAGTCAACCACAAGGTCAAACAGAGACATTATAGGTGCGGGAAGGGTGTACAACAATACGTGTATACACACGATGCAAATATCGAAACAAAACAAAAAAAAAACACTAGTTACGTTGATAAATACATAATTATGGGAATATATATAATATTTATTTATACTATATATATGAGTATGAATATATATGAATATGGATTATATATATATATATAGGGTACCTGCTGTTAAATGACTACGACGAGATTTACCTAATGTTGAAGATTTTCCAAAAGGTGCTTGCGCACCAGGCGCTTGAAAGAGAGCTTGTTCTCAGCTTGACGTATACAGAGGGGAAGGGCATTCCAGAGATGAATTGCCTGCACTGTGAACGAATTGCCCATGGCGCCAGAGCGATGGGGAGGAACGGAGAGTAGTAGTTTACGGGAGGTACGGAGCTCGCCGCCTGGCCGGGCACTTACGAACTGAAACTTTGATCTGAGGTAATCTGGTGCCACAGGGTCATAAAGAATAGAGAAGAGAGTACACAAAATCCTTAGCGACCTACGCTCGCGAATCGGAAGCCACTGCAGCTGTCGACGATACGCGGAGACATGATCATATTTGCGTAGCCCAAAAATAAAACGGATACAGTTGTTCAGGAGCCGGTCTAGTCTGTCCAAAAGTCCTTGGGTTACATTAGTGTAGCACACATCCCCATAATCTATCACCGGCAGCACCAAAGTCTGTATAAGGAGTCTCTTTGTACTTACCGGGAGGAAATGTTTAAATCTGTAAAGAGATCGTAACGTACATGTAACTCTACGACAGACCTCAGACACTTGCGGCTCCCAACTAAGGCCACCATCAATTATTAAGCCCAGGTCTTTCACCTGCGCGTCAAAAGGGATCACTATGTTCTCGAAACAGACTGGTGACAATTGCGTCAGAGTTAAATGAGCATAGTCAAAGTCAAATAAATGTATCTTTGCCTGAAAAGATAGTCAATCAGTCAGAAGTTAATACTTGTCAAAGTCAAAACAATGTCAGTTGTCAGAGTACACCATTGAATGGGAAGCCTAAATGTCAGTCGAGTCAGTCAAATCTGTCAAAGTCAGTTCAGCTTGATATCTCTAAATGTCAGTCAAATGAAACAAATGTGTTAACAAATCATATGTCAGTGCCTCAGTCAAATGTTAATCAAATAATGCAGTGTAATCAAATGTCACAGTCACAAAGTGATATTAATATGTCACACTTACAGTCAAATACTTACGTCAAAAATCTACTTACCAAATATGAGCATGTGTTTGTCGGTCTAGGTTGCTTGCCAGGGGAGTGCAACATACAAGTCAATCCAGGGATTCCACCTAAAATAGATGCTCCAAGGAAGGTACCATTTGCATTGTATCCCAGGCTGCAGCAAGAATTGAACAAGATGGAGCAGATGGGTGTCATCACTAAGGTCACGGAACCAACAGACTGGGTGAGTTCTCTTATTCTTGTTGAGAAAAAGAATGGTCAGTTGAGAGTCTGCCTTGATCCAAGGAATCTAAACCAGGCAATTTGTCGAAGTCATTATCCTATACCAACTGTTGACATGATGCGTGCCAAGGTTGCTGGTGCCAAGTATTATTCAACTTTGGACGCTAGCAGTGGGTTTTGGATGTGTTGTCTTAACGAAGAGAGTTCATACCTCACAACATTTAACACTCCATTCGGCAGGTATAGGTTTAAACGGCTACCATATGGTATCAATTGTGCGCCAGAATATTTTCACAGAATAATGACTGAAATATTTGGTGATATACCTGGAGTGACGGTTTATAGTGATGATTTATTGGTCTCAGGCTCAACTATAGAGGAGCATAATGAACGTCTTAAAATTGTCTTTGATAGGGCACAAAAACAAAATGTCAAATTTAATAAAGGAAAATGTTCATTCGCAGTCACACAAGTTAAATATTTGGGTCACATCTTCTCAGAGGAAGGAGTGACTCCAGACATGGATAAAATCAGGGCCATTAATGAAATGCCGTCACCGACTTGCACCAAAGACTTGCAAAGGTTTTTGGGCATGATTAATTATCTAGGCCCATTTATTAGTAATTTAGCAAGTGAAGTTGGTCCTTTAAGGGACTTGTTAAAAAAAGATTCTGTCTTTATATGGAATGACAATTATGAAAAAGTTTTCAACCGTCTTAAAAACCTAATTTGTCAGGCCCCAGTGTTAGCACATTTTAATGTAAAGGCACCTATAGTTTTATCAGTAGACTCTAGCAGTACAGCTGTTGGTGGAGTATTGTTGCAAAATAACCACCCTATATATTATGTGTCCAAAACTTTAACTGCTTCACAGCAAAGAATGGCTCAAATTGAGAAAGAGCTTTATGCAATTGTTTTTGCATGTGTCAGATTCCATCAATTTATATATGGCCAAACAGTTACTGTAGAGACAGATCATTGCCCTTTGATAACTCTGTTCAAAAAGCCACTCGCAGAGGTACCTACTCGTCTTCAACGAATGATGCTGAAAATTCAAGCTTATAGTCTAAATGTAGTATATAAAAAAGGTACACTTATGTTTATAGCTGACACTTTATCTAGAGCGGCTTTGTCTGAAACCAGTGTAGATGAGCTTGATGATGATATTGTAGTACATGTCAACTCACTTATCAAGTCCTTACCAGTGTCGCCTGAGCGTCTTAATTGGCTGAAAGATGCTACTAAATCTGATGAGACAATGCAAATATTAAAAAACTATTGTTTTCAAGGATGGCCTGATGTAAAAAATTTAGTTTTGCCACAGGTACAAGAATATTGGCAGTACAGGCATGATTTGCATAGTGAAGGTGATTTGCTATTTAGAAGCAGCAGTATTGTAATACCAAAAAAGATTAGACCAGACATTCTTAAAATAATACATAGTGGTCATCTAGGGATAGAGCGCTCAAAATCATTTGCTCGAGGAAATGTATTTTGGCCTTTTATGTCAAGTGACATTAAAAACTTAGTCGAGTCTTGTCCAACCTGCCTTTCACACAGAAATTCAAATCCGCCTGAACCTTTATTGTCTCACAAGTTGTCAAGTCTTCCATGGGAAAAAATTGGAATTGACTATATGTCTTACAATAATAAAACATATCTAGTAGTTGAGGACTATTACTCAAACTACATTGAAGTTTGTCAAGTTAGTACTACTAGTGCTAATATTCTAATAAAGACTTTAAAACCTATTTACAGCCGTTACGGTATTCCTGTTGAGATTGTAACTGACAATGGCCCGCCTTTCAACTCTACTGAGTTTAAACAGTTTAATCTTGAATGGGGTATTAAACATACCACCTCTAGCCCATACTTACCCAGGTCAAATGGTCTTGTTGAGACAGGGGTTAAGATATGTAAGAAAATATTTGTTAAATGTGATGAGTCCGGCTGTGATCCCTACCTAGCACTTCTCCAATACAGAAATACTCCGAGAGGTAATCTAGCCTCTCCGGCACAATTGCTAATGTCTCGTAGTCTCAGGACTCAATTACCTACGCTTGCAGAGAAATTACGTCCTAAAGTAGTCAAGTTTGCAGAACATATAGAAAACAAAAAAATAAATCAGGAAAAGGTAGAGAAGTATTATAATAGAAAAACAAGAGCATTACAGGAACTTAGGAAGGGAGACAGTATTTATTTTAAAACTAGGCCTGAAGGTAAGTGGGTGCCAGGAGAAGTCAGGGATGTCTGTGCAGAGCCCAGGTCCTATGTTGTTGGTAATTCAGAAGGGTTTGTCGGAAGAAGAAATAGGCAGCATATCCTGCTACCAAAATTAAGGTCAGTATCTCCAGAACCTGTGCAGGTCACACCCTCATGTTCAACACCTCATGCAAACCATTGTCAGGCTACTCCGGTTACACCACAGCTCCAGTCACCTCAGGTACCCGCAGCAACTACACCGACTACAACACAGGTTTATACTAAATCCAGGTCTGGTCGAATAATTAAACCACCACAGAAGTTAGACCTGTAACTTAGGCGACTGTGATAAATGTAGGCTTGTGATCCTTATATCATGTCTTGTAATCCTTATGTAATATGTTGTAATTTAATATTAACTTTTATTATGTTAAGTACTTAGTACTAGTTACTTTTATTGAATAAGGGGGATGTTATGGTGGCAACACTATTAAGATCTATATGTACATTGTCTATGCTTGGTCTTACGAATAAACATGTCGTCTTAACGTGAGTCTTCTTTTAATTAAATATCACAAGTCATCGTCGATACCTTACAGTCACTCTTACGTAACCGTCGCTACCTGGGTGGGTTTCCAATACACGTCCCATTGCCCATTTTCCAGGTGGCAAGTTATTGTCCTTCACCAGGACTACGTCACCTTCTTTTATGTTTTTAGTAGGTTTGTTCCACTTGCTTCGTGTTTGAAGTTGTGATAAGTATTCATTTGCCCAGGACTTCCAGAATTGTTGATGCATGTGCTCGAGGAGTTGCCATCGGCGTCGCAAGTCTATGGTTTTTTCGTCACTGTGGTCAGACAGTGGTAGCGACAACGTAGGACCCCCGGTTAAGAAGTGACCAGGTGTTAGACAGTTGTAGAACTCTTCAGGGTCTTCAGTTAGAGGGCACAACGGTCGCGAGTTCATGCAGGCTTCGATTTTTGTTAAGTGTTGCAAATTCCTCGTATGTTAGTTTTTGGTCTCCTAGCACCCGTCTGAGATGATGCTTCATTGACCTGACAGCTCTTTCCCAGATACCTCCAGCTGTAGGCCAGGCTGGGGCGTTAAAATGCCACTGCACTTCTTGTTTCCCCATCTCGTCGAAAAATTCAGGCGGTAGAAAAAGCCTTCGTACTCGTTTTTTAATGTTCTGGCAGACCCAATGAAATTTGTGCCGCAGTCAGAGTACATGTGCTTTGGCACCCCACGTCGAGAGCAAAGTCTTTGGAAGGCAGCGAGATTCGGTGCTCAAGTCAGAAACTAGTTCAATGTGTACGGCCTTTGTGGTCATACACACGAATATAGCGACGTATCCTTTCGATGTCTTCACTCCTCTTCCTTTATTCAGTTTTATTTCCACAGCTCCCGTGAAATCAACGCCGGTGTGGGTGAATGGTTTAGAAGGGGTAACTCGTTGCTCCGGTAAGTCGGCCATTAGTTGATAGTTTTCAGTTGGCTTAAATCGATGACACGGTACGCATTGTCGTAATCGCGTCTTAACAGCTCTATTGCCGCCGATTATCCAATAACGTTGCCTAATGTAGAACAAAGTTACTCGAGCTCCTCCATGAAGTGTCACTGCATGTGCTTGATCGATGATTAGTTCGGTTAGTCGTCCTTTGTTCGGTAAAATAATTGGGTTCTTCATTTTGAGAGGCAAGTTGGACTTGTTTAAACGACCTCCAAGTCTAATTATCCCCTTGCTGTCCAAGTACGGATTGAGCTTGAAGAGGCTTGACTGTTTTGTAGTCGATTGTTTCTTCATAAGTTGTTTATATTCTTGTTCGAAGGTCAAACGCTGAGCACACTTTATTATGAGCTCATTTGCCTTTGCTAGTTCGCTTGTAGTTAGGTATGCAGTGTCAGACCTTTTATTGTTACGTGCAGCTATAAAACGTAATATCCATGCTATAACTCTTGTTACACGTGTGAATGAACTTGCGACACGAGTACAAGTTGCGATAAGAGTAAGGCGCCGGCGAGTTCTAATTTTGGCAACGACTTTTTACTGGCTAGGGGTGCAACTCTAGTTTTCGCTGCGACTAGGGTGGTGACAATTTCTCCTTGCTCGTTCGTCATTTTATTATATATGACACAGGAATAGGCTTTTTCTCTCGCATCGGAAAAGCCAAAAAGTTGTATCTCGTTTTCTGTTGTACCGACCCATCGTTGTAGTTTCAAAGTTTTTATTTCTTTTAGTTCCATTTTGAATCTTGTCCAGCTGTCTTGCAGGTCTTTAGGTAGTTCCTCATCCCAAGAAAGTTGATTTAGCCAAACCCGCTGGAAGAGTAGTTTTGCTGTGGTTGTTATCGGGGCCCAAAATCCTACGGGATCATATAACCTCGAAATCTCTGAGAGTAGTACTCGTTTTGTTAGTATACTGGCTTTCTTCGAGTCCAAGTCCCAGTTGAACGTGAACGTGTCGTTGCCGGGATTCCACCAACTTGATAGTTGAAGATAGTTGATAGTAGTTGAAGATATCGCCGCGTTAAGTTGAAGTTAGTTGCTTGAAGTTGTAGTTGAATCCGTTGATTAGTAGTTGAGTTTCACTAGTTCACGACCTGAGGTCTTCTTCCCAATCCTGGATCACCGCCGTAGTTGTCGCTTAAGGAGTTCCGGGCCGGGATGGTCGCGTAGGGTAATCAATGTAATTGCACTCGAAATTACGATATTGTGCGCCTTCTCAATTCACTGGTGGAACCCGCTTGTGGGAAGCCAGCAAACCGATTCGCTACCGTAATTTAAGCACAAAAACACTAAATTACCTTGTAGGTTCGAAGGACCATTAAATGTAGTGGCCAGTTAGCGACTACACTTGTAGTTATGGGTAGTTGTAAGTTGATGGAGTGCGATGAAAGATAGTTAAAGTTTATAGAAAATATGTTGAAAGAACGTAAAGATACAGTGAAGTTAATAGTTGATTGCTCTTTCTCTATATGCGTAAAAGTGGTCGTTGTTTCGTAATGCACACTTCTTTTATAACCTTACATATTACTAATATTCGTTGCCGTGCAACTTAAAGTAGGTCGCAAGTAAGCATGAGGAAATGTACGGTGATGAAACCGTACACCCTATTTTCCTAAATGCCCTAAAAAGCGGCAATACTATGTGTATAACACTTTTTTTTTCCTAAGAAACATTATTTGTTAGAGAGCTCCCATGTATTAACTAAGATAGTTAAAAGACCACGGCGTCTGAAAGTAAACAAAGATGACTCATCCCAGTAACTTTCCACTCGCAGTCAAAGACAAAGGAGTCATGTTTGTTTACATTAGATGTAAAATTTAAGGATAAAATTTAGAATATCCTGAAACTTTGTAGTAATGTTCCTAATCTCTTAACATTATACCGGCCGCAACCTGCTGCGAGCACGACAAACAAAGAAATAACGCGGCGCGCTGCGCACGCCGCAATATGAGGGACAAGAAAGGTGTATATCTCGACCCGTGTGAGCGAGACGGACTCTGAGTCAGAACAAAGAAATAATGTAAATTTTATGTAATTATGATTAAACGGGAGCTCTCACGTCGAAATCAAATACAGATTTGTGTTCTATGAACAAACCTTGATATTAACTATAAGTTAAATTTAAGAGGAAACTTGTATTATAAGCAAGAAATGATTAAATGTAACAGAGCGGGCGTCCCTCTAGAAATGTAAACAAACCTTGAACGAATCATATAAAAGGACGCCCGTTTCTGCATAATTATTGAGTTCAAGTTCAACTTTGTAACACGTAGAGTCCCACTCCGTTAGTGCGTTAGATCCACGATCCGCCAGTACAAGTTGTAACCAGTCTCTTTCATCCAGTGTATTACCATCTTGTTAGTTAGTAGTGCGTAGTATCATCGACCCGCAGTGTTAGAAAAAGGACTAAATTAGTTAGGAATTCTTTAGTTTAAAATCGCGTTTTAATTGTGTTAATTTTGTGTGTTAATTTAGTTTACGCTCCGATCTTTAATTGTGTTAATTTGTTTTTGTGTTAAATATATATCGTTTTTCGTTTACCCTTGTTTTTCTTTTAAGTTCTACTTCTGAGCTATCGTAGATGTCAGTGTGAGGACCCGGCCGACGACGAGGCATTCCCCACAGTATCATAGAAAATATGTCCAATAGCAATGATAAATTAGAAATTAAATCTCAAATTAATTCCCTTTTAAATTCATTGGAATCTATCATTATATCACTATCACTGGACATTGATGACATAAATAATGCAATACTATTTCCAAAACTTAACGTCTTGCATCCGACTGTACTTAACCCACATCAACTATACAACGAACTGGACAAACATAGAAATAGCCTCCCTAAGCATTACGAACTTCCCGTCAGTCTCACGTGCGCGCTCATTAGTGACGCACGGTTTCTGTTGCTATCGGCGCATATGCGAGTGTCGTAAAAATGTCGAATTCGGTGCAGTGTAATTCGTGTCGAATAATTATAGACGAAATGTTGTGTTATATACAAAACAAACTCTCTGTAATAGGTGAGGAATCACTTGTGCGGTTGTGTACGTCGGCATTTACAAGTGACGAAATCCAAACGTCAAAGTCGTTATTATTCGAATCGCTGCCTACAAATAAGCGAAATGTACAGCGAAAAGGAGATGGTAAAAGCCAGCGTGACATTAATGACATTGTGCAATTAATGAGGTCTACAGATCCTGATGTGATGCCTATATTTGTGGCAAGAGAATTGGAAAAATTGCCGCCGGTGACATTCGATCACCTGGACTGTACAAAACTACTAAAGGATTTGGTGCGGCTTCAAGCTGACATGGACAACGTCAAAGTGAACTTCGCCACACTCAAGGATCTTGAAGTATTAAAGAGCGAATTGTTAGGAATAAATAGTGGATCTCCGCCGGCGCGCTTGTCTATATGTAAGGTAAACAACAGGCGCGGAGCATGGTGTATGGATAGCGGCCCTGTCGGACTATCTCATAGTTCTCATATTCATGAAACGACTGAGAAGTGTAGTGAACCTTCAGTAAAAGATCATACGTTGTCTCCTATTCAAAACGATGGTAACCTGAATTATAGATCTTTGGTACAACCGAGTGATCAATCTACCTCACAACGCATTGCAGGCGAAAAATCTACCACGGTACCGTTACTGGCCGGCGCGAACGCAGCGGGCGAGATGAGTCATTCGGGCGATCAGCTGCTTGAACATGAAACCGTTAGGGCGCCGAGTGTTAGAACAAATAGCGAATTAATTGATAAGAGGTGCGCTTCGGAATGTTCGGAACAAAAACAAATTGAAAATTTCAATATGGACGATGATGGTTACAAAACTGAGAAAAATAAGTTGAATTATCGTTACAGAGGTCAATTTGGTGTGGCAAATGACTCAGATATTAAATTTAAGGCTGCGGAACGCAAAACTCCAATGTTCATATCCAATGTGCATAAAGACACACAAGAAAAAGATATAATCGAGTACATTATGGCCAAAACAAAGGAAAGAGTATTCTTAGAGAAAATTGACATAAAAAGAAATACTGATCACAAAGCCTACAAGTTTTTCGTTAGTCCGAATAAGCTAACTCTGTTCCTGGATAAAAATATATGGCCGCAAGGTGTTAT
The DNA here is from genome assembly GCA_947623375.1 of Apotomis capreana. Lineage (NCBI taxonomy): Eukaryota > Metazoa > Arthropoda > Insecta > Lepidoptera > Tortricidae > Apotomis > Apotomis capreana. The sequence goes on along the minus strand of OX392509.1, from coordinate 23,030,820 downwards.
TTTTCGTAAGTTTGTGCATTTTCAGTACAGACGCGCGATCGGTGCAAGAACTGATAACGGCAAGCAGAACAATAGGCTTCCTCTTGTGAAGCCGCGATGAAATTTTACATGGAGTAAGATATATAGGTTCGCCAGCTTTAACTGCAGAAACGTGAAGCGATCAATAGATACGGTAAGAGAGTTGTGCCGCACCTGTCATATTGTTGCTTTGCAAGAAACATGGCTAACTCCTGAAGAGACTGTATTCCTGAACACAATTGATGAGGACTTCGGCTCGACTGGTACGTCTGCCATGGATACTGGAGATGGTATGGTGGTCGGTCGTCCGTTTGGCGGAACTGGGCTTTTATTTCGGAAATCGGCGTTTCAAAATGTGTCAGTGGTTCAGTGCGATAATGCTCGTTTGTGCGCGATAAAAATTATGACAAGTGACAGTCGACCGTTATTAATAGTCAGTGTTTCCATGCCTACGGACTGCGCAGACAATCTGGGCGAGTTCACGGTCTGCTTGGGAGCGGTGAGTGCGATAATTGAGGAGTGTGGGATAGAATCTGTATATTTAATGGGTGATTTTAATGCTCACCCGCTCGAACGTTTTTATAGGGAGTTGGTAAACTATTGCGACGAACAAAACTGGTGTTGTGTGGACGTAGATAGGCTAGGGATTACGTCAGATACCTATACTTTTGTCAGTGATGCACATTTATGTAGAAGATGGTTGGATCATTTTGTGTTATCAGAGTCTGCGGTGTCTTCCGTTCGCAATGTTTTTGTAAATAAAAATTGTGTTACGTGGTCGGATCACTTTCCGCTTTTTCTAGAATGTGACCTTAATGTTATAGTCCCTAGAACTACAAGTCAGGCTCTCGTTGGTAAAAATGTAATTTGGGGGAAAAGAACGACTGACCAAATTGTTATTTATCGTGACGAATGTCATCAAAGACTGCGTCAAATAAATTTTCCGATGGAATGCGTGTCTTGTGCAGATGGGTTTTGTCAGGAACAGGGTCATAAAAAAGTGTTAGACCGGTTGTATGATGAAATCGTTGATGCCCTTACGAGTGCAGCGACTGTCGGTCGGGGGGACAGGATGCCGAGGGCTAAAAAAACGGATTGTGGGTTGGAACAAACATGTCAGTGCCGCTCACGGGGTGGCTAGACAAAGGCTTCACGAATGGATACTGGTCGGACGACCGGAAAGTGGTGTTATTTTTAATGAGATGCGTGAAAGTCGCAAGATTTTTAAATCGCGCTTAAAATGGTGCCAAGATCACGAAGATCAAATAAAACAAGACATTATTACCTCTCACCACTCTAAAAAGGATTTCCGTTCCTTTTGGAAGGCCACAAACAAATTGAAGCCTTTGGGTGGCCACCCGGCTAGCGTAGATGGCGTTAGTGACCCAAAAAGCATTGCCAACCTCTTTAAAGACCATTTCGTAATTAATTCGGCTTTAGGTCCAACGAAGTTGGGGGGGTTTGATGGTGAGACCGAAATTGAGAGCGTGGGGCCTATCCTTACCGCCAAGGAAATTTACAAGATTATTACATCAATGTCGGGAGGGAAATCGCCCGGTTTCGATGGTCTCTCTATTGAGCACCTCCAGCATGCAGGTCCCCATATATCGAGAGTTTTGGCAATGTTTTATACCCTGTGTATTAGGCACTCATACCTGCCAGATAACTTAATGCGAACAATCGTTGTACCTATTGTGAAAAACAGGACCGGAGACCTAGCAGATAGAAACAACTATAGACCTATCTCGCTAGCCACAATCATGGCGAAAATATTTGATAGTGTGCTTAACAGTTAATGAGCCATGTAAAACTGCATGATAACCAGATGGGTTTCCGACCACAGTTATCTACAGAGTCAGCGATACTGTGTCTTAAGCACACTGTAAGGTATTATGTCAAAAGTAAAACCCCGGTGGTAGCCTGTTTCCTCGACCTATCTAGGGCGTTTGACCTGGTTTCATATGACCTATTGTGGAAGAAGCTAGAAAACACCAGCTTACCGCGGGAAACCATTCGCATATTTAAATACTGGTATGGAAACAAGGTTAACAGTGTTAGATGGGCAGACGCGCATTCTGATGAGTACAGGTTGGAGTGTGGGGTGAGACAGGGGGGTTTAACTTCACCTACGCTCTTTAACTTGTATGTCAACGGACTTATCGAGGAGCTCAGCAGAACTCATGTCGGCTGTCATGTGGATGGAGTTTGTGTCAACAATATAAGTTATGCGGACGACATGGTGCTGCTGAGCGCGTCGGTGTGTGGGGTGCGTAAGCTGCTGAAAATATGTGAAGCGTATGTAACAGACCATGGGCTCAAATATAATGTTACGAAGAGCCAGTTTATGGTGTTTGAGTGCGGTCGCAAGAAAACATGGGAAGTTCCCACCATTTGCCTCAATGGTACCCCTATGGATAGAGTGGACCGTTTCAAGTACTTAGGCCATGTGATTGCGGCCGACCTCAAAGACGATTTGGACATGGAAAGGGAACGAAGGGCCCTATCGGTCAGGGCGAATATGATCGCCCGCAGGTTTGCAAGGTGCTCAAAAGAGGTGAAAATTACTTTGTTTAGGGCGTTTTGCACGTCCCTCTATACATGCAATCTGTGGGCGCAGTATACGCAACGGGCTTTTGGGGCCCTTCGGGTCCAGTATAATAATGCGTTCCGGGTGCTGGTGGGACTGCCTCGTTTCTGTAGCGCATCAGGGATGTTCGCAGCGGCGCGCGTGGACTGCTTTTATACTACATTGCGCGCGCGCCGCATCCCTGGTGCGCCGGGTGCGCCGCAGTCCCAATAGCATTCTACGCATGATAGCGGACAGGGTTGACTGCCCCTACATGTCGCACTGTGAGGGATTGCACTCCCCTATCAGTGTTATTCTGTTTTAGTTAGAAGTTAATATATCAATACTAACCCCCTTAGCTTGTAAGTTCTACTAATAAATTATGTGTCTTTGTTACATGAAATAAATAATTCATTCATTCATTCATTGTATCATTAACTCTTCAAAACATTCACGAATTAATTGATACTATAATTCAAATAAAATAGTCATTGTCGTTAAAATTCCATTAGTCCTACCCCTACCACAAGTTTACAACCTATATAATATTATCCCTTTACCTGTCCCGTATGACGTCTCGAAACCCGATACCTACATTTTAATAGCACCGACCGAGTCATACGTAGCGATAACAACGGATCATATGTTTTACTCCTTAATTACCGACATCGAAAAGTGCCAAGTGATAAGTGAAAAGTGCTATGTGTGCACTGTGCGTGTTAGCAAATATATACTCTACAATAGCAAACCCTATTTGTGAAACTGTACTTTTAACCGAAGCCGTTAGTAAACTTCCTGATACCTGTACCACTAGATTAATACACGGATTAATTGGTGTTTTCCACAAACTAATCGGAAACTGCTGGATTTTTGTACAATCTGAACCAGGAAAATGTCACATTACCTGCAACAATCAACCTGACAATACCCAAGTTGTTTTATTCGGAACCGGTATATTAACCTTGCCAAAACCCTGTACAGCTTTTTACAAAACTTTACAGTTCACCCCGAATAGCGAAACCACCCTTATAAACATTACTAATAAAGTATCGGACTTCAATATTGTACTAGATGATTGTTGTGAAAGGTCTATACTCAATAAAACCCTTACCAAGTTACCATTTATCCGAATAGATAACTTCAATAACCTAGACTCCCTAGTACATGCCAGCATACACCTAACCTCGTTCGAAGAAGAGCTAAACAAATTAGAAAACCCATCTCACTTTCATCAGTATGGCATGCATTATATGTCTTTCACCTATGTAATTACTGTTCTATTTCTCTTATTCATGTTATATAAAAGCAAAAATTGGTTCTGTAAGAATAAAAAATCGGAAACAGGATGCTGCGTGCAGATATTCAATCAATGTCATAATACAAAAACTGTAGAAAAACCATCCACACACATGGTAGTAACAAGAAGCAGCCGCAGAATCCTCATCCGCAGATGAGGACCATTTCTCTCCATCTCCAGTGAAGAGAAACAAGTCTTTAAAAATGTTTTATCCTGCATGTTATCTTACAGATTTATTTAGTTAATAATACTTTTAATTGTTTTGTCCGCAGTTTTCCAACGTCAGTACAATCAACCGCGCTGATGGTTAAAATCTCTCATCACTTTAAATATGATGATCGATCTTAACAGGGGGGATGTTATATCTTTAAAATAAGGGAGTAGACATATAAATTAAATTGCTGAGTCGCGCTGTTGCACTGACGTCAATGCAACAGCAGCTAGGTTTTTTTTTATGTCTGAGGGGGCATGTATGAGGGGGCAAACGAGCAAACGTATAGCCTGACGGAAAGCGATTACCGTCGCCCATAAACACCTGCAACACCAGAGGAGTCACAAGTGCTTGCCTACCTGGAGGACGAAGATAGAATGCCTCTATGCTAGTAATTTCACCGGGTTACCCTCATCTGGCAGAATAATATTGGTCAGAAATACACTTCGCATAACACGTTTCGCAGAAACACTTTCGGTCGAATGGTAAGATGGCATAAAGGTATAGTTGGCATTACTACTACCTCGCATACGACACATTTTGCAGCACATTGTTTTGTAGAATATCTCTTTGGCCGACTTTGGTTTAGCATAATTTTATGTACCATTATAATCCTATAGCATACGATTACAATAGCATAATTATTTTCTACTAGCAGAAAAGTGCGCTAAGTAAACTACGTAGGAGAATGTAAGTACCGTTAGGTACGAGGACGAGCGGTTCGAGGAGCAGTGTTAGGTATCTTGCCACCGTGGGGCAACTGCCACTAAATTTTTAATCACAACAATTGTATTGCATAAGTTAGGTCCTGATTCCACCTTAGGGCAGGTCCGAGTTGGATTAGGTTAGGTACGACGACGAGCGAAGCGAGGAGGAGTGTTAGGTTGAACTTAGACCCTAACGAGCGATCGAGCCGCGCGGCATCGGCCGGCTACCATACCACTCCATGGACAAAATGTGTAATCACAACAATTTGTAATGCATAAATTAGGTACTGATTGCATCTTAGGGCAGGTCAGACTTGGATAAGGTTAGGTATTCCGCATATGTCCTGTACAACAAGATAAGACAATGAAGTCTATCTTGGAATCAAATAGTATTCGGTTTCAAAATTTATGCCGCCTAAAATATTATGCAAAAAAAATATCTGCGAAAGTACTATTCGTTTAGAAGACTGTTATGCTCATCAACATTATGCCAATATAAGATTCGGTATTATAAAAATCTGCGAAATGATTTATGCCAAAGCATACTCTGCGTAAGATGTTTCTGCCAAACGTTACTTCTGCCAAGTATCGTTATGCAAAACAAATATATGTCAAAAAAGTTTCTACAAGATAATAGTGAACCAATTTCACCGGCTATCTTACCGGGTACGTATTACAATCCCGAAAGTTCATAATACCTACTGTTGAAATACCGATGGTCAAAATACCGAAAATCAAAATACCGAAAGTACGAAAAGCCGATATTCGATATACCGATGCTCAAGACCTATTTTGAAAAGATCGAAAGTTCAAAATCTCGAATTTTATAATACCGAAAGTTTAAAATCTCGAAATTTTATAATCCCGAAAGTTTTCAATCTCGAAATTTTATAATCCCGAAAGTCAACCATTGTCAGTAAAATGCCAATGAAAAAATATTTTTTTTTCTTTTAAGAATATGACCATAACTACAACAAAAGGAGCGTTTTTTAGGGATATAAAAAAAAACTAACCTAACCTAACCCGGCCGAGTCGGATCTGCTCTGAAAGATGAATCATTTAAAGTTTGAGAATAGGTTGAGGTGAATCAATCACCTTTCAGAGCAGATCCGACTCGGCCGGGTTAGGTTAGGTTAGTTTTTTTTTTTTATATCCCTAAAAAACGCTCCTTTTGTTGTACTATTTTAATCGTTCGGCATTTGAACTGTAGGAATTTTAGCCGTCGGGATTTCAACAGTCTTCGGGATTGCAATCTTCGGGATTACAGACTTCGGGATTTCATCCTTTCGGTCAAACGTTCTTTCGGGATTTTAAACTTTCGGTCAAATAAAGATTCGACATTTTAATTTTCGGCCTTCCATCCATAGGTCTTATGAAATTCGGTATTTTGAACTTCGGCATTGTAATACGTACCCTATCTTACCCCCACAACGGAACACAACAATGCATAGGTGTCATTTTTACGTTAAAAACATTATTTCCCACAACCGCCAGATTGGATTGGACTCTCGTAGGTTATACACGCGTTTTAAGTTCTGTTTTTTTCTACGAATAAATATAGTTTAATTAATATTTCTTTTTTTAAAAACTGTTCCCTGACTCGCCCCGTAATAGTACCACAACTAAAACTCAAACAGGACGTTATAACGAGATGGAACTCAACATTTGACATGTTAGAGAGAATCTAGAATCTTAGAAGTTAAAAACAGCCTGTTATCAACCCTGGCAATTGATTACCCGGAGATGGCGACCCTTAACATTGAGGACATAGATATATTGACGGCGGCAACACAAGTGCTCTCGGTGTTTAAAGATGTCACTGAAGAAATGAGCTCAGAGAAAAAAGTGAATGTCGGAGGTTATTTTTATAGTCAATGCTTTCAAATCTAAGTGTAGCCAATTTCTGTCTGACAACCAGTCGCATTCGGCTCAGTCTGTACGTGATATGGTACAGAGTTTACTGAGTGAACTTGTTACTAGGTTTGCCTATATCGAAGACGACAACACGTATCTCGAATGCACGATTCTCGACCCAAGATTTAAAAAACGGGGCTTCTCCAATGAGACTGCGTGCGACATAGCGTGCGAAGCTATAAAGGATTTGGCTGGTCGCGTGGAAACCCAGTCTCAAAGACTGGAATCTGAAAGAACTGAAGACGAAATAGAGCAACCGCCACCTCCCAAAAAAGTTCGAAGCATATGGTTTGAATTTGACCAAGAAGTCACACAAATTCTACAAGGATTTGATCAGTCTTCCGGAGGTATAATTGAAGTTGAAAAATACCTAGACGAACCATTATTACCATGGGCACAGAACCCTATTAAATGGTGGCTATCAAAGAAAGATATATATCCATGACTATACGACATAGTCAGCAAACGGTTGTGCATACCCGCTACCTCGGTTCCGTCTGAACGTAATTGTCTAAGGCGGGACAAATCCTTGTCGAAGTGCGTAACCGGCTGAGCGGAAAGAAAGTTAATCAATTGATTTTTTTTAAATCACAACCTGAAATAAAAACCGGATTTGAATTGTAAATAAAAATATTGTATATATCTGTTTCATAAATGATTGTGTGTTTTGTGTCATCATAATTAAAATTGTTGTTTAATAGTACTTCTGTTGGCTTCATTTTTAATTCCTATTCCTACTTCATTTGCTTATATTCATACTGTTACGCCGGTAGGTTAGGTCAAAAACTTTGAACGTCAATTTCAGTGCTTTAGAGGCGTTTTCAGCAGGCTGAAAAGTCATTTCAGGCCGTTTCAGAAGTTGCTCTATCACATATCTAAAGATCGAAATTTCACCCAAGTTACCGTCGTTTTCAGGCGCCTGAAACATGTTTTCAGTCCGTTTCAGGGCACCCTCTATCAGATGACGCCATAACCTGAAAACCCGATTTCAGGCGTTTTCAGGCCCCCTTATGGGCCTCTGAAGCACAAATCGTTATATTGCGAAATATCCGGTAGGAGTGACAGAGATAGCACTACTAGAAAGAGATAGCTATACTCGGAACATTCGAGAAGTGTGTGACAGAGATAGGACTACTAGAAAGAGATAGCTATACTCGGAACATTCGAGAAGGGAGTGACAGAGAGTCCACCATTAAAGAGACATATATGGCCTCGAATGTTCTCGGCCCTTACGCTGGACCTTACTAGAATATTCGCGATATGTGTGGACAATGCGTCTAGAGCGGTTCCGCGGGATATATAAGGCGCCGACGACCGGCGCGGGTTAGTTACATTTTAACTGCGATCGAGTGCTAGTACAAGGATAATCGGAGAGAAAGACTCTTGAGTGATTAGTGCGCTTAAGTACAGTTCGTGTGAATAGTGAGTGCATAATTTGTGAAATAGTGTGTGTGTTTTAATTAGTAGGTAAGTACGTAATTTGGGTAATAAAGTGGTTAATTTGTGCTTTTCTATCAAATACGAACCCCACGCTCGTAACAATACAATGCCCGGCGCACGTATGGGCCATTATGGCTGGCACAGAGCATTTCTCTAATTTTCAAAGCCAAAAATCGAATATAAATCGTATAAGTCTAACAAGAAAGTGCCGTAATTAAAAACTCTGTCTGTATGTAGTGTCGTCCTGTCATCCCGTTTTTCTAAGATTATCTTAGGTACTGACCTCATTTGAACGGGTACATTGTACCACCTCATTTTTTGAAATGAGGTGCTCATACAAACTCATTTCAATGTCATGTACTCACCTCATTTGAACTGGTACATTGTATCACCTCATTTTTTGAAATGAGGTGCTCATACAAACTCATTTCAATGTCATGTCCCACCCAACACTAGTATCGAGGCCAGAGTCCGGAGTCCGGTTCCCCACACCTGCACCTCTAGCATAACTGTCATACGCGATTATTTCTCGCGCGAGATAGTTCGCCGTCTCTTTTTGTGCAGTGATGTGAGAGAGGGACGGGTAGCGCTATCTCGCGCGACAAGGGTCGCGAAGCATAGTTGTGCTAGATGGGCTGGGTACCCTTCTTGACGACAATTCTTTGCGGGTGGCGGTTGCTCTCCGCCTGGGCTGCGATGTTGTGAACCTCATCTATGCATCTGCGGCACCAGGGTGGAGAGTAACGGGCACCACGCCCTGAGTTGTTGTCGTTTGCTGGGTGATTTCGTCGTCATCACGCTCTCAACGACATCATCCGGAGAGCGCAGGTATCGGCTAATGTTCCGTGTTTGCTGGAGCCTCCCGGCCTTAGTCGTACTGATGGGAAGAGACCTGATGGTGTGACCTTGGTGCCCTGGCAGAGAGGCAAGTGCCTACTGTGGGACGCTACATGCGTCAGCACTTGCCGCCTCGCACCTTGGTCGCACGACCAGGTCTGCAGGCGCAGCTGCTGAGGTAGCTGCCTGTAGGAAGCGGGACAAGTACTCTGTACTTACCAGTAATTATATATGGGTCCGAAGCGAGTGCTTTCATCGCGGAGATCGGGCGGCGTTTACGCGAGAGAGGTCTAGATTCTCGTTTCGGGTCATTCCTTGTGCAAAGGTTGTCCATCGCGATTCAGCGCGGTAATGCGGCGAGCGTCATGGGAACCTTCGCACCGGGAATGACACGGGGCGGGTTATTCGACTAGTGCCTAAGGTAATGGTACATAATGGATAAATGTATTTATTTATTTTATAATTGCTATACTAAATTTATTATAAAATATGTTTCATTCTATTATCACCTCAGTTAAGGTCGATTTAGGTTCGGATCTTCTACTACTAGGCCAATTTATACTTTTAATTTTTTTCATTTTTCCATACATACTAAATATGTACTTTATATTTATTAGCTTCTCCAGTAAAAACATTCCTTAGAACGAGCTGGCAATGTTTGTTATTGCTATCTCTTTTCATAATGACATCAATTTTCTCACAGATTTCATAAAAAATATAATTACTAGTGAAAAGCATTATTCGTTATCGGCTGACCAAGCCCTAGAAATTGAGTTAAGGTTAGAAAATATGAAAATAACATGGGCATGTATTTAAATCGATATCTGTATATTCCCTTTTTTCGATCAAAATATTTGAAAGTTTCACCAAAAATACTGACTTGCACACTAATTATGCACACTAAATAATGCGAATTCAATATACTATTTAAAGGTATTTGCAAAACTGTTTTACTGGATATAAAAAAAAAACTAACCTAACCTAACCCGGCCGAGTCGGATCTTAGTGTGCAGTGCGAGGATAATTAGTGCGCAAGTCAGTATTTTTGGTGAAACTTTCAAATATATCTGATGTACAAAACATATTTTTGGTGCGAATTGTTGAAAAGGTCATCTCGTTTGTATGATGTTTAAGTTTTTTTTGTAGGACATGTTCAGTTAATCATTTATTTTTTTTTGCACAGCATAAGTTTTTCTGGTATGCATTCAGTTAATTAGTTGAGTTACTAGTGTACTGAAAAATTATATAGATGTGCATTTAAATATATCCCAATAACATGTAGTAGTTATGAGGATTATGACGAAATCCAACATAAAATAGAAACATCAAGTTCTGATTTAGACGAACAACTAAAGGAAAGAGAATCCTTTGAAAAAGCTTATTTTGCCGCTGTAGCACAGGCTGTAGGTTTTGTTAGTTAGGTAGAAGAAGCAACCCCGCCAGCAACGCCTCTGAAGGCCAATCCACAGTCTCCCACCGGTACAACAAGTCAGTAAATTATCAGATTCTAACTCTGCATGCCGTCTGCGACGGGCAATTTTAACACCCCGTCGCAGTGCTCATGGAGAACCGCCGGCGGGATCTGTACGCGGCGGTTTTTCGAGCATTGTGGAGGCTGGCTAGTAATCCGCGCCCCACTGCGGTGGGGACGGATTATGAACCGGCTGTACAAGCGGCACTCCGAGAGGCGACCGAAATCTGGGCAGACGTCTTGACTGATCTAGACATAAGTGATGAAGAGGTTCAGATAGATGGAGAACTCACTCCGAAGTCTACTGTAATATTAGCTACATTAGGCTGTTTGACCTTTGTTTGATCGGAAAACAGTTGAATTCCCAAAACTACACAAACTGGATCAAGAGTCGAATCCGATCATTTGCTGCCTCATGTGCTGTGGAGACAACAAACACCCTTATTGCGGATCTTGTACCAGCCACTACTCATAGTGTTGCGATATACACATCAATCTCTGCCAGGTGGGAAATTAGGAGGGAGATTTTCTTGTTTATCAGGGCATCATCAAAAGCCAGCGGTATACAAGCATATATGGCTCGGTGCTGCGCTTCTAAGTGGAGCAGAATTGGGCGACTTATCTCTCACCAACAAACATGTCATCATCGAAAACCCGATTATACTTTGTTGGCAGGAACTAGCAAAACATGCCCCTGCTCCGATAGCTGCTGTGGATAAATACCAATTACTAGGTGACGACGGGCCATATTGCAAGCTGCTGTATCCACCTCAGGATCTTCAAGAGTTCACCCAGTACGGACGTCGCATATTTGCAGCGATCTCTAGATAAATTGCTCTCCGAGAGGGAATGGAATCCCTAAAGAACTATGCTGATGCGGATACTAGTAACAATATATCATACTGATAACCAAAGCCATGTACTTGGTAAAAGCAGCAGGAGGAGCTAAATACATTCACCACAGCAGGTGTCAGGGAAATGTTCCTGATCAAAGGAGAAAAAAATGACGGATTAATACATGACCTGGGCTTTGGAGCCTATGTTGAAGGAAAGGAAGAAAGAGTGAGGATATGGTCAAATGTGGCACAGCACAGCCGAAGAGTAGCTCTTAGGCTTGTCCTCTGCATATGGTTCGTAAGGGAGAGAATGGCTGGCGTCCTTGCGGCGACTATCGCGCCTTAAACGCCGGAACTACACCCGATCGATACATTGCTGATTTTTCTTACAATCTTTCCGGTTGTAATATACTATAGACTTAGTAAAAGCTTACCAACAGATTCCAGTTAATGCCGATGATATAAGGCTCTTCGAATCTTCCAGCGTTTTATTGACAGGTAAGATTTTTGTTACCCTTATGTTGATGACATTTTAATTTTCTCCCGTTCCGCCGAGGAACACACACACACCGAACATCTGCGGGTTCTTTTTCAGCGTCTATCCGAATATGGTGTAGTAGTCAATCCAACTAAGTGTGTGTTTGGTGCCGAAGAGTTTACGTTCCTAGGCTACCGTATTTCCAAAAATGGTACTAGTCCGCCTCCTGAAAGAATAACAGCTCTGCGGGATTTCCATTTACCAACAACGGTCGAAGGTCTCCGCAGATTTTTAGGCATGGTTAATTTTTACCGCCGTTTTCTCCCAAGTGCTGCTGAACTTCAAGCTCTACTGAACAACGTTCTAGCTTCGTCGCAACCTAAATGCGCCAAAACCAGTACCATGGTCCACAGATTTGGAAGTTGCATTTCAAGGATGCAAAGATCATCTCGCTGAAGCAACAACCCTGAGCCATTCATTACCTAACGCAGACCCAGGTTTGTTCACGGACGCCTCGTCGAAGTTAATCAAGTTCATTAAATAAAGTGTATATACTGTGACATTAAAGTGAGATAATAAAAATGGTTCGACCAGGATTACGACGTAGTAGGGGAGCAAGAGTAGAGGAAGAAATTCAAAATACGAATGAAATAGAAGTAATATCAGAAGCTCAAGAGCAACAACATATTGAGACAACACCTATCAGAAAATAGAAAATTGTTAAGCGGTTGAAGAAAACTAAACCAACAGAATTAGGAGCCATATACGCAATGGTCAAACGGACTGTAGGCGCGTTAGCTTCGAAAGTAAATGTTTTGAGTGTGGAATTGAGGAACGTACAAATGACTAATATACATAATCCATCAATATCGAATGAAGATAATGAAGGAAATACATTAGAAAATGAACAAATCATGACTGGAGAAAGATCGCGAAATCAACCTAGTTTAGAAGTACAAACTCCTGTGCAAGAATATAAAAATATCACTTGTAATGTGCGAAATATTAGCCATGAGAAGCCAAAATTCAGCGGAAAAGACGAAGAGGAGCCCATTTCGTTCTGTCGTGTTATCAAAAGAAAACACGTCAAGAATGGTTACCTATCATAAACTCGAAAATTGTAATTCCGAATATTAAAATCCCGAAAACGTTTCGATTTTTTTCATTTGCCCGAAATTTTGTTTGCCCGAAATTTCATTTCCCATATTATCATTTTCCCAATTCTCATTTCGTCGCAATTTTGTTTCGCACATGATTCAAATCGACACTTATTAAAATTCCGAAGTATCATTTGTCAACTACTTTTTATGCCGAAAAGTATTAAGTCCGAAATATTAATATCCCGCTGTATCAAAAAATCGAAATTATAGGATATTGGAGCAAATCATAAATGCATCGGTTAGCCATCTTAATTGGGTAGGCGTCGATATAAATTGCTTAACCCGTAGTGTGGGTATGTAAATAAATTAAGTATATTTTATGAACATAGTCATGTCATTTGCTTATGGATTTTAGTGTGAAGTTACTATCTCGGCGTTTGCTTATACAAAATGGCACATAAATACGGAGAGCTATTTAAATCTAATAAGGGAGGATTAAAATCGTGGATATAAATCGAAATTAAATAAATAATAAATACCGTAAGGTCGGGTTATTTTAGCCCTGGGGGTATCATTACCCACCCATTAAACCCAACTTTATTTAATAAGTAAATTCTGTTAAATTACGTCTTATGACGAATCCACTCTCGAGTGTTCGCTGGCGCTGTTTTTATAATGGTTTTCTAAATTATTTATTGGATTACAATTGGTGAACAATGTTACCTCCAGAGCTCCAGTTCGGTTCTGTTGTGGTTGCAGTTCTAACCTAACCTAACCCATTAAGTTCGGTTCTATCCTAACCTACTTTACTGGTAGTAGTTCGGTTCTGTTGTGGTCGCAGTTCTAACCTAACCTAACCCATTAAGTTCGGTTCTAACCTAACCTAATTTACTGGCAGCAGTTCGGTTCTGTTGTGGTCGCAGTTCTAACCTAACCTAACCCATTAAGTTCGGTTCTAACCTAACCTACTTTACTGGCAGCAGTTCGGTTCTGTTGTGGTCGCAGTTCTAACCTAACCTAACCCATTAAGTTCGGTTCTAACCTAACCTACTTTACTGGCAGCAGTTCGGTTCTGTTGTGGTCGCAGTTCTAACCTAACCTAACCCATTAAGTTCGGTTCTAACCTAACCTACTTTACTGGCAGCAGTTCGGTTCTGTTGTGGTCGCAGTTCTAACCTAACCTAACCCATTAAGTTCGGTTTTAACCTAACCTACTTTACTGGCAGCAGTTTGGTTCTGTTGTGGTCGCAGTTCTAACCTAACCCATTAAGTTCGGTTTTAAACTAAACTACTTTACTGGCAGCAGTTAGGTTCTGTTGTGGTTGCAGTTCTAACCTAACCTAACCCATTTTACTGGTATCAGTTTAGTTAATAATCGCCTAATCTAACCTAAACCTAAACTAGTTTCCTAGCACCCGTCTGTTCCGTAAACTATGTCTTTATGCCATAATAAATTGGTCGATATTAATGTTCTGCCATATAAAATTATGTGAAATAAAAGTCGGTGATAATAGTGTTCTGCCATTTAAAATTATGCTAAATTAATAGTATGCTAACTGACAATTAGGATACATATATGATTATGCTAAAGAATCATTCGGATAAAATGTTTCGGTGATAGCTGCTATGCGAAATGTATTTCGGGGAATCGGTATTATGCAAGATAAAGGGAACCCTCGATATAGACCTGCGCGGCAAGCTCGCTTCGCTCGCTCGTTAGGGTCGCAGTTCAACCTAACACTCCTCCTCGCTTCGCTCGTCGTCGTACCTAACCTAAGCCAAGTCGGACATGCTTTAGAACTAGATTAATGGGTTACGTATCGTTATCAAATATGTAATGTTTAAACTCGTTATAGAACTGCGCGGCTCGCTCGCTTCGCTCGCTCGTTAGGGTCGAAGTTCAACCTAACACTCCTCCTCGCTTCGCTCGTCGTCGTACCTAACCTAACCTAAGCCAAGTCGGACCTGCCTTAGAACAGAACTAGATGAATGGGTAGCGTACCGTTATCAAATATCTAATGTTTAAACTCGATATAGACCTGCGCGGCTTGCTCGCTTCGCTCGCTCGTTAGGGCCGAAGTTGAACCTAACACTCCTCCTCGCTTCGCTCGTCGTCGTACCCATACTCATACTCATACTCATTTATTAATAAAATGTCAACATTTTACAAGTCAATACATTATAAAAGTTCTATTAAATTTCAAAATACAAATTATTATAAGAAAAACATTAAGTAATTATTAAATAGAAATTGAAATAGGTAGATACATTATTAGTAATATTAATTATTATATTATTTCATTATTAAATTCGTAAAATTCGTCCATGTTATAAAAAGCATTGGTTGTTAGCCATTTCTTTAATACATTGAAGAACGTTACATTATTTTCAATATCTTTGATATTGACGGGTACCTAACCTAAGCTAAGTCGGACCTGCCTTAGAACTAAATTAATGGGTTTTTAATCGTGACGGTAAAATGATATTAAGTAGGACAAATGATATTTCGATTTTACGTAGCATCGGAATTATGAAAAGTTGGTTAACAAAGCAGTTGTCAAATAATAAAGTTGGCAATCGTTCTTCTGGTTATCGAGTTTCGGGAAAACGTTAATGTGGGAAAACAAACTGGCGACATTTCAAAAGTATGGTAAACAAAGTATATGGATTATAAGAATTCGATTAACCGTTTTCGGACAAGTGAAAATCGGACAAGTGTGTTTCGGAACATCGATAGGTTACCATCAAGAATGTATGGACGAGGGCTTAGTTAGTTCCTCTATAATATACCTAATAGCGAACACGCTTTGAATAAGTCAAAGGACTAAATTACTTACAGTAATCCTCGATCATTCCAAGAACATTCCAAGCCATACAAATGCATTCCAAATTTCATGTAAACACCAGCCTTTGACACTGAATTGTTGCACCACATTTCGGACTAATCGTACTTCAAAATACAGAGTATTACATACGAATGAAATCGTCATTACATAAAGAAATTAAATATAAAAACAGTTTTGCAAAATTCGCTAATAGTTTGTCACGAAAAGTCACCTGTCATCTGACTTTCATGACTTTGACAGCTGACACTAGGGACGCGATGTGTCGCGGCATCGGTTTTACTTTCGGATTAAGATATTTCGTAAATTACGTACCTTTCATGATTCTGATGGTGATATTAGACTTTTAATAAGTAATCCCGACACTTTAAATATATTTATAGTCAAAAATGTAATGAACAATTTGTCAAATTTCGTTGCTTCGTGAATAGAACTCGTAAGGACGTATTTTTGTACATCCCTATGGCGTGGGTTAACGGTAAATGACATTAGAGGTGACATTGAGACGGAGATGACTGCCCGTGTTAGAAAGATGTAATTGTGAAATTAATTGTTTTATTGTAGCGATAGTATGTCGTGTAGTCTTGTTTAGCCTAATCTGAAAGGTGTTATTCGTGCTCCGGCACGCGAGAAGTGTTTGTGCGGAAGTGTCGCGCGTTTAGGACGGTGTGTGCAATGTTCCGCTCGTAGTTCAGCGCGGTCGGGCTCGCCGGCGTGGGCCCCGCGCCCTCGCCCTGACCGATCCTCGCCGCCGTGTGATCCATCAGCGAATTAGCTCGTCGGGTCCCGTCGGGGAGACGGGAGTTCGTCCTCTCGGCCGCAGGATGTTCGGAGAACGAGCCCGGTGTGCAAGGGTAGCCGCCGCGCCAAGCCAAGGTCGATGAGGACTACACCGCGAAGTGCTCTCCCTCTGCACCGCGGATGCGCTAAGGGGTAGCGCCGCTTCGGAAGAGCGTCAGTGACCAGTTCGTCGGACCTCGGACAACGTCGCCGTTGGCGATGTCGTAACGTGAGTTGCAGTTATTATATACCTGGCCAGGTTTCATCGCGCAGAGACTTAACGTTCCCGTGTTTCCGTTTCGCGTTCCGCGCGTCGCGTTTAACTCGGTACCGAGCGTATTTTCTAATAAGTTATAGTCGTAACACTGCGTGGGTGAATCTGTGGGATTTGGTCGAGCGGAGCGCACGCTTATCCTTTTTTCGTCGTGACGCGATATCAGTTGCTCAGACGAGATCCCAGAGATTAATCTCAACTGGCCACAAGGCCCTTAAGTAAGCCAATTGTGTCACTGCGGCATTCCGAGGCTGCCATGTCAGCGCGTATGAACTGAACATAAGTAAGTTATTTAATGTAGATGTTGTTTTAATTGTCAGCCTGGTAAAAACCATCAAGTATCTGAACGGTCCTTGAAACAATAGTTCGACCTCTGCTGAGAGATATCCGGTCCAGCGAGAATAGTCCAGTGAGTAAGTATTTATATAAAAGTATTAGTTCGTATGCATCGGGACGGAGAGTTTCATATTTAATTAACAAGTCTGCCTTTCCTCTCCTCCCGAATAAATCTTTTTTTTCTCTTTTTTTTCACATACGACAGTTCCTAGAAAATTTAGAGAGTTATTTGCGGTAGTTTCGCGATGAGGGTAGTGAGCTAGACCTAATCAAGGAGTGTTTAGTAAACGATGCCAGAGATTGGGCCCGTGTTTATCAAGAAAGATGGAATAACTATGAAGATTTCAAGGTAGACTTTCTGGAGAACTATTGGAGTCGAAAAGCACAAGAAGAACTTCAAAACGAAATAGAGAACGGCGTATGGAATAGACAAACAGAACCATGCATATTAAAATAATTTCTTTGATTGACTGGCCGAGCAAAACTTCTCTCAAGTAAAATTCCAGAAAAGGAGATTCTTATTCGATTGAAAAACACTTTCCTAGATATCTACAACATAAAATCTAAAACACAAAACATAAAATCTAAATATTATTTATTAAAACTTGTTTAAGTTAGTTGCACCGCCCACAATTTATCGGAGGCGAAGCGTTCAACCTTCCCTAGCGGCGACTCTGGCCGTGTGCCCTTGCGACCCACGAGCATAACGACAGTACCATCAGGGCACTATCACTGCGGGGGGGCATGCGCAGTAAGGTCATGCCGGGATTTCTGGAGGTTTCAAGACAGTGACCAGTTTGCCAGTGCCAGTGCCAACTTAATAGCAGATGGCACATTCAAGACAGTGACCGCTGTTCCTCAGGCGTGTAGGATTCTAACTTAGCATGCAGTCTGCGACGGGCAATTTTATCACCCCGTCGCAGTGCTTATGGAGAACCGCCGACGGGATCTATACGCGGCGGTTTTTAAAACATTGTGGAGGCAGGCTAGTAATCCGCGCCCCACTGCGGTGGTGACGGATAATGAGCCATCTTTGCAAGGGGCACTGCGAGAGACGACCGGGGTAGTAACGTTAGGGTGCTATTTCCACTTTTTACAGGTTGTTTTGGCAACATTAATACATTTAATTTCTACTAATTTTAATATATATTTTAATGTAGCAACACTCGCTCTCTTCCGTCAACGCCTCCCACGCGTAACATTGTACTCGCAGTTTTTCATCGAAATAAAATCGAATTTACACAGTTTCGGACTTTAACTTGCATCAAAAGACCCAACAAGTGGTCCTTCGAAAGTGAGTGTAGTGATTCAGTGCCAAAATTTGGAAATATCAACAGTACGCTAGTTTAAAAGTTGGAGTCGGCGTGTTGGAGGCCGATTTTCTGTGTGCTGTGTGAACGAGACGCGGCCATACGCGCTGCCTTGAGTGCGAGGGAGACGCCGCGAGACGATCGTCTAATAGGCGCCATTTTGTCGCTCGCTTGGAAGCGGACGGAGAGCGCATCCGAAAAAACAACACGAAGTTAGCCGCGCGTGCTTATCTGCCGCAGACTCGATCACTAATCGATCGTCGTATTGACCGAAATCATTCATTCGTTCAACGAGCTTCACGTTTGTTTTCATTGTTTGAAGTCGCATGAATCCAGCGGCTGGTATTGTGCAAGACATAGTGCAATTCGCGATGTCCGAGGCAGAATTAAAAAGATTACGAGCCGCTGCAGGCCAATGCAAGGCGCAATTTACAAGGTTCGAGAGATTTCTGGCTAATGAAGAGATAAACAAAACCAGCACCGATGACATTTTAAAAATACGATTGCAATCGCTTGACAAGGCCATGGAGGAGTACCGTAAAACTCAATTACAAATTAACATACTCCTAAATAAAACCAGCGACGAAGACTTCCTAGCCGACGACTTGGAAGAACGCTATTATGTGTAAAGCACTGTAGCCCATTTCAGTCGGAATCCTCATGCTATGCTTTGAATATACTTTCTACTATTGGATTCTTACTGAAAGGAGCTACATTCAGACTCAGTGTTCAGGTTGGCATTATCTAAACTTATGGGAGTGAAGCCTCGTTAAGTGAATATCACAAACATCAATGGCGACTATATTCTTATTATAGGCACAATACGAAAACTAGTTAGATGCCGACTCACTCACATGGGTTTAGCAACGGTGGGTAATAAAATAATAATTAAGCAAGGAAACCAAACTCAGTACTCACTTGTATATATTTTCAAAGCTTTCACTTACTTAACTTAATTAATACACAGCTTTTGTTCACACTTTCACTCTTCGACTCCTAAAGATGAACTGACGTAAATGGCGGTATGAGAAGTTTTATATTGACAATCAACTCGCATAAAATGGCGCCAACCGGAAGTTCATCTTTAGTTGTTGAGTTAACAAATCCAAAATATATCTAAGGTTTACTGATTGATACTGCTAAATTCATCATATTTAATAAGGTAAATTATACAGTTGTTAACAGTCGGCCATCCGAATTAAATCGGTACGACCTCGTACTGAGCAGCTTACACATTATTTACATTTAAAAAATGATGTTTCATATCAATTAAGCATGTCATTTTAGTCTAGTTGTAAGGCATGAACATAAATAATTGTTTCTTGTGGAATTAAAACAACAATAAGAATAAAATTGGTTGATGAGTTATGATACAATATTATCAAAGCGATCAAATAATAATCTAGTGACAACAGGCCCCGCTACGTCCTGAATGCCATAAAATAATCTTAGATTTGACAACAGGCCCCGCGACGTCCTGAATGTCATATGATAGTTTAATGATGACAACAGGCCCCACTACGTCCTGAATGCCATATTGTGATAGTTTAAGGATGACAACAGGCCCCACTACGTCCTGAATGCCATTAATTGGTTTTTGCTGTGAATAAAACATGTAAATATTAGTTAAATTAGTAAACTAGATCCGATATCCGCCTTCTAGGCGCTCCACCTGTATCAAATAATGTAAGTATTTAAACACTTTATTGTACATAAAAACAAGAAAAACACATTACACAAGAAACCTTTGGGCAAATGAGTGCTAAACACAAATAATTCCTCAAATACTTTTAGAGACGTGGTGCTTACTGGCTTTAAAAGTGATAATGTGTGAATGCGTCAACTAATATGACAAATAATATGTGCATGTGTCCCCTACTATGATTACACGTTTATTAATGATTCCACGCGGATCGACAAGGATTGTATCGACGAAGGGGTTATCGATTCTCTTTATGGGATGCGAAAATTCTGGCTGCTTATCCCTCTTTAACTTGGTGTATGTACACTCTAAACAAGCTCTTACGTACTGTGTATGAAGTTAAGCATTTTAGGGAACCTATAAGCAGCCATGACTTTCTTCAGGGTTTTGTATTAATTATTTTAAGGTCTTAAAAGCAATGTCTGGGAGGACATGCCCAGAACATAAAACTAAGTTTGCAAGACGATTTTTCAACATCCTTGGACCAGTTATTTACAACAAAGTAAGCTAAACTTTGAATTTACGGACACTTACTTTTTACTCCTGTAAATTAATGCTGGATAAATACCTAAAACTGTTAGATTATGAGAATACAGAGCGATTAATAAAATAAGTAGGTGGTAAAACTGACACATACATGCGCACATATACACGTACCGAAACGCGCACATATACACGTACCGACACGCGTACATATACACGTACCGACACACACACACACACACACACACACACACGCACGCACGCACGCACGCACGCACGCGCGCGTAAAAACGAATACACCCACAGACACAAAATAGTCTCGTCGTGTCGAAATATTGTTTAAGTGTTTAAGTTTCTTTTATTGTTATTATTATTCCCTTTATTCATTTTTATACTTAGGCTAGGTTTTTTTTTTTACAATAAATTGATATAAAAAGTATTTATTATTATTATTATTATTATTTTAATATGCTTAACGTAAGGTTCCCAAAAGACAAAACACGATCACTTGTTAATTTTCAGCACTATAGTGTCTAGACTAATTTATACTTCAAACTAAAGATAAAATGTATGTGTTAACTTTGCATATACTACATGTTTACTACTAATACTAATGAACAAAGCTAGAAAACGGTCGAGTCAAGTTGCACCACGTCTGCATGCGATATCGCCGACAAGAGGTACATACTTGTCTCGCCCGCCTAGTAGCACCAACTAAAATATACCTGTTAATTTCTATACTTACCCACACGTTAGTAATTATAAGTTAATGTATTGTTAATGTAATGTTTGTTACTATGTAGTTTTGCGCTTAAAGACGAGAATGGTGAATCCTGTTCCACCGTGATACAGTTAATAAACTAGTACGGGGAGCAGAAGACGGTTACTCCCGCTCATTACATTACTCAGCAGTGTAGTACCTAGTGACAAGTAATAAGTAATAACTTACTTACAGAAACATACATGTAAGTATTTGTAACCTTTACATCGCTCAATAAAGTTATTTTACTTATTTATATCCCCCAAATTTCGTGTACGTAAAGTTTATAAATAATTTACGAGTCAATGTTTACTATAATAAACTAGCTGGTGCCCGCGACTTCGTCTGCGCAGGATTAGTATTTCGAGTAGCTTATATTAGCGTGGGGTAGAAAGGAACTAACATTATGACATGACAATATCTTTATAAATTGTAGCCTATGTGTTATTCTGACGTATAAGCTATATTATTGTAAAGTGTCATTAAAATCCATCCAGTGGTCTTTACGTGAAAGAGTAACAAACATCTATACATACGTACAAACTTTCTCGTTAATAATGTTAGTAGGACTAACTAAAGAAGCAATCGAGTTTCCCTTTATCCGACTTATCTACTTAAAAAGCATGTTATATCGTCGAAGAATATGTGAATGACAAAAATACCTGGCCTATTTTAGTTTACTGACTATGGAAGGGTGTGGACTGTGAAATCTGTGATAAACATAATACTAGCTGTGATATAAGTTTGATTTGTAACGAATATTAATACCTCACTTAATTTTAATATTTTGTTAATTTAATTTTGCACTATTATCCTTTGTCTTGTTCTTTTATTATTATTATTTTTATATGTATACGTATTTTAAAGGATGTTGATGTTTTAAATTTGCTGTCCGAATATTTTTTTGACGATTATTGGCGAACATTGTAAGTGTTTAACCGATTTATTGATTGTTGTTTTTATTTTAATTTTTTTTTTCATAAATTACTTATTTTATTATTGTAGATTATGACGATGCAAAGGTGATTCAACGATTCCTACTTGGTTAAATAATTTGTTATCTTGCTAATTGACTTTTAAAATTAGAAATGTTTGTTCTTTCTTTACCGGGTCAAATTCAGGGACAGTATTATTTACGTTTCCTACTCTATCTAGAGAATCATTACGCCCTAATGACTTTAATGCGCTAAGCAAGAGATTAAAATTATTATCAGCGTCAGTAGAAGTGGACTCACATTTGTCTTTGTCCGGAATACTCGCGCAGTGTTGCTCTGCTTGGCCAGGCATGGGTCGGTTCACTGGACTGACCGGGCGCTGGCTCACCCG
This sequence comes from Apotomis capreana, assembly GCA_947623375.1. Taxonomy (NCBI): domain Eukaryota; kingdom Metazoa; phylum Arthropoda; class Insecta; order Lepidoptera; family Tortricidae; genus Apotomis; species Apotomis capreana. The sequence goes on along the minus strand of OX392509.1, from coordinate 23,008,131 downwards.
GCTGCGCGAGCGGTGTCTCGTCTAGCTGCGCGGGCGGCGACTGGCCTGGCTGCACCAGCGACGACTGGCCCGGCTGCGCGAGCGACGACTGGCCCGGCTGCGCGAGCGGCGACTGGCCCGGCTGCGCGAGCGGCGACTGGCCCGGCTGCGCGAGCGGCGACTGGCCCGGCTGCGCGAGCGACGACTGGCCCGGCTGCGCGGGCGGCGACTGGCCCGGCTGCGCGAGCGACGACTGGCCCGGCTGCGCGAGCGGCGACTGGCCCGGCTGCGCGAGCGACGACTGGCCCGGCTGCGCGAGCGACGACTGGCCCGGCTGCGCGGGCGGCGACTGGCCCGGCTGCGCGGGCGTCGACTGGCCCGGCTGCGCGGGCGGCGACTGGCCCGGCTGCGCGAGCGGCGACTGGCCCGGCTGCGCGGGCGGCGACTGGCCCGGCTGCGCGAGCGACGACTGGCCCGGCTGCGCGAGCGACGACTGGCCCGGCTGCGCGAGCGACGACTGGCCCGGCTGCGCGAGCGACGACTGGCCCGGCTGCGCGGGCGGCGACTGGCCCGGCTGCGCGGGCGTCGACTGGCCCGGCTGCGCGGGCGGCGACTGCATCCGATTGCGTGACGGGGTGCCCGCGACTCGGTGACTGCCGCTCACCAGTTGGGCTCGAGGGCGTGTATATTCTCGGCCGGGCGGATTCAGCTTCCACTGTAAAGGCGTGCACGGCAGTTTACTGGTCTTAATAGATAAATAACGAGGGGACGAGATTACCTTGAAATTACGTGCACAACAAACTATTAAATTGTATAGCAACAAACAATGAAGTTTTAATTTTAATTATAATAAAATTATATATATGGGTAGATTTATGATCGGTAATTTCCATATTTATGCCAGCTTGGCTCAATATCCACTTCTATTTATATAGTCTCCCTACGAAAAGTAATTCAAGCTTATGGAATGTCTCATACTAAGTGTACACATTAAAATTATATCCATTAACAAATACACTTGGCTTTAGAAGAAAGCAGCTTGACAAACGAAACTGTTATGCATCTGAATAACTTGGGATCATTAATTTCCATATATTGTAGCGGTACAAAGAAAACGACGGAAAGGAGTAGAAAGGAAAAAAAAATAAACAATGGATATCTATACTAATATTGTACTAAAGTACATTCTCAACGTTAAATTTAATTTTTTGCTTAACGTTAATGTGACTTCAGCATACCCGAAAGATTGCAACTTTTTTATATGTATTTTTTTATTTATTTAGAATATATAAACGGATACTGCGTAAATGATTCGAATCCCACTTCTGAAATGTAAAGCACTGTAGCCCATTTCAGTCGGAATCCTCATGCTATGCTTTGAATATACTTTCTACTATTGGATTCTTACTGAAAGGAGCTACATTCAGACTCAGTGTTCAGGTTGGCATTATCTAAACTTATGGGAGTGAAGCCTCGTTAAGTGAATATCACAAACATCAATGGCGACTATATTCTTATTATAGGCACAATACGAAAACTAGTTAGATGCCGACTCACTCACATGGGTTTAGCAACGGTGGGTAATAAAATAATAATTAAGCAAGGAAACCAAACTCAGTACTCACTTGTATATATTTTCAAAGCTTTCACTTACTTAACTTAATTAATACACAGCTTTTGTTCACACTTTCACTCTTCGACTCCTAAAGATGAACTGACGTAAATGGCGGTATGAGAAGTTTTATATTGACAATCAACTCGCATAAAATGGCGCCAACCGGAAGTTCATCTTTAGTTGTTGAGTTAACAAATCCAAAATATATCTAAGGTTTACTGATTGATACTGCTAAATTCATCATATTTAATAAGGTAAATTATACAGTTGTTAACATATGTTATATGTGAGGAGGTCAACAAACTTGTCAAATCGACGCAGTGTAAAATCAAGCACGGTACCACTAAATTACCGCACCTCGACATAGCAGTATTTACGGGTGAAGACGTCACGAAGTATCTTTCTTTCATGGAACTGTTTGAGGCCGTCATCGGGCGCGACCAGGAGCTAGCCCCTGTGCAAAAACTATGCTATTTGAGGAAATATCTCGGTCGTGAAGCGTTAACGCTCATCGAAAGTTTGCCATTAGTTGACTCGTCGTATGAAGAGGCCCTGCAGTTGTTGAAAAGCCGTTATGACAATAAGTGTATATTGGTGACCAGCCATGTTAATAACCTTCTGGACTACCCCGTCATTAATAAGGGAACTGCGCACAATTTACGTGAATTTGTGTCTAGTGTCCGTCAACATTTGGGTGCTTTAAAAAATATGGAACAACCAGTGGACAAATGGGATATGTTGCTGCTGCCAATATTATTGCGCAAGCTTGACCAATTTTCAAGCCGTGCCTTTCACTCAGAGCGAAACAAAGGTAATCTCCCTAAAGTATCTGACTTGTTAGACTTTTTAGAAAATAGGGCCTCTAGTTTCGAAGAAAGTGTAAGCAGCAATAGTACTCAGCCTAATTATAAATCTAAGCTTAAAATATCTTTGCCCTCAATTGTTAATAAAAGCTGCGGCTATTGTGCTAAACCAGAGGATCATAGGCTTTTCAATTGTCCTAAATTTAGAATGGCGTCTGTCAATGACAGGCAAGCCTATGTAAAAAATAACAACTTATGTGTGTTATGTCTCAATGATCATGGCAATAAGCCATGCAAATATAGATTCAAGTGTACCATATGTAGTGCTAAATCGCACAACACTCTTCTGCATGATGTGGAGGTGAATACACCCATAACTAATAATAATATGGCATTATTCGGCCATAGTACAGTATTGTTACCAACTGTCAAGTTGAACATCGCTTGTAAAGATGGTAGTTTTATGACCGTTAAGGGCTTGCTTGATACAGGTTCTCAAACAAACCTTATAACGACTCATGTCGTTGAGCAATTAAGGTTAAAAACATATCAAAATAATATAATAATTTCAACTTTGGGTCGGCAAAATTGTTCGGTTTCAAAGTCAGTGGTGGTGAATATTAACTCCCTTGATAATTCATACTCTCAGGATGTAATGTGTTCTGTCGTGGATAAAATAACATCTAAATTGCCACAGCAAAAATATGATCCCAGGAATTTTAATATTCCAGACAATATTGTGTTGGCAGATAGAGACTTTCATACTCCTGGAGACATCTCCATGCTTTTAGCAGCTGATGTATTTTTTAATATTATTTTGCCAGGTCAACATAACTTGGGACCAGACAATCCCAGTCTACTGAACACAAGATTCGGCTATGTGGTGGCGGGTGGAATCAACAATGCATGTGTGTCCTCGTGTTTGTCCACTACTAACAATAACATAAAGACGGTTATGCACTGCACGTCGCATCAACATGAAGATGAATTGGCCCATTGGATCATTTTGTTTCTACTCCGTTAGTACTGCACCTGTCTACTAAGCAGAACGGTCCTGGGTTTGCAAAGAAATGTGAAAAAATAATCGATTATAGGACCAATCGATTATGTAAGATAAAACATAAGTCAAATTAGATGTTTTTGGTCTCGCAACGTCGCAATCATAAAGGTGTTTTGAACTGGAGATTTGCTAACCGCTTCGCTAACCTTGCGAATCCGCTTGCGACGTCTTCGTACATATGCGCGTTGCCCCCTTGCAAACTTAATTTCACAGCTCAATCGCACGGAATTTGTGAGGAGCAACGAGTCGAGACGGGAGCAGATAGAGTTCCTGCGGGAGCAGAACCACATTTTAACGGCAATCGGTAAGTAAATTACTCAGCTTTGTAATGATTTGGTGAAATTAAATCATTTTAAACTATTTACAACAATCCTTCAGATTGGACCGGAGTGCTTCTCGGTGCACAATAGAGCTCACAGGACGTCAAACGCAGCCGAAAGTTACGTTCTCTCTCGAGATTGCGATTGCAGCACATTTAAAATTCTGATCGTAATGAAAATTCACAAGCCGGGTTGGCTCTTGCGTCCCATTGTAAGCCAAATAGACTCCCGGACGTACAAAGCATCCCGTCCCATGGCCAGTATGTTACAACCAATAACGAGAAAGACGTCCAGTTTTTTACGTGACTTGACACACTTCGTACAGCTTGAGGATGTAGTACTACGAGACAACGAGTTAATGGTTAGTTTCAACGTTGCATCCCTATTTACAAATAACAGTGGCAGAAACTTAAGACATAATACCAGTCCAGAACAATTTATCTGCTGAATGTATGAAGTTAATGGAGTTTTGCCTGATGAGAGGCTATTTTTATGTGGGAAGTTCTATCTACAGATCGAAGGTGTATCAATGGGATCGCCGATTGCGACGGTCATCTATGCAATAAATCAGCATGACACTGAAGTGTTCTATTGTTGGTTGCGATAAAACAAGTGAGACCCATCGGGTGTTTTGTGGATGTCATTATTAGGTCCTACAAATCCGCTACTTATTGCGCTTTCCAAGGAACAACTGATCAGAAAACGTGTGTGTGAAAAACATTTCGACAAAACTCAGTTTGGTACAATAGGAAAATTAATTAGGTATTCACATTCGTGTCTTTACGAATGGCGAAATAGCACTTGGGGAACCTCTGCTTGTTGTCGGAGCCGGTGAGTACTCTACTAACCGTAAGAGCGGAATATACCAAACGTGGTGTTTATGGTCAAGCGTCCGTGACAATAAACAGCACGTTTAGTGTATTTGTAACTGCAATCATATCACCTTACTGTAACTCAATCAACATTGCAGGGCATAATTTAAGCACCTCTTTTGATCCGCCACATCCTCTGAAGCTGAAGTCTATAAGAAATAATTTTCTTAATAAAGGTACAGTGGCAGACTAACAGCACAGTATATATATGGGCTAAAGCAGTATGGAAACTAAGGCCTTTTTTGAAGATAAATACCTACGCGCTAGGGTTGTCACCCGCTGCCGGCGGCACCCTAGGTTAGATTTTTTATAATGTATTTAGATTTTGTAATTACTTTATTGTATTTTACTTTTTATATACATTTATTGTAAAAAACCTAGCCTAAGATGAAAGATAAATAAAGGAGATAATAATCGAATGAGTTTACTAATTTAAACAGGCAGTTAAAATTGGAAGTTTTTGTACGGAACCCTCAGTGCGTGAGTCTCACTTGCACTTGACTTTTTTTTTATGTGGATACACACCACAATGTTTATATTATTATATTGTTATCAATTTTTATATTGGTATAAAGGTCATCCTTTACAATATTAATACTTATATATACATAGCACACGCAGTATTCGACGTGTTTACGCATGTAATCCACGGACAGCCGAGGGGTTAGTTAGGAGAGCGGGCGGCACATGCGACGGCGCCGGCACGCATCACCCTCGCGTCGGTCGGTCCCGACTCCCGAACATTTGATTATGCAAAATGCAATGCTGATAAATTATGCATGTAGGTATTATACGTATAAACTTTATATTGAATCAATCTATCTTTAAAAAAAACGCATCAAAATCCGTTGCTTAGTTTTAAAGATCTAATCATATATAGGAATAGACAGACAGGAAGCGGCTTTGTTTTATACTATGTAGTGATAATAAAGCATTCTTTCCTTCCAATATCAGCAGGAAGTTTAAAAAAAGAAAGCTCTGGTTTTAAAGAAGCAGAATTCAAGCAGCCGTATACAACGCAATACACTCGTGGCATCCTTAAAAAATCGCGGACATCGCACGCACGCGCAATAAAGAGAAACAATGACCGGTCGTCTCGTAAACGCTTGCGTCTGTGTGTGTGCGCTGTTTCGACCGTTTGTTCGTAGTTTCCATACTGCTTTAGCCCATATATATACTGTGCTAACAGGGCGGCGGAAGGGGCGGCCTGCCCCGGGCCTCCGGTCTTGGAGAGCCCCCAAATGCCTTCCCTTGATCAAATCTTAAGCAAGACTTTAAAAATGTGCTTCTTACCTACATTATTTCATCAAGATCAAAACACTACAGCCATCTAGACTTTTTACGAGGTACTTATATTATTTTAACTTTGCTGAACGCGTCCAATAGGCTTGGGGACATCCCGTCTTTGTAGCGGGTACTTCCTCAGGAATTCTTGAATGAATGAAGTGCAAATAATTCACTCCTGTACGCCTACATTCAAATTCTATTCTATTTACGTCGAAAAATAAACATTGGACTCATTTAAAATATATTCAATTTCATTACGTTGATATTTAATAGTTTATTAGTGTGTTCGTGTGTAAAGTAATAAACATGATCGTATCCGTTTAAAGTAATTTCATTAAAAAGTGTAAGTGTTTTTGATTTTTGTTGCAGTATACAAATAAATGAGTTCAGAGTTGAGTAGTTAGTGCATTTTCAAGTATATGGAAAAAGTAAGTAATTCTTCGTAATTTCTAATAATTTAGCCTTGAAATTATAAACTGTAGTTTCTAGTCAATATGCACCAACGAGTACATTCACCAAATTAAGCGCCTTGAATGAGTAATTAGTGACCGAAAGAGCCACGATTGTAGACAATGTTGTAACTTTTGGCATCCAAAAATGCAATGACATGGACATCAACATCGAGAAACGAAGTAGAAGGAAGGTATAAAGAACGATTCCGGGTGAATCAACTCATGATGCTAGATTATCAAGTCAAAAAGAAATACGTCGGTCAATGCATGACTATGCCTTCATGCATTGACCGACGTATTTCTTACAGATCGATTTATACAAGAATAGTCGACACGATACGGGGCCATGAAACAAATCCAAAGTATTTTCCAAATTATTGAAACAAAGTTTATGCTAGAAGCTTCAGATGACGTCTGACACTACGCGGAAGCCGGGCATCCCCAGTATTACTGTACATGTCCCGCCCGCAGTCACGGTGCTCAGATGCATCTGTCCGTATTCTTCGTGGGTCGCCACAGGGCTTGGCCGTATTCGTCCAGAGTTGCCGCTACGGGAGGTTGGATGCTTCGTCTCCATCTCAGCATAGAAGGCCTCATACGGCATATTAACTGCTGGATCTGGGAACCTGCAATGAATATATTTAGCAGCTTCTTGTCTATACTATTACTAGCTGTTACCAGCGGCTTCGTCAAAGGCAGCGTGGTCAAAGGGAATAATTTTATCCACAATGTTCGAAAAACCGACGCTTACAGATCCCGTCGGCGGTTCTCCGTGAGCACTGCGAAGGCGCGGATTTGATCTAATAATTGCTTTAGTGTAATCTTTTTTACCCAGTGTCCGTATTTCTGTGCCATGTTATCTAACATTGGAGTGGGGACAGTCCGCTTTCCTAGCTCTACGGACTACGGACTACAAGAGTATACGGACACTGGGTAAAGATTTCACTAAAGCAATTATTAGAATAAATCCGCGCCTTCGCGGTGCTTATGGAGAACCGCCGACCGGATCTGTAAACGACGATTTTTCGAACATTGTGGTTAACATAGACAAGAAGCTGATAAATCTATTCAATATAGGTTCCCAGATGCAGCGGTCCATATGCCGTATGAGGCCATGCAGTCGCCTATGCGGAGATGGAGGCGAAGCTTTCAACCTTCCCTAGCGGCGATTCTGGCCGCGTGCCCTCGCGACCCACGAGCATCAGGGCAGTTGCATCAGGGCACTGTCACTGCGGAACATTGATTCCGTCGGCGCCCGCGAGGCTCACGAAAGGAAAATATGTGCTTGATTAACTTTGAGAAATTGGCCGCGTTAGAGAAATGGACGAGGGCGCGATCTAAAATCCGAAGACTGGAGGACGAGCTGAAGACGGCGCGAAGATCTCAAAAAAGTTGAGCGGGAGTTTCCCTTTCTAGGGAATGTGAAAGGGATGATAAGCACCAGGCCCAGAAAGAACAAGAATGCAGACGCCTCCCAGACGGAGAAGTCGGAGTCCGGGGAGTCCTCGAGCAAGGGAAAAGACGCGAAGGGAACCAAGCGCAAATCCAGCGTCCCCGGCTCCTCCCAGACTTCGGCGGAGAAGAAAAAGAAGCCCAGGTCCTCGGCAGTGAAACCGCAGAAGCTTACCTTGGTGGGTCTGCCGCCCGCGATGGTCGGGGACTTACTTCGAATCAACCAGCCGTCCGAGATCCCTCTCCCTCCGGAGGCGCCTCAGACCGAGCAGAATCGAAAATCGGGAGCAGCGACCGGTTTCCTTTCCAGAAATTTGAAGATCTTCTCCACTAAGATGTTGAAATGATTTTAATTGTAAAAGACTGATTGAAAGAAAAGGACTGATTCGAAATAAGTTGAGAATGTTTTGTTGGGTCCCTCGGAGACCTAGGGAGAAGCGGGGGAGGCGGACCGGATTGAGGAGTCAAGGACCGCTCCCGGACATGCGGGTGCTTCAAACCCGATGTGACGAGGCGCAAAGATCCCGAGCGCTAACACCGACGAGCAGCGCGATGTCGGAAGACGACAGTCTACTGACTGTGCGGTCGCGCTCGTCATCACCGCTGGGGCGCCTCTGGCACTCGGACAGCAAACGGAGAAAGTTTTCGGAAGCGCGATCTGGAAGCGAAAACGAGGAACCGGATATCGTAAGTCCAGTGACTCCTAAAAGAGGAGGAAAGCCGCGTAACAAGGCGGTTTTCATGAGTCGGGCGGCCGCGCAAGCACAGTATAATGCTGAGCTGCGGGAGACGCTAAAACTGAGGGCGGAGGAGGAGGTCAACAACATAACGATGCGAACCCGTCACTCCCTGTCCGACGGTGTAACCTCCCGTCTATCGAGTATGCCAGAAGATGAAGTGGAGGCGGTGCCTGCGGCCGTGCTCCGCAAACAGGCGATGGACAGCGTGGCCGTCATTGAGATGGTCCAAAAAACATCTGGGAACCTCAAAGGCGGTCACCAGAGGAAACTTAAGGATGCCTGTAACGCCATCAAAGATGCCTTCAGCGCACATCCTCCGACGAGGTCAAGAACCTGGAAGAATGCAACGCACGGCTCCAGGCGGAGCTCGCTGACATCAGGGAGAAGCTGGTCCGCCTTGAGGCGGAAGTAAGAGCCGCGCTGAGGGCGCTCTCCCAAGCTCAGCAGATTTCGCTCCCTCCGCCTGCGCCTGCGGATCCACCTTCAGACCGGGCAACACTCGTTGCCATGATGAATGCTCGGTTAGAGGCACTGGAGGTGGAAGGGCGGCTACTGCCCCGCCAAGAACTTAGGGCCACAACTAGCGGCCGACAAGAAGAAAACCTTTTACCGTTGCCCACAAAACCGTCGGTAGCAGTACCTGCTGCCAAACAGGTGCCTCTTGCGACCAATGTCGCCCAGACAGGAGGCAAGGGAAGCGGCGGCAAGGGTAAAAAAAAAAAAAGGCAAATGGGAAGAACGCGAGCTCCAAGTCTGCTGCCAATACCGCAGCCCCGGTAACGAGGGTGCCCCTACCACTGCCGCCGGCACCTCCAAGCATGAGTCAGCAATGGAGCAAAGTAGTTGAGCAAAGAGCGAAGGGCAGGGCTGCTGCACAGCCTGTTATACAGCCGCAAACTAAGACGCGCCCCAAAACGAGCAGCCGTAAGCTCCGTCCTCCAAGGTCAGCCGCAGTGGTGCTGACGTTGTTACCGGTGGCGGAAGCCGGAGGGGCAACCTACGCGAAAGTGCTCACTGAGGCTAAGGAGAAAGTAAACCTTGCGGACCTGGGTATCGCGAACCTGCGTTTCCGGCGTGCAGTCACTGGTGCGCGGGTCCTGGAGCTGCCGGGAGCCGCTAGTGGCGAAAAAGCTGACAAGCTGGCCAAGGAGCTGGCCGAGAAGTTAGGGGAAGGAGTTCGGGTCTCCAGGCCGACAAAATGCGCGGAGTTGCGTTTCTCGAACCTGGATGACTCCGTGACTCCTACGGAGGTGGATGCTGCTGTGATCAGGGCTGACAGCTGCACCGAGGACCAGGTCAAAACCGGTGATATCCGTCCGGATCATACCGGCCTCGGCACAATATGGGTGCGTTGCCCAAACACGGCGGCGAAAAAGGTGGCCGGCGGCGGCCGTTTCTTGGTAGGGTGGTCCTCGGCTCAGGCAAAATTACTTGAGCCTAGAAAAATGCGGTGCTTCCGGTGCCTGGAGACCGGCCATGTCAAGGCGCAATGCCAGGCGCAGACGGACCGCGGTGACCTGTGCTACCGTTGCGGCCAGCCCGGGCACAAGTCTGCCCAGTGCACGGCTGCACCCCATTGCGTGCTGTGCCAAACTGCCGGAAAATCGGCAGATCACTTGCTGGGCTCGAAAACGTGCTTCGCACTACGCCGAAGAAGGAACAAGGACGCTAGTGATGGCCCCCGTGCCTCCTCGCAGCGTTCGCAGCCCGCCTCAACAACACCTGAGGCTCGCAGCGAGGTGGTGGAGGAGATGGCCGAAGGATAGTGGCCACTCGCTTTCTCCAGGCGAATGTCAACCACTGCGCCGGAGCTTAAGACCTGCTAACTCAAAGCCTGGCGGAGTGGTTGATTGGAGTGGCCATTGTCGCCGAGCCCTATTTCGTCCCTCCCAGGGACAATTGGGTCGGAGACCTGGATGGACTAGTGGCCGCCGTCACTGCACATCGCCTACCTACAGCCAGGTCCAATTAACATCTCCCCCCCATTAATATAATCATAAATGAGCTTCCTCGGAGGGCCAAAGTCATCTTCCAGAACGCCAAGGCGGCTCTGGAGTCCATGAACAACCTAAAGAAGTCGATCAGGGACGAAGTGGTCGAGTCTATGCAGATCCTCTATGAGATGGTGTTAAGACTCGCAGACTCCAGAACGTGCCACATTACCGCACTCCACAGAGAGATGATGGCCCACGAAAAGCGTCTGGTTCTGCTCGAGAAAGCCCATTCTAGAGCCCTCAGAGGCGATGGACTCGGCCACGGCGGCCAACGAAAAGAACACCGCCACCCTCAAGGAGATAGTTGGCGAGCTGGCGGCCCAGCGTACGATCTTGCGCTCGGACATTGGGGATCCCCTTGAACGCCTAGAGTCCAGGGTGGCGAACAAGGCACCGCAGCAGGCGTTCGCTGGTAACACACAGGACTCGGGGCAGACTAAGAGGGAGCTTCTAGGCGTGAACCAGAGACTGGACGATCTAAAGTCTCTACTGGCTAAGACCCCGGGTGACGCGGGAAGGGTGGCCACCGACGAGCTGCTGATTGAGATCCGAAAACTCAGGAGGGATCTGAAGACAGTGGCAAGCACCACTGAAACCCTGAGTGACCAGGTGAAAACGGCAGTAGTGGCCAGCGACCTCGCCGCAGCTAGCGGAGAAAAGACCGGCAATATAGCTGTTGCTTTACAAGAAACGGTGGAGGGACTGACAGCCGGCTTTGATGGAGTGGCCAAGGAAGCCAAAGTGGATGAGGCTATAAAGAGGATTGGCGAGGTGGAGGATACCATAAAAACTCAAACCGACAAGGTATATGCCAAGGTCCTCAATGGGTTTACAGACCTCAGTGAGGAGGTCCAGATGACGGCCACGGTACGATCGGCTGGGCATATGCTGTCTGCGGAACTGGCTAAGGCGGACGGACCCAGAGAGCCTAGAGATGGGCAGAGAGGGGTGTGTAATGTTTTTCTCCAACTTGCTTGGAAATGTTCCCATTAATGTAGTAAAACTGGACCGCGAAATCGTTCATTATTTTTATAAGGCGTTAATACAAATAAAAAAAATATTTATTATTGGCCTTAGCCGGGAAATCAATAATTATTTAAATAAGACGATTAAGTAAAAAACACACCTTCCGTTTTTGACGTCTCATACAAATGAGTGTACTCTTAATTTGGCCGGTTACTGCATTTTTACTTTTAATTTTTTCAAAGACTGATAATTCACCATACAGCCAATTGTCCACTAAATTTAAAAAATAAAAACTAGTATAAACTTTTTAATGGTTCTCTGCGTTTAGTTCTTCCACTGATCATTTTTCTGCTCTGCTACTGTCAATGTATTTTAAATGTCGACACGTTTCGAATAACGGACAAACAATTTAAATAATAATCTTATTTGCGGTTAATTTATTTTCATGACTCTTAGTTATTTATTAGAGATTTCTCACGAAAGTTTTAATTTTAATAATATCACGGTATTTAATGAGTGAGTTGAAAAATAATTAGAGTACCAAACGTAAACAAATTAAAAATATAACAGAAATGATTGTGTCCAAATCAATATAAAAGTTATTTTGAACTTATGATCTTCTCTAAATGATAAATATGGTATAGTTTCTAAAAAAAATCAGTGCGTTTAGAAGTTGTTGTTTTAACTAAAATTAATAATTATGTGCATATTTTTTATTATTGTGTTTTCATATAATTTTAATTCTTATTCATATATTTTGCTTGAAATCAAACATATGATTCGGACCCGATTTTTTTTAATTTTCCTAAAAAAAATAAGTACCAAATGAACTTCATGGCACTGATATATTAAATTAAAATGTAGATTGGTGATTATTTCCAAGCATATTTGGAGAAAAGCATTATACAAGCCTCGGCGGGAATGTCAGTTCGAAGATTCGTATTATTGAAGGACTCGGCTACGCCTCGTCCTTCAAAATCATACTCATCCACGAACTGACTTTTCCCTGCCTCTGCAGTAATGTACTATTGCATAACAACAATTTGCGAATTTTCATTTTGCATAAAACGAATTGCATAATTTCAACCTGCATAAGTGGTCATATAGCATAAAAACAAAATGCATACAAACGAATTGCATAATTTCAAAAAATTATAATAGTTTAATTGCATAATAGACTAATATAGCATAATAGTCACTTAGTATACTTTACCATTGTCATATCATACTTTTTTCATAATAACTTAAAGCATAAATGTTGCCTAAATAAATACATCCACAAAATATAATATTTTTTTCTTATTCATTCTTCCCCATTGCCGAGCCAAATTAGGAGCAGTTACCTTTTAAGGGTCATAAAAAAAACCCTAACCTACCTATCTCTGGGAGCAGTTTCGTTTTTAGGGTTATAAAAAAAAATCCTAACCTACCTATCTCTTGGACTTCGAGCAGTTTCATTTTTAGGGTCATAAAAAAAATAACCCTTACCTACCTATTTCTCGGAGCAGTTTCGTTTTCAGGGCACAAAACCCTAACCTACCTGTATCTTGGAGCAGTTTCCTTTTTAGGGTAAAAAAACCCTAACCTACCTATCTCTTGGAGCAGTTTCGTTTTAAGGGTAAAAAAAACCATAACCTACCTATTTCAGTGCTCACAACTTTTTATTCAGGACTTATTTGATAGGTATGATATTTATGCAACTTGATAATTATTTTAAGTGTTTTTATGAGTTTTCATAATTATTCTGAATGAATGTTATACCAAGTGACATTATGACTTATGAACATTATAACGAATGTTATTATGATTATTAATGGTTATGATGTTTAAATATTATGCTTGACAAAATTATGAATTTTGTTTTTATGCAATGTGTTTATTATGCATTTTGAAAGTAGTTAAATGAAAATATGCTAAAAGTTTTTATGCAAATTGAACCGCACCCGGGCAGAGAGACCCGAGAGAAGAAAGGCGAAGAGAGTCTCCTCGACGAAGGAGACCTGCAAGGAGGGCTATATGGACAAGAAGATCCAGCATAGACGACACCACCGAGACGCCTAAACCACAGTTTCCCATAACGCTGGAATCCTCGGATCCTGGTCACACTAGTGCGACAGTGATCCAGTGTGTAAAGGATAAGGTGGACGTGGCAGAGCTGGGTATAGGTGTCGAATATGTAAGGAGTCTTAGGAAACAGAAGGCAGCCATTGGGCTCCCGAACGAGAGGGATAGGGACGTGCTCATGGAGCTTATCAAGGAAAAATGCCCGGGTATCAAGGCGACCACGACCACCCTGAAGAACCCGCACATACGCCTGGTGGGGGTCATAAAGGGCCTTACAGATGCCCAGATACCTGGGGCTATAGCTAAGCAGAACACGGGTCTGTTGACTGGGCTGGAGGGCGTTGAGGATCGGCTACGAGTTACCAGGAGGACGCGAGCGAGGATACCGGAGCTGACGAACGTCATCATCGAGACGGACGCCGAGATCTGGGCCCGCCTTAGGGACCAGAGGGTAAGGCTGGGCTACCAGGTGGTGCCAGCGTTCGATCAGTCTCCGATCATTCAATGTTTCGCGTGCCTCAGATTTGGCCACTTCGCGAAGCACTGCACCCACCAGCACACCTGTGGATATTGCGGCGATGAGCACGACACGAAGGCGTGCCGAAATAGGGAATCGCAGCCCAAGTGCTCGAACTGCACAAGATTGGGTAAGACGCCTGAGGATGCGGCCCATCCTGCCTACAGCAGCGACTGCCCCGACTGGAGGAAGTGGGACCGGTTGGCGCGGTCGCAGGTTAAATACTGCTAAGGGCACCGATGTGGATAACAATAGTCAAGTAACCGCAACAGCCCCGGCTGTGAGACCAAAAAATCTTGAGTTCCTGCAAGTGAATCTGGGAAGAGGGTACGCTGCAACTCAAGAGTGCCTGAAGGAGGCTGAGTCCACGGGGGTAGGCGTCCTGCTGCTCCAAGAGCCCTACATAGGAGCAAAAGGACACCTCGCTACCGCCCATAGAGTGGTCCAGCTGGCCCTGGGTGAGGATCCAGTGAAGGCGGCGATTGTCGTCATTGACCCTACCATTGGAGTCATTGTGGACCCGACACATGTCACCAAGAACATCTCCATGGTGACACTGCAGCTGGGCGAGTTCGAGATAGGGGTAGTTAGCGTCTACTTTGAGGGAGACCGCCCGCTGGATGAGTACATCGCGAAGCTAAAGGGCATCAAAAATGCGGTCGGGGATATGCCTTTGCTAGTGGGTGGGGACGTTAATGCCTCCAGCCACTGGTGGGGGTGTAAAACCGAGGACGCAAGAGGGTCGGATGTGGTAAATTTCTGCTCCGAGGCCGGACTTAATTTCCTAAACAGAGGATCCACTCCGACCTTCTATACCCATAGAGGGGGTAAGACGTTCTCCAGCATCGTGGACGTTACAGCCTGCTCCGACGAACAGCTGAGCAGAATAACGGGATGGCGTGTGGTCAAGGATGACACCGGCCTGACGGACCACAGAAGGGTGCGCTATGGAATGGTCCGGGGGAACCCGCTACCGCAAGTAAGGAAGACCACCAGGGTGTATGACACCAACAGAGCGGAATGGACAGAGTTCTCCTCGTCCCTAAGGCGGCAGATGGTGCAAAGGCAGCTGACTCTCAAGAACGTGCAGGCAATAAGCGACCGGGCAAAGTTGGAGGAAGCTGCTGAGCAGCTCACCGATGCTATACAGGACACAGGACGCATGTGTAAACACCATTCCGACAAGGGGGTCCTCTGCAAAGCCAAGCAAGATAGCATGGTGGACGGATGAGCTGACTGAAAAGAAGCAGTTGGCCAAGACCCTCCGCAGGCGCAAAGCAACCGCGAACCCTGCGCGCAAACAAATAGCATACGCGGACTATGTGGAGGCACGCGATCAATACAAGGAGGCGATAGAGAGTACCATCACTGCCAGTTGGAAAAAATTCTGCTCCCAACAAGAGCGGGAGGACATGTGGAAGACGTCATATCGGGTCGTCAAGAAGAGCCTGGCGAGTGACACCAGTTTGGAGTGCCACCTTAAGTCGCCGACTGATGGCCGGGTGCTCGGACCGCTCCAGTCGGCCCAGCTGCTGACGGAAACCTTCTTCCCGGGCGACGACAAGAGCCTGGACAACGGATGGCACAAGGTGGTTAGGGAGGAAGCGAAGGAGATAAAAGCGAACACCAGGAGCCCGATTGCACCTGGCCGGTTTGTCGTGTCTTTACGAATGGCGAAATAGCACTCGGGAAACCTCTGCTTGTTGTCGGAGCCGATGAGTACTCTACTAACCGTAAGAGCGGAATATACCAAGCGTGGTGTTTATGGTCAGGCGTCCGTGACAATAAACAGCACGTTTAGTGTATTTGTAACTGCAATCATGTCATCTTTCTGTAACTCAATAAGATTACAAGAAGAAGTCTTTGAGAACTCGAAGTCTATAAGAAATAATTTTCTTCATAAAGATACAGTGGCTGACTAACAGGGGGGCGGATGGGGCCGCCCGCCCCGGGCCTCCGGTCTTGGAGAGCCCCCAAATGCCTTCGCGTTCCCTTGATCAAATCCTAAACAAGACTTTAAAAATGTGCTTCGTACCTACATAATTTCATCAAGAAGAACACTACAGCCATCTAGACTTTTTACGCGGTACTTATATTATTTTTACTTTGCTGAACGCGTCCAATAAGCTGGGGGACATCCCGTCTTTGTAGCGGGTACTTCCTCAGGAATTCTTGAATGAATGAAGTGCAAATCATTCTCTTGTACGCCTACATTTAAATGCTATTCTATTCGAAAAATAAACATTGGACTCATTTAAAATATATTCAATTTCATTACGTTGATATTTAATAGTTTATTAGTGTGTTCGCGTGTACAGTAATTAACACGATCTTATCCGTTTAAAGTAATTTCATTATAAAGTGTAATAGTGTTTTTGATTTTTGTTGCAGTATAAAAATAAATAAGTTCAGTTGAGTAGTTAGTGCATTATCAAGTATTTGGAAAAAAGTAAGTAATTCTTCGTTATTTCGTATAATTTAACCTTGAAATTATAATCTGTAGTTTCTAGTCAATATGCACCTACGATTAATACATTCACCAAATTTAACCGACTTTCTATGACGGGGCATAGAATGAAAAAGGATATTGTTTAGAAAGGTTTAATGTACCATTGTTTAATGGAATAGGGTTTTTGATTTATATATTTGGACGCGTGCGTACTCGAACAGAGTTAGATTGGAAAAGATGGCCGCCAGAGATCGCTGTCGCCGCGTCTCGATGGAGATGCTGTCAATGCGCCTGCGCGCGAGCCTTCTTGTGATTGGTCAGTGTTTGGAGCTTTGGAGCGCGTTCGGATGCGCGAACATACTCCTCAGTGTCCATCAGTAGAGGGCATATGTGTCCAAAAAAAAACGCAGATCGAGATACATCAATGTTGATGATGCTATTACAAATATAATAGAAGACCTCACAATGGAAAACATTTCGGTTGAGGAATGTCTCGAAAGACTGCGTGTTGTATATTACAATATTGACTGATAAGAGTTTGTATCTGTAATCTGTATCTGGGTGAAGACCAAAATGTTTGCTGTCTTAACTTATTTAATTCAAATTTGTATCAAATCTTCCATTGTACGACGACAAATTAACCGTTAACTTTTGTCGCACAACGGGACTTTTTCGGATTGCTTTCTTTCTAAGGCTAACCAGCCAGCCCGACAACTCGTTGTGAACCTTGGGGTCCTGACGGTGCATTCTCTCTATATTTTTGAAGTGGGAAAATATGTGAGAAAGCATTCAGCAGAGTTCCCCGTAGGTAAGACCTATTCCGCAATGCGAAAACCAGGACTGTTAGTACCGCCACACAGGCTACAAAAAACTGGCAAGTCCTTGGCAGTCATGGGTGCACGTATATTTAACAAAATACCTGAAATAATTCACCTACAGAACGTTTTTTCATCACGAAACTTAAAACTTTTTGTAGGTATTAAAAAGGCGTATTACTCTGTCAAGGAGTTCCTTGATGAGTGAGTGTATCGAGTCCTTTTGGTACATATATTATACCTATAATTGACATGTTAATTTTAATTTGATAACTGCTGCATTGGTTTCTTTGTGTACAATTTCAAATCTATTTTATTTTCTTTCGACACTCTAGTATTATTATTATTATTTTTTTTAAGACTGAACATGTAATAATTGATTGTTTGACAATGTAACTTACATTACAAATAAATTATACAAAAATTAACGACACAATAATGAACCTCAAAACTGGACCATAAGGTACATTTTTGAGGTGATTTGATGGTTAATTTGTCGTCGTACAATGGAAAAATTAATACAATTTTTTATTAAATGAGTTAAGGCAGCAAACCTTCTGGTCTTCACCTATCTGTATTCCTAACCCACGTAGCACACAGACTGCATAAACGCATATTCAGCCCTTACACTACTTATTTCAGCTGCGTAAGAGCTGAGCTATGATAATAATGTTTTTTTTCTTGAGGACTAAATATTTACGTTATTTAAATAAGTGTAATTAAATTTGTTTTTCGCTATTTGTTTATTCGTTTGCTATTTGTATAAAACACTGTATTATTGTCAGACCCCGTTATCAGTAGTTAGAGCACTTTATTGAAGAATACTAGGGATACCACTGCACATAATATCCTCTTCTTGTCTTTTTACTACGCCGTCTCCCGGTATAAGTGTTTTTTGCCAATTATTCGCTTTTTTAGGGTTCCGTACCCAAAGGGTAAAAACGGGACCCTATTACTGAGACTTCGCTGTCCGTCCATCCGTCCGTCCTTCTGTCACCAGGCTGTTTCTCAAGAACGGTGATAGACAGTTGAAATTTTCACAGATGATGTATTTCTATTGCCGCTATGACAACAAATACTAAAAATAAATATTTAAGGGGGTACGGAACCCTTCATGCGCGTGTCGGACTCGCACTTGCCCAATTTTAGTATATTTTATGAAACTAACTTACTTTTCTGTAAATTTATCCTGAGCATCCTGGCAAATAATTGACAAATAACAGCACTCTTATCTATGAATAATAACTAGTTTCGTGGAGCCGACGTAGCTCACACACAAGACACGTTGAACAAGTTTTGCTCCCTGAACCCTCAGAGCATTCGTTACAGATTATAGATCCTAGTTCTATCGAAGGTTTTGACGGAACACCTCAATGTCATCTTATATCATGTTTCTGTGGATTTATTGGTTTTAGAGCAAGCCATTGTGCAGTTGGTAACGGGAAATGAACCTACAACTCCCCCTGTTAGCGCTCCTGTTGACCCAATATCACTTCCTCCGGACGCTTTGCCAGGACCTTCTAAAAAATTCGATATCGAAATGCTGAAACCTCTTCCTAAGGCACCACCACGAAAAAGTACAAATCAAGGCCGGAAAAAAACAAAAATCAGCAGTGTTTACCGACACTCCGGAGAAGGAAGCAATACGAAACGAAACAGAAATGATACGGGCTCGCAAGGAAGCAAAAATTACAAAGAGAAATCTGAATAACACTGCAGTAAATACTAAGACTAGTCAAAAGAAGAAACCAGCAAAAAGGCAACAGAGTAAAGTTACTGCTCAATCCAGAAAACAAGAAACGAGAGACGGAGAGTGACGAAGAAAATGAGTACTTTTGTCTTATTTGTATGGGGCCTTATGCATTAAGTAAACCTAATGAGACATGGAGAAGTCACAAACATTTTTAATGAGGCAAATTTTATAATCGGTAATCGGTAACTAATGATAAACATTACTTGAGTATAATCTTTTTCACGTAGCTTGAGTTGGGGTCGAAACATTTTATGCCTAAAGATGAAATTTAATTAGCAAGTGAGATTGTGAAATAAATAATAATATATTCTTTTTCATGTTCCAAGATAAAATAGTCATTTTTGCTCATCTGACAGATAATGTACTGAAATAGCAGCAGGGATCATGATCCAGCAAGCCTAGTATACCTAGGTTATTTTGTGTGATGTCAAATGACGGTTGTTTATATCTACATCTTGTTTTTACCTTTCAAAAAGATTATATTACAAAAATTATATTAATTGTTACAGAAAAATGCCTAGAAACTATGTGAGAAAAACCAATAATCCGCCATACAAAAACGATTAGAAGCCGTTAGAGCTGTTCAAAGTGGCAGATTATCTGAGTACGAGGCTTCCAAACACTATGGAATACCAAGATCAACCATCTGTTACCGCTTCCGGGTGGCGCCACCAGCAGAACCAGCCCAGGATACACCACGACTACTCAAACCCGTTGAGATGCCTCATGTCACATAATGTAGATTTTATAATAATTAGAGACAACAATAAATTCCCTAGTTACAATTTAGTCATGTATTCATTACTTTACTTAAAGCAATATCTTCTTCTGATCGGATCCAATTCCAGGTAGTTGAGACAAACACATTCTATCTATTAATTTAATTATATTGTATTCATTCTTAATAGTTACAATAACTGTAGGATTATTGTTATATTTAAATATCATTTTCAACATGATTGTGTTAATTTAATTATAAGAGTAATTTCCATTATTATGGCTTAGAAGAATCTTGATTTGACTATCTCAGTGCATCCAGTGTGTGTTGGACTTTATAAAAAGTAGTTTGACAGTAGAAGTAACCTCACTTTGCATGCGAAAGAAACTGTTCTGTTTTGATTATAGCCAAGAGTAATTGAAGTTGGTGTTTTTTTTAATGAATTTCCCTGGAGATATTTTCCTGACGTGGAAAATCTTAGAAGTGGGATATGTCAGGCCCATATATCGGTGGGCTTGGCCACCGAAAGCGAAAACGTACTGATTCTTCGTCACCTGACCAGGGAAGTGAACAAAATTTTTTTTCTTCTGATCATCATGCTACCGATCATACGCCGTATAAAAAACGACGCATATCTGCAGCGGAAAATGAGGTCAAACCCAAATTTCAACCGGATGATAATACTAGCAACGTGATAGGGTGGCTTCATAAAATAGATCAACTCGGTGATGTTTACGGATGGGATCATAAAGACCGTCAATTTGTGATGCAAATCCGCCTTAGAGGTTCCGCCAGAGATTGGTACGATGATTTAGAAGATTATAGACTAACTTGGGACCAATGGAAAGAAGCGCTTCAAACTGCTTTCCCGAGACTACCGATTTTGTGGATAGATTAGAGCAGATGTTGGCTAGGAACAAGACTGATTCTGAAACAATGACGAAGTATTATCACGAAAAACTGTCTTTGTTGAAAAAATGTGGCATCGACAGTATTAACGCCATATCATGCATCATTAAGGGTCTACCGCACGAATTACGGGCCAATGCGAAAGCATACTCGTGCGACAGTCCAGAACAATTATATTACGGGTTTCTATCGTCCCTGGAAAATTTCAGACGTGTCGAGTCAGCTTATAGTGCAAGAAAAGCGACGTGGCGAAGAGGAGGCGCTTACACACCAACACCGGGCCACTCTCAACATCAGCTTCTGCCGAAGGTCTGCTGCGCCTGCCGGAAGCCGGGACACGAAGCACGGGATTGCAGACAACAGCAACAATGCAGCACATGTCGGCGCTTCGGGCACACGTCTGCTACGTACTGGTTTGGTGGAAATACGTCGACGCAGCCTGTTGAGAATCGACCGTTTTTAGCTACTGGCATCACAATCAGTTCACTTCTTTCGTGGCGCTGCGCGCGCGCGCAGTCGCCGGCGGACTCGAGGCAGCGCCATGTTGTAACGGTTGTTCTTGGTACGTTGTGATCTTCGCTACGGGGCGACAATATTTGAGATCATTTTTACGCTTTATTCGGAAAGTATTGATATACGGTGTAATTTCTTGTACGGTGGGCTGCTTCGGGTGCTCCAAGGATTGTTATCAAGTGATTCGGATCATATATCGGACTACTATAGTGTGAACTGTGTTTTGGAGCGTGTTTGTTGGCGAGATTATCACGCCGGCGCCGGGACGGGACGCCGCTTATTGTCGCAAGTAACATATTCACACATATTACACAAAACAATAACACATACTTGCGGCCGTGAAGAAATTCGGCTGGAAACCCAGGTTAGTGTTAATTAGAATTAAGGCTAGGTATAAGTAAATAGGATGCGTATCGCGTTCCATTGCTTCGCGCTAGGCAAGGTCGTTTGATAATTATCATCCATGGGCTCGTGATAAGTTCGATTTGTGTCTGGCGGAAACACAGCCCAACGGAGTAAAGGTTCGTGATATCTTACACATAAGTTATGATATCTATCATGATATTTATAAGAGAAGAGTGAGTGTGAACGGAAAACCTCTCTTAGCCTATATTGACACCGGTAGTAGGCTAAATATACTTACGTTAGACAATTCCCAAGATTTAAACCTCCACACAAGTCCATCTTCTGTAGTTATGAAAGGATTTGGAGGTTATCTATCACACTCGCTTGGCTCATGCGACATATCAGCGTATATAGATGACCTAACCTTGAAAAGCACAGTAGAAATTACGTGTTGTAACTTATCAGACATTGATCTGATAATTGGACAAGCTATGATCAATCAAGCGGGCATTAGTTTACTTACTACTGAGTCTGTTGCCAAATTTATTGAAACCACTAGGCTTAACGATGTGTTATGTAATATTCAGCTGACGAGGGACGAATTTATATCAAAGTTCGAAGTCTACGTCATGGATGACTGTTGTATTCCTAAACAGAGCTCTGCATATGTCAAAATCTATGTGAATGACCCTTCTGATGGTACGAAAACTGAGTGTTCATTCCTCACGTATGTATCTGTTTCATTAGGTCCCACCTCATATTACATCCCTGAAGCGATCGTTAAATCACATGAGTGCTATTTGAAAGTTTTTAATGTCGGGAGTGAGGATCTATTCTGGAGTGCAAACCGTTTAATAGCTAGGGCTGAACTCGTAACGGAAGGAGGCGGCACAGACTTGCCACACATATTACAAATAGAGTCAAATATGTAGTAATAGCGATTATATTGAGATAAAATCGTCCGATATTGAGGTAGGTGATCTGAACCAAACTGACCTGAATCAATTATTAGCTTTGCTTAACAAGTACTCACACTCGTTTGCTAGAACAACTAGAGAATTGGGGTGCACTGATTTAATAAAAATGCACATTAAAACAACGACTGATCAGCCCGTGCATTGCAAACCATATCGACTTTCCCATAAGGAAAATCAAATAGTGAATGAAAAGGTACAAGAACTCCTTGATGCTGGCATTATAAGAGAGTCTGTGTCAGATTACGCAAGTCCCATTGTGTTGATCAAGAAGAAAGGGGAGGATTATAGGCTCTGCGTGGATTATAGGAGACTAAATGTATACACAATTAAGGATCGTTATCCTCTACCGCATATCGAAGACCAGGTCACTAAGTTGTCTGGGAAGTCTTTCTTTACAACTCTCGATCTTGCTCAGGGTTAGTATTAAGTACCAGTCGATGAAGACCGCGTTTGTTACGCCTACGGCACAATTTGAATTTGTCAAAATGCCTTTTGGGCTTTCCAATGCCCCTGTCGTATTTTCGAGACTCATTCAAATGACTCTAGGTAAAGTTAGTCAAGAAATTGCTCTTTTTTTGGATGACGTTATGATACCAACAACATCAGTCGAAGAAGGCTTACAGCTTCTAGAGAAAGTTTTAAAGTTATTGACAGACGCTAATCTGAAATTAAATCTGAGCAAATGCTCTTTTCTGAAAAACTTTGCTATCTATCTAGGTCATGAGATCACTGCAGGGACTATTCAGCCAGGCCAAGCGAAGATTAATTGCGTTGCCCAATACAGACGACCACGTAATGTACACGAAATAAGGCAATTCATTGGCTTAACCTCCTATTTTCGTAAATTCATTCAAGGGTTTGCTCAAATAGCTCAGCCTCTAACAGAGCTCACAAAAAAGGACGTAGAGTGGCGTTGGGGCCCTGAACAAGAAGAAGCATTTGTTAGTTTAAAACAACGTTTAATTGACAGGCCAGTATTGGGTATATACATACAATAAAGACGCAACAACGGAATTGCATACTGACGCCAGTAGCTAAGGGTTGGGCGGTATTTTAATGCAGTACCAAAATGACGGTAGTTTGAAACCCATAGCGTTTTTCAGTAGAGTCACGAGTAAGGAAGAAAAGTCATATCACAGCTACGAGCTTGAAACTCTCGCGGTGGTAGAATCACTTAAAAGATTTCGGATTTATTTGACTGGGATTCCTTGTAAAGTCGTAACAGATTGCGCGGCATTACGTACCACTTTAACCAAAAAGGATTTAATACCTCGCATAGCTCGCTGGTGGCTGACAATCCAAGATTTCGACCTTGAAATTGAGTATAGGCCAGGGGAGGTTTATTGACCAAGCGAGCGAAACGTCTCCGTTTCAGCTTGGCCCAAAAATCTTTCGTATGTTTGGATGTTCGGATTTCCGGCTGTTCTCGCCTTGAGGTCGCATTTCTTAATCGACTTTCATACAATTTTGTGAGTAAGTTAGATAATGAAATTATCTTTTTTTGTTCTTAGGTATATGAACGTAAAGGCCTCAAATCAAATACTCTAGGAAGAGCCCCCGTCTTATCGCGGGAAGTAGAAGATTTTGTAAAAAACTTGCGTGTGGTGGAAAAGTATGGTTTTGGCCTAACCAGGCAAGAACTTTTAGAGACTGTGGGTCATACGTATCGGCTAATCTTATACAACATCCGTTTAAAAATGGCGTGCCTGGGGAAGATTAGTTCCTTTTATTCAAGAAGAGGCATCATTTGTCAATTAAAAAGCCACAACCGGTGGAGTATGCTCGCAGACTCGCATGCAGTCCATACGTAATATACCCGTACTTTGATGTACTAGAAAACACAGTAACCGAGTTGGGGTTGAGCGACAAGCCATCTCACATTTGGAATGTGGATGAAACCAGTTTCTCCAAAGACCCTTCCAAATCCAAAGTAGTGGGCTATAAAGGATTTACCTCCACGCGAACTATTGCATCCCCAGGAAAGGACAACACCACCGTCCTCTTAGGGTGTAATGCCGTAGGAGAGAAAACTCCTCCCATGATAGTGTTCAAGGGTAAAAATGTGTGAAACGAGTTTTAAATCACTACATAGTATAAAACAAAGTAGTTTCCTGCTGTCTTTTTGTCTGTCTATCCCTATCTATGCTTTGATCTTTTAAACTCCGCAACGGAAAAAGATGCGTTTTTTTATAGAGTGATTGAAGAGGATGGTTTATATGTATAATACATGCATAATCTGTCAGTATTGCACGCGTGCGAAGCCGCGGTGGGTTGCTAGTATTTAAACAAATTGTAAAAAAAAAAAAAAAACTTGTTCTTAATGTGAGAAAGTGATACAAATATCAGTTGTTAAGTAACAAGTCCATGACGTGGATACATTTTTAGAAGTAGGAACATGATATTAAATATATACTATATATAATAATAAGACTATTTACATAGAATTATGTTCTTGTGTTATAAACCAAGCCCATAATGTGGGTAAAATAAAAAAAATAGTTGATCGAGATAAGGTCTCAAAGTAACCCTATTGTTTTCAGCCCAACCACAATGGCCCAGTTGTCGGGGTTCGAAGCATTTGATTGTGATGGAGATGTCACCACATTAGGCTCACGTTGGGAGAAATGGAAGCGAGCCCTTGAAAATGACCTGCATTGATGATGCTACTAAAAAAAGAGTTATTCTTCTATGTTCAGCTGGCCAACCTCTACAGGGAAATATATTACAACCTTCCAGGGCCAAATGTAGAACCATTAGAAGGAACAGATGTTTACAAATTCGCACTCGAGAAATTGACTGAATATTGTTCTCCAAAACAAAACTTTTTTTATGAACGCCACCTGTTTCGGTTGATGAAGCAAGACCCTAGTGAAAAAAATATAAATTTGTGGGTCGACTTCGGGACCAACACAACAAATGTAACTTTGCGAAGAATGATGAAAATGAAATGGCGGAATTCTTTTTCAAAAGGATCAAAATCAGCTGAAAGTCGTCGGTTATTTTAGCCAAAGAACGACAGATGTGGAAAGTAGATACCACAGCTATGAACTTGACTCTTGCGGTATTTAAGGCGCTGAAACACTTCAGGCATTACTTGCTTGGAAGAGAATTCAAGGTTGTAACTGATTGCAACGCTCTTAAAGCATCGCGTCATAAGAAAGTACTCCTGCCTAGAGTTCACCGTTGGTGGGCTTATATGCAAACTGTTCACGCCGCAGCGTTCACCATTCAAATCTAGATCTTAAGTACACACTACATATGACACATATTGAACTGTATCGAGCCGCGTCCAATCATAACTCTTATATATCGCGTCATATTGTAAACAACCAATCACAGCCGTTCATACAGTCTCGACACGTTCTGGAGCCTTCCGCTCGCTCACTTGCATTTCTTTCGCCCGTCGATACACACTTACATTATAATATTGTTAAAAACTGTAATAAAACAGTTATTTTTGAAGATTTTGTTTCTTTCCAATTTTCCTTGTTCCCATACGGAACAAAGTGGCGACCGTGAC
The DNA here is from genome assembly GCA_947623375.1 of Apotomis capreana. NCBI lineage: Eukaryota > Metazoa > Arthropoda > Insecta > Lepidoptera > Tortricidae > Apotomis > Apotomis capreana. The sequence continues at coordinate 22,982,011 of OX392509.1, read as the reverse complement.
AGGACCTGCAGCTACCTACGAGACGAAGAAGTCCCGTTGCAGCCTTTGTCTTCAGAGCGACTACACGAGGTCATCGCCGAAAGTACGCCGTGCAGCGCTTAGATTCCTGGGCTACTACCAAGGCATCAGCTGCGCCTACATCGTGCATCGTGCAGCCAGACCCGATCGCTCCAGAGCGTCACAGAGACGCGCCTCAAGACGGACCACACCTACTTCGCAGCAGCCAGCGACACGTGCCACGTGCCACACCGCGCACGACCAGTTGCCTACTTTGCCTGTCTGCCCTATCTAACAAGTGAGCCCGTTCCTTACTTTCTCCTTTTTTATCCCCTTCGATTTGTGCCAATGGGGAGCCCAGTTTCTCGAATTTTCTAGTCAAAATCGGTTTTAAGTACTTTAATACCTACTTCTTGCTATAGTTTTTCGCACCTGCCTATCATCATCTATTCATTAACCGAACCACGCTAAAATCTAAGCAATAATCCAAGCAGAAGTACTCAAATACGTTCCCATATTTATAGATTTGCAAGTCGCCTATCATTACTTAATTCAATTTGTGCTACAAGCAACCTCCACATACCTATATACAAATCTTTGCACCAGCCTATTTCAACTCATTACTTCCAGTTGCAAGCTATTTACTATTGCCTATTCAATTCAATCTTATAATCAAAGTTTCCTTATAATATTACGCCCACGTAATCACGTAATTTGCCTACCTACTGCAACCTTTCATCTTCGCCAAGCATTGACTGCTTGTTTTCGGAAAGCCCGCTTTTCTATTGCATATATCAGCTGCTTAGCCGTGCCTTTTTTCTGCAATTCCAGTGACCTACATTTTTGTGCATCACCTGGTCCAAGGACGCTGCGCGCGCGCATACCTGCCTACGCGGCGGACCGAGAGTGCATTATCGCCCGGCTCGACGGCGGACCACGCGTTGGGAGATCGACTAAGCGAGGAGCGTATCGTATGCAGTTATATAACTTGTTTACTTGTTTCTAGTTTGCGTTCGTTGTGTTTCGATAATTTCTAATGATGTCTTCCGATTTAACACCAGAGGATCAACTTAAAATGCTTAAAACTAGACGTAGTTCTATTAAAGGACGCCTAACTAAGTTTAAAATTTATTTAGACACTTTAACTACATTAGAAGAGGTTTCTTCATTGGAAATCAAAAAACTATCAATGAAACTATCGAGAACGCAATCTTTATTCCGTGATTACGATGAGGTGCAAGGTCAAATAGAGATTTTAAGTGAACCGAACCAAGCCGACGAATTGAATATTCGTGAAATTTACGAACAAGAATTCGACACGAATATTTCAATTGCTCAAGATTTCTTAGAAGTCAATTCACCTTCCAGAGAAAATAATTTAAACACTAGTTGTTCTTTGCAGTGTCATCACGAGAATAGTGACGTTCTCGGGTTTCGATTGCCAATAATTAAAATTCCCAATTTTGATGGATCTTGTTTCAAATGGCTTGAGTTTAAGGAAACTTACATCTCCTTAGTTCACGAAAATAATAAAATTAAAAATATACACAAGTTTCATTATCTTCTTTCATATCTGGAAGGAGAAGCGGCTCGCGTTCTCTGTAATCTAGAAGTTTCAGATATTAATTACTCTCAGGCTTGGCGACTTCTTTGCAAACGTTACGACAATAAACGGCAATTAATAAACAATCACTTAAAAGCTTTATTTAGCATTGAGTCCGTGCGAGAGACCGACAAGTCGTTGCGATTTGTTGTCGATCACATCACTAAAAACTTGCGAGCTCTCAGCACGTTAGGACTGCCCGCAGATAAGTGGGACGTTCTAATTATTTACATGGTGTCAGCAAAACTAGATAGCGGTACTTCTTATAAGTGGGAAGAACATAGAAATAATTTGCCCGAAATTCCCACACTAGACGATTTCTTTGATTTCCTCAAATCCCGAGCTGATGTCTTAGAGACAGTGAACAGACAAAGACACGACAAGACTAAACACCTGCCAGCGTCGCAGCCACCTAGGCCACAAAGCAAATCATTTGCGCTCACAAATAAACCAACCTCTGTGCCTTCTTTTAAGGCCTTAAACGAATGCGTAGTGTGCCAGGGTAACCACCTTCTATACGAGTGCGCCGTATTCAAATCAAAAAAACCGGAGGATAGGGTTACGTTAGTGTCCTCACTAAACTTGTGTGAAAATTGTTTAAGGGTCGGTCATAAGGTTCAAACTTGTAGGTTTCCAGGTTCTTGTCGTTCATGCAAACAAAAACATAACACGCTTCTACATATTTCAAATCACTCGGAAGTCCCCAGTACTAGCTATACTAGCACTAGTTTAGCTGCTATGACAAACACCGATGTGCTGCTGTGTACAGCCCTAGTTCAATTAAAAAACCCAACTACTAACAAATGCTTGACTGTGCGAGCACTACTAGACAGCGGGAGCCAGAGTTCCTATATCACCGAAAAGGTTAAAGAGGACTTAAATTTAACTACTGAGCTCTCAAATGTCAGTATAGTCGGACTGTCAGACACTCCTATAAATACCCGCACAAAGCGTTGTGCACTACATCTTCAGTCTCTTAATGACTCATTCAATGTCCACATGACATGCCTAGTTATACCTAAAATTGCAGAAAAACTACCTAAAGTTTCTCTTGACGTTAGTCACTACAATCTATCCAATTTCCTACTAGCAGACCCCGGCTTCTACAAAGCTTCTTCCATCGATATGCTCATCGGTGCTGATCTATTTTGGGACCTAATAGGCTCCACTCAGCACTCGCTAGGACCTCAACAGCCTATTTTGCGTAGCTCTAAATTGGGATGGCTAGTCGGGGGCCCACTGCCTATATTACCTAACCTAACAAAACAACAATTACCTAACAAAATAACCCATTGTAATTTCCTATTAAAAGAATCTAATTCACCTAATATTAATGACGAACTAACTAAATTTTAGGAGCTAGAAAGCGTACCCCAGTGTCAACCCTTCACTAAAGAAGAAAAAATGTGCGAACAGCACTATCTAACCAATACCTACCGTCTACCAAATGGTCGTTTTTGCGTCCACTTACCGCTTCGTGATGATAAGGATTGTCTAGGTAACTCTTATTCGTTAGCCAAGAAACGGTTTCTCAGTCTAGAAGCTCGCTTTAGGAAGCAGCCCGAACTAAAAAAAATGTATTCTGATTTTATTCATGAGTACGCTGACCTCGATCATCTCGAGGAAGCACCAATCCCAAGGCCTACTGGCCCCCATTTTTTTCTTCCCCATCATCCTGTAATCAGGAACAACAGCGAATCAACTCGTCTTCGTGTCGTGTACGACGGATCTGCTCGTAGTACGTCCGATTTTTCAGTTAACGACCTACAAATGGTAGGACCTGTAATACAGGATTCCCTATTTAATATTTTGATACGTTTTCGCCAATATAAATACATCTTGTCAGGAGACCTAGAGAAAATGTATCGACAAGTTTTAATAGACCCCGCGGATAGAGATTTACAGCTAATTTTATGGCGCGATAATGAAAATGAACCTCTTCGTACTTTGAGGTTAAAAACCGTCACCTACGGATTTTCAAGCGCGAGTTTTCTCACTACCAGATGCATCTGGCAACTTGGAGATGAATGTACTGACCCCATTATAAAAAATATTATACAAAAGGATTTCTATTGCGATGATTTGCTAACTGGGGCTGACTCTGAAGAAGAGCTGAGATACATTCAACGACAAGTGTCAGATGAACTGGCAAAAGGTTGTTTTCACCTCCGAAAATATCGTTCTAATTTACGAAATTTATTTTCTGACCTTTCTTTGCCCGAAGACGGAGATCTCATAATAAGTAACTCCACTAGTACTTTAGGTATAGGATGGTCGCCTGTTTCCGACAATCTACAATTTAAAATTGAAATAAACCCCAATGATTGTTTGACAAAAAGAACAATTCTATCGTCAATATTTAGAATTTTTGATCCTTTGGGATTAATCTCTATTTACACCATAAAACCCAAAATCCTCATCCAGTCTTTATGGTCTCTAAAGTTGGACTGGGATGAAGTTGTACCCGAAGATATAAAAAAAACATGGTTAAAATTTACCCAAGGTCTACCTTCTCTATCATCACTCGTTATCCCAAGACGAGTATTAATTGACAACCCTAAGTACATAGAAATGCACACATTTTCTGACAGCTCACAGCTGGCCTATGGGAGTTGCGTTTACCTTAGGTCGACTAACGCCGCGGGAACCACGCACACAAGTATTTTGTGCTCTAAAGCTCGAGTAGGACCTCTCAAAGCTACGACAATCTGCAGGCTTGAGCTTTGTGCAGCTCTGCTAGGAGCTCAGCTTAGCTCGGCTGTCACGCAAGCGTTGCGTTGTCACATTGATCGTCATATATATTGGTCGGATTCTAAGGTTGTCCTCGGCTGGCTTAAAACAGCCCACAAAACTAAAACTTTTGTCGCTAATCGAGTTGCAGCTATAGCTGAGCTTTCAGACCCTATGTGCTGGCGATATGTATCGACTACTGATAACCCATCTGACCTTTGTTCCCGTGGGGTAGATCCCCAAAATTTCCAAAATGCTGATCTATGGTGGCATGGACCAGCCTGGCTTAGCCAACCCGAAGCTTCATGGCCAACTTCGACATATAAACCCGTAGAGCTTCCCGAAATAAAAGCGATGCCCGCTTTGGTGGCGGAACCTGCACCTGCGGCAGCAAGCATCGACGTCAAAAAATATTCAAAACTGATTAGAGCACAGCGTGTTTGTGCCACAGTTCATAGATTTATTCACAATATCAAAAATCCCCAAAATAAGCTTACCGGACCATTAACCGTAGAAGAACTTAAACAAGCTCTAAATTCATTAATTAAGTTCGCTCAGCTAGATTCATTTCCCACAGAAGTGGAATGTTTAATTAATAAAAAGCCCCTACCTCATAAATCAAATTTAATATCATTAGATCCATTTATAGACGATCTAGGTTTAGTTCGCGTCGGTGGCAGGATAAGTAATTCCAATTACCCCTATGATAAAAAATATCCAATTATTTTACAAGCCAAGCACCATTTGTGTAAACTAATATTTGAACAGGAGCATGAGCGTCTATTGCACGCGCCGCCCCAACTACTACTAGCCGCAGTCCGCGATCAGTACTGGCCCACAGGCGGCCGCAAGCTAGCCCGGGACACGTACGACCACTGCTTCAAGTGTCGTCGCTTTAAGGGCGACGGCATGGTGAATAAAATGAGTAATTTGCCTTCCGATCGTATACAGCCTGACTTCCCCTTTAGTACAGTCGCTACGGATTTTGCTGGCCCATTTTTAATTACCGATAGAAAAGGTCGAGGATGTAAAATAACAAAGTGTTATTTGTGCATTTTTATATGTTTTAGATATAGATGTATTCATTTAGAGCCAGTAAGTGAACTGAGTAAAGACGCTTTCATTTTAACACTAAAAAGGTTCATCGCTCGAAGGGGCAAACCTAGTCTTATTTTCTGTGACAATGGCCGAAACTATGTAGCTGGCGCTAAGGAGATAAAAGAATTCCTCGCACTAAATAAAAACTCTATTTATGACTTTGCAGCTCAGCGAGAAATAGAATTCAAATTTTCGCCTGCATACGCTCCTCACTTTAACGGTCTCGCCGAAGCCGGCGTCCGTTCTGCCAAATTTCACATCCGTAGGATACTAGGGCAAACCCATTTGACGTTTGAGGAACTGGCTTCCCTATTTGCTCAAATCGAAGCTATCCTAAATAGCCGCCCCCTTTGTCCTCTCAGCCCGTCACCCAACGATTTCCAGACTCTTACCCCGGGACACTTTATAATCGGCAGGCCCCTCACATCGCTGCAGTCACCGAGCTTCATCGACATCGAGACTACGCGCCTCAACCGGTTTCAACGCCTGGAGCAAGTCCGTCAACATTTCTGGAAGCGATGGTCACGAGAGTACATTTCTGAACTGCAGCAACGCACAAAATGGCGAGTAAAAAGCAAAGAGTTGCAACTAGACGACCTCGTGCTGATTAAAGAGGACACTCCGCCCCTGTACTGGCGCCTAGGACGAGTCAGCCAACTGTTCCCGGGACCTGATGGAGTGCCGCGAGTCGCCGACATCAAAACCGCCCACGGGACCATACGCCGAGCCTTAAATCGCCTGTGCCTGCTGCCCGCCGAGCACTGAGCTTGAGAGCCTGGTCGAGCTCTCAAGGCCCGGGAGGATGTTCACGCCGCAGCGTTCACCATTCAAATCTAGATCTTAAGTACACACTACATATGACACATATTGAACTGTATCGAGCCGCGTCCAATCATAACTCTTATATATCGCGTCATATTGTAAACAACCAATCACAGCCGTTCATACAGTCTCGACACATTCTGGAGCCTTCCGCTCGCTCACTTGCATTTCTTTCGCCCGTCGATACACACTTACATTATAATATTGTTAAAAACTGTAATAAAACCATTGAGGTATTATTTATAATAGAGCCACAGACTCGAACAAAATTGTCGAAAAAAGTGGCACTGCTGTCATGTTCAAGTAGATGCCAATAAAGCTTATTTATAATTTATAACAACATAATTACTTCGTACAAAATAACTCTTTACTCAAATGCTTAAGTGTCAAATTGGCTTACGTACTTATTACCACAAATATTTTTCGTGTAAATTAACTTTTTTAGCGTATTCTGACTCATGTCTCTTGTCAAACTTGGAACATGGCATGAAATGGAGCAGATTTTAATAGTTTTACATACTAAAAATATTTTCATTATTATTTTATTTTGGTATTAAAATATATTTGTTGTTTGAACTAAATAAACTTGTAATTTGTTAATAACAAATTAAGTTACGTTTTTATTTAACAACTGCATAAAAGGGTCCCGACACTGCATAGAAGGGATCAGTAATAATGACATTATGATTTTTTCAACTCATCTTGTTCTAGTAGGTATGAGAAATGAGAGTAAGGCAAGTGCAAAATATAAACATTTTTAACCCTTTAAAGTTTGATGGCGTGGCGTAAAAGTCGGTGGCGTAGTATCCACGGCAGCACACATTGTCTTTATAGGTGTTCTTGGCGTTCAAAGGTTTAAACTGACAGTGTCTAGACTGAGACAAAATAAAACACTGATAACAGAGCAATTTTTTTATTAATTTATTAATGTAACCTGTAGGATCTGCCTGTAAAGGGCATATGTTCATAACACTGGCACACTCGCCGCCGCACACATAGCAATGTCATGCGTCCACTCTCGCCCTCGGCTCGCGTGTAACTAAACGCAGCATCCCATGTGACGTGCGCCCGAGACAGTGTATATCTATTTATGTATAGCTATACTACTACCACAAACACTACATAACTATTTTACGCTTCTTTTGTATACATTGTCATTTTTTTACGTTTTTATTGAGATATTAAAGCTGTGATGAGTGAAAGACTTCTACGCTTCTTTTGATTAAACATAAAAAACATATATGATTATGCCGAACGAACACACGAGAGACGAATTATTTGGCTGAAATTATTCTTGACGTCTGTCTCTTACTAAACGTGACCTCAATTTTTCACGTTGTTTAGGATCGCGTGGGAATCTTTAATAAACAAAAATGGGATAATTATTTATTGCACTTCTTTATTAATTAATAAAATATAAAACTATAGCGACTCCTTAGATTTTTGTTCTGTGATGAGGTGCATTTCGTAGGGACAAAGTTTATAATTCTAATCTAAAATATGCTATGATTTTACATAGGATTCGTTAATTGATCAATAGAATCGGCGTAAAAAAGAATATTCCGACCTTTTTCTTTATTTTATAGCTGTTATTTCTGCAATTTTTCACTGAAAATTAAGTCATTTTTGAGACCCGTCACGTGTCATGGTCTAAACGAGACTGATCGCCCAACTAATGCGATTTGTGATTTTGCATTCGTTGGGAGGGTGCCATTTTTTCCGTCTGATTGTGTGTCCATGTAATTATTACGTCAATGAATAAAACAGTTATTTTTGAAGATTTGGTTTCTTTCCAATTTTCCTTGTTCCCATACGGAATTTATCTTCGAAATAGAGTACCGAAAAGGTGACAGGCTACCTCACGTTGATTACCTCAGTCGCAATCCGATTGAACAGAAGCAAGTCAATATATCACAAGGAGACCACTTGCTGGACAAAAATTAGACCCTGATATTCACCAAATTGTAGAGTCGATCGAAAACGATAGGTACAATAGATCCTAATCAGAGACAATCTTTTGTACCGAAATTTTCAAGTTAATGGCAAAACTTTAAGTAGAGTCATTATGCCGCGAAATTTTCAATGGCAAATTATCCAATGATTTCATGATGAGCTCAAGCATTTAGGCTGGGATTAAACTTTAAATAAAATTAGGGAACATTTTTGGTTTCCAAACATGACTTCATGTGTGAGAAAATACGTTGATCATTGTCTTCCATGTAAGGTAAACAAAAATCCTTCAGGCAAAAAACAGTCCGTATTACATCCCATTCTAAAGGTCGGTCGCGGAGCCATTCCATACGATTCATATTGATACAACCGGTAAACTGACTGGTGGACAAATTTCGAAGTAATTGTCGATTCCTTCACGAAATACTGCTTCTTAACTCCTGTTAAAGATTTAACATCTCGATCGGCGTGCGAGGCTCTTCTTAATTTAGTAGCTATCTTTGGAACGCCCAAACGAATCATATCTGACCAATGCACGTCATTTACTGGACAAGATTTTCAAAATATGTGTCACAAATGGTCGATTGAAATTCATGAAATTGCAAGTGGTGTTAGCCGAGCTAACGGACAAGTACAACGTATCATGTCGGTCCTAACAAATTGTTTTTCAGTTGCTGAAAACTATGACAAAAAATCATGGAAATCTATTCTTGGCGAAGTGCAGTTGGCCCTTAACTGTACGGTATCAAAAAGTCCAAATAAAAGCCCGTTACAACTGTTGATTGGTAGCAACAAAAACCCACCTCGACTTAACTTCCTCACTTCCGATGATGATATTTTAAATCTCACTGAAATAAGGCAGGATGCGAAAAACAGGATGGACGAGCAAGCATCTATGGATAAAATACGTTTTGACTCAAATAAGGCAACGATTCACCCATTCGCAGTCGGCGACTTAGTTTTAGTTCAAAAAAATCCGCGAATAATCAAAAAACTTAGCGAAAAGTTTAGTGGGCCGTGTGAAATTATTAAAGTAAATCAAAACGAACGTTATACCGTGCGTTCATTATCTGGTGGCCGAGAGCAATACGTTTGTCCTGAAAGACTATTATGTTTAAAGCTTCCACTAGCTGAAGCTAAAGCTAGCTGTAAAATTAATTATTATTATTATTATTCTTACTACTGGAGGTCCTGCCGGCTGCAAGAAGGATCCTTGCGGTCCCGCTGTCACTGCATATACGCCCTGCTACTGTTGCGTATACGCCCTCCTGCTGTCACTGCGTATACGCCCTCCTGCTCTCACTGCGTATACGCCCTCCTGCTGCCACTGCGTATACGCCCTCCTGCTCTCACTGCGTATACGCCCTCCTGCTGCCACTGCGTATACGCCCTCCTGCTGTCACTGCGTATACGCCCTCCTGCTGCCACTGCGTAGACGCCCTCCTGTTGCCACTGCGTATACGCCATCCTGCTGCAACTGCGGTGACCACCTGCTGCGGACTCACACCAGGCTCTACGACCATCGCCTCAACAGCGACCGCTCCAACTTAGGACGACCAACCTTCCTCATACTCTGTTATCCCACTGCCTTGGTGACTGTTGAGTGAAAATAAAAGTACCTTAGTCTTTTCTCTTTCTACTTCTTTTCTCCTTTATCTTTCTCTCTTTCACGTCTGTTATCCTGTCCTTCGACTCCTCGTAGGACCGGGTAACACGACAGTTTGGCGCCCAATTCTTATTTTCACTCAATTATCTAAATTCTAAAAAACGCTTGCACTAGCGCACAACTTTTTCGGTTAACTTTGGCCACATTCCTATAGTCACCATGGCTCGGCCTATTAAATATATCCACCTCTCAAGCTAATTCTAATATATTTTACTATCGTTACAGCCCTTCTCCGGTTGGTGATTACCACCGATCCTGGAAAGTAAAGTGATCCTTATCAGTCTGCTAAAACTTTTTGAAAATGATGACTCCCTCATTTCTGGTCTTCGGTCGCGAAACCTATGGTTTGTTTCATTCTCGTTATCTAAACCTTAAAGGAATTACTTAAGTAGCTTAAATATTTATTTCACTAGCTTGTACATATATTTGTGTATATAATAGTATCACATTTCACTAAGCCATCTCCATTGAATATTTTTTTCTTTCTTTTTCCTTGGTAGTACTGTGTGCGGTTTCATATTAGTGGCTCGCTTTGCATTACTCCAATAATGTTTACTTGTATTATATATAACTAGAGACCCGTTGCGGCGTCGAACCGCCGCTAGAATATGGAAATCCGGTAGTGTTACAGAAAATAACTACTTTATCGATAAGAAGTTTTTGGGGAATGAAGAATAAATTAATACTGTAAAAAAACACATTAAAATTATGTTTTAAAAACGTTAAAACATGCCAGGCTAGAGGCAGGCCTGATAGCCAACTGCCAGCTTCATCGTGACAATTTATTCAACTCTTTTGTAAAAATAACTTGTGCATGACATGTGATCTGCTGATCTGTTTCACAAATAAAATGCATATTATTCGATTTATGGAAAAATATATTCATGACAATAGTCCCATATCTTAAAAATATAATTGACATATTTTCATAGGACCGAACATAAGATTGGTAGAATTTTAATTTGTTGTTCTTTCTTCAGGACATAAATTTATCGATTTGATCGATTTCTATCAATTTCCAGAAATAGCACATGAATCGAAACGACAGATTTGAGGAAACAGGAAATCATGGAGTGCGTAACTGTTTATGTATTCATTTATAATCGTAAATATTTCACAATATTAATAATAAAAAATGTTACAAAAACTCAATTGTATGAAATAGAGAGTAAAAAACGTTTATAGATACACGAAAAACCACTATTATCAATGCTTGTTTTTTTTTATGAAATTCATTAGATCGTGCAAGTTTTCTTAATATGGGTGCTGCCATGTCATCATCATCAATCATTTATTCAATAACAATTACACATTGTGTTTGAAATTCTTACGCTAGTTATACTTAATCAAACCCTACTTACTAATCTAAATAAATTACTGACCAACAATACTCCACCATAAAAAAAAGAATGTGTCAAATATGTGTAATAAGAAAAAACAATATATAAAACAGCTAAACATGTTTGAAAAAAGAATAATTCAAACTTTCGTGTCTTTCCTCTCATTGAAATTGTGTCTGACAGAAGAGTGAGGGAGATGCTAAAGACTCTCAAGCCTATAATATAAACCTAATTTTAGGGTTCCTTACCATATTCGGTAAAAACGGAAACCTTATAAAATCAATTTGTTTTGTTGACCGCAGAATTTGTCAATTTTTATTTTGAATGAGAATAAGAATGATCAGCCAGACGTCATTAATTCAAATATGATTTATTCTTGAGCGCGTCGATTTTTTGAAATTTGCATCATATGTAGGTTATTTCTCCATCAAGTTTCGCATGTTAGCGTAACATGTTAATTATTCCACATTGCCAACTCGTCCACAATGTCAGCTCGTCTATATTCCCATCTGGGTCACAATGCCAACTTGTCCATACACCCAACACGTCTACATTGCCAACTCGTTCATACACCCAACTCATCTGCATTGCAAACTCGTCTATATTACCAATTCGTCTCCATTGGCAACTCGTCCATATTCCCAATTCGTCCATAATGCCACCTCGTCCATATTACCAACTCGTCCACAATTCCAACGCGTCCATATTGCTTACTCGTCCACAATGCCAACTCGTCCACAAATACAACTCGTCCACATTCTCAACTCGTACACAATGCCAAATCGTTCATATTGCCCACTCGCCCATACACCCAACTCATCTACATTGCCAACTCGTTCATATTACCAACTCGTCTTTATTGCCAACTCATCTATATTCCCAACTCGTCCACAATGCCAACTCATCCATATTGCTAACTCGTCCACATTTCCAACTCGTCCATACACCCAACTCGTCTACAATACCAACTCGTCCTTATTATTAACTCATCTTTATTGCCAATCTCGTCCATATTATTAACTCGTCCGTATTAGCAACTCGTCTTCATTGCCAACTCGTTTATATTCCCAACTCATCCACAATGCCAACGCGTCCATATTACTTGCTCGTCCACAATGCCAACTCGTCCACAAATACAACTCGTCCACATTTCCAACTCGTCCATATTCCCACCTCGTCCACAATTCCAAGTCGTCCACATTGCCAACTCATCCACATTTCTAACTCGTCCATATTCCCAACTCGATGATACACCCAACTCGTCTACAATACAAACTCGTCCTTATTATCAGCTCGTCTTTATTGCCAACTCGTCCATATTCCCAACTTGTTCATTTTGCCAACTCATCCACATTTCCAACTCGTCCATATTCTTAACTTGTCCACGTTGACAACTCGTCCGTATTACCAAGTCGTCTTCATTGCCCACTCGTCCGTGTTCCCAACTTGTTCATGCCAACTCATCCACATTCCCAACTCGTCCATATTCACAACTCGTCCATAATACCAACTTGTCCGTATTACCAACTCGTCTTCATTGCCAACTCGTCCATAATACGAACTCGTCCACATTGCCCCCTTGTCCATGTTCTCAACTTGTCAATTTTACCAACTCATTCATATTGCCAACTCATCCACATTTCCAACTCGTCCATATTCCCAACTCGACGATACACCCAACTTGTCTACAATACCAACTTGTCCTTATTATCAGCTCGTCTTTATTGCCAAATCTTCCATATCACCAACTCGTCCGTATTACCAAGTCGTCTTCATTGCCAACTTATCCGTATTACCAACTCGTCTTCACTGCCAACTCGTCCATAATGCGAACTCGTCCATAGTACCCACTTGTCCATTTTCCCAACTTGTCAATTTTACCAACTCATCCACATTGCCAATTCATCCCCATTTCCAACTCGTCCATATTCCCAACTCGACGATACACCCAACTCGTCTACAATACCAACTTGTCCTTTTTATCAGCTCGTCTTTATTGCGAAATCTTCCATATCTACAACTCGTCCGTATTACCAAGTCGTCTTCATTGCCAACTCGTCCATATTCTCAACTCGTCCACATTGCCCACTCGTCCGTGTTCCCAACTTGTTTATTTTGCCAACTCATCCACATTTCCAACTCGTCCACATTGCCCACTCGTCCGTATTCCCAACTTGTTTACTTTGCCCACTCATCCACATTCCCAACTCGTCCATATTCCCAACTCGTCCATATTCCCAACTCGTCCACATTTCCAACTCGTCCATTTTACCAACTCATCCATATTACCAATGAAGATACATTCCCAACTTATCTACATTGTCAAGTCGTCCATATTCTCAACTCGGCCACATTTCCCATCCCGTCGACATGCAAGCGGAAGGACTAAGTTTCTTCTTGTAAAATACCATTTAATTTACCATAACTCATGCCATTTTCCTTGGAATTATTTTTTTGATGGACTTATATATTCATATTTATAATAATCTACCATAAATTTACATATTTGAATGACGTTTAAATTAGTTTTACTATTTTTTTTTCTGCTTTGATTTAGATTTAGTAAAACTCGCCTATAGAAATAATCTATTCTTGAATGACGGTCAGTTTTTCTAGTCTTTCGAGCACCAGTCCAACTCACACTTGACCGGCTTTTTTCTCCACATTTTTAACAGGTATGCGAAATAAGTTTCCATATCAACATTTAAAAAAAAAAAACAACCTGGCAATTTAGAGCATTGACATAATAGCCCCCAATAAAAAAGACATTAAAAGTTGTCAGAATATGGCTACTGTCATTCATTGTCAACAAACTGTAAAATTATTTTTGCATATTTGTACATGTTTTAAGTGTTGCGGATATTATGTTGCCGACTCAAAAATAATATTTCATCATGCTGAACAACTTACTACAGGTTTGTGAGCAAATCATGCTTATTATTATTTGGTCATCTTATGTCAAAATAGGGATCACAGGTCACGTGGTCAAAGTCACGTGGTTAGCGCACAGTAGTTTTTTCAAATCCATTTTTCAGTACCTTTTCAGGAAAAAATTAAAATTCCAAGAGTTTTATGCACCTCTCCAGCATGAGACGAATCTAATGACATATCATTTATCAAAATCGGACCATAACTGTAGATCTGATGGGATGTACAAAAATCGGCCTCGCGTAATATATATATAGATATATATAAAGATATATCTTTCTTCCTTCTTCTCCTTCACTAAACTAGAGCGGTCGTCCAACTCTGGAAAAAAATAAGCCTAATGGACAAAACTTTCTTTAAACTTGTGCTTGTGTTTCGCTTGGTCTACCCCAATTACAGGTACCTCTACTCTTACTAAAAGTTGGCTCTAGAACCAACTTCTCTAGTCGGGTCTAAACCAACCTAGGCGTGTAAATAGTGTATATTCCTTCATCGAGCGGCTGACAACTCATTAAATTAGCCTTAGGTCAATCATTCCCATAAAATGGAGCGGCTGACTACTCCTAAAAAGAAGCCTTAGGTCATAGGGAGGACTTCCGTAGGAGTGTGCGTCATTGAACGTGGACCACATCCCCTTCCTTTGTAAGAGATGAATGACTGCGTGACTAGGACAGAGATGAATGTTAGGTCCGGAAGTTCTTCAATCATTTTCGTATCTCATAAACCATTTCATTTCATTAAAACTTAGTATTAACTTTTCTTTTGTTTTAGATCTTTGACAAAAAAAAAACTTTTTCTACCAAAGTCTACGAAAAAGTTTTTTCTCAAACATGCTCGGAAACGTTTCACTTCCCATTTGAAAATAGAATACGCAAAGAGCCTAATTTTCACTAATGAAATAAAAAAAAAGAATATTCGCTCCCTCGGGGAAAAATAAATGTATGAAAACCCATTTTAACCCGCTTCCACTATTCACACTTCCACTATTCCACTTTCCACTTTTTAAAATTTCATAGGTACTGTACATAAATTGAAATCGACGTAGGACAAATCTCATACAGCCATGAGAACCACACGTTTAACATTAAGTACCATTCACACATTCGCAAACTTTGCCGAGCTGATCAGATTGGCCTTCGTTTCTAATTGACGCCCGACAAGATCCAACGCCATTCGAGCGGGCGAATAGTCAGCTGATGGAATCGGTAACGTGTAAAGTATGTTTAACAGTTCGTGCAAGTTTTGTTTTTTTTTAGATGTCAGAAGAAAAAAGTAAGCATAGGCGGTAAAATTACAATTTTATTTCATTGCTATTGAGCGTATACGCGTTAATGATTTTCGAGTAAATAAATAATATAATGCTACCTAGTCAAATCGCGCCGGAGGGAAAACTACTTTTTAAAAACTAAACTTATAATTAAAATACAAGTTATTCGTACGGTGGTCGATATTAGACTGTCTTTATTTAATTAAAATGTTCTTAGGTTCTAAAGCTTATCTACGCCAGACGCAAACTATGCACTTTTGGACGCACCCGCATTAAAGCTAAGTATGCCGTCTCTATACATACCGGACTCTGTAACTCCTCTCTCCTTTAGTTCGAAATTATGCGAAGAACCGTTATTCGGAGGATTATTTTGATTTTTGCAAGATTTGCATACCAAAAGTGTATATTTATACGAAAAGAATGAAAGAAAACCTATAATTAAGATTACATATAAAACAATGGTTCCTATGCTAACGCTTTCCGTATTCACTACACTTCCACTTTCCACTTCACTATTTTTCAGTGC
The DNA here is from genome assembly GCA_947623375.1 of Apotomis capreana. NCBI lineage: Eukaryota > Metazoa > Arthropoda > Insecta > Lepidoptera > Tortricidae > Apotomis > Apotomis capreana. Next base: position 22,966,084 of record OX392509.1, on the reverse strand, counting down.
ATACGATAACACTTTCAGGTCGGTCAGCTCAACTCCTTTCAGTTGTACTGGATCAGCGCTCCGTCTTATGTCGGTTTTCAGATTTTCAGGAAACTTTACCAAAGGTAGTTTTTGATATATGATTTTCTCTCCATTTATAGTTTGTTCTCTCAGATAATGTTGTCCAATTTTATATTCGCAATTATCGTCAATTGTAAGCAGGTATGTGCCCAAAAGTGTGTAATGAAGGATTTCGTTAGCACACGTTCTCTCAAGGTCCGTAGTTGCCTTGGTATATAAAATCCATCTGTTTTTCTGTAAAAACTCTATCTTCACATTTTCCACTTCTATCGGGATTTGCATACACGGAGCATTACTTGAGTATCGCATGAGTTCGAGAATGCAGGTGTCTTTGATGGGTACTGTTAATTGCATTTCATCACACAGGAATGTTTCGTCTTCGATGAGCTTACATGGGGTGGAGAGCGAGCTAGCATTCAACCCCTTCACAATAAGGTAAGGATATTTAGGTAAAATAATTAGGGTGAGGTTTGTTTCAGGTTCGGTAATAGGTAAGGGAACAATTTTATAGTAAAAGTAAGTTTCTCTCTTAACTAATGGTATTTCCATAATGAACATTATTTCAGAATTCTTAAAGTATGATTTCAATGTAATTGACTGTTCAATTTTTACAATGTTTTCAGGATTTGATGGAAAAATAAGTTTATCTGTTCTTTCTATGAGCTTAAATGTTTTTACAAGTTCATTAGTGTTAACAATAGATTGATGCAATATACCTATTTTACTAAATGCGAGTACAGTTTCAATCTCATTCAATTTAGAATATATCAGTTGGAAATTATGAAAGAACAAGTTATAAGCCTGTATTATCTGATTGACATGAGATATTATTGAAATTTCGGTTATGTCATTATTAACTTTATTTATGGCTGTATTCAATTGTATGAGATTGTCAGTTATATTTACAGTAGTATTTGTAAAAAGTCTCACCATTTCGGATATGAGTGTTGTTTTCTTTTCTACAGAATGCTGTCGGGTTTTGACTTCATTTATCAGATTATTATATTTAATAGCATCGTCGTGATCCAAATTTCCAGTGATAAGTTTAATTAAAGATCCTAGAGGATTGATGAGTCCTCTCTTTTGCCTGCTATTGGGAACTAATTGAGTGTATTTTTCCACAGTGATATCTAACATGTGATTTACTTGTCGCTTTACGTCATCCCAGTATATTAAGTATGAGGCATTAATATTAGAAAATGAACCAACTAACCTATCCAGTTCCTTATATCTATGTATATTTAAATCTAGGTCTTGCTTAATAAGTTTTATATCTAATATCTTAATAACTAGCCACTTATTATAACTAACAAGATAGAGGTGCGCAAAATGTGTCACTAAAGTGAAAAGAGTGATATGTGTCTTTCGCTCACCGAGATATGTATCACTCATTTAGCTCATTTAGCTCAGTAGATCTTTAGACTATATCGTTCACGAGTGAGTAGAGAACTAGAGATGTCGATCAATTAGATAGATATTGTAGTTATTTTTTTTACGACACATTATATATTTTATACATATAAAGCAGATTTTCCTTCATACTTGAACAGGCTTAGGACTGTCAATCTAGAATTAAAAGAGAAAACGACGAGTTAGTAAAACAGTTATAGCTTATCTAGATTGGCGTATTTAAAAATCTGTGATATGTACAATGATTCCAATAATACAATATTTACATTATTTACAGTTCAATATTTACATCTGTGCCTTTTAGTCTTATTTCATATTGCAATTAATAAACAGTAGTTCTTGCAACTTTTTCGAGGCAAGTCTTGTCCTGCGTTCTGTCAGAATATTCCCTGCTTTGGAAAAAATGCGTTCACAGGGAACCGAGGTCGCTACTATATTTAACCGCCTCTGTACATAATCATATAGCATTGGGTAAATATAACGGCGTTCATGCCACCACATCAAGGGATCGGATGACCTTTGGATCATGGGTTCTTGCATGTATTTTTCAATTTCTACAATACCAGCAGCCGTTGGGTTAGCAGGTGTTTGCTTTGCTACTTCTTTATCGAAGTCCTCCCACAGCGAAGACGAAGTTAGTTGAACAGATCGTTGTTGCTGCTGGTCTTGTGGCTGGTTTGCTATTGCTGGACGTGGAAGGGAATGCTGATGGAAGTTACGGCCGACTTTCGTTTTTAAGAGTGCTAAAGCTTTTTCGGCCAAAGACTTGTCACGAAAGCCCTTATCTTTGAATCGGGGATCCAATAGGGACGCTTCTGTGTTTAAGATGTGATGTTGTACATAGTTGAAGCGACGCTCCAGTGAATTTGCCAAAGTTTCTACCATTAGTTGGACTGCAGGAATATTTTGTGTATCTGAATTGATGTGCTTCCTTATATTTAAATTCAAAATATTGCACAATGGGATAACTTTAGATAGGCTTACATTTTTCTCAGCACTAATTTCTTTTGTTATGTCGTAAAACATTTTTAAAATAGGTACTGCTGCTTCCACTGTGGCCCAATCATCCACACTCAGCATAAGATCTGGTCTTGTCGTAGCAAGTGTGGCAGTTACAGCTTCTTTTATTTTTATTATCCTGTCCAACATGTCATATGTGGAGTTCCAGCGAGTTGGAACATCCTGTATTAATTTTAATTCTGGACATTCCAATTGTCGCTGCATTTGCTTCAATTTTGTAAAAGCTTGTGTGCTCCTTTTAAAATACTCCACGATGCATTTAACTTTTGTTAACGAGTCAGAAATAGCACCTAAAGCTGTTTGCACGCATAAATTTAAGGAGTAGGCAAAGCAGGGAATTTGCCTCCAATCACCGGCCTTAATTGCTGCAGTTACATTGGCAGCATTGTCACTGGCAATGGCGGTAATTTTATGACTAATGTCCCAGTCCTGCATGATTTTTTTCAAAAAATCGCACAAATTTGTCGCGGTGTGCCGTTCCGTATATTCGACGCAGCCTAACATCGTCGAATCTAATTTAGTTTCTTGCTCGTTTTTTGTTAGGTAATGGGCTGTCACTGCGATAAAACTATCATTATTTGTCGACGTCCATCCGTCTGTTGTTAGGCATATTGCTGGGGCAGCTGCAATTTTTGTTTGGGCTTTTTCAAATTCTTTTTTATATATTTTCGGTAAAAGGTTTTCCGATACAGTTTTCCGTGTTGGAAGAGTATATCCTGGACATAACATATTTACAAACTTTTTGAATTCCGGCTCCTCCACAATCGAAAACGGATGATAGCCGCGGGCAATCATCTTAATTAATTGCTCATCTATTATTTCTGCCCGACGCGGTGCCAAAGGCTTCGTATTTTGTACAAACTGTGCCATAGAAGTTTGTGTGCGAACTGGAGCTGATGGTACTGAGCATACCGGTCTCTGCGGTGCTTCCGTTGACACAGCTCCTGATGTAGAAGGAGCGTTCAATAGCTCGATATCTAGTTCTGGAATAGGCTCTTGCCTTTGAGGTACGAGTAGCACTGTGGGATGTTTTGTTTTTAAGTGCCTCAATAAGTTTCCAATATTGCCAGCTGATACAGCCAATATGTTGGAGCAATAAGCACATTTTGCCTTCTTTGGTTCTACTTCTTCGAAGTGGTTCCAAGCTGCACTTCGTTTCCTAGATGACATTTTTTATTAGTGGCACAACGATTTGTCACAGTTTTAAGTCTATCTGATATACTTATCCTAGCAACTAACAAATTTACAAACACTTAGCAATATATTTTCAATTTTACATTTACAGTCTGCACTTAACAGTTTTATATACTAATTACCTAAATTAATAAACACTAAATATTCACAATTATGTTTATATTTACAGTTCACGCACAAATTCACTCATAAACAAAGAAAAGCTTAAAAAACTTAATCCGGTAAATTATCGCAACGTTGTTTACAAACAAACTGCATGCCGCGTGAATTCCAGTAATCCAGGAGCGCGAAGCGCGGGAAATCCAAATGCGGTGCGGACTTCACAGAGTAGAGTATAAGTTCGAGGCTTCGAGCGACCGCTTAGCGCTTAGGTAACGCGGCATCTCACGCTTTTTGCCATTAAAATGTTAATAATGATTTTCAATGTAAATACGCAATTATAAGACTATATATCGTTTTATTCAGTTAATTTCGTCGTCTGTTAATCTCGAATGTAAGTAAAATTCGAAAATTTCTTGTCTTTATCAAGATAGAAAATAAGCTATGATGAATGCCGACAAATATAAATAGAATTTGCGATGAAAATAAACGTGATTCATCAAAAGCAACAATAATATTACTTTCCTTTTACATTTGTCATTAAGCTAAAAGTAACGATTTAGTCGATTTACATTCGTATGAAAATGAAGTTCATTCATATCTCAGCCCATAATTTACCTTTAAAACGTAGCCATACTCAATCATGACGTAAAATATGCTGTTACTATTTATATTTTACTAAAATATTCGATTATCATTACATTGCCAATTTTAAATATAAGATTAACATTGGTTAATGAACGACAGTCACCGTTTCTGCTCTCCCGACAATACTCTGTACTCTGTCAGGAGTGCGTAAAAGAGATGGTAATAGTACACAGCCGTAAGTGCAACCAAGATGGCATGCATGCGACGTTGCGACGCGAGTCGCTCATTTGCCTATTTCGCATCGTCGTCTCTCTCGTTTAGCTCGGCCGGGCACGGCAGCACGGCAACAATGGCAACATTCATTTCATGAGCGAGAGCGAGCGATTAATACTGAGATGATAGATAGAGATATACTGAGCTAGTGAGCTACTTGAATCTTCAGTGAGCGAAAGAGCTAGTGAACTAAACCAAATGATATAGCTCGTTTGCATCACTCACTCGCGAGCTACACATCTCTATAACAAGAGCGGTACCCTCTCTTATTGGAAAAACGCCGGGGTTCTTCTCGATTTTATGAAGTTGAAGGGCCCGGGTCAGTACTGCCTGGGTCAGCAGCAGGACGAACCTGTGGAGGACGTCGCACATCTTTAATTGGGACTCTGGTTTCTCTCGCGTTTGATTCAACTGGGATTATATTTCGGTGGACCTTGCCCTTAGCCTTGGCCTTTTGATACCTAGGTTTGTCCTTAGCACGTCGTCTATTTACGCCTCTAATGAAAATATCGTCATTGTCATCTAAGTCGAAATTGGTTTCTCCTTGCCTATCTTGTTGAACCCTTTCTTTTCTAGCTAACATTTTATCTGTCAAATATTTATATAGGTATTTTGTTCTTTTACAATGGTCTTTAACTAACTGCTGGGTATATTCTTTATCAAAATCTGCGTTAAACTGGTTTTTACTTTCGGTATGTCCAAAGACAACTTCGAACGGCGTGAGTCCTGTTACTGAATGAATAGTTTGATTATAGGCCAATATTGAATACGTCATTACGGAAGCGGCATCTGTATGTTTCCTTTCATACTTTGCAAGTCTATATATTTCTGCGATTGTGGAATGGAAGCGTTCTATCATTCCCATAGAGTTCGGGTTATTAGGGGTTCCAATGTGAATGTTTATTTTATAAAATGAAAGCATTTCGCTCATAAGTCTGTTATTGAATTCGGAGCCAGGGTCTGAACTGATTTTAGTGGGAATACCATAAAATGAGAAATACTTTAATAGGGCACGAACAACTTCGGGGGTAGACCTATCGGGAATTTCAAAAGCTTGCGCTAATTTGCTAAAAGCATCTATGATAGTTAAATAGTATTTGCCTTCTATTGTATATAGGTCTATGAATAATTCTTGAAACGGTTTAGTCTGAGTCTGTGTAAGCTGTATTTGTGGCTTGAAAGGACGTCGGTCATATTTCATCCTTTTACAGGTTTCGCATGCGTTAATTATACTAGTAACTGTTTGTTCCATATTATTCCAAAAATAAGTCCGTTTTAAATGGGAAATTGTTTCTTTGATTCCACGGTGACATGTTTTGCCTTCATGGTATCGAAGTACAATTTCTTCTTGTTCTTTTTCGTCAGTTACGTTTACTACTCTTTCAGTACATTCGTAAAGTTGTATGGTATCCTTTCGGAATAATGCAATGACTATATCTGAAAATTGGCGTCTGTGTTCGGTATTGTTAAAGTGTATAAAATATTTAATTTTGGGTCTAATATAATCTTTGAGGAATTTCTTTATTAATTCAGTGTTGTCTAAGGGTAGGAAAACCTTTAAGATTTTCTGTTTTGGATGTGATTCTATTTTAACTAAAAGTTCATTTTTAAGCCAGGCGTTTACTAGAATTTGGTTCGGTTTGGTGTCAATAGCTTCATGCAGAATGGGTATGCCATTTGTATCCATATCTACAGCGGAATGGGCAGTATCTGTACTAGATTTTGTTTGTGTGTCAGTCGGTGCTGATAAGGTACTTTCGTTTGCACTTAAAGTTCTTTCAGAGGTGTTCGAATTTGTGATGTCCTGTGGTTTCCGTGCATGGGTAGATTCAATAAAACACTTAAATGGGTTTTCTGTCGGCCATCACCTGCCCGCTGCCGTTGACGTCTGTCATCGCAATGGCGGCCCCGGGCAGGCCCAGAGACACTTTATTATCATAAAGGTGTCTATACACCACACCATCCTCTTTTCATAAATTCGAAATAGTTATTTATTGACACCTTATTTATTTAATAATTACTAGATATTAACATTTCATATCACCATTGCATTACATGTACATTTAATATATTTATGGAATCTAGATTGATTCATATTATTAATAATTACAAATATTCTGCAAATTCGCTCACTGCTCCGTCTGAGTGAATTGAACTAAATTCGAGGCTTACCTCTAGATGCCCCACACCAGCCAGCTACGCCAGACACCAAGGTGCGAAGCATTTGCTCAGACTCAGGGTTCGGCTGAGCACGGTTATCGTGGCGGTGTAGTGCATCTAGCACGTTCGCTGTGACAGCGAGGATGAGAGTTTCGCCATTAATATGGGTTGCTTGTGCGTCAGCGCAGTGAGCAAAACAGACAACATAGTTCAAAGTAACCGGTATGCACAACATACCTATTAGTAATATCTCGGTCACCAGACTGTAGTAGTGTCTTTATTCTGTGACTGTAGTTGGAAATGTAATGTTTCTAATTTAATCCTTAATCATGAATTTGAATGTACTACATTGAAATGTAACACGAGTTTAATCTTATCACAACTGTATTGTAAATTTGTAATAAATGTGTCATAAAGAAATGTTTTTTCTTTGTTACTATTCGCGTATTCGGTATTTATTCTCCTTTTGAGACAAGGCTTTTAAACATAAGTTTATGCTATATGAAGTTAATTTAGTGAGTGATACTTATTATTTAGTAGTTCCAAGTTCAATAATTTTGTCTTCATTTTTTCATCATTACATAATTCTATGTTCTCGTTTCCGTTACCTCCTCTTTCCATTTATGTTTTTCGTTTTTTTTTTTTCAATTAGGTACTTGTTCTTTATTGATAAATGGAATGAATTAAGTAATGGAATATTTTGTATTTGGTATTGTAACAGTTATTTTTATTTTATTGCTTTCGCTAATCATAACATTGAATTACATATATATTCATTTACTCGTGAATTAATGTACTATGGAGCTATTATTTTCGAAAATTTCGGAATCTACCAGCGCTTCCAACTAAGGCCTTTGTGAGAAAGAAGCGCCGCAAGAAAACTCACAGTTTGCCTTTTTCAATGAAATATACATTTTCCAATTTTTGGTATGAAGTTAAAAATCTTCTCACGAAATGTAAGTATTTCAGAATACTAAACCGGCGTTGACTAGTCATCACTTGAAAAGAAAATCTGTTTACTTTAATTTCTATATAGTGAAATTTACACAATTGATTGGTACACCGACCATAATCGCAAATAACGTAGTAACTTCATAAGGAATCACATTTTTTTACTGCATTATCGAAATTTATATTGAAAGTTACAGGTGAGTATTTTTCAAGGAAAATAGATAGGTAAACACACTACCCACGTCTCTTATGAGGGCTCGTGGATCATAAACTAGACTAGATGCAAAATATTATAAATTCTGCGTCTCTCGATTAAAACAAAGTCTTCAATTTGGGAAACCCTCGTCCAACCCAAATTTTATTCATTTTACTATTTAATTCAGGGACAGCACTGTTTTAATGCATGTATAATCACGAAGACTCATTTATCATAAGTACTAAAAGTATAAAATTAGTTTGTTGAAAATAGGAACCACAATCGTTTACACTTCATTCTAAAGTAGGTCGCAGGTTTCACAGCCTTAATATATATATATTTATAAATATAATTATTAATATCATCGTCTAGTACCCATAGTACAAGCTTTGCTTAGTTTTGGACTAGGTCGATTTGTGTATGATTGTCCCTTAATATTTATTTATTATTTATTAATTATACATTTTATTATTTATATGTTCATTGGCAAGTTTTTCACCTTTGTGGTCCCTCTGGCACCTTGTTATTTTGTGCCCATTGGCATTTTTTGTATGCACGTTAGCATTTTGTATATTATGTATACCGTGGTACATTTTGTACACCATGGTTAATTTTGTACACCATGGTACATTTTGTACACCATAGTACATTTTGTACACTATGGTATATTTTGTAAACTATGGTACATTTTGGCACCTTCGGCAATTATTTTTTTTTTCAAATTAGCAGTTTGCATTTTTTTTTTTATTATTATTATTTTTTTTTTTGTTCTGTGCCCCTTCGGCATTTTTGTACTTTGTGCCCCTTCGGCATTTTTGTAGTTTGTGCCCCTTCGGCATTTTTTGTTTGGACTTTGTGCTCCTTCGGCACTTTTTATACACCATTATTGTACCTTTATTATTGTAAACCCGATGTAATGATTATTCAGTCTACCTAGTCGTAGCGCGAACAACCGAGTACACTGGTAGAAAGGATATAACGGAATAACATAAATTCCTCAATCAAAATACCGTTAATTATACCCAATCAAATTATATAATATTGAGAGGAAGTTTTCATTTGTTTATTGTAAGAATACTACAATATGATTAATTGATTACGATTTTTATGTACATACGTACCCCAAGAAATAAACAAATACGTAGGTACGTAACTGCGCTGTTCTAGTGATTGATAATTTCTAACTGAAGATGTACTTTAAACGCCACAAACGACAATGTACTTTAAGATGTCTTTACCATAATACCTGTGTTAGGATTTGCTTGTACTCGTAATCGTTTATTTATAATGCACGGATACTTTAAATGTCGTTACTACTAGTATATATTCTTTTTTGTTATATACCTTATTCTATAGTGAACTCAAATTCAAGTCAAATCGTTTCAACTTCTAGAACACGGTTTATTTAAGTAATAGAGTATAATACTAGTTGTCGAGTTTAAGTGTTGTTAAATAAATACCGCGTTTATTATATATTCAATCAATTTCGCGATTAGCCCTCTACGACGGAATTACTGTAATATTTTTCATTTGTGTCCCTATTACGGTCATCTATACGACTTACATTTTAGAAGACTACTTTTTTTCTTTCATTGCCAACGCGTGACAGCTTCTTTTGTAGTTCATCTACTTTTTAAAGGACATTTCAAGTGAACATGAGAAATGGTATTTTGCTACGGTGTATGATGTAAATGTATTTTTTCCGAACATATATATCAGTTACGGTACTAAACTGACATTGGCCAAAGCCACGAGCTGCCATTCCTGTATTAATATATAATATATCCTTTTGGGGCTGATCCGTAGATCATTTTATTTTCCCGGCTGTCATTTCCAATCAATGACAGCTTGTGTTGTAGTTGTTTCGTGCTGAAACAGCTCAACTGATTTTATTTTGATACCCTAAATAGGGTTGTTTTCCGCCAATCCTGTTGGCTTTGTTTTAATCTCATAGTCTTGAGTAGGTTAAAATTGGGGGGGCTGGCTCACTTTCGCTCGCTTCGCTCGCTCGGCGCACCAGCCCCCTCCAATTTTAACAGAAGTTATGTTAATAAAAAATCTTGTTTGTCGCTTTACAGCAGTTATGACAACTCTGTTATGCTCCTTAGATCATCTACGATCAGTTTTCTTCTTTTACTTTGCTCTCCCATGGAATGGTATCCAAGACCTCGAAATTTTTTGTTTAAAGGCACATTCTAAATTGAACAGAGTCAATTTTCCATGTTCCTATTCGACAATCATCTCAATAAGGTACTAGGAAATATAGAACATCATCGCTAAAAGTTATTGTTTAGATAGTATACTGAAATGCCTTTGAGTTCATTATCATAATGATTTATTTTGTGAAATATTATTTTAAATACAAAATAAAACACATTGTTTAAAGAATAGCTTTATTTTTACACCATTTTCTTAAGCTAGTTACATTTTTTAAAGCACATATAGTAGGATGATAAATACAGCTAAATACATCGCTAGAAAATCTAAACTCTTCATATAAACTTAACAATTTAGGACACTGCATATCCTCTAAGTTAATTACATCATTATGAAGAAATATAGATTTAATCCAACATACTTTCTCGACACCTTTACAATAAATAGTTTTATCAGATAAAAAATCTTCAGCATGTAACAAATAATCTGTGTAGGGAATGAAACCATCATTCCAGTTAATTTTTCTGTTCTTCTGTATCCACCATACCTGTTTACGTTCTGACGGAGAAAGATTATACAATGGGCAAGGTGGTAAAACAAGAAGATGCTGCAACTGATCATTAAAGGCTATAGCAATTTCTTTGACTATAAATTTATTATTATCTGTTTTAAATCCTTGAACATCAACAATTGCTATTGACGTCATGTTAGTTTCCTTACTATATTACTCAAAGGTCGATACTCGAATAGACGATCGTTAATAATTAAACAATAAGCACTTGTATTGTCGGGTATGTCTTGCTCAGTTTCAATTTCTAAACGCACATCTACAGGCCCAGTTTTCAAATTATCATTTTGTCGGGAGCAGTCAATCACGTATAATGGAGCCTTAGCTTTGAACTGTTTCAAATCAAGCAACGGGTCGATAGGAAGGTTATAATACGACTGACGAAATCGAGCATACATATCATATAATATACTATACTGGTCTTGGTCAAATTTTAAATTAAGAGTATCGTATGGATAATAATACGAATTTAAAAATAAAGTAACATTCTTTAAATCACAGTGATCAAATACAGCATTATCTTTTTGTTTGTTGTTTTTTCGATCAGTTTGTAACCCGAAAATAACATATCGCGGTTTTTCTAGCTGAGAAGCTGTCTTCACAGACCAGGAATGTTTCGTAGTCTTAGGCAATAATGGGTATTCATATAAATCCCAATTTCTGAAAGCAATTTGCAGCGGTTTATCTTTTTCTAAATGTTTTAGCAAAGCAAGCCTTTGCTGGTCAGAAACTTTGACATGAGGCATCCGCCACTGAACTTTTCGTATATTTACTTGCACCAAATCATCTTTATCTGTCACAATACCGTTTAAATTAGTACTGCTTCTGTTTAAAATTAACTCATGTTTACAATTAATTATAATCTTCCTATAATCTTCCGCGAAACCTAATAATTTGTTAAGTGGTAAAAGAATACAAAACTTTCCATCAGTATTCTTAAACCCATTCACATTCCAACCCCACATTTCCGCCGCTTTACTTTCTCCATTATTCATAGACGCCAGCGATTTCAGCGTCGTAGTGACTCCGACATTTCTAATGCGATCAATTTCAATTCCATTCATTTCATATCTTATATCTTGAAAAAGGAATGATATAGCATTATTAGTTATGTTTACTTTTTTTATCTTTGAGGCGCCCGTTGTATGATCCTTTTCAGTCACTGTGAATGATCCTTCTATGTATATAGAGCTTGCCGAGGGCAAAACGTAAATATCTTGCTGGTGGATAGGTATCCGTATTTCATCGTTTTCATTGTAGCTATTATTGTAAGGATTATACGTATGGACTTCATAACTTTCAATAGAATTATCGAAGTGGAGGTCATCCGTTATATGGAGAATACTCATATTTTGAACCCGAGAGCGCAAAGGAACTCTTTGTTGCTTCTACTTATTTTGCCCGGCTTAATGCGTGTTATTCTTTTCACAGCTTGTTTATTAATGGCTTTATTTTTATTTTGCTTGAGCATTTTATTGCTAGAAATTCTATTTTTATTTGCATATATCTTGCGCGTGTAAGGCAATGATGTTCCAGGTTTCTGAGGCACATTGTATAGCATCATTTTGATTTGCGTAAATGTATACTCAGATATATATTTTCGTTTTTAAAATTGATTGGCACACCATTTAAGTCTAATATTTTTACAATTATTGATGAAATGTGTTTTTTTGTTATAGGGAAATATATTATATTTTTAGGCACCTCAATAACCTGATGACTCGGAGGAACGTTCAGTACAAACTCATGAATTATATGGGTGGGTAATCCGTTTGTGTAGGAGCCTTGAACGAGATCACATTCGATTCGTATCACAGACGCCGGAATAATGTTAACAGGATAGACTGATTCATGCCATTTATTTGCTTCTAAAATTGTATGACCAAACCCTAAAAATGGAGCGATGCTATTCGAGGCTTGAAACTGGATTGGTTCAGAGCAAAATAACAAACACTTCGACGTATTATTATTCGATTTAATTTGCAATTCAACATCTTTCAGTTCGGTTTTTAAGTAATCATGTAAGTCAATCAAATCGTAAGTACCGCAAGGAATTTTAATTTGTTTATTTTTACCATAGGCGAAAATGTTATTATTTACATCAATATTTGGAATTGTATTAAATGTAGAGAAATAGAGTAAGCCCCCTTCATAATTATCATCTAATATCAAAGGAGGATTAAATTCCGTTTGAAGAACAGATTCGCATCCCGTGATTGTAAGTGTTATAGACATTGTAGCAAACTAAAGTTTTTTTTTTAAGTATTGGCTATTTATGTCGGTTCCAGAAGGATTTTAAAAACCGAATACATAAATGACCGCAATTATAGGGATGACCTTTTTGCACATTAGCATAATTATAAAAAAAGTTCGGTCCGATATAGCGTAAAAATTCTTCCGGTGGTTTTAAGTCACCATAACTGTCAAAATATTCGATATAATCATTTGATTTGGAGTAGGCTACCCAGTGACTGCCAGGGTTATCGGAACTATCGAGATTTATAATTCCGCATTCTTTTTTATAAGGGCTAACTGGTAGTTGATCTCTCATATACACTCCCCTAAAATATGGAATGACTTTCGCATATTTCAGTATATCGATATTAGTTAGCGCTCTTCTGGGTAGCCTTGGAATTAGTTTTTTTGTTTTTTTACATAAATGCCTAGACCATCGCCGTGCTCTTTGAGACAAAGCCCATTTCCTATACACAATTCTTCCATTTTTTGGTTGTGACGTTTAAGTTCTTGCAAGCGTTGCTTGGCTGATTTTATTGCTTGAACTGCCTTTGCGATTCCAGCTGCGCCGCCCGCCAAACCACCTGCGGCTGATAACCCCGCGAAAATTGGAATTAAGGGAAGAAATCCTCCAACTTTTGGAACTGGTATCACTCGTGGAATATTCACTGTTGAGTTAGAATCGGAAGCCAATTCACGAACAACGGCAACGGCTAACTCAATAGCCGCTTTTTTACATTTAGGTTTAAATTTGTTTATATGTTTCTTTGTAAGAGAAACAATATTTTTAAAAGTTTTTTTAAACCCTTTCCCGCTTTTTATTTTTTTTCTCGCAACAGTTGTTTTAACAGGCAGCGCTTTTGTTTTTCTACTAGAATTAAATTTCGGCATCATTAATTGCAGATTTAAATAATAAAAAATATATGGGAAGATGTAACACTGATCACTCTTTCTTTGCTCAAATACAAACTAAGAATGAAAATAAAAAAATTACGGACTGCTTATAAAACTTCCGACTTATCTATCCAACTGTTTTCCTGAGAAGGTAACCCTAACCATTTCACATATAACTTCGCGCCTTTCGTTTTTAATATTTTTTCAACCAGATAAATGTTCGGATATTTGGGTTTAAGTAATTCTTGAGAATAAAATGATCCCAAAATAGGACGATGCTTACTGTCTTCAATTGCATATGTAATAGGTTCGGTATTCTGAATTTTAGTAATTGTGAATATTTCCGTCGACCAATTTGGAGTATACCCTTTTTCGAATGTACCTTTATATTTACTTATGCGTACGGGATCTCCGACTTTAAATTTAGTTTTCGATGTTTTCGGTGAATCTGTTTTATTATAATTTTGAAGAATTTGCTGCTTATTTTCTGCATTAACTTCACATGGCTTAAAACCAATTGTTCTGTGTACCGAATCATTATACCGTTTAATTACATTAGAAAGAACGCCGCTAATCCATTTATAGTTTCCTTGCAAACTAAACTGTTTATATAATTTGTTTTTTAAGGTTCTTATAAATCTTTCTACTATGGAAGCTTTTTTCACAGAGTATGTTGAGTAGTGGTTTATATTATATTGTTTTAGTAAAAGTTTTAATTGTTTGTTATAAAATTCAGTTCCTAAATCAGTTTGCAAATTTTTTGGAACACGATGTTTTTTTAACAAATCTTCAAAGGCTCTAGTTACATGTTCTTTACTTTTTTGTTTCAATGGATATGCCCAAGCATACTTCGAAAATGTATCAATTATTGCTAGTATATATTTATAATTTGAGTTCACACTCGAAATAGCCTGCATGTCAATAAGATCGGCTTGCCATAAATCGTCGATATCTCTCATAATTACATGTCTTCGAGGAAAATTCTTTCTAGCTTGTTTATGTATTTCGTCAACCACTACTTCCTTACTCATTTTTGGTACTTGCTTCTTTGAGACACAGATTCTATACTCTGCTTTAAGCTGTTAATTTCTATATCTAAATGCTCTAACGTTTGATTTATCGTTGAAATTTTTTTAAACATAACATCCCTCACATCGTCAACATACTGCTTTGTCACCCCATCAGCAGAATCAATTGGTTTTCCAAGGTGTTTAATAACCTTATTATTCGCATCAATAAAATGGTCATTAGCATTTACGAAAGCCATATAAGGTTCTATATATGAATTTACTTTTTGCCTTTTAAATACGTGATGCCCGAACTTATCAACGTTCATCTTCAACAAGCATTATAATACTAAGCCATAATGAGCCCTTGCTAGCCCTTTTATTCTTTGATAATGCCTGCTTCTCTCAGTTCTTCTATGATAGAAATTATTTCGTTGTCATGATTAGTATTGCCAGCATTTTTGGACGCAATCAATAATTTTAATCTATCAATTAACTCATTAGGATCGTCCCAGTATATGTAATCTGTATTACGTTTATATTTTTTTAATACTGGCAAGTTACCTCCATGTTTCTCATCAGATTCGGTAAATAATGGTTTAACAAATTGACAGTATTTCATGCCTGAGTTTCCTTGAATCTGACCGCTGGGACTGTATCCTCTCTTGTGAACATTAGTATGAATAAGGATATCTTTATAAATCAGTTTATCTTTTTCTTCGACGATGTTTGAATCGGGTTTAGCTTGGAATAAAAGTTCTCTTAGTCCTGGAGTCAGCTCATAACTTTTATCAGGTAAATTAACCATAGTCATTTTATTTGGCGAATTCTCTCCATGCGATTTTAATGTTACCGGCGAATTACCTATAAATAATTTCTCCCCATCATTTCTCACCCCAAATTTTACATTAAATGGCTCATTTGGGATTTGCAAATATTTACTATTGGCTTGAGGACTCTTTACTTTCGCAATATAGTTTTCCGCTTTAGCTGGAGTTTTTAATTCTTGCGATGCTAACTCATTAGATTCGCATTCTAATTCTAGATTAGCATCAGTCATAGTAGTATCTTTCTGATTATATTTCTCTTTATTTTCCTTGTCCATGCGAACGTTTTCAGATATATTGTTGAGTGATACTAGGCTTTCTAATGGCTCACTTAATGATTTAAATATTTTTTTATGCTGTAACTCGTAATGTTCATCTTTTTGGCGCATTTGTTTTAGCTTATTTTTTATATTTTTGACTGATTTTATTAACTGTGTTTTTAAATCGGCTTCCATGATATTGAAATATGAGACTTGTTCTATTAGCAAAAGCCTGTAACTAACTGTGTTATGATTGAATTAGTCATAGATATTTATACAAAGTATTTACTCAAACTTAACAAAAACATCAAATGATTTTCTATATCTGCCATTATTCAACTCGCAATCTTTATTGATTATTAAAGATGCAAACGGATCTTTCCATATATTTGTTGCTAATGATTTGAAGACTTCCCAGCTAACATCAGAATTCACATGCTCATGATATATGTGTTTCAAATTGACATCATCTTGTTTAAAAATGATTAGGAAGTTCACATTATCTCTAATTAATTGTTTGGGGATTTTGGAGTAAGTTTGAGATAAGTAGAAAACGTCTATTCCTTTATGCCTACCCATAGAAAAATAATTACGTATATTATTCTGATTTTCGCAAGTTATGTCATCAAATATAAAAACAGAATTGTCTAAGGCCTTATCAGGTGAAATCACATCTTTATCGTCCTGAAATATGCTCAGATTAATATCAGGTATTCTTGTAATGACGTCTTTTAGAAACCGGTATTTTGACTGGAAAGCTGTTTTAGAATAAAGGTATACATTTTGAAATTTTAACCCATTTTCGTGAAGCAATAAACTTAACATTGTATTGGTTTTACCGCAATTTGAGGGTCCACAGATTATGCATCGAATAGAGTTGGGTAAAAGCACACTGTGTTTATTATTAATTGAACACGATTCTACAATAATTTTATTAATTTCAAGCGACACTTGCTGTTTCATTAGTTTCATTTTACGTTCTGTTAAATGATTGTAGAAAACAGGTCTTAAATATGTGCCTATACTACCAATCTAATTATGTTGGTTCAGAAATCAAAGAAAAAGCGCTACTTAAAAAGGATTTCTGTATTACTCATAACTATATATAATATCTTGCATGTCTCAACCGGTGATGAATTCCTTAAATATGCAGGCTTAGCACCAATCTAATTGGAGAGAGTATTTTGTTTCAGAAATGTGAGAGCGCTACTTTACCTAGTCGTAATATCATGCGCGCCTGACACTGCAAGGCGAATCTCTAGCATTAGCTTCATTTCATACTTCGCATCGATCGGAAGCAGTCACAGCGAGACCTTATATTCATATAAGTCACAGGTATTGTTTTCAATACTAAATATTTTATCTTTATCTAAATATAGTTATTTACTTATAACGTACTTAATTTGTTATTGCGTTAACGTTTTTTTTCTTTTTCTTTCAGATAATGGAGTCGAGCATGATCGCCACTCAAAACCAATGCGATGATTTATCGGACATATTTAACGCGAGCCCCCCAATTCATGACGTCGGACCGGAAGATCCATTATATTACGTTCAAGATGTTGATGGATGGCTTGAAAAGGTCGAAAAACGGCGTCAGGAAGCAGTACGCAAGATGGCGAAAAATAAGTCAAAGAAAACTATTAGCAAAGATCAGACAAAGAAATTGTCGTCTTTTGTTATAAAAAATGACTATCGCAAAGGTCGATATTTAATAAAAATTAGCGTCGAAGCTATGAACGATGGTGACTCCAATCGCAATTTTAGTGCTCAGTACCTAGTTTGTGACCCCTGCGATGAAGTGTTAGACTCGACTGAATATGTGTTAACAAGAATATTAAAAAAACTGGAGGAAAAGTGAATAAGTTTTAGTATAGCTTTAGCGATAGACATGGTAAATAATAAGCACTTGTAATTTGTTAGCTCTTGCACTCTTTATTTTAATGTTTACTTGGCAACGATCACTGTATGTTTATTGAAACCTCAATAAAGAAAATAATTCCGAATAGATTGTTTCAATAGACCATTCAAAATAGTAACCCTTAAGAGCTGTAACTGCTATTATCAGCTGACTGTAATTAAACTTCCTAACTATATTATAAATAGCATGGTTTACAATAAAAATGAAAAGAATTATTAAAAAAATAAAAAATAAAACGTAATAAAAAAAAAAAACAATTAACGCTATTTGATTAATGTGGAATGTTTACATAACGTTTTCAATCACCATCCCTACGTAAGACGGGTTTAAATGTTTGACCCCGTTACGTAAGAAGCTTTAAGGTTTATTAATACTAGTAAATTATGATTTTATGATCGATAGGGAACTGAGGTGTTCTTGAGAACTCGAAATATAAGAAACTAGCAGTGTTACTGGGTTCCTTTTTATATTTTCACGATGCAGAAATATTATAGCGTTACAAATTATGTCAACATTTTATTTGTAACACTATACTGTCAATGGAGAAATATAAATAAAACAAGTGATTTAAATCATTAATATGCTTTATTTCATTATAAACTTAACACTAAGTAGTAATACAAACTGAAGTAATATATGATCAAGTAAAGTATTGCTAATAAATCTGTAATATTGTACAAACTACGTACTAATATCAATAACGTTACATTATACATATTTAAACTTATGCATGCATTGTCTTAATATAAATGCTCCTAATTTTAAACATAGCTTAATTTAGTGGGAGGGGGGGTATAATGAACACTTTCCCCTCCCAGAAATAATTGGCAAACAAAGATAGGAAGTACAAACGAAGTTACAGGGTTTTATGATAGTTAGCATAATGTTTTATAGTGCCCCCAGGGCAACGATGTAATATTATCTTTACTTACACATCTTTTATCGTCATCTCGGGAGAGAACTAGTTTGTTTACTTTTTGCGTATAAAGTTTATGACATTTGGATCTAATAATACACATTTCATCCCTCAAAGTTTCATTATAAAATAGAGCACTCTTATATTTATTAATATCTAGTTTTTTGGTAATACATTTTTTTATTCCCTTTGCTTTTTTTACAACTGTGTTTTGCGTAGTGATGCAATATGATTTTGCTCTTAAACCTGCATATTCTGTAATAATTTCGCCGCCCATCTCATCTTTAAAGTATCCGGGTATCTTACTGTTCATGCAAGGAATGTGAAATATATTAGCAGTTTGATAATTGCTAGTATCGAAATATCGTATATTTTCTTTTAAATCTTGATAAAAGTCTTTGGTGTATATAAGATATAAGAGACTGTCGGTGTCAGTGTAACAGAGATGTATTTTGTTTGCATAAATGCGTTTCATCACCCTGTAATGAAATCTGTATAAATGACTTTTCGCAAGTTCCAAAATAGAAAAACCAATATAGATCGGACGGTCAAGTAGAACTTTTGTCTGGTTCAATTGAATGGCTACTAATGAGTCAGAAATTATTGCTACGTTTTTAAAATTAGGAGCATTTATATATTTCTCCGCTCCACAACATTTGTTCGTTTTATTCCCATTATCGTTCCACACATTAACAAGTTTAACATCGACCTGTTTACGCTTATTCTCAATCGTTTTACCAAATATTGAGTTATTCTGTTTTTTAAAAAAATCTCTTTCGAATTCGGAAGTTGCTGTTTGTCTAAGCGAAGTATTCAGAGATATGTATGGTTCTAAAAAGTTACTTTGTTCAAAGGCTAAAATCTTATATATTTTTAACAAAAGTAGCCCATTTTTCAAGCATTCCTTCAAATGAATGTAATGAATAATATATCGATGTTTGTCATAAAGGTTAGCTATAAGTTTAGCATTTTTGCTTCCTGCAGGGATAAATTTTTCAGCCGCAAAGGGCATGTCCGAATGGTAGTCATGCAACTCGGATGGATAATGCAAGTCTACTTCCAAAATGAACCCTGTGTCAGAATCATGTCCTATACTTTCAACATCAAAACTTGCAATTTCAAAATCACTAAGAAATCTGAAGTTACTCTTAGGAAGACGCTGCATCATAGCGTATCCATATAAGTTAACACAATCTAAATATACTAAAAAGCTATCCGGTTCTGTACTGTTGTAATTTAAAAGATACTTGTTGTTAGATCGAGCATATCTTCGCGAACACTGTGCGAGACCTCCCCTTATACCCTTTTCCACCATTTGATACATCTCTATATCAGTCAATAAGTCTAACTTAACTTTAGTGTACAGGAGCATTGCCTGCCAGCTGAGAGATGATGATGATACATAATAGCAAGGATCGAGATTATAATAGTTAAGACTCATGTTTCTAAATTTTTCAAAACAATCGCACAGAAGTAATACGTCGCATTTCAAATACAAATCAGTGTATTCTCCAAGATTTTTAATGTTGAAAGTATTCCATACACGCATGGCATGTTTATAATCGTCTGAGGATACAGATTCTGATGTCAATCTGTTAAAAAAATTAGAGGGCTCTGGTAAACATGTTTCCTCATATCGTTCCCAAGAGTCAACGTAATCGTAACAATATATGCCTTTTTTACGAGCAAGGTTAAATTTTTCACCTTCCCCGAAAAATGATTTTAAATGTTGAAAATCGTTTTCTTTCATCGTCCTCACTAAACTATCTAAACTTGAACTTAAAAAGTTAAACGAATCGATAAATTTTAATTGGGCTACATTTTCGCGATCCATAGGAATGAATTTAGTGAATGAAATGAATTTTTCTTTATTTTTTGGTATAAGGTTAATCCGCCCGCATACGTTCGATAGCTCGCTAATAAACAGATGGCTGTCGTATCCAGTCAAATTGTGGAAAATTATGGGAATAAAAGGACAAGTTTTTGCTTTTAAATTACATGTTGTATGAGCGGCCCCTCTATAACGACCCGTAAAATGATTATGATCTATCACAATTTTGTCGTCAGAGGAGAATCGTTCCTTACATATATGACACGTAGTACTTGTCATAAATGACTGCTGTTCAACTGGGGTTAGCGGAATCATAGGTTTACTATTAGACAGAATAGCATGTAATCTGGCTACATCGCTGCATATTGATTCGACAAACTTTCTTGCGCAGTCAGGACCTCGATAAGATACGAAGTCATTTAATTCAGGATTGCTTTTACAACAAATATAATAGGCGAAACACGAAGCCTCATGAATTTGCATATTTTCTACGTACGCTGACTTATTTTTATCCGAAAACTCTAGTAACAAGCTTTCAAAGTCACCATAAATAACGATAGGTATAGCTTGAGTTCTTTCAAAATTACAGAAAAATATTTTGGTATCTTTTTCAGGTAACACAGTTTGGATTCCCGCACAATTATGCTGGATTTGTTTTTCTTTTGTTGAAAAGTATAAAAAACACTCTTCGCACAAATGTATCTTTGATTTATGTTTCGTAAGTTGATTGTGAACAAGTTTTCCCAAATCTTTTATCAAACAAAAATGAGCCTTTCTTTTACACCTTAATAGTAGTAAATTTACATGATGTAATTTCCTTGTAGACGTTTTATACAAAGGACCCGTAATTTCGCCTTTTTTTGTCAAACCATAGATATTTAAACTAATATCGGCATTGTTACTTTCAAACCATTTAATATCGTTTAAATTTGGAGGAAATGTCATACCATTTGTTTTTAATATATCAGAATAATCGGGATATGAGGTTACTCTATGAACATTTTTTTTTGCGGGATATAAATGGGCCATTATACACCATAAAAAGCAGCGATTGTCTGTATTATTTATATTCAAGCAAGCTTTCTTATTTGCTAAGTGTCGAGGCAAGGGTATATAGGACCCCGCCCTTAAAGGGTTGTACTTCATAATATTGACCTCTAAATGGTTAACTGTTTCAATTGTCCACCCGGACTCCGAAAGTTCAAATTCTGAGCATTTAGAGACTAATGTTTCAGCAAATGTTCGATACAATGATGTAATATCGCTGTTTTGAAATACTGCGGCATATTTAGTATTAAATGATTTCATCGACTTCTCATCATTTTTCGTCAATACATATGTGACAAAGAGTTCGAAATTAACTTTCAGTGTCGTATGTTTATGCAAATACTCTCTAATAAGCTGATTCGTTACATCGACAATTTCGGATAAAAATAATTCCGGAGAGATCGTAAAATTTGTCGAATTTATTTTATAGCTAGCTATTCTATCGCGAAATGCGTTTGCAATCAAGTATACATTTTTATATTTTGTATTAAGTAAACAATTAGATTTATGCAAGTTTGTTTTCTTATGAGTTGTTAGCTTGGGAACATGAATGTTACAAGCTTGACAAAAAAACATGATGATATTATATAAATTTGCCTATAAATCGATACTAAATTTCTTGTATACCGGAGGACTTAAATTGAATAAAAAATGCTAATATCTAATAAATGGAAGTTTAAAATATTGTAATAAAGCAGAGAGAATAACGTCATACCTTAAACATTTACAGGTGTTGTAAGTTATAATCAACTAGCGAATGCTTTTTATCAAAGCTGACTTCACCATCGAATTTTGAGATGATTTGACTGCTCCCAAGTATACCTCGAAGCACTTCTTCTCAGATGGTTTTCATAATCCTGAAATAACAAATAACAATAACATTATAAGTAAGCCAGGATATATAAAAATAATAAGAACCCTTCAATCATGACTCTGCCTAAAGTAATCTAGTAATATAATAATCCGTTAAGAATAATTGCCGGTCTCAAATTGTAGGCGCTATAAAGGTCTACTACGGTATGAAGACAATTATTCAATTAAGGTCATGACATGAACGCAAATTGTAATTAGGAATGAATAGTATATTCTATAATAATAAAGTCAGAGTAAAAAGAAATGGGCATACCTTATATATTAAAAGGTGTTTGAAGGATACAATACAGGCTGAATACCCTTGTATTCTTCCTTAATCGACTTCACAACATCGCAAACCGAAGAAAATATCGGCTTAGTTTCGTCGATAGCTCCCTTAAATGTGATGAACGCTTTTTTCCAGCGTTCTGTCTCATTCGGTATCGGCTCCAAATCTCTCATACGATATACACGAAGCTCGGCGTAATATTCTCCTCTGGCTGAATGATTTGTTTGAAAAGTATATCCCGACGGAGTTTTTCGGGAAAAAAAATTTCGCAAAGCTGAAGCTCGTATAGGAGCAGTTTCATAATCCTGAAATAATTAAAAACAATGACTCAGTAAAACTATTAAAGTAAAAAAAAAAAATATATAAAATATAAAATAATAAATCATAACGCGTTGGCATTTCGAAACATTATAATACTTAATTGTGGAGGACTAAACAAAAAAGTTACTGTGCTAAAATATGTTTGTTTTTTTTTACTTAATCAGGATAGGCGGCATGCTTACCTCAGAATCCAGCTCTCGTTTTTGAAGCTTTTTCCTAGAAGATGGCGGGGAACCCTCGCCGTCGGTTTCTGACTCTGAATAAGTGCTTTTAGGCCCCCTGCGCACTGGCGTTTTCTTCACTCGACTGACTTTGGATTTCGACGCTTTGGCCTTCGATTTTTTTACTACATTTGGGACGACATCTTCACCCATCTGGGTTAAAACTTCTTCGTCGGAATCAAACGGATTATTAGTTGCCCTGCAAATCACATTATAAATAACAAACACATAACACTAAAATCAAATCACAAAGTACACCTTGTAAATACATACATACTTGCTCCAATTGGTTTTCACTTTAATAAAATATTTTTTGAGCGTCCGTCAGATCGAATGCCTCAATAGATACAAGCTGAGCAAATATCAATTATTTAACAAGAAACCTTTCATTGTAAAGGTGCGTAGATATTGGAGTGTCGATACAACGTACAGCTGTCTATTTAATTTCTAATATGATTTTATATGCATAATTAAACTTTACATCACTAGAAGATAAGATCTATTTTAATAGACAGCTTCAAACTATATGGGTGAACAAGGTTTTATGTAGAATCTAATTTAGGTAACGGCGCCAGATTGTCGACGCTATTTGATACGTAAATCAAAAAAGGGCATCGCATGTACTTACCTTTCAGCATACAATTTGTCGGATAAAAACAATGCGATTGAGCTATAGAGGTAAATAAATCTATCTGTAAGCAGGCAGGCATAAGTTTATTACTTTATTTTTAATTTTAATGATTTACCTCCTAGTAACGTGCGTGTTAACAAAACTAAAATTTATTTTTATGCCATCTAACGGCTATGGCATGAAACTTTATAAAACCAGTCTCTTAACAATCGTACTTCATGCTGTAAATAAAGTTTACTATAAGTTATTAAATCTTGAGAAGATAAATAAATGTATTCAATATATAATATAAGTAGGTTATCCATAAACTTATAATTAATAATGTAAATACTTTCGACTGACTTAAGCCAGATAAAATGCTCGTTTTATGACATCTAGCGGCTACGGTATGAAGTTTTATTAAACCTCTAAACACAAGCTTCACTCGACAAGTTTACTTCGCGCTGGCTAAGTATTGATTCAT
The DNA here is from genome assembly GCA_947623375.1 of Apotomis capreana. Lineage (NCBI taxonomy): Eukaryota > Metazoa > Arthropoda > Insecta > Lepidoptera > Tortricidae > Apotomis > Apotomis capreana. The sequence continues at coordinate 22,941,693 of OX392509.1, read as the reverse complement.
TGCAGCACGTGATAATAGATGGCGTTTAAATCAAGTTGGTATATTGCTTATCAATATCGTATTGAATCTTAGGTAAGTAAATGTATCCGTAGGCAGGTTGACTATAAGACTATTAATTTAAAATCTTAGTCTTACCTCAATCAAGGTTTGGAAAGTTTCATCCATTCCTTCCCATTCGATTTGTCGCCATTAATTGCTGCGTATCCGATAGATGGCGACACCAATGCTGTATAATATTGTTTACGCATAAAAACACTGAATTGAGCATAATAATTTACTTTACAACTTACAACGAAACATAATATTGGATCAATAAGTGTAATCTTTGCTCAAGCATTAAACGACTTTATTTATTCTTTAGAATAAAAATTTAAACGTTCATAATTCTGCAACGCGCTATCAAAGTTTTTTAAGAAAAAGCATATATACTTAAGCTCGCCAATCTTAAGGGAATAAGTAAATGTATCCGTAGACAGGTTGACTAAGACTATTAATTCAAAATCTTAGTCTTACACCAATCAAGATTATCGTACTATGTCTGTGTAGGACGATGAAAACATTTTCAACTTTTTTAATTTTTAAGCTACAGAAAAATCTATTTTTTCTTAGAATGAGGAATAAGCGGTTATTCCCACCGATTAACAAATTAAGGCTTTGAAAAGTTTCATGTTTTAGGTATAACATGTTGCTCATTTTAATTTATGATTTCCCCTAAATTATTTAATTGTTCTAGGTGAAACTAAAATTAATTTTCATGACATCTAACGACTACGATATGAAGTTTTATTAAATCTCTACAACTACTTTGCGCTGGCTTAAGTATTGATTCATTGCAACCCATGATGATAGGTGGCGCTGAAATCATGTTGATATATTATTTATCAATAACTTATTGAATCTTAGGTAAGTAAATGTATCCGTAGGCAGGTTGACTATAAGACTATTAATTTAAAATCTTAGTCTTACCTCAATCAAGGTTTTGAAAAGTTTCATCCATTCCTCCCATTCGATTTATCGCCATTAATTACTGAGTATCCGATAGATGGCGACACCAATGTTGTATAACATTGTTTACGCATAAAAAACACTGAATTGAGCGTAATAATTTACTCTTACAACTTACGACGAAACATAATATTGAATCAATAAGTGTAATCTTTGCTCAAGCATTAAACGACTATTTATTCTTTAGAATAACAATTTAAACGTTCATAATTCTACAACGCGCTATCAAAGTTTTTTTAAGGAAAAGTATATATACTTAAGCTCCCCTTATTACTTCGGCGAGCTCAGAGCAATCTGGGCGGACCGCACGTTCAAACGATTACATGGAACGGATCTGGCCAATCTGTTAATGAAATTGAATGAACCACTCAGAACTTCAAACTCAAACATGAACTTCAAACTCAAACATGAACTTCAAACATTGAAATCTGAAAATCATCAAGACCTTTAGTCTAGTCAAACCGATGTTTAGTACAGAACTGGCCATTCTGGAAAAATAGTCGGAATGATGGGATAATCGGTCGGCAAGTTGACTACAAGTCTGGCCAGCTCGGAAATCTTGTTTGCTACATTTGGCTGCAACCGGGTGTCAGGAGATGGACAATAATTTCAGCAAAATACCTGACACCCGGGGAGGCCTTTTGCTGCTCCGGCCCCCCACAGCCGGTTGAAGACAGCTGCAAGACCGAGTCTTTTTACTTCAACTTAGCATGATTTATGTAGCGGACTTCGACTTCGATTGACTTAGCAAGCTGAGAGAAAAAAATACTTATTGCTAAATTAATCTTATCAATCGAGCGCAATTGCTGTAGCGCGATATAAACAACAGCAGGAAAACTGAAATTTTAACTGTTAGAATTGGAGGCTGGCTTACTCTGATCGCTATAACTCCTGTTAAAATTGGGGGGCTGGTGCGCCGAGCGAGCGAAGCGAGCGAAAGTGAGCCAGCCCCCCCAATTTTAACCTACTGTCTTGTTTTAACTATGGTCCAATCCTATAATTTTATTTAAAAGTGTTTCTAGTTCCTCTATTTATTGGCTACTAGGCAAAGAGATACCCAAATATCTAGGTAGTTTATTTAAGCAAATTGTATTACGAATATTTGAATTTCCGATGCTTTGCATCATCTGTATAACTACCTCATTATCTTGTCGCGCGACTCAGCATCGCCTGTCTAGTTCGCACGATATTGGAATGAAAGTGACAGGTAGTTTATGTCGCGCAGTATAGAGTTGTGTGTCACCATTATGATAAACACCCTGACGGGCTAGTTAAATATTGTTTTATTTAGATGCGAATTTCCAACTGTACCTGTGCTTTTTGTAATCAGTAGTTGTATTCTTTAACTGCTTTTGTGTACATTAATGTGTTTGCTTACTTGTTTCTATACAACGTCTTTCAACCGAATAATGTACTCAATACTCAATCATTTATTGCAATATCACAAAAGTAGGTACAGATGTTAACTTGAAGCTACCGATCATTGTGAACCCTGTTGGGCACTGCAATGTTAGGGAGAGGAGGACTTACTAAGTGTTTATAATTTATCTTCTAAGTATTCATTTAGCGTGTAGGCTTTAGTTAGTAGTAGTTGCTTTAGTTTAAATATATACTTTTTATCGTCTTCTTCTTCTTTTAAAGAATCAGGTAAATTATTATAAGTCTTAATTGACATTATTAATGGGCCTGAGGATAGCAGTTTCAGTTTAGCGGGCGGTGGAACGAGCCTATTCTTATGACGGATAGATCGTGGTGAGGGAATATCACCGCGTTTTACATAGAGCTCTTTATGTTTCCGTACAAACTTACAGGTCTCAAAGATGTATATACTAGGAAGAGTTAGTAGTTCATATTGATATGTACTTTGATAAGTTACAGTTACGTTATATTACTTAGTCATCAAGTGACTCTTATATTGTTACTCTTGTTTTATTTAGGTACTTGCACATAGTCTACTCCCGATGTCACAACTAATTCACGCATATATTGCCGATTAGTAACATTAAATTTGTTACTGCCGAACATCAGTCGATACTTCGGTTTGGTTGATAAAAGGAAACATAGGTACTTGTATGGGGGACAAAATGAACAGTATCTGGATTAGGCCTTTCCACCTTTTGTCTGGTACCAGGGGTATTCATTACTCTTGGCTCTTTTACAAAGAACCTCGAGGAATTTTCACTCCTTGAATCTTGATTGCTACATAACATATAGTGCAAATAATTCACACATTATTTTCAGTCCCAAGACATGAGAAACTCGGTGAGCTTACGCTCTTTTGTGTTTGTTATGTTATATTTACTATATTTACTCGCACTTAGCTCGCACTTAGAAACATAATAATACTAAAGATTGCTCCGAGAATTATAAATGCGATTAGGCTCATTCAGTCTATTAGAACTCATGCAGCTTTTACATATATGTTTGCATAGACGGGCAGTATGTAAGTAGGTTTGAATTGTATAAACTGATGTTATTTAGTTTCTAGTTTATGAGGAACTCGGGGCTTCACTTCCCCATAACTTATTTTAATCCACTAATATTTACAGGCACTCTTTGTTATTGTTGTTATGTAGGTAATCCGTAAAACATGATATATTTTAACAATAACACACTAACCTATTTACATCGAAAGTATGTGGGTATATTTCCAGCTGATGCTAGCTAACCTGATCACGTTACGATGTAAATAGGTAGAGGTAGGTGTGGGTTTTCAATATTAATTACTTACCTACCTACTAAGAATCGTATGGAATGGTAATATTGTTCAAGCTATTATCATAAATTGAACACAGATCCAAATAATATCATAACAACTTATTGCCCGACAGCTAGATATGTACAAGAATGTTGAATATTTTCGTTACACAACAGTACTGCCTTCCTTTTGTTAGTTTCATGGTAGTCTTTATTTGAACATACTTATTCTCAAGGCACTTAGATATTCACTTTTAATGTGTACATAACACAACAACGGGAATGCATTTAGGTAAGTATTAGCGGACACATTCTGTTCACGACTAATTACGCCGACCGTTATCGGTTTGTTTTCAATTCCTCGGATCACCATGTTATGTGACTTTTGTTGTAGGTACTTCAATATTCTTAGCCATTATACCCACTTTTTCTTTTTCTTTTCGTTTTCCGGAAATATTTAAAAGGATATCATTTCTTGTATGGGTTTTTTTAATCCTCGTCGCCAGTGTGATGTCCTGTGGTTTCCGTGCATGGGTAGATTCAATAAAACACTTAAATGGGTTTTCTGTCGGCCATCACCTGCCCGCTGCCGTTGACGTCTGTCATCGCAATGGCGGCCCCGGGCAGGCCCAGAGACACTTTATTATCATAATTATTATCATAAAGGTGTCTATACACCACAGAATTAATATCGGGCTGGTTTTCGTTATTAGTAGGGTTCTGAGGGTCATGTGTTTGTTGCCCTAACCTAACTATGTCATCAGTTAGTCGTTGTATGTAGTCATCCAGTTGGTCAGTATCTCCTACGTTAACTGCTGTTGATAATTGGTCGTTATCGCCGTCATTTCCTAATGCGTTTAATCGTAAGCGTGAGAGAGCGTCGGCATTTGTGTTCTGTTTTCCGTTTTTATGTATGACTTTAAATGTATATTCGCTTAATCTGAGTTTGTAACGAGTTAATTTGCTATTGGGCTCTTTTAGCGAGTCTAACCAAGCCAGGGGTCTGTGATCAGTGAAAATAGTAAATTTATTGCCGTACAAGTAGGGACGAAAGTGTTTTACAGCCCATACGATGGCCAATAGCTCTTTCTCGATAGTGCTGTATCGTTTTTCAGAGTCATTTAGGGTTCTGCTGGCATAAGCGATGGGTTTGTCGCTACCTATGATACCTTGAGAAAGTACTGCGCCCAGGGCGAAGTCAGATGCATCTGTTGTCAATATGAATGGCTTCGTAAAATCGGGATATTGTAATAGAGGTGCACTTACTAACAGTTCTTTACATTTTTCGAAAGCTTTTAGGTAATTTTCGTCAATAGTAATTTTACTATTCTTTTTCAAACAAGACGTCATCGGGCGAGTAATTTTAGAAAAGTCTTTAATAAATTTTCGGTAGTATCCAATGAGTCCAAGAAAGCTCTTTATTTCGGTAACTGTTTTCGGTAATGGATATTTCAGTATAGCATCTATTTTGTCTGTGTTAGGTTTTAGTCCTTCGGGTGTTATGGTATGTCCTAAGTAATTAGCTTCTTTACATAGAAATTTAGTTTTATCGAGTTGTACTTTTAGATTCGTTTGTCGGAGACGTTCGAAAACTGCTTTAAGTTTTGTCATATGTTCTTCCAGGCTAGATGAGAAAATTATAATGTCATCGAGGTAAATTAGGCAGTGAATACCTTGCAGTCCTCTTAAAACGTTGTCTACTGCTCTTTGAAACGTCGCTGGTGCCGTCTTGAGCCCAAAGGGCATGCGCAGGAATTCGTAGTGGCCGTATTGTGTAGAAAACGCTGTTTTTGGCTGATCTTCTTTTTCGATTTCAATCTGATGATACCCGCTCGCTAAATCGAGTACCGAGAAATAACTACTTTTACCTAGCTTGTCGAAAAGGTCTGTAATATTCGGGAGTGGGTATTTGTCGTCAATGGTAATGTCGTTAAGCCGTCTATAATCAATAACCATGCGATATTTTCTTTCTCCACTAGCATCCATTTTTTTTGGGACTAAATGTACCGGGGCACTCCAAGGTGAGTGAGATTCTTGAATGACATTATCCTTTAATAATGTTTGTACTTGCTTTTTTATTTCAGCTGCTTCTACTGGGGCCTGACGATATGGTTTTATATAGATAGGGTCTTCGTTAGTGGTTCGGATTTTGTGTTTTACCTGATTTGTGAAGGTTAATGGTAGATGTTCAGTGTAAAAAATATCTTTGTATTCTAAACACAAATTGTAAATTTGATTTCGTTCTTCCGAGTTCATGTGACCTAATCGTAATTTACTTAAATTTTGTGTTAAAATTTCATCCTTTTCACAGCTATCTACTGAATGTAGACCGTTAATTTCTATTTCTTTTGGTTCATATGGTGCGACATTGAGAGGTTTACTAAATTTTATATCAAAGTGGTTTTCGGATGTATTTTGGATAACTGTGGTTGCAAAGCCTTCTGTACATTCTACAAGTGCTGTTGGTGTTCGCACACCTTCGCCGAAATCTATATGGTTTATAATTGCATTTCCACTATAAAGATTTACGGGAATTTTCGTGCGTGTTTCAGATCGGGGTTCAATGCGAATTGTGTAAGGTGGACGGTAAATTATAGGTATTTGTGTGTCTCGTGTTATCAGTACTTGGTTTTTCATGTCAATGTTCGCGTCAAGTTGTTTCAGTAAATCTGAGCCAATTAGTCCTCCGTAACTATTATCGACTTCGTATACATAAAATTTATGAGTGTCACAACTCTTAAAAGTTTTCAGCAATGGGATTTCGATTACTTCAGCGTGAGAGCTTCGAGCATGGATACTTACTACTTCAAATGGCTCATTATATTTGAATTCGGAAAAGTATTTGTTTGCAATATCAGGGCTTACGAATGATCGTGTGCTTCCAGTGTCTATCATGAATTTGGAGTTTATTTCGGGAATTTCAATGTGTGGCAGTTTTAAGGCATTATGATGGTTAAGGTGTACTATTTCTGGGGATCTGTCGTAGAGGCTTTTATGGGAAAATTTTCATTTTCAGGCAAGTCTTGTAACATTTCAGTCTCATATTGATCGTCTAAGAAATATTCTTCGTTTTCAGTTTGTGTGTAATAATGTTGGTAGTTTGAGTCAAGGGCGTTTGGTTCATTGAAATTTTCAGGGGCAGGTTCGATTTCTTGAAGTTCATTTGCGTAAAACAAATTGTTAGTTGTTCGCGGGGGTATGTAGTTTGGTTTTGGTTGGGGTGCTGTTCGCATAGAGACATCGTTATTATATTGGTGCGAAGATTGGCCTTGACCTTGTGGTTGTTGATATGGAGGTCGAATACCGAATTTAAATTGCGGTTGGTGTGCTGGCTGGAAATTATTAGATCTAAATTGATTGTTATTAGAAACAAATGGTCTATAACCTGCTTGTTGGGGAATCCCAAATTTAAAGTTCGGTGTGTGTTGATTGGGCATCAAAGATTTGTATCCTTGATTTTGAGGGTTTCCAAATCTAAAACCTTGTGGAGCTGACTGGTTGGGAATTCCAAATCTAAAACCTTGAGTTTGTGGGAATTTATTTTGTGCGGTATTAAAATTGTATCCTGCATTTTGTGGTTGAGAAAATCTCATATTCTGTCCAAAATTATTATTTTGTGGGAAAATGGGCCTTTGCTGTGAAGGCTTACTATTGTTTCTATTTTTTGCGTTATACTGGTTTAAGAAATTGACTTCTTCCATTACTATTGTTAACGCGTCTTCCAGCTGCTTGGGGCTATTGAGTCTCACTACGCGTAACATGTCTTCCGGCAAATTATAAAGAAAGACGTTTAGAGACAAGTGATTATAAATTGTCTTTTTCGTTTCTTTTTCACGAGGATCTTCAATTAAATTTATTTTGGCAAATAATGTACTTCTGACATTTTGGATACGATTACAGAAGGTAGCGTATGATTCACTGTGCCTAATCTTTAAATTATCTAACTCTATCGCGATACACTCCTCCGACCTCGGGTCGCCGAAATGTTGAGTTAACAGCTTTTTTAATTGCATCCAAGTATCTATATCTTGGCGTTCGCTAATCAAGTGGGCGGCTTTGCCAGTTAGCCGGCCAGTAATTGCATGAAATATATACAAATCCTGAGCAAGATTTTCGGGGTTTCTAAAAGCTTGAATTACATACTCGCTTTTACTTAAAAATAAATTTAACAATTTTTCATCACCATCAAATTTTGGAATTAAATCCATCATTTCTCTAGGAATTACTTTGATTTGATCCATATTTTCTCTGGGATTTACTATATTTTCTTCAATATTATTATTATCTCTGGGAACTACTCCTATTTCTTCCATTTAGTATTTTAATAATCGCTTTTAAACACTCTTAACTAACTTAATATTAGGACGATATAATTCGCAACTATAGAGTTGATATAGAGAGCTTATTATAAAGTCTACACTAAATTACACAGCCAATGGAATAAGAACAGGGATAGACGGGACAGTGAAGAGGTCTACTCACAGTACGCTTTTCCCCATTTCCTCCAATTATAGCCGCAGGCGTTTTCGTGTTGTCCTCCAGGCACTGAGACAAATTTATTTGGTTCGAAGATACCAGTTCTCACGTAAACACGTTAACGAAAGTCATGCACTCGGATCAATTCGTGATCCTCACAGGCGCAGGATTTCGTACCGGTATCCTGTCCGCAGCGCCAGTCAAATCGCGCCGGAGGGAAAACTACTTTTTAAAAACTAAACTTATAATTAAAATACAAGTACGGTGGTCGATATTAGACTGTCTTTATTTAATTAAAATGTTCTTAGGTTCTAAAGCTTATCTACGCCAGACGCAAACTATGCACTTTTGGACGCACCCGCATTAATGCTAAGTATGCCGTCTCTATACATACCGGACTCTGTAACTACCTACTAAATTATGAGATAAATATAATCAAGTGTACGACCAATTTATGTTATGGAAAGAAAGCAAACATGCAAATTCGTTTTCTACACGAACCTGACAACATTTTTAAAACGACAATCCGATGGTTATAAAAGCAAGATATTTAAGGTTTTGACTGGAGAAAATGTTGTAAATTTTTTAAGGGAAGCACACCAGGCGCTATATGGCTGTTAAGGTGAAAGTTTTATCATAAAATGTACCTATTTTGTACTGGTTATTTTTTTTTAGTTAAATATGTGCTTTGCAGTACTTAATTCAATATATTTTCTTTACAGGAAACCCTTATCATGGGACTAAACGGAGCGAGCCGCAGTTTACAATTTACAAATATTACCATGGAAGACATGTAGCCGACCCCGATTGAGAATTCATTCTCTACAATATGGGACAAAAGCTAGGAGGATGATGACCATGGAAGACATCGAAAGCCACGACCAATCTATGATTGTCAAATTGTGCGACACTAAAACAAAAATTGACCGAGTATTTGTCATCCGCGGTGAATACCTAAATATCGTTCGAAAATGTATACATAGAACTTCGTATCCCAAACACTAATACCTATATAATAAATCGATTTTTCTTAAAATATAAGGAGGGAAAGTGTACGCGGCAGCCTATTGGAAAGAATAAAACAAACATACCTCTACTTAATTTGTGTACTTAACTGATTGTTGTTCGTTTTTCTTGTTAATCCTATGAAATTACTTGTTATTTTGCAAGTGTATTTTTATTATTTCCTCACATTGTTTGAGAAAAGCACTATATAAACCTCGGCGGCAACAGGAATTGCCTGACTCGCATCTTTTGCAAGCCTCGCGATGCTCGGATTGCTCGGCTTGCAAACCACCTCGTCAGGCAATCCCCTACTTTCCGGGCCTCGGCAATAATGTACTATTTCTTCCTGGGTGGGGTAATGTAGTGTATTCACTTACCTTGGTTTACGTTCTTGCTTACAAGGAATTTAATTAATCTTATTTGTAAAGTTTTTATATCTCTAATGTAGGTCATAAATGTTCGCCCGTATACAATGAGCCCTCAATATAATGATATAATACCTCATAAAAACATGATGTTAGTGGTGATAATAGCTATTTTGTAACATTTCTACACACCCCTAATTTAATATTTTCAATAAATAGAGTACAAATAGTTTATACCCACCAAATTGGGTAGAAACAGGTAAATACCCGGTAGATTGGGTAAATACCGGGTAAATACCCGATAAATACCTTGGGTATTTACCCACCGCCCATCTTTGTATGCGGTAAAGGGTTAAAGTGTTATTTTAAGTTTGCCCATGTGATTCTAAAAGTTAAGTGTAGTTAGGTTAGGTATCGTAAACTCCCCCCCCCCCGAGGGTGTCCACCTTGTCGTGGTGGGGGGGCTCAGTACCTGCGTTGTGCGCGCGGGGAAGCCAAGAGACACCAGGGAGGGGGCCTACGGGCCAAGACGGGTGGGGGAGACAGGTGCTGGTTGGTGTCTTCGGCCTGCGTGGGTCCTGGGGGCTCTGACCTTGTAGTTGTTGGAGGATGTCGGAAGGACTCTCGACGTGTCGTAGCTGTGGGTGGCTGCCTGGCTAGTGAGCCTCCTGCTCCTCTGATACTGCCTACCTGCCAGGAAGGATTGTGCATTTCGATTTCTGAGAAATCGAAAACGCAAATCCATTCCCCAGGCGGGTCGGCTGTATTAGCGAGGCGGGAGGATCACATATCAGGTGTCATGCATGTCTGTGACACGTCAGGGGGGTTTCCGGCTTCTGACGGCCTCTGCGGGGGCCGAGTTTCTGGGATTCGCGTGGGACGGGACATCCGTCGGCACCTGGGGAGGGAACCCACGGGGTAGGGGCTTTTGTCCTCCCGTGGTTGGGTGAGGGGTAGGGGCGTTTGTCCTCCCGTGGCGGGCCGAGGGGTAGGGGCGTTTGTCCTCCCTTGGCGTGGAGAGGGGGTCGTGGGGTAGGGGCGTTTGTCCTCCCACGGCCGGCTGTGGGGTAGGGGCTTTTGTCCTCCCGTGGCCAGGAGGCTGGGACCGAAGCACCGTGTGTCGGTGGCGGTCCTAGCTTCCAGAGGGGCCCTCAGCGTGGCTCTGCAGCAGCAGAGTCCACGACTGATGTGGGACGTGGAGAGGGGGTCGTGGGGTAGGGGCTTTTGTCCTCCCATGGCCAGCTGAGGGGTAGGGGCTTTTGTCCTCCCTCAGCAAGGAGGGTGGGACCGCAGCACCGTGTGTCGGTGGCGGTCCCCGCTTCCTGGGGGCTTGGGGAAGCAGGTGAGGGTTAGGCACACTGCTATGCTACAGTGTGTCTGTCGGCGAGGGTTCGCCTTAGGGCGAAAGTGCCGGTGGTGTCGTGGTGACATGTTCGCGATCCCATGGCGCCACCACTACGGCACAGGTTGGCAGCATCCCAGAGTTTTAGTGGGTAGGCTAGTCCTTCTGACTAGAGAGCCCCACATAACCAATGCGTAATGTCTGACTCTCCCCCCGAGGGTCTCATATTACGTAGTGGTATGCAAGTCAATGCATTTCTCTGGGTCAAAAAAAAAAAAAAAAAAGGTATCGTAAACTCGCCCAAGCGCCCAACCTGCACGAACCTGTTCAACCTAGCGAGCGGCGACGGTTGACAATGAAATGACATAGGTACTTATACCGCCGCCGTGTTCATGTTGCCATTGATTTGATAGCTTTTTCGTCGTTTTCTAATTTTGGTGTTGACCTAGATTAATGTTTAAATATGAACATGTATCCATATACATATTCATGTGGTAAACGAGTAAAATTAAATGTTTATTTAAATAAAACAATTTAAACGGATTGTATTGCGTCATTGAATCTTACGCCCCGACGTTTCGAGTCCTTTTCAGCACTCGTGATCACGAGAATATATGTGATACAATCCGTTTAATTTAAATTAGCATCAATCGCGGAAACTGCATGGAATATTAAGTAAGAATAATACCGAATGAGAACCGCAGGGAAGCTATTACTTTGCCTGCGCCACCGCCTGATCCCCATCCCAGCCCCAAGCGGCAATGTATTTCCTTGGGGCTGGGAAGTAAGTGGTATACAAAGACGAAATCAGTTGGAGGAAGTCAGGAAAGAACAGATTGCAAATCGACAGTGGCGGGGTCACGGCAGAATATTATAAATTTACGTCATGGCCCCGCCACCTCACTGAATAAATGAACTTTGATACATGTTAATATTTCATTCAATACCTGCTGTAGCATTACGCTACGGATTAAGTGTTTCTTTTTACTTAACCGTTGTTTATTTAAATTCATCTCAGCACAGCGCCACCTGTTAACGTCTAGTAGTACCTTTTTTTCTAGTGTCTTAGCTTGCGTGAATTTTGGTTTCACTTGGTTGTTTGCATGCTTTCGGAAATTGTTCGCTCAGTTTCCGTTAGGTGTCGCTATTCTCAATTGTATGAGTTTCGTTCGTTAGTTCGTAGCCTTATTTACCTATAGATTAGGTCTGGCAAACTGTGATTTTGGTATTTTTAAATTTATATTTGAATTTCAAAAATTAGATCTTGATCGTTCTTTGGGTGTCTGTCATGAAAAAATTGTTGAAGGATTGTGATTAAGATTTTGGGATCGTGACGAGAAGCAACGTGATAATTTTAATTGCTTAAGTTTTTATGATATTGACCTGAGAACTCGTGTCTCCGTCCAGTGATCCTATATGGACAAGGAGCCTCCCTTATTTTCTTTGAGGCCACAGGCCTGTGCGGTGCAGGCTTTGTAACGGCTGCAAGCGGTGCGCTTAGTGCCTGGCTGTCTTGCCGGCCGGCGTGTACCTGTAAATGCGTCTAGCACGACCTGGATAGAGCTGGGTGCCACAGTGCGCGATCCAGTAACCGTCGGACCTATACGGGTTCGTTCTCAACTTGCCGTCTGACGTAGTACGAGTCCTACCCTTAAGGGTCTGCTGAAGGTTGGTGACTACATCGAAGCGCGACTGGTACGCGTACATCTTCATTCAGTTCGGTGTTTTTTTTAAATAGTTTAATTAATCAATTTTAACATAACTGATCCAAAATTATTTAACATTAAATTTTTTTAGATTTAATTTACTGTATCGAGTTGAATGAGATTTTTAATGCGAACAAAGCTTTTTGTTCGAAACCCTTTCCCCTAAATTCTGAAAGCCTCATTTGTCGGGCATTTATTTCTTTTCACTGTAGTTTCGACCAGAACCATTACACCCATCACCCATTCCTCACGCCTCACCTGCATTCAATAATTCACGCATCCGTTTAATCGCCAGCCCAGCCGGAATCCTTTCGCAAGAGAGGATTTTGACAGGTTTCGTCAAATTGCAGTTGAATTGTTTTGAATTTATCGCGAATAATTAAATCTTTTCAACTCAACCCTATAAGGAAAACTCAACGTATAAATTTTATGTTATTTGTAAATTTTTTCCTTTAATAATGTTTTAATTTCCGTGTTAAACCTGTGCTTCAGTTAAGTGATTTTTAGTGTAATTTTCTCTCTAATTCCTTAGATTATCGAGATTAGCAGGAGATTATTTGCGTCACTTCATTCTCTGAGGCGTCTGCAGAACTTCCTACCATTTCACACAAAAATTTCTCTCGCACGTTCGCTTTTGCTTCCTCTTCTTGACTATGGTGACATTGCTTTCCTGGACCTTAAGGAGGAGCTGCTTGACAAGCTTGAGCGTCTTCAAAATGTGTGCATAAGATTTATTTTTGGTCTAAGGAAGTTTGATCATGTCTCTCATTACCGTGCACAGCTCGGCTGGCTTCCGATTCGCCGTCGTAGAGATGTGCATGTCCTGTCATTGCTCTACAATGTATTATTCAACCCTGCTTCACCTTTCTACCTTTCCGAAAGATTTAACTATATGGCGTCTGGCAGTGCACACCGCCTGCGTTCGAGTGTCAATCTCGCTCTTGCCTTTCCGCCCTGTAAATCGCGCACTTATCGGAAATCTTTCACATTCCACTCAGTAAAATTATGGAACGCGTTGCCGGTATCCGTGAGGCAGTCACAATCCGTGGCATCGCTTAAGGAGAACTTAAAAAAGTTATGGCTTTTAGATCCCTGATCTCGTCGAGGTTAATTGATTAGAGTGATTACTTCATATATATGATATTTATTTATATTATGATATATATGTAATTATATCTATATGTATTATATTTTGGAATTACACATATTTTATTATATTAAGACATTAGTCCTTAGTTTATCTGTGCATACTAACTTGTTCGTTTGTCTATCTTCTTGGATATCCCATTATTTTCTCATTTGCTCAAAGGTTAACTGGAAGAGATCCCTTATAGGGATAAGTTCGCCTTTGTACATGTTTTATTGTTATTTTTTGAAGTTTTGTGAATTGTTTTTGTGTACAATAAAGTGATTACATACATACATACATTCCTTTTTGTACAAATATTTGACCCTTATAAATAATAAATTATACGTGTGTCAGTGAAAGTGTTGTTTTTCTCATTTACTTATTTTTACTATCAACTAAATTCACTGCACTGCCTACTTATGTAGTTATTCCTAAGCGAATTTAATTGTAGGGCAATAATCGTTTGAACGTCTTGCAGGCGGCCTCTGATGATACGGATGCATTAACCAATAGGCCGACACGGCATTTTTTTCTGAAGTGTCGTGGTCATATTAATTTGAACTCAATTAATTTTCTCGAGGTTATTTGTATAAATACGCTGAAGAAGTACAATCTTTCCATTTTGGAGGATCAAGACAGCAAATAAGTATGCACACTGTTGTGGTGTACACTAATGAATTAATGATGGTGATCAAGAACTAAAAAGCGAATGTTACTGCACTTTCGGTAGAAGAGAAAGTGAAAAAACCAGAGCTTAATTTTTGTGCTATGCTAGTGGAACACAATTTATCGTTTCGAATAATAGATCATTTGAGCGAAATTATCTCTAAATGCTTTCACTATTCTGAAATTGCCAAGCAAGCTGCAAGAGAACAAAAGCAGCAGCGGTAACGTACAATGTTTTAAAACCAGATCTAGAAGCAGAAATGCTTACCGATTTAAAATCATGTCAAAACTTCAAAACTCGTACAGCAATATTTTCCCTGGTTATAGATGAAACCACAGATGTCACAACCACATCAACGCTTGCAGTTGTTACCAAATACTATTCAGAAAAAGACCTTTAAGTAGTTTTTTTTTTTTTAGTTTTGATGGACTTGAAAGGAGCCTCAGCCCAAGCTTTGTTCGATGCAATTGCAGAGGCTTTAACTAATGTTAACCTAAATATTAACGATGCAGTTGGTTTCGGGGCTGACACCACTAAAGTTATGTTTGGCGAACAAGGTGTTATTATTGCCAAAATAAGACATGTGTGTATGTCATTCTACTGCTTTGTGTGTATCTTACGCCAGTAAAAACTCTATACCAAGGGCTATTAACCAAATAGTGCAAGATGTTTATGGATATTTTTAATCCCCGACGAAAAAAGAGGGGTGTTATAAGTTTAACATGTGTATCTGTGTGTCTGTCTGTGGCATCGTAGCGCCCATGCGGATGGACCAATTTAAGTTCGGTTTGTTCTTTATCGAAAGACTTTTCCGTCGAGATGGTTTTTAGCTATGTTTGGTGGAAATAGGACCAGTGGTTTCCAAGATTTTCAGCTTTAATTGGAACAAGTGACAAGATCTCAGCCAATAATGAAGTCAATAGTTCGGAATATTGGCTTAATATTAAGTTTTATTAGCATTTTCTATATGACACTAATTGAGGGTCTCATGATGACCAGGTAGTTGTTAATGGATCTCAGCCAATATTGAAGCTAATGATTCCAACTTTTGGTTAAATGTTAAGCTGTATTAGCGTTTTCTATAAGAATTCCAAAGTTTTGGTTAAATGTTAAGTATTATTAGCATTTTCTACCTCACTCAATAAATTAAGGTCTCATGATGACCAGCTAGTTGTGAAAGGATCTAAGCCAAGAATTTCTAATGTTGGTTAAATGTTAAGTTTTATTAACATAATCAACAGATGAATAAATTTTTGACAGTACAATAATTTGGTACCTTGGAGCTGAAGATGGCCGTAGGAACTCCTAAACAGCACAAGATAAACCCATGATGGTGTTTGGGCTCGTCTGATGGTTCTTGATGAGCAATTAACATTTGTGTAAAAAAGTACAGTCAATAATAAAACCGAGTCTCAAAAAACTTTTTTTACAAAAAAACTCATTATAATTTCTGTCACAGTAGCACAGTACTGGGTCACTGTTTTTAACTTTCGGAATTCTGCTAAAGCTGAATTGTTATTAGGACTATTGAACAGGTTCCTTTGATTAAGGTTACAAATAGCAACACCCTGCAAGATTTTAACGCGACTGATTAATGATTATTTCAGATATCCAGACGCCACTCCTCATTTACTGTACGATAATATCGTGCCGTCAATGCGTAAGTGGAGGCGCGCTAACCAGCCACCAGTGCCGAGAACAATGGCCGAATGCGCAACAGCCCTGGAGAATCACGGCCAGTTTTCCAGCCTGTATATAGGCACAGTGGAAGCCGCAGGCGGGGGCCAAGCTGTGATACTAGGCCCGCCAGGGTACCAAGAAATCCTGGCGGCAGCGGACACCATACTCGCCGATGGAACTTTTAAGACTGTGCCTGCTTGTTTGCGCGCCAGCCAAATTCTAACTGTGCATTGAACAATCAATGGGCATTATTACCACCCTTTAGTGGCCCTGATGGAACACCGCCAGCGACCACTTTACGTGGCGGTGTTCCAGAGAGCGTGGGAGCTCGCGGGCAACCCTCGCCCCGAGCACATCGTGACGGACTATGAGCCAGCCCTGCAGGGAGCACTAGGGCAGGTGTCGGGCATTCCCACAGTGGGATGTTATTTCCACTACACACAGGTAATTCAGAGATAACTTTTATTATTTTTCTTCGAATCTTTTTTTGTAAAATATGTTATGGCCAAATATTATTAAATTAATTATTATTATTAGTAAAGCAGGCAGGCAGTTGCAGTAACTGATAATGCCTGCATTCAGCATGCATCATCTTAACAAAGTTTTCAGTGTTGAGTAGAATTTGCATTGTGCTTGTCCAACTTATTCTTAAATTAGTAATAGGTACATTATATTCCAGTCTGATCAATCAGGCTACTCTTAATATACTACTTCAGTTGTTACCAAATAAGTGCCTAATATGTACCTAGCTGGTGAATTAATAAAATCAGTGAATGAGGTTACCTAGCTAATATATTATAATAGAATATACATGTTCATAAATTTCAGGCATTAATCCGGAAGGCCAAGGGGCTTCATATCTCTGTGAGGCCCAACAGCCCGGGGCTAAGGCTGGTGCGCCTGTACTGCGCGCTGGCGCTCCTGCCCCCCCCCCCCCCCCCCCCCCTTCATCACGTCGAAACGGCTGGACAAATTTCAACCAATTTTGCCACGGAATAGCTGGACATCCACAGAAGTTTATAGGACACTTTTTACCCGACTTAAACGAAGAAATACGCGTACTAAGTTGCGGCAACCTCCTAGTGTTGAATATTTTGCTCAAGTTGCAATTAAGAAATTAGTTTAGTTTATTAAAAAGGGACATTCATTTTAGACCATTTCTTGTATGGCAGGCTCTAACAGCATGTCGCACAGCCACACGGCTCCAGCGGCGAGTGGCCCGCCGGCTGTCCGTCCGTCAAGTAAGATTTTTCCTCATATACATATTATAAGTCAGCATTAATACTGGAATAAGGTATGAGAGTTATTCTATACTAAGATAAGACTTTTCCCTATTTAAAATAGGAAAAAGACATAAATTACAATTGATAAGATCATATTTTCATCGCGTTTTGATAATACACAAAGAACATAATACGTAACAAGCCCTTACAGAGTAGGTAATAATAGTAGTTTATGCAACTGCTATGCTACATAATGAGAGGTCTTGAAACACGAGTGTGGTTCTCAGATTCACCTGTAAGTATGTTCGTATGTTTGTCTGCGATTATTTTATATTAAGTACTAGAACTTATTTACTATTCATAATGCGATGTATATATTTTTAAAGGAATCTTTATGTGAAAACCTATGTTATTGTATAACAGAGTTTGTGCATGGTAGCTTGTCGGTGAGTCACACGCGACCAGCGGCGAGTGGCGTACCGGCTGACCGTCCGCCAAGTAAGAATTCCCTATCGAATGATACAAGTATGTATCAATTGCTGAATCTGACAAAGTAAGGATGATATTTATGTTTTTCATTGATTCATAAAACGCATATAAATATTCAGTCTTTTACTATTAATTATTATGCGATGTACCTATGTTTTTTTAAGGAATATTTAAGTAAAACCACTGTTATTGTTTGACAGGGTCCTCGACTGCGTATAGCAGCGGGTCGCACAGTCACACGATTCCAGCGGCGAGTACCACGCCGGCTGTCCGTCCGTTATGTAAGATTCTTCCACTTAAGTCAGCACTGGACAAGATGACAGTTATTCCATATAACTTTTCTCTATTCACACGTAGGTACTCTGTCCATTTCCAGGATTGTACAAACGCACAATAGGTATGTTTCGCCGCCGGAAGCACGGGCTTCCATGCTGGTGGTAAAGCCCCACCGCCGTCTCTATTAAAATTCGGGCGCCGTCCGATTTCTATAGCTTCGTGTACCTTACGTT
The DNA here is from genome assembly GCA_947623375.1 of Apotomis capreana. Lineage (NCBI taxonomy): Eukaryota > Metazoa > Arthropoda > Insecta > Lepidoptera > Tortricidae > Apotomis > Apotomis capreana. Next base: position 22,923,400 of record OX392509.1, on the reverse strand, counting down.
GTATACAACATTTCTCACGTGCCAACACTCTTGCATTATCGAAACGGACAAAATGAGACGCACCGGCTTCGACGACACGTTCAGCGACCGCGGAATTATTCGTTTCCAGCTTCCGTACACTGCGTATGTGCTCAGACAACCTTCCTTGTAATATCTGATCTGATGATGATTAATATGATTAAAGGGTTATTTTGACTTGGAATTTTATGTTTTAGATTACCTATCTCAGTAGAATGTGAATAATTTATTTTTACTGTATGTGTAGGGTGTAATAGTTTATCGCACCCTACATGTACGTATGTAGTATGTTAATTGTTAGGTTTGTTTTGTATGTTATAACGGGGCGGAATGTTAAGTAAAAGATGTGACCGTTCCCGATGAGTACCTTTATTGCACTAAAAATTACATACAATTAAAATATATCAAATAAAGTCGATTGTGACGCATACGCTAGGTGCGGCGTCAGCTTAATATCATATTGTCGAGCGTGCTCGTACATGCTGCCAAATTTAAGCAAAAGAAAAATACAATAGAAAATGAAGAAAATAAGATATTAAGGCGCGGTAGCCTTGTCAACACGTAATGGGGCATGTACAATCACCTCGTTGACGCTATCGAATTCCCGTGGCTGCGGAAGATGTCTAAATGATGCGTTGTCCTTCATTTTCATCTCCAGGTTCTGCTCCTGAGTAATAGCTTGCGCTGGTAGGCTTCGAAGTCTCCGCCTGATGTAGATGCCAGCCCAGGTGCTGACTGCAATCGTGCAGATTACCATAAATGAGATAAAAGTATAGTGATTCGTCTCATGAGATGATGTAATCTCTGACAATGTTTCTTGCTGTACTTTTACAGTTTCAATGCTAGTTTTTAGTCTCTCTAGGGCTTCTCTGTGGTCTTCAGTGACTTCGCTGTAATTTTTCTCCACGATGATACGATTTATTGACGATTCTTGTACGTACAAATTGTCTTCGCTAATTGTCATTTCACTGCGGAAGTTGTTATGAGAGTGGATAACAACATTTTCTCCCTTCATCATACATCCCGTCTCGAGTGTGATGATACCCGTCCCTCTTAGTAGTAATGGCGCCACGCCGGCTGGGCAAAATGTGCGCATAGCACATTCCTGGCAGCACGCGAACAACCAAGCGCCGGGCTTGTGTAACCTGATCCAGTAATCGGCGCACTCCAGTGTTATTGTTTTACAGGCAGATAAATTATAATTGTTTATTAATTGAGCTTCGCATATATTGGCGCCGGCCTTTGTGTCGTAAATGGGTAGTGACATACCACATATAAGTTGATGTTCTTTCACTTGTAAGCACGATGCAATATCTTCGTGAGACAAGGGTATAACTGCATCCTTTTTAAGATTGACTGCCAAATATTCCGATGTTTGCACGATGCGCTGTGTAGTGCGGGATTTTATTTGTGGGATAGGTATAATCCGATTCAGTTCATATTGTTCCGTATTTACTAATGGTAATTTGAGCTCGAATAAAATGTATTTGTTAGCCAGATGTACGTGCACGCGAGATAGTTTGTACCTACATTTCTCTCGTGCAGTATTGTGTGTTGACGCATGGCAGAGACAGTTCCCCCGGAAGCTGTCCGGCTATGATGTTCAGCTGTTCTTCGAATTGTTCGGGTCTTAATAAGTGCATATCTATGCGACCGTCTTTTACGTCGGTTAATAAATCCAATAGCATCTGCTGCAACCGTCGTAAGTTGGCCATGATCATGTTGGCGGCGAGGGCTGTTGCTGTTATGTAGTTGTTGGTCACTGTCGCTTGATGATCAGCCTGTATACGTTGGTCTTGCTCTGCCAGATGTTTGTTAATCGCTGTGAATTGTTCATTCATTACTTTCTCGTGTCTTTGTAAAAGATTATATTCGCCTTCAATTATTGATGTATGGTTTTTGAATAACCTTAAGATATGATTTTCATTGTTTTGAAGAAGTTTGATATCCTTGTTGTATTGTTGGGCGAATCTCTCGTCTAATACGCCAAATAGAGAATTCGCTATATATCCCACACCGTCAATAAGGCCTCGTTTTTCTCTCTTCATGTGTGGTCTATGTTCTGTTGTCAATATGTTGTTGTAGTGTTGCAGTTCTCTCAATTCATGTTGAAGTTGTGCGGCAATAGATGAAAATGCGGTTTCTTGAATGGAAAGACTTGTAAGATGGTTTATGTATTTTTCAACGCTATCCAAGCCCTGCCAATATGTTGACATGTTGTAATAAACCACTAATTTCCATTGATCTTGCATTATCTGCATGTCCGCTAATTTATCAAAATAAATTAGCTTCGCCGGTTTTAACTCGTTCACGCTTGTTGTTTGTTGTGTTGCCGCTGGCATGCAGGATGCTAACAGAAGAACTAACAGACAGGTATAACTGTTAGGTTGCGGTTTTTTTCTCTCGTCGGCCGCCGCGTGGCTTATCTTGTTGTGGTTGATCTGCTGGTGCTTGTGACTTCGGAGCGGAATTTTCGCTTTCGTCTTCAGTCGTGTTTACAGGCAATGGCGATAATTTAGTAATTGGTCGTTTCATAATACTTGTCTTAGTTTTCAGCGTAACTACTCTGACATGACCATCCGTGCCAGGGTGAGTTTCTGTAACCCGTCCTAGTAGCCATCTTGCCGGAGGCATGTTGTCTTCCTTCACTAGAACTAGATCTCCGATCTTCAAGTCCCTTTTGACAGTATTCCATTTGTTGCGGGTTTGTAACGTTTGTAAGTATTCCGCTGACCATTTCTTCCAAAAATCCTTGTGAAGTTTCTCCATTAATTGCCACCGTGTTCGAATATTGCGCGGCTCTTCGTTAGAGGACAGAGGACCTGCCAGCACTGGCCCGCCGACCAAGAAATGTCCCGGAGTAAGACACTCAAGGTCATCTATGTCTTCTGTTAAGGGTGTTAAGGGCCTGGAGTTGAGACAGGCTTCTATCTGTGCCAGTAGAGTGGAGAACTCTTCGAACGTCAGTTTCTGTTCTCCAAGTACACGCCGCAGGTGGTACTTCGTGCTCTTGACCGCAGCTTCCCATTCTCCATTTGCTGTAGGCCAAGCTGGAGCACTGAAGTGCCATTCGATGTTTGAGTTGGCCAACGAGGCCAGCAGTTCCGTGTTTAAGTATTGTTTAAGGGCCTCTCTTCTTTCTTTCGCTAGTACCTTTGCTGATTTCGTAAAGTTGGTTCCATTATCGCTGTAGACATGTGAAGGTGTGCCTCGTCGAGCACACAATCGATGAAACGCCGCCAAAAATGTTTCAGAGCTCAGATCTGAAACCAGTTCCAGGTGAATCGCCTTAGTCGATAGGCACACAAAAACTGCTATGTAACCCTTGGTTGTTTTGATCCCCCTTCCCTTGTTAGCCTTGACTTCTACATAGCCAGTGAAGTCCACGCCAGTGTGCGTAAATGGCCTTGATGGAGTAACTCGGGGTCCAGGAAGATCAGCCATTATTTGATTGTTGTTAGTCGGCTTGAAGCGATGACACTTGACACACTTGCGGAGTCGTCCCTTAACCGTTCGGACCCCCCGTAGTATCCAATAATTGTTTCGAAGGTGCGAAAGCGTAAGTCTCGGGCCTCCGTGAAGTGTTGTTATGTGGGCTTGCTGAATTAGTAGCTCCGTAATCTTGTCCTTGTGCGGCAAAATAATGGGATGCTTTTGTTTGTAGGTAATGTTCGCGTTTTTCAGCCGTCCACCGACTCGTAAAACGTTTTGTTGGTCTAAAATCGGATATAAGTTTAATAGCCGACTCTTCGGTGATATGTATTTATGTTTCTGTAATTGCAAAATTTCCTCAGCGAAGTGTTTATTTTGCACTGCTCGCATTATTGCGTTGTGTGCATTCTCCAGTTCCGATGTGGTTAGGTACGGCAATTTTAATTTATTTTTTCCACTTGCATTGTTAGCAAAACGTGACACCCAGCCGAGTGTTCGTACTGCACGCGTCATAGAGCTGTTATTATTCAGAAGCGTCTCTATCTCCGGTGATGTTATTTGTAGGAAACATGTATGTTTGTTACTTCTTCGCTCTTCGACAGGCTCCTCGTATAATGTTGTTTCTTGCAATATTTTCGACTCATTCGCTAACCATTTAGGACCTTGAAACCACAAATGGTGTCCTAGTAGCTGCGATGGTTGCAGGCCACGGCTGGCACAATCTGCCGGGTTATCTTCAGAGCGGACGTGTCGCCAACACGTAGAGGGCATGACCTGGGTGATCTTCGTGACTCTGTTTGCCACATATGTGTTCCAACGTGTTATATCACCTTGCAGCCACCCCAACACCACAGTTGAATCTGTCCATCCATGTATCTGCACTGTCTGATTGTTTAGCGACTCTATGGTTTTTTGCATCAATCTTGCCAGGGTGACATGTCTGTTTAACGGCGCGAGTTTAGTCTTTGCCGCTATTAATGTGATACTGATCTGGCCGTGTTCATCCGTGCTTTTACAATATATGACGCAGCTGTAACCCTTTTCAGAAGCGTCTGAAAAGCCATGTAATTCACACTTTCGTTGTGTATCTCCGATCCATCTAGGGATTGTTATGTCATTAAGTGTGGTTAGCTCGTTTCTGAAGACTTTCCATTCCTCTTGTACTGGTAGCGGCAGGGGTTCGTCCCAGGCTTGAGATTGTTTCCAGGCTTGTTGAAAAATGAGTTTTCCTTTCATATTCACTGGCGCGAGCCAACCAAGCGGATCAAATAGCTTTGATAAGTCTGATAATAATGAACGCTTAGTGATTGCGACATTTTTGTTAGCATTTAAGTCGGTGATGTTAAATGTAAATTGATCTGTACATGGATTCCACAAAATACCAAGTGTTTTGTTGTTGTTTATGTTCTTATTAAAGTCAAGCATAGTTTGACTGATTTGCTCTTGAGTTAAGTCTTCAAGAAGACCTGGATGGTTACTTGCGAATTTGCGAAGGTTGAAACCGCCTGCTTGCAATAAACTGACAAGTTGTTTCTGTGTTGTAATAGCATCTTCAAGGTTATTGCTTCCAGCAAGAAGATCGTCCACGTATAGTTGGTTATTTAAGATGTTTGCAGCGAGAGGATATTGTGGACCATCATCAATGACCAGCTGTTTTATAGTCCGCATTGCCAAATAGGCAGCAGCCTTGGTTCCGTAGGTTAAAGTACAGAGCTGGAACTCCTGGATTGGTTCGGATGGCGAGTCTCGCCAGACAATTTTTTGTAAATGTTGATCCTCTTCCTTTACGAGTATTTGTCTATAGAACTTCTCAATGTCAGCAGTGTACACGTAACGAAATGACCTCCATCGTAAAATCAAAGCTTGTAGATCTTTTTGCAGGTTTGGACCGCTTTCCATGAGTTGATTTAAACTGTATCCAGATTTTGTAGGATGTGATCCATTAAAAACAGTGCGTAATTTTGATGTTGTGGAGTCAGGCTTGAGGACTCCGTGGTGTGGTAGAAAGCAGCTAGGGTGTTTTTGTTCTATACACGGTTTCATATGGCCGAGTTTTAAATATTCATCCATAAAGTTTTTATAGCTGATGGCCAATTCCTTATCTTTAGTTAGTCGTTTTTCCAATTGAAGTAATTGCGCAACTGCCTGTGGCTTAGAGGCGCCAATGTTTTGTTCGAAATCGGGTTGCATTGGAAGCTTCACCACGTAACGTCCGTTTTCCAGTCTTTGTGTTGTTGTTTTGTATAATGTTTCGCAATATTCTTCCATTGGTGACATGCTGTTTGCCGGCTCGGTTATCTCTTCGCCTTCCCAAAATTGAGAAATCTCATCCAAGTTGTTAAGAATTGCGTGGCAGTTGAACGGCTTGACGTTACCAAGCAGGACCCACCCCATTTTTGTTTCTTGACCAATAGGAGCGTAGGCTGGACCTCTGAGAATGCCTCCCATTACTATGTCTGCGTAGACACCAGCGTCGAGTAACACGTCAATGGGCCGAGATATGTTGTAATCAGGATCCGCCAAGTTGATGTTTTCAAGGTGGGGCCATTCTGGTTTTTTAAAAGAATAATTTGGCAGGTTGTTTATCATATGGGTCATTACTAGAGCGTCGGTAGTAAACACGTGGTCTCCATATAATGACTCGCATGTCAATTGAACAGTTCCGTTGCTCTGCTTCGCGGAGAGGCCTATGCCCGATACCGTAGCATTTTGTTTCTGTCTTTTGAGGCCCAGTCGTTGAGCTGCAGACTCGGTTATTAAGTTGATTTGAGATCCTTGATCTAAAAGACATCTTAGTTGTATATAAGTTCCGTCAGCCGCCCTAACCTTCATTTGTATCGTGGCCAGTAAAACTTCATTAAAATTTCCCGCTACGTGGTTATTTGCCCTCCGTTGGCTATCCGAAGTTCCTGTTTCATAAGTCGCCGCCGTCTTTGAAGCGGTCGGCGTCGGCACTTTGTTGTCGGCACGTGGGGCGTCGCGTAACAAATCATGAAGTGAAGTATGATGTGCAGTATTGCATACTCGACAGCGTTTAATTGAACTACATTGCTTTCCGTTATGTGAAAATAAGCAGTTATCGCAAATGTTCCATTGCGACATTGTTGTTTTCTTCGTATTCGGTGTCATGTTCTGGAATGTTTTGCAATATAGTAAAATATGATTTGTTTTGCATATAGGACAATTGCGATCCGTGTTGGCATGATATGATTTCGCAATGAATCGCTTAAATTTTCCATTGTTATGTCCATTATTGTGCGATGTAGAAGGAAGTTCTCTGATGTGCCCTGGATTCGGCTTTTGTTGAACTGTTGGTTGCTTTCGTTTGATGACCGGTTCCAATGCCGTAAACTTGCTTTCCAAAAATGTAACGAACTCGTCAAATTGTGGCAATTCACGTGGTTTTTTTCTTGTTTCCATGTAGGATGCATAGGTATCTGAGTCCAACTTGTTAGTAAGGATATGTACCAAAAAAGGATCCCAGGATGATGTATCGATACCAAGATTGTGGATGGCGTGCACAACCTCCAGGCTAGTATCGTGAAGTCGTTTAATCTCAAACGCACTTTGTTGTTGTATAGTTGGCTGATTGAGGAATGTTTGCATTTGTTTGGTGAAAAGTAATTGTAAGTTGTTGTATCTGTGGTTGAGAAGTTCCCAGCAGGTGTCGTAGTTGTCCGCCGAGACTGACAAATGTTGAACAATGCGCTCCGCTTCACCACGAAGCTTTCCCTTCAGATGTTGCATTTTTTGCGCTTTAGGTATCATGTTGTTATTATGGATTGCTTCGGAGTATAGATCCAGAAATGTTGGCCACTGAGAGTAGTTGCCCGAAAAGGTTGGAATCTCGATTTTAGGGACAGATTGATGCTGGTGAGCAGAGGCGTTAAGTTTATGATGCAGTTGTTTCTTGGTGGCCTCGTAGAGAGTTTCATGTTGGGTATACTCCTGCTCGTAGTCCACGTCAGCGCCGATGAACATGTTATCTAATTTCCAATGTGCGTCATCAATCGCCTTCCACCTCGACTGCAACATTTGTAACTTGTCTTCGATCTCCCATTTTTCAGAGATCTGATCAACCTTGATGCCTTTTACCAAACGGATGAAAGCTCGAAAATTTGTTGTTTGTTGGCTGAACAATTCATCAGCCTTAGACGGCATACCTTTCTCTTCTGTAACTGTCACCACAAATGTCTGTAATTGTTTTTGAAATGTACCGTACAAGGACTTAACTCTTGTCACTAGGTTGTCGTAATCGTCGTTTAAAATGTTCTTGTCTTCCGTTTGTTCAAGCTCCTCGTGTTTCGAGTTAAATTCTTCCCACAGAGCTTCTAATGTCGAAAGTCGTTTCTCGATGTAGTCAGCTGTTTTACGATTAGCGGAGTCCTTTTGAAAGTTGGTCTTCATCTTCTCGATGGTTTCAAGGATGATATACTGCCTCTTCAAAGACTCCATTATGTTAAGTTGGTAGGATCTAGCTCGATGCAACCGTACACTTTCCACGATTGTTGCGTTCAGTCTCAATTAGACTGGTGAGACCCGCTTGTGGGAGGCCAGCTAACCGATTCGCTACGTAGAAAAGCACAATCACAACGAATTTAATCCAATCCGGCTCGAAGGACCAAAAATGTAGGGTGTAATAGTTTATCGCACCCTACATGTACGTATGTAGTATGTTAATTGTTAGGTTTGTTTTGTATGTTATAACGGGGCGGAATGTTAAGTAAAAGATGTGACCGTTCCCGATGAGTACCTTTATTGCACTAAAAATTACATACAATTAAAATATATCAAATAAAGTCGATTGTGACGCATACGCTAGGTGCGGCGTCAGCTTAATATCATATTGTCGAGCGTGCTCGTACAGTATGTCTCCCCAATTTTCAAAGAAAGAACAAAAGTAATTGTTTGTATATGTTATTTTTTAAGTTTGTAGTTATGTTAATACAGTAACTGTCTCGTCGATTAACTATTGCTGATAGATTTCAAGTTAATTCGTTTACGCTGTACCGACTTTAATGAGAGAATCTTTGTTGATTAGCGTTTTAGTTATAACAGTTAGAAGAGAGTTGTAATAGAGCTTATTGTGCTAGAGGATTATCCATATAACATTATAGTAAAGATAAATCTCTTTAACAACTCCCTACTTTCTGAATCGATAGTATCATCGATGAGTACAACATGATTGGAAAGAACCTGATAGTTGAAAATAAGATAAGTAATTTAACAACATTGTCTTTTTCTGTCTGTTTTATTTCACACCGTAGGTATGTAACAAAGGTATAAAAAATAGTTCTCAATTATGCTCAATTTTAACTAATTTACATTTCACATTTGATGCATCACAAACTACTTTAATTTTATGACATTTGTTACAATCAGTTTTGTATATAGACAGGAATGAAGATTTCAGAGGCTCCTCGAAAACGTCACGAATGTTTTCAAAACGGTATCCATGTATTAAAATATCTTTAACATCACCTTAATTTTTGGTATATATTGATTCCAATTCCATAACATACCCTTCATTATTTAAAAACCATTTGTTTTGCTCTTCACCCGATAGAGTGAAGGAGTGGAAGCAAAGTTGTATAGGTGTAGATCTACTTTAGCTTTTTTTAATAAATGGATAGCTTGTTTGACGTTCCTCACTATTTTCGACTTCTAAATCAAATCTTTCATTCAGCCGTCGAGCAACTTGTTCAAGTGTACAAGTTTATTTGGTCTTGTCTAAGCCACATGTAAGAGTAGGAGCATGTTATAAATCTTTTTTAAGATCAATGTACCTTACCTGACCTTTGGCATTCTTTATTAAGAGTATCGCGTGGCTGATATAACCTAAAATTATTTTTCCGAGATCCTTTCAATAAAAAATGGATTTACATAAATGGAAGCGATTCAAAAGAAGTGGAGCATATCGAAGGAAAGTAAAAAAAAGATTGGCTGAATTAGTACAAAAGCCAGAGTCTTCACAAGTCATGACAAGATCCAACGTTGAAACTAGCGATTTGTTTGATGGTTCCGTACAACTTAAAAATGACATTAGTCCGGACGACCAAAATCAGACAGATTATTCAAGTAATGAGGCGGCTAGTGATGAAAGTGATATTGAACCGGACGTCTACGAAATGGATTATGAAAAAAATCTACGGTTGCGAGAAGAAATAAAAATGTGGACCATAAAATTTAATATATCGCACTTAGCGTACAATGAACTTTCTGTAATTTTGAATAAAAGAATCAAACACATTTTACCTAAAGATGCCCGTACACTTCTTCAAACAACCAAACATGAAATACAGATCTCTGCATTGGGGACTGGGCATTATTGGCATAATGGCTTAAAAAAGTAATTGATACAAGTTTTTGAACACGGCGTTGTCCCTTTACCTAATAATATTTCACTGAATATTAATATCGATGGCTTGCCACTTCATAAGAGCTCTAGACAACAATTTTGGCCAATACTGTGTAATATTTATGAAATTCCCTCATTATCTCCCTTGGTGATAGGTAAGTACCTAAAGTAAGTATTATAATAATCTTTTAAAAGTAATGTTTTAAACACAAAAAGTGCACATATTTTATTGTTTATGTCTGTAGTATTTTAAATGAAACTACGCAATGTAAATTTATTGTTTATAATTACAAGATTCACTGCTCAGACAGAGGTCGGTACTGGACATTTAAGCTGCCTTTTTTGCATTTGCACCTAACAGAAGCACAGACAATACATGCTTCATGCTTGATGTTAGCGCTATTCAAAACCCTTAAAAACCCTCTCAAAAGGATATCGGGCGGGTCCCTGTTACATAGTAGGTATGACTTACTACCTCTTTGATTGTTAAGTATTGCCAAAATACTATTGATATTTATAAAAAAATCCTCATATTTGTTTTTATATAAGCAAGAATTTTCATATTTATTTACCCAGTCAACAATTTTTGCCCGATGACGTGACTATGACGTCAATTTTTGGTGACTTTTTTTTAATTTACGTCTTATGGAAATAAATTACGTCAAAAATCACGTCGAAAGTTTTCGTATGTCGGCATACGCCTAAAAGTGACGTCGCTGATCACGTCATAAATTATTGTGTTTCGTCATAGGTCTAATGATGACACCCTTACACCTAAAGAACTGAATTCAGCATTCAATGTGATCATGGTTCCATACCTTCTGGTTTCAGATAAAATTAATCAGAAAAATGCAAACTGGACTAAAAAACCAGTTCAAAACAAATTCACTGATTCATCAGTGTATTTGACAAACTCTTATAACTCTGGAGTTCTTAAGGCTGATAATAGAGTGTTGCTTGCTAGAGAGTATGGCATAACAACAAAGGTAGATTGACAGCCACTTGGGTGAATTTCATTTCATTTCATAGTAGGACAAATATTATAATAAAAGTTGTTAAAGTGTCACAGTGTTTTACTAAAAGCTCGACGTTCTACAAATCAGAAGTACGATAGACAGGAGTTGTAAGTAAGTATTTACTCCTTGAAGTCGAACCCGTGTTGAGAACTATTATCCCCAACACATTAGATGCATCTGTTGAGCTAAAAACAATATTTTACCGCATCTTCGTTCTGATGACATTTCGCTGATGGTGAAAAATTATCCATTGATCATAGCATACGGTTCACGACTTCTTAAAAAGAATAAAGAACGACGCAGTCGAAAAGCAATATGCTCCAAGATGAGGGACTTGGCTACACTACTAATGAATGATACTGCGAAAGAAAGACCCAAGTATTGAATCCCTTACCGATGTAATTGAACCTGAGAAATATGAAACATTTATTCATGCAATAAAAACAATGTGCGGATTTAATGAAGAAACGGGTATGGTCAACATACCAAGCATACCTGCACGAATGAGGCCTGCTATCTCAGTCTATTATGTCAAAACTAGATGACTTTAAGCGACTGATAAAAATCAATTGGCAGTGGGAGATTTCATCAAATGCGGAGAAAACAAGGAAGCGAGTTAACATGATCAAGCAAAGTATTATACCACTGGATGAAGACATTGCTACAGTTATGCAGATAATTCACAAGATGGAAATCAAATATACAAAAAAATTAAAAGAAGATCGAAATCCGTTAAATTACGAATCATTGTGTATTGTAACTATAGCTTATATTATAATGCTGGACAGAAAACGGGCAGGTGATGTAGCGGAAGCTGAATTGAACTTGAAAATCGAACCAGGAACTTGACATTTTTCAAATACCTGGAAAGAGAACAAGAGCTGTTCCGATTCTTCTAACAAATATCGCTTGTCGTAGAGATTTGAATATTCTGAGTTCAAACCGATACTTATTTGTTAGACCTGGAACAGGAGAACCTTTTGATGATGGTAAGTGTCTGGAAAAGATAAAAAAACAATAATAAATAAATAAATAAATATCGGACAACCCCACAAATCAATCTAGTCCCAAATTAAGCTCAAGAAGGCTTGTGTTATGGGTACTAGACGACGATAGACGTACTTATATAGATAAATATATAGAACAACCATGACCCAAGCACAAAACTCGAATGAGTTCACCACACAAATATTTGCCCAGGCCGGGATTTGAACCCGGGACCGCCGGCTCAGTAGGCAGGTGTCTACAAACCGAGCCAAACGCGTCGTCAAAACAATGCAATTTGAAACGACCTGAAATACTGACTTCTACAGGAATGAGACACCATATAGCAGCTATGTCACAAATACATGCAAAACAAAATGATAAATATACCGAACACTTATCAGGATTTCTAGGACACGATGTAGCAGTTCATGCAAGAAATTACAGATTGCTATTGCAAGTTTTACAAAAAGCGGTTTTAGGAACTCAACTTATTGAGTATGAAAATACATGAACAGAAAATAAACAAAAGAAGATAGAAACCATAACATCACAATCAGACATTTTTAAAGATACTCTAGAATCTAGAGCAGAGGTTTTCTAAGTGTGGGGCGCGCCCCCCAGGGGAGGCGTAGACCTTTAAAGGGGGGTGCGAGCTACCTGTGTGGTTAAGTATAAAAAACCCGCGACTGCTGAGAGAATGCACTCTAGACTGCTCGATACGACTAATAAATAAAATTCATTTTCGTTTCCTGAATGAACGAACGGGCACGTTCGAGCGGCCGGCGGCTCGTTCATACACGCACCCCTCCCGAGCGCCACGGTCCCTCCCGCGCACACCGCTATTGTCTCTGCTCGCTCGCTCACGACTCACTCGACTCAGTCCGACTCACAAACTTCTATCGCGCGTTTGTTTGTTGCCAGTCACGCACGTACCTAATTAATTTGTGTTTCAACAACATGAGTTCGACTAAAAAACGCAAATACAATGACGATTATCTGAAATACGGTTTTGTTTGCCTAACTAAAAATGATGGTGACCATCCACAGTGCGTTATCTGTTATGAAGTTTTGAGCAATGATGCATTAAGACCGACTCGTCTCGAGAGACATTTGTTGACAAAACACAGCGATTTAAAGGATAAACCGAAAGAGTTTTTTTGCTTCAAAATCTGGAAGTTTAAAACGAATGAATTTGGACAGTACGGGTTCTTTTGCCGAGTCAAACCAAAAACTACTTGAAGCTTCTTATGAGTTATCGTTTCTCATCGCCAAAGCAAAGAAAAGCCATATTATTGGAGAAACACTCGTCAAACCATGTATGTTAAAAGCAGCTGAGATCGTTCTTGGAACAGAAAGTAAGCAAAAATTACAACAAATTTCACTTTCTGACAGCACTGTAAAGCGGCGCATTGACAACATGGCAGAGGATATAAAAAAATAAGTTGTGGACGCCGTAAAACAATCGCCCTTTTTTGCAATACAATTAAACGAGAGTACAGATGTTGCACAATGCTGTCAGTTGTTGGTTTTCGTACGATATATTCAAAACGAAACAATTCAAGACGAGATGCTGTTTTCTACTGAGTTAACTACAACAACAAAAGCAGTTGATGTGATGGCTGCAGTCTCTGAATTCTTCACTGAACATGAGCTCTTATGGGAAAAATTAATAGGCGTCTGCACAGATGGCGCTCCTGCAATGCTTGGCTCACGCTCCGGTTTTGTTTTGTTTAAGGAAAAACAACCCAATATAACCGCAATCCACTGTTTTATACATCGTCAAGCATTGGCAGCAAAGACACTACCCAGCGAACTGAGTGACGTGTTGAAACTATGTATCAAAGTAGTAAATTCTATAAAAAGGAGTGCGTTAAATACACGACTTTTCACGGCGTTTTGTGAAGATTTGGAAACCGAACATAAAATATTATTGTTTCACACAGAAGTGCGCTGGCTCTCAAAGGGCAATATGCTGGCACGATTATTTGAACTTCGCGATGAAGTAACACTATTTCTCGAAAACAAAAAAAGCGAATTATGCAATGAATTCATAAGTCCCAGTGTTCAAGTAGCGTTGGCTTATTTATCAGATATATTTGATTCATTGAACTCATTGAACTTGAAACTTCAAGGCGGAGACTCAAATATAAATAATCATAGAGACGCCATCAAGACTTTTACTGAAAAGTTACAACTTTGGGATCGCAAAGTATTAGCAGAGCCATCTAATTATGTATGTTTTCCTAAAGTCAAATTTTTAATCCCACGGAAAAAATGTAAACAAAGGTGTTGCCGTAACCGAAAAATATTTTTAGCATAAGAGATATTTATTCCATGTACAATTATGAGAAGTCGACGTTTAATAAAATATATATGTAGTTAAACCGAGGCCAAATAGTTTAAGTTGTCGATAACAAACTTTAATTTATTGCAACTACTTTGTCATATCAATTTAAAAAGAGAATACCCTTTTTTGGGGACGTAATTTATTTATTGCGCTGGTATCCCCGTAGCGACAAGCCGGGGTGGTTAATTAGCGGCCCGCTTGACGCGATACGTCACTCGCGTCATAGACATCCGAAATTGAATAGCTCCTGTAACCGCTTTTCAGTGCCTCTGATCTGTTTGTTATTTTGTTGCTGTTGTTACGTTTAATTTGTTTTTGTTACGTTTTAATTATTGTTAATTAGTTCGTTGTTTGTTACGTTTACTGTTGTGTCTTTGGTTCGTTGTTGTGTGGACAATGGAACCTGGGCCGAGTACTTCTCGAACAAAAAAGGGTGTTGTGTCTCCCGTGAAAAAAAGACCACGCCGTGGCTCATCGCTGTCGGAAATGGAAAAAAACATGGTGCTCAACGGGTATAAACACGTTTATCACAATTGGCCAGCTAATAAGTATTGGTCTAAAGTTGATTGTGCGAAAGAAGCCGCTCAATTATTGTGAGTAGCTCTTTCATCTGTGTATGCAGTTGTAAAGGAATACAAGGAGAATGACATTTTATCTCCTCCCAAGAAACCTGGCCCGAAGCTGAATATCATTGATAAACTTGATGAATTTACGATGTGTGCAATTCGTCGAATTATTCACCAGTTTTTCTTTCGCAATGAGCCTCCTACTATTAAAAAGGTATGTATTTTTTAGGGTTCCGTACCCAAAGGGTAAAAACGGGACCCTATTACTGAGACTTCGCTGTCCGTCCGTCCGTCCGTCCGTCTGTCACCAGGCTGTATCTTATGAACGGTGATAGCTAGACAGTTGAAATTTTCACAGATGATGTATTTCTATTGCCGCTATAACAACAAATACTAAAAATAAAATAAAATAAATATTTAAGGGGGGCTCCCATACAACAAACTTGTTATAGATTATGTATATATGTATATATATATAGGTACGGAACCCTTCATGCGCGAGTCGGACTCGCACTTGCCCAATTTTTTCCTTTTGTATATTTAATAAATTTACTTGACAAAATTACTATTGCCAATTATCTACTTCCTATGTATTAAAGAACCTGTAAACCGTTGCTTAATTAATTAGAACAATAAGTTGTGTTTTTTGAAATGATAAACACAAACATTTGTCATGTTATTAAAATTAAAATAAATAATATGTTACTGTTGTGTACTGCTCTTCTCTAGCTCATGAGTTCAATGTCTTCTTATTTCCAAATATTTGACACCATTTATGATTATTTTATTCATTCTAATTTTGATATATCTCTTTTTACAGATTCATGAAAAACTGTGTGAAGACCCAGATTTGCCTCATTTCTCTATGAGCACATTGCGGAAAGTGCTGTGTCGCCTGCAATTCAAATATACTTCCCGCAAGCGAAGAAGTAATTTAATTGAACGACGAGACATTATTGTTTGGCGTCAACGCTACTTAATGAAGATCAGAGAGTTCAGAAACGAGGGAAGGCATATTTATTACCAAGATGAAACATGGGTTAATGAAGGTGTGTACTTTTTACTTTTGCTTATATTTAATATTCTACTAGCCTAAATTAAATCACTGTTAATAAAATACAGTGTTCTAATTTCATTTAATTGATAATTGTTATTGGTAGGTACTTACTTGTTGCTACTCACTACCTAAAATAAAGAGACCCTTTATTAAATACCTTAACATGTACTAAAAAATGACCGATACCATTAAAAGTTTTTATCAGTAATGAAAATCTGTATTAACTTGAATCGTGCTTTACAGTCCGACCAAAAGAGTAGAAATTAAAAAGTGGCAATACTGTAGTGTCCTCCCTTTCTAATCAATATAAGAAAACGGGGACGACACTACAGCACAGATTATATACAAGTTACTACGTAACAGATACACCACTTGTTTGGACGGCAGGCGTTGCCACCGCTATCTATGCCCCCTCCCGCGGGTGACGCAACGTCATTGGAATGTGCGCTAGGGTTGCCTCCGTTATGTAAACGCTAGCTTTTTCTCGTGCCTTCGCTCGTTTGGTCAACCAGTCTAGTTCAGTCACCTCGGTAGTCAGTTCGGTTACCTTTGCATCCGACCGTTCCCTCTTTCCGCTTCTCTGCTTACCGCTCTCCGCACGCCGCTCACCGCTCTCCGCACGCCGCTCACCGCTCTCCGCACGCCGCTCACCGCTCTCCGCACGCCGCTCTCCGCACGCCGCACTCCGCTCTCCGCACACCGCTTTCCGCACGCCACTCTCCGCTCTCCGCACGCCACTCTCCGCTTTCCGCACGCCTTTCTCCGCTCTCCACTCGCCGTTCTCCGCTCTCCGCTCTTCCCTCTTCCCTCTTGTTACAGTAATACGAGATGGTTTTTATAGTGCGGTACTCTAAGATGTTCTAGGCAGGGACTTGTAAAGACTTACAAAAAGTCTTTTTTTTTTCCTTAATATTAATCAAGAGAAAGTTAATCGAATTAATTAATCGATTAAAAATTTAATCGCTAAAAATTAATCAACAATTAACTTCATCGAGATTAAATCAATCGGAACTCGTACGATTAGATTAACTAATCGTCAATTTTAATCGTTAATCGAGATTAAAAATTAACTTATGCCCATCTCTGCTGGGAGCGCAGAAATCATGTTTTTTCGGTTTAATTATTAAAATAATACAGATTTTGAAAATGTAAGACGTATACATTATAGATAACATCTCGTTATGTTATTATTAAAAAACTGATAACTTTCCCTGCAGTATTTATGACATACTAGGGGTTTATGTTGCATTTTTGAGGTAGCTTTAAAAAAAACTATCGAGGAAACTACAAGTAATCGTGTTTCTAAAATATAATGTATAGTGAATCTTTAAATATTTTACTTATTGATTGTATAACTAAACCTTCAGTAATAATAATAACAACACAGCATGGAATCAAACCAACACAATTATTTCGAAAAAAAGCTAGGCGCCCCATAAAGATTTTTAGAGAAATACCCAGACTTTAATAGTTACGCGTCAATAGTGCCCCAGTAAACGTTAATTCTTAAACCAAATCTTTTATTCCGGAGAGTTTAATGTGTTCTGGAACAAATGAAATCATTTTCAACCGTCTTTGTTGCCACAAAAACAATATGTCCGACTTTTATTTTTCGACATCGTACAGCACAGGTTGCGCGGGAAACGTTAACTGTACGCCGTCCGCTCGCCGCGAGGCGTGGCAGCCCACTGACGTTTTGTCCCGCCGGGGAGCTACTTAGAGATCGGAATGTTTCGCGCGGTCGAAACGCGTGGGGATAGCCTGACTACAGTACTGCCACTTTTTAATTTCTACTCTTTTTGGTCGGACTGTACAACAAACTCTATTTTTCATATTCCGTTTTAATGTTTTTTTTTTTTATAGGCCACACCGTTTCAAAAACCTGGGTTGATGGAACAATTAATCACCCCAGACAAGCGTTTTTGGAAGGCCTGACAACCGGCCTTAAGTCTCCGACAGGCAAAGGGAGGCGTTTGATTATAAGTCACATAGGCAGTGAAGAAGGGTTTCTGGAAGACGGGCTTCTGATGTTTGAGTCCAAGAAAGGCACGGAAGACTATCATAAAGAGATGAATGCTGTGTGTTTCGAGGAGTGGTTTGGCAAAATTTTGGCAAATGTAAAAATAATTCAGTTATTGTTATAGATAACACGCCTTACCACTCCCGGAAAGCAGCCAAAGCACCAAATACAAAAACTAAAAAGGCTGATATACAAAAATGGTTGAAGGATCGAAATATTGAATTTACTCCCAATATGGTTATTGCGACATTGTTGGAATTAGTTAGCAAGGTTAAGGATAGATATGAAACCAAAGTTGTCGATGAGATGGCAGCTGCAAGAGGTGTCACAGTCTTGCGACTGCCTCCTTACCACTGCGAGCTCAATCCCATAGAGCTTATATGGGCGCAGGTAAAGGGGCAAGTCGCATTAAAATTGCTGCTGTCCAAAAATTATTTATGGAAGGATTGCAAAATGTTACTCGTGAAAATTGGACAGCAGCTATAGAGCATGTAAAGAAAGAGGAAGAAAAAATGTTAGCGCTCGACCATCTCATTGATGACGTTAATCAATCATTTATAATTAATGTATCATCAGGTGAAAGTGACAGCAGCACTGATATAACCAATGCAAGTGAATCAGATTAAAAAAAATAAAAAAACATAAGGCTATTTCATTTCTATAATTTGTATGATTCCCCTAATTTAATTTTCAATATCACAGTTTGAGCGAATTTATCAATCATGACTATGGGTCAAATGCTGGTCAAATGTAAAAAATATGGCGCTTTTTCCTTTTTACAACTTTTTATTTAACTAGTAATGATTATTTGTGTGTGATTATTTTCCGCATTTCACCCTTATTATATCAAAACGGGACTAAATCACGTTGAAAAAGTGATTATTTAATAACCTCTTAGTTCTGAACGTGATGTTACGTTCGAGAACCACTTTTTGATTGCGATTAAGTCTCGTTTTGTTATAATAATGTATCACGATTTAAGTTGAAACAAATATATTTCACCATTATATAAATTTTTTTGCTGGCCCATACTTTGAGTTCCCCTGAAATGTCACTTTGACAGTGACGTAACTTTGTTTACATTTTTTCCGTGGGAATAAAAATTAGACTAAATTATACAGTCTTTCAGAAGAAACGCGCTTTATGAAGGTTTTTCAAGACGCTGAAACTAAGAAAAAAATATCAAATCATTTGCGATGCCTTACTGATGAGTTCAGTCGTTACTTTCCCAATTCATATGATGATGATGACATTTATCGATTGGCGAGGGATCCATTCCATGTTAATGTAGATACCCTGCCAGAAACACTTCAAGAGGAAGCCTTGGACATTAAAAATAGTTCTGCTGCCAAATACGATTTTGAAAAAATGGGTCCATCATTCTAATTCTAATTTTAAAATATGGCTTCCATCAAAGTTAATGATGATTTCGCCAATTTCGAGTTTGCTCGTAGAGCATGCCGTTGTTCGGTGAGGTTTTGCTTTTTGTAAAGTGATAGCGATTTACAAAAAACCACGCGGACTATCGGGCCTTGACCCAGGAAGGGCTATGAACGCTTCAAGTTGAATTCTTCATTAGCTATTCACTCATACGTTAGATCACTGCACAATACGCTATCAATACTACACATTGAATAACAAAAATGAATAAATAACGAACAACAAAACTTAAACGCATGCGGCCATCTTAAGTCACGAACCGGAAGTCTGGGTCCATCATTGTTTTGGGTCAAAAATTTCTCAATTTACCCCAAAATAGCAAAAAAGCACTTCAATTGTATTTACCCTTCTCAAGTACATATTTGTGCGAAAGGGGATTTTCTGCCGTAGTCGCAATAAAAACCAACTACCGAAATAAACTTGACATTGGCAGTGATTTGCGTTGTGCGATTTCTATAGTTAAGCCGAGAATTATAAACCTCGTCAAATCCATGCAAGCTCATCCATCTCATTCCAATAAATAGGCACTACTTACCAATACTTTTGTATTATTTTTGTATAACTTTAATGATTAATAAAAAGACTTATTACATTGAATACTTTTTTATTTTGACCTTACAATCTAGACTGGAGGATAGGGGGGCGCGAATTTTTTATAATGGTCGAAAGGGGGCGCATCCCAAATAAGTTAGAGAACCCCTGATCTAGAGTCTAGATGAAACTGATACTGGGATGAAGTAATTGACTATAAAGATGCAGCTGGTAATAACCCCTTTGCAGATTTATCTCAGTTAGCAATATCATTATTATCACTACCACATTCTAACGCAGAAATTGAACGCGTTTTCATCCAAATGAATGTAGTTAAAACCAAACTTCGCAACCGTTTGTCAGTAAAAACTTTAAATGCAATTTTATACACCAGATTCGGCCTAACGAGGGCAGGGAAATGCTGTTAATCTTACACAGTTCCGGATGACGTACTGCGCTTTATAGGTACCAAGGAAAGTTATTGTTTCGACAATGAAGCTTCCACGTCTACATGTACATCAGCAGCATCAGCTGTCGATGAAGACCAAGATATTAATATTTTGTTCGATAACTAATTGATTAAAACATAGAATAAATTTAGATTTTGTTGACTATTAAAGATTTACAATTAAATGACGTTTTATTTGACATTGAAAAATGTTAGCATAAAATTTAAGCATTATTTTATAGCAGTTAGCATAATTTTGGCAAAATTTTCACAGCAGTTTAGCAAATTGTGTATTAGTCGTGTTGGCAAAACTGATCAAGGGTTACGAGACAGATGAAATTGAATCGGTTTTGTCTAAACTCATCTACTGAATTCTAACTTAAAAATATACTTAGCCCGTCAATACCTTCAGCAGCAAGTACATAAGCAATCCTTTTACGATTGTTGGCTCGGATTGCAGATAGCTTGCATGCGAATCCTATGTAGCCAAATTAGGGCGAGCATGGAGCGTATACACATAGAAGTGGTTTTTGCTGAACTATTACAATTCAAAATCTACTTTATTTACTGAATTCGGATGGATGATATGAGAAAATGTATTTTTTTTTTATTGTATTTTGGATTGATCGGGATTCACGTGATAGATGTAGCTTTAGAAAACAGGCTTATAAATGAGCAAGTTCCGTATTACTGGCATTATTATTGAGTGCGACGCCTAAGGAGCATTACCCGCTTTTAACAAGTTCATAATTATAGTACTTACCTAGTGCTGTGAAAATATAAAGTGCCAGTGTTTTTTTTCTACAAGTCTTCTAAGAATCGAGTGTGTAAGTACGAGCAGTAAATAGAAATAATTTTTTATTACAAATTTTCTTAATTCATGATTGATGGTTAATCAGATAATAAGTTTAGTTATTAAATCACATTGACTTACGTTCTAGGCATATGTGTTTTTACAGAGATTTTTTTTATTAATTCTAGGGAGTCTCACAATCCTTTTAATTCGGATGTGGAGAGCAGCGCTCCTGCGGTGCTGAATAACAAGAAAAAAGCACCAAGCAAATCCAGAACCACTACTACTTCGAAACTATATCGAGCATCGCTAAGAAGTCTCAACCTGCTTCAAAAATAAACCTGACCACCCACGATCTGTTCGGTCCCGAGACAGACTCGGATAGAGAGTCACCTGCAGTTGCATCAACTTTCGGCCCGGCTAGTAAAAAACGCAAATCGAACGCTTTTCCAGATTTTGAGGTAATATTTTTTTTTTTTTGACGTGATGACGTCTTAAAAATTGATGAACGCCAGTAGCATGCGCGATTTATTTATAAAGTATTGTTTTAAGATCATGACTGGTTCTTATGACACGTTATCGCGTAAAATTATCACCCGTAAACCGACTTTAAAGTCAACCAATTTTTAGTTTCTGTTTATACTATTCGGTAATAAACAAACAAATGTAAAACAAACAAATGTAAAACAAACAAATGTATTTCATTATTATATTATGAATAAAAGACATACCTATGTTGATCACAGGATGAGCAAGAAACGCCTCTGGAGCCTGTCAGAGCGTCAGCATTGAAGGGTTTCTTATCACGACGTTCTGGAGCGGGCTATACCCTGCAAAGCCGCCGCGGGGACTATTATGTTGAACTGCGCGTTTACAATAGCCGTGAAATCGAGACGCAAGCCCTCGGCGGGCGTTGGAAACATTCGCTTGTTACATATAAATGCGCAGTAAACGATAATACTACACGCATGCGGCACACATATGGCAGGACCGCAGGTTAACGCTCGACTGTAGGAGCCTTCACACGGGGCGTCTGGTTGAGTTGAGTATAGCTACACGGGTTCAGGAGCATGTAGCCGATGTCAAGCACCGTCGTTGCAACAGGTCTACAGTCTGCGAGCATGTCATGGACAAACCAAACCATTAAATTAAGTTGGATAACACTTCAATCCTTGCCAGAGAGAAAATTTCAATAGAGAAGATGGTTTGTCATTATCTCCGGCTTGGGATCCTGTTGTACATCTTATCAAGGATCAGGCAAGACACAAGACTGGAAACCTTGGGCCTCGAACGGTGTAAAACAAATTAGTGCTAAAAGTAGTATATGTAGAGTATTTGTTTAAAAGTATATCATAGTAATAAATAAGGCAATCTGGGAGTTTTCTTTCGGCGGTTCTTTTTCCTCATATATGCGATATAATCCGTTGAATTGTTTTATTTAAATGTGTGACAGTCGCGGAAACCGAAGAAAATAAGATGGCTTTCCTTATTATCAGTGGGCGATCGTTGGAAACATTCGCTTGTTTGGCGAGCGTTGGAAACATTCGCTTGTTCGGCGAGCGTTGGAAACATTCGCTTGTTACATATAAATGCGAAGTAAACGATAATACTAAGGTGTGGAAAAATCTCCATAAATTAATTCATTCGGCTAGAGACGAGTTCAAAGAAATCCGCCCAATATTGTAACAGTCGAACATCTTTTAACCTTGCTATTTTATTACTCGTTAAATATATTACTCGAGTTAAGTATTTAGAGGATATAAATTCAACAGCGTTATAAATTCCAATATAATCAAATACTGAAATGTGAAAGTCAATTAAAACTACCCAGACATGCTAGTAAGATGAATTAATAACTGCAATAATATTAACACATACAATATTCTCAAAAGATTTATGTTTTTACTTTATTATTATTATTTTTTAGTATCAATAGCGTTTTAAAATTATTTTTTTTGAAAGTATTCAATATGGCCTTTTGTCCTGATTGCCGAATACGTGTTGCTAGATTATCATCACATAAAAAGACTAGCGCTCATAAGTCACATTGTTTACTTAGGACTGAATTTAGCAATGTTCAGTTAATAGCAAATGCTTTTAAGAACAGGATAGCTAGTTACAAGATAAATAGTTTATCCAGTTATCTCGCACCTGAATTATTTCTAGCCGAATTGTCGACCACAGTTGTTGGTAGCCTCATAACAAAGTTTTTAAAAAAGCACGGCTCCATGAAAATAAACATGGAGCTTTTTGTGACATAATTGTATTACCGAAAAATCAGGAAATGTCACTGAAATCCTTCAATACAAAATATTCCATAGTAATCCAAAGTAGGTACTGATATATCTCAGCTATTTAAGGAACTATCGAATGTTCTTATAAATAAGTGTTCTGAATTTGAACATTGCCAAATACAGCCCTTTAAGAGGATGCTCTTATTTGCCTAAGAACAAAAATTCCGACTTGTTTTGGATATCATCCACGGGAGAACAAAAGTCAAAGTAGAAAACTGACTACGAATGTAGCACGCAATAACGAGAGTGTTCTTCTCCTCTTGAATAATTCCATTCAGTGTCGAGACTTACTGACACTTTGACTGAGACTGAGGGATTGAGGTTCCTACATCGTGAATGATGTAGGATCTCCAATAATAATGAAATAATGAAATAATGAACTTTATTCTGCAAGTAGGCCACAAGGGCACTTTTACATGTCTGAGTCTACCGGCATTTCACAAGAGGAGACCACTGTTGAGAAGAAACGCCGAAAGAAACTCAACAGTCAGTCATTTTTTCAGAAAGTATTAAGTACTTAACTATTACAATGATATGAACTTAACTATACGTAGTTCTACAAGAAAACATATTAAAAGTGTATTTTAAGACATAAGTGAGGAAAAGTGTAAGAATAAAATAGAAACTACAAGAAAGCCTGACGGTTTATCACAATTTATGTACGTTTGATATGCTTTCTTATTAGAACTGTGTCCCTTAAACTAGTTAGGTACAATCTAAGAAGGAGTCAGCTACGCGGTTTCTGGTTCAGGCCATGCATTTTTGTCTGTCAGATAGTCCTCTACTGTATAATATGCTTTTGACATTAGAGATTTTTTTAAATAATTTTTGAGAGATGGAAAGGCTAATTTTAAAACATGATCAGGTAACTTGTTATAAAAATGAATACATTGGCCTAAAAATGATTTACTTACTTTACGAACACGAAACTTTCTAATAGCAATTTTATTTTTATTTCTAGTGTTAAAACTGTGGACATCGGAATTTTTTGTAAATGAATCTAGGTTTCTAATAACATACATAATACTCTCATAAATATATTGGGACGCTACAGTTAAGATGTTTATATCTTTGAAAATGTCTCTTAAGGAGTCACGAGAATTTAGGTTATATATAGAACGAATGGCTCTTTTTTGTAGCACAAATATAGTCTGAATGTCAGCTGCTTTGCCCCAAACCAGAATACCATATGACATGACACTATGAAAATAACTATGATAAACTAAGCGAGCTGTATCAACATTACTCAATTGTCTGATTTTCCTAACGGCGTACGCCGCTGAACTTAATTTACCTGCAAGCACTGCTATATGTGGACTCCATTGCAAATTACTGTCCAATGTTATACCTAAGAATAATGCCTTATTCACTATTTCTAAGCATTCACCATTTAGTAATATAGTAGAATCTACCGCCGTAACATTCGGTAAAGCAAATCTAACACATTTAGTCTTCTTGGCATTTAATAGAAGATTATTAGTAGTAAACCAGTTAAGTACTTTCTCTAGAGTGCCATTAATTTCTGCATAGTCGGTTGATTTCCGGTGAACCTTGAAAATTAATGATGTATCGTCAGCAAATAGTACTATATTACAAAGATTATCTACTATAGATGGTAAGTCATTTATATAAACCAAAAATAGAAATGGACCTAAAATAGAGCCCTGTGGCACTCCTAGCTTAACTATAGCTCCATTGGACTGGGTTCCATTTACATCCACTGTTTGCATTCTATCACTGAGATATGAAGACATAAGGCTTAAAGCATTTGAAGACAGACCATAATGTTCTAATTTCAAAATGAGTGTTCCAGGATGAACGCAGTCGAATGCTTTAGAAAGGTCGCAGAAGATACCAATTGCATCACAAGATTCCTCCCAGCTGTCATAAATGTGTTTAATAAGTACAGATGCTGCATCAGTCGTGGAACGTCCCCTTGTGAAACCGAACTGTTTACTAGAGAGTAATTTATTTCTATTGAAGTGTCCTAGTAGATCTTTCAACATTAATTTTTCGAAAACTTTACTTAAAACAGGTAGTATAGATATCGGACGGAAATTAGTCAGATCACTCAAATCACCCGATTTAAAAAGAGGTATGACTTTACTAATTTTCATAAGATTTGGGAAAACTCCCTCTGCTATGCAACTATTGTAAATCAAAGCTAGGTAAGGCGCAATTGAATCTATGATATGATTAATTATTTTTACTGATGCTCCCCATAAGTCCTCTGTTTTCTTTAAATTAAGTGATTTAAATGTTTTAATAACATCTACTGTATCTACTGGGCTAAATTGAAACTCAACATCACATTTCTTACAATTAGCACAAAGTAAGGTATGGGCTTCGGACGCAGATGATTTTAAACATTTTGTGGTGTTAACTGCAATGTTGGAAAAATAATCCTCGAATGCCGAGGCAACATCATGATTTGACATAGTCTGCCCGTTTTCTCTGACAATGTTGACTTGGCAATTGCGAGTTTTGGATTTACCAGTTTCTCTGTTAATAACATTCCAAATAGTTTTTACTTTGTTGTCCGACATTTTGACTTTAGAACTAATATAATTTGCTTTTGCGGCTATGCACACTTGCTTAAACAATTTTGAATAGTTCTTAACATAGTTTAAAAAATCTGCGTCCTTGTTCACTTCCTTCTCTGCATACAGTTCATAAGGCCTGGTTCTGCTTCTATGAATACCTACAGTAGCCCATTCACTAAACTTTGTTTTTGTAGTCGACCCAGAAATAGTTTTCTTTTTGAAATGTGTATTAAATTGATCCATTATTATGCCAAATAAATCTTTGTAAGTACTATTTAAGTCATTACATGAAAGAGGTAACATACAAAGATCATTATGAATTTCATTTTTGAATGATTCCAAACGATAACTAGTTATGGGTCTGCATGTTATAGTTTGTGGTTGTAGTGTTTCCTGTAAAGTGTTAGGAAAAGAAGCTTTCTGCCCTCTATGATCTGAATTAAAACACTTAAATATTTCCTTTTCTAAGCAATCACAATCACAAAAAATATTATCCAAACAGGTTTTACTAGTTACACCTACCCGGGTAGGCTCCAGGAACATATTGAACAAATGAAAAGATTTGAACAAACTTAACAGCTTAACAGTATCACTGGTCATTTCAAGTAAATTAACATTAAAGTCTCCACAAACTATAACATGTTTTTTACCTTTACATGCTATTTTTAAAACATTTTCCATAGATGATTCAAATGAATGAAAATCAGTTGCCGGTGGTCGGTAAACACATATAATTACATAATTCTCTAATTCTACACAAGCAATTTCTATGACTCGTTCTATTGAAAAATTAACAATATCTTCTCGTTCTTTGGATTTTAAGGAATTTTTAACAATAATAAGAGAACCACCATGAATGGAAAATTTTCTAGTAAAACAGCTCACTAATTTAAAATTAACAAAATCAAAAATCAACTGTTCTTGTCTCAGCCAATGCTCAGTAATACACATAACTTGAATATTCTTATTATCTAAAAATAAGCCTATTTCTAATTCCTTGCTGGAAAAACCCTGAATATTCTGGTGAACAATGTTAATATTCAGAGATGTTTCCGCTGTCTTACAATCTAGTTTAAATGTGACAAAGGTGTATTGCCACTGCAGACATGCTTGAGCCCACTAACTGAGGTATAAAATCTATTTGGCTCTATGTTATAAGCTAAAAGATCCACTAGTGTAAGAATACATTTCTTAGGCATAGTTATCTTTTCAGAGGTCAATTTGAAGCGCTTGATAAATTTATTTATGTCAAAGAAATGCACCTTTTTATTGAAACATATAGCATTGTATAATATGGAGTTAAGGTGTGCTATTCTATTGTTATAGTAATATGGCATATTCTGTGAGTATGGTAGTGCACACAGTATGATTTTACCTATGCCAGATATTTCAATATCATTTATTGTTGATATTAATTTATCTATACTAGACTTATCTACATTATGACTACTCCCTACCATAATGACTAATGTAGTCCTGTCATCAAAGCTTCCCTTTGAAAGATATTGACAAAATTTACTCATACTTATGTTAGGATAACAGAAATTTGACACTTTTTGACTGAGTTTGTTACCTAACATTGAACCCATTCCTGAGCCAATCTGGTCTGAGTACACAACTGTTCTACTTACATGACTAGGTGATTGCACATTAAGCACAGGACGGGCGGACTCAAAAATACCAAGGGGCACCTCCTCCGCTTGATGACTGTTTATTGAGGATGCTGGTGGGATATGGCCACAGTTACAATAATTACTGTTCATTAGTGAATTAAAACGCTCCTCGTTACATTTACTCTCCTTCAATAGCTGGTCAAAAGCCAGGACATGCTCCTTGATCTCTTTTTCTGAAGATTTATACATGAATGATGTCATTTCCAATTTACTCTGTAATTTACTAATTTCAGCATGCAATTTTTGTATGTCTAAATCATAATTTTCTAGTTGAATGTTACATTGCTTCACTCTGTCTTTCATGACCGACAATTCTAATTTCTGTTTGAAGTAATTTTTCTTTACTGCCTGGCTTTGAATGAGTTTTTGAGTCCTCTTTATATATCTATTTATCTTAACATATCTTTTCAACTTAGTACTACTATTAAAAAATACATATTTTTTACAATCCTTGGAATTTTCAACGCCAATAATCTCTTGGTAAATATTTTGAGTGGACGGTGGATTATGCTTTACATATTCTTTCCTTAAGTAATTTAATTCTTCTATTTTGGCACCAAGTTCGTCTTCAAGGTGTTTGATGCGTTGCAATGCCACTTCATGTGTAGAGGCGCACTGGTTGAAAGAGTCCAGTAATAGACGCAGTCGCGACACCTCACCCTCGGCTTCATCTAATTTAATATCATTATCCACCAGCTGGGATTTCAGTGATGTGTTGATGTTGATGATTTTCTGTAATTCTATTTCATTATCAGAACTTTCCTGCAGCAGTTGATCACTAAAGGCCTTAGATGCCTGCAAATCCTTGTGAGCAGCCTTCAGTTGCATCTCTAGT
This sequence comes from Apotomis capreana, assembly GCA_947623375.1. NCBI lineage: Eukaryota > Metazoa > Arthropoda > Insecta > Lepidoptera > Tortricidae > Apotomis > Apotomis capreana. Next base: position 22,895,042 of record OX392509.1, on the reverse strand, counting down.
TGTCGTGCAGTCGCCTTGCGTGAAATTATGCCAGATTTAGTGCTCATTGTCGCTCAAACGTATTCTGAAAGATAAAAAGTAACTGAGTATTTCCGATAAATGAGAATAGTTTTTTTTTATTATTGTTGCTAGTTTTGAGCCGAAAACGGTGTGCAGTGTATTCGTGTAGGATAATGTCAGTGGCAAGAGTGGCTATTCTCAACTCTGCTTCCACTAATAATCGTCAAGCAGAGAGAAAAATCGCACGGCGCCAGTGTATTTATGTGGACGTTGCTCACGGCCGTAACAGTGAGCTATGTGAAATATATATGTAGTGTCTCAATACAATGAGAATAATCGTGAGATAGAAATATAATTGAACAATATACTCCCCTGGTTTAAATCCAAATTCAAACGTCCGTCCGTTGACAGTTGCTTGCAAGCAAAGGTTACTACTACGCTGTAACCAGTTGTTTTTTTTTTCCAGATCTCGTTGCACCTGACTTCTTATACAAATTTTAAGTTGTTTAGTGATACATTTAAATGTATTACTATGCGATTACAATTAATTTCTTTAATTTTAAAACAGCTGATGCAAATTTGACGTTGACAGCTCGAGGGCCGTTCCACAGAATCCCTACGTACTAGGTTGAAACTGCTGGCTACGTGTCTTCAATTCTGTGGAAGAAGTTTGATGCAGTTATCGTCGCACGGCCACGCGGCATGGCCTCCTGGCGGCAGGAACGGGATGGAGAGATACAAATTAAAATGGATGTAAAAGTCATCATGGGCGCGACAGAATCAAAGGAAGAAGTTATAATTGCGCAAACTGCAGCTGGAGGCGACACCAAGGCTTCTGCGGGCACCGACCAATTACGTTTCCACGCTAGCATGACTAACATCATCTTGGGGACAATGCTCGTCATCCTTGTCCTTGGGGGCAACTACGCCGTCTACAAAAGGTGCCAGAGAATCCAAAAGAAGTGGATGCGACAGGAGATCGCAATGTCGGCATTGCAGTGATCTGCTCGCGGGTCTTCAACTACTGTATAGGGGTGATGTTTTAAAGTAAACTATTAATGCCTTTAATATAAACTTACCAGTGAAGTGTCTTGTGTACGGTTTTGTTCGTTAAAATCGCTGACGGGAAACGTAAGAGACTATTGCGACATAAGATGTAAGTTATATTAATTAAGGTTTTTTTTTATATATATTACCTACCACTGTAACTTGTGATGGCTGATGTCTTATTGCAATATTATGATGAATTAACAAGTATAAGAAAATATTAAGTTAAAAAAGGAAAAGCTAGATTTGAAGGAAATATTGCAAAAAATCAGCCGTCACATGTTGAGGTGATTAAGCACAAGTGCAACGAATGGTTAAATCAATTTTCATTGCTAAAAGATGTTAAACCTGAGGTAAAATATATGATGAGATATTGAATTTATGTATACATACTGCAGGAAAGACTAGTAGTAATAGTAGTTCGCATTTCAAACAAGTAGTACAGAAATTGTAAACATGGAGTTCGATTTAATATCAGCCTGTTGCCTTATACCCCTTATGGACGGTACTGAAAATACTACCAAACGGTTGATTGATGCCGTAGATATGTATTCGGGCATGTTAAGCGATGCAGGCAAATAGACATTAATATACGTAGCCCTCCAACTGAAAAAAATAATGTAATTTTATGTATAAAATATACTTACTGTTTTGCAAAACAGCCGACATTCATAAGTGCATTGTAATTATGCCTAAATTGAAGAATAAACTACTTTGACTTTGAATGTACCATACCATACTAGGGTCTACTCTATTCTGTTCTTTTACTAAGACTGTACTTTGAAACGTGAAGATGATAATTTTCGTGAGAATGGAATTAAAATACTACAAAGATACATACATGGTTATGGTTTAAGAATTTATTTCTCTAAAAGAATACAATTCACTTAACTAGAGAAATACATGCACATCGTTTAACTAAATACTTAACTAAGTTCAAAGTGTACGAATCGCAAATAATACAACATAAGGTAACTATGAATAAATAAATAAAATATAAACAACAAAGTGGGTGCCTAGATAAAATATTCCAGTTGCTTATCAATGCGCTGACCGCTGCACTCGTAAGTTGTAGGGTTTTATTACGTATCGGCTTGTTATTACTATGCCGCTCAAGGCGACCAACAATGTGATAGCAATCAGACTATTTTGCGAGTACATACCGACACATTCTCGAGATCGGTCTTAAAATCTCAAGCTCACGACCATCATCGAGGTTTTCTGGAATCCTACCATAATATACGAGTAGGTTCTGAGAACTTACCCCAAAGATATATTAGAAATTATTATGGGTTAATTCGAGAAACTGGAAGTAAGTTTTTGGCACTTGGTGAATAAGAAATTTAACTAGCTTTTCTTCGCGGTTTCGTTCGCGTAGAGGGGATGAGGTGCGCCCGTAGAAACCCTCGGCTCCTATTTGTCCCTCCTTTGAATGAGTACCCTATGATTTGTAACCATAACGCTGTGTCTGTTCTGATGTCTGGTTACTGAATTAGTTTTATGATGGTCTATTGCCTTTTAAAGTTGAAGGTATATATAACTATATTATCATAAACTTTCACGTTTGTAATAATGTACAATACAAGATAATCTGTTAGGACTCCTCGAAATGACGGACTAGTAACTAAGGAGTTTAACAGCTGGACCCTTTCCTGGCTTTGTTCCCTATACGATAAATTTGTTTCATTTTTATGATCGAAGCACCGATGTATGCATGCTGATAAATAAATTATCAGTGTAATCACTGTTTAAGTGCAAGTTTCAGTGATGGAGGCTGAGAAATAAGGAGGGCACTGATACTGAGCCCAGAGAGGAGCGCGAGAGAGGAGATACGATGAATTCGAGATTCATCGACATTCGCCGCGGAAGTCATGCTAAGTGAGGGAGCGGAAGGGAGCCTGAAGGTAGGCAAAGCCGCAAACACTTACATGATGGAGGCAGTTCATCGACATTCGCCGCGGAAGTCATGCTAAGTGAGGGAGCGGAAGGGAGCCTGAAGGTAGGCAAAGCCGCAAACACTTACATGATGGAGGCAGTTATGATCGCGCAGTATATCGTGAGAGAGTTTCACGCTCGTGTATGAGAGAGCGAAGTAAATATGGCAAGATCCCGCGACGACGCCGCTCACGCTGCTAGAGATGATCGTGAATGTAGGCCGTCGAAGCACACACCTCGTGATCAGCACAGATTGCATGATGTAGTCGATCGACGGGAAAGACGGTTGCGGAGGTCGCGGAGTTCATCGTATGAACTCCGCGATGTGAATGTGAGCCCAAGACGGTATGAGCGCATGGAGACGAAGAGGCTTTATATTTATAGTAGTAGTTCCGATGATGACAAGCTTCTAAATTCAAATTTTCAAAAGTTGTACTCTCGTTCTCCAAGCGCCGCTCAACTTCTAAACTAGAGTCTGGCTAGTCAAATAATGTTGACAGATATTTCTTTGTGGTATCACCAAATGTTTATTTTAAATAAATGACTCATATTAACAATAACCATACCAAGTGAGGTCCGCAAACTATTATTTAAGCTCGTAAATAATTGCGACAATGTGCGAAGCCAATGTGAAGCGTCGTATAGCGAAGACATTGAATGTTAACAAGTAGAAAACAATTTAGTTGTTGGGCTATTTGTAAATATTTTGATACTTTATTTACTAGTTCTATCTTTTACCTATAACCTTGATTAGGTTCGTAAGTTTATTAATTTCCGTGAAACTCATAAACAGGGCAAGTGTGTAAGGAAACGGACAAACCAAAAGTTCTGTAGAATATAAATAAAATCAAACCATTTGAACGCAAAAACTTACTAAAAACCAATATTTAGAAAAAGAAAATTGTGGAGCAATTTGATATTAGACAAAAAAAAAACATTGTAGCGGAATATTTAGAGGCCGATTTTGACTATAGCGAATAGGTCATGGTTAGTAAAATTAAAAGGTGTAAATATTCATCTTAGTCAAAATGATTGATTGTAGCTTATAGTTAGTTTCTCGTGGTTTTACCTATTCCGGTGTCCGTCTTGTCTGTAAGCAAGCAAACAAGAAACGCGAATATACTAAGTTAAACTTGACCTACTTCGCGGTTTCCGATTGAGCTGAAATTTGGCCTAGTAATTATGTAAATCTTTTTGTGACGGATTATTATTACGGTATTATCGAGCTGGGTTTCATTTACATTACATTTCATCTTTCGCCTTGTGTATGGTTAGAAAGTGTAAACATATGTGTTTGTTGCTTACGGTACTGTACATAGTGGTAGAAATTATGTGAGCTGACTATGAGTGCATGACAACATATATTTAACTTATTTATTTGGGTGCCTTACGTTTGAATAGGAAATAAAAATCATTTTTTTTAGTACCAAAACTATATTTCACTACACACCGTGTGACTAGCCACAGATTATTTTTAAAGTATCCGTCGTAACTTTGAGTATTAATTCATTAGCCAGATAATATCATTAAATAATGTCTTTCCTGAATTCAATGTCGGAAGATCACGATTTTGACGTGGCCCACCAAAGTAAAGAAGTGTACTGAAATTTTGGATGGACTGAAAGAGAGACGGCACTTCCCAAACTTACAGAGCTTGCCAAGTCTTGGTATCGGGGTCTCGGCACGGTCCTATATTTCATGGTCAGTGTGGAAGATACAACTTATAGAGTCATTCCCTTGCCGTGACGATTACGCAGAGCTTTTGTTCTGGTCAGAAGAAAAAGATCGATATAGTGATTCCCTTGAGCACTACTAATATGCTGAAATCAATTTATTGAACAGGTGTAGCATAACAGGTCATAAATGGGTGGATTATTTATTCACATTCATATTATCCATATTCGCTTATTGCTGTCATGAGTAGGTGCAGTAGGGTGTTAACATATATGGCAGTTAAACGCCCTGACAGGGCATTGCAATTATCTTATAACTAGAAACTAAAGTACTTATATTAGATTTACATATCAGTTTTAAGTTAGGTTAATAATATCAGTTGTTATAATATCAGTTGTCAAACGGTATAGAAGATCGTGTTGTACGAGTAGGTGCTCAAGCCGCCTACTTTCGCGAACCTGAAGAGGTTCTTAGATATCTAAATTGCAATGAGGACGGGCACAAACGCTTCCAGTGCAAAAATACTCTAATAATTGTACTACGCGTCGTGTGGCAAGCTAGATCACCTTCCAACATTCTGTCCTTTCGCTTGTAATAATGTAAATGGTAAATATATCAGAAAGTATCAGCTACAAAGGGAGTCAAATGTTATCGAGTATTAAAGTTGTCAAAAAAATTAAATTCATGTTGGTACCTACTTTAACATGTTGATAGAGGGTAGGACGCTTTTAAATTTAATTCGTTTTATTGCCAGAAGGAAAAACCATGCAAAAAAAAATGATAGATTACAAACTGGATAGTCTAGAATTTAAATAAAATACTAAAATAAAATTAAAATACAATAATCAAATTCCATAATCAATAAAATCACATAATAACATAAATAAGTATACATAAAAAAATCAAAGGAGACTTTTATGCCATGTCGGTAGTCAACGCACCGTCATTAGATAATTCGATTTATTAGATAAATATTTAAGTTTCCTGATACGAGGCGTCGAGCCCATCATTGACATCATTAAGTAGGGCGCCTCGAGTGTGTCAGTTCTAGGCATGAACACACAATCATGTTCTAAAATATCCCATTCGGTTTGAACTCATGTTTTTACTGTTGCCGAAAATACTCAACTATTATAAGGATTCCACATCAGTTAGTTTCGAGAAAGTAGAATCTAACAAACTGTTCTTGCAACAAATCAAGAAAGATTCAGTCGATAAATCTGTGAACGATTCAGTGGATTAAAACCTTATTAAAATTGGCCCAGCCGTTTGAGCGTGGGGAAGTAACAGACATACACATAAACACGCTCACAAACTTTCTCCTTTATAATATTTATGAGATAATATTGAGGTGATAATAAGCTTAGTAGTGATTTCGACGAATAATAAGCATAGTAGTGATGAGAGTGCTGGCTAACTCTTATGGTCTGTGGTGTTAACAATAATTAAATTACTACTGTGTAGCCATTATAATTTCCTTAGCTTTAGGAATTTATTTATATGTATATAGGTTTTCTTGCTGCAATTGAATGCTGATGCTGCTGTATATCTATATTTGAAAATTTAAAATATAATTCACATATTTTAATTAATTTGCAAAATTATTTATAGACACGCCCAACTAGTTAGTTTCATTTGTAAGTGTCCCAATAAAACAAAATAAAAATTGAAATCTTTTGATCATACGATGTTATTAGTAAATGACGATATTTTATCTAAGTATATTTAATTAAGATCGATCGTTGTGGAGAACTTTGGGGGAGGCCTTTGTCCAGCAGTGGACGTCTATAGGCTGATATGATGATGATGATGATGATATTTAATTACACTTTACTGTACAGTATAAAATGGTAGGCACAAATGGTGGACTTAATGCCGTGGCGCATTCTTTACCGGTCAACCATGAGACCAAACGGAAACCAGCATTTGGTGCATTGGCATATCTAATATATCTATATCTATGTATGTGTAATTAACTAAGCAATTATTACGACACTTAAAAGAAAAGATAATTAAAAAAAAATATAACATAAAATAGAACAAAATACTGTAATGCTTTTTGTAAAATTATAATGATTTACCATAATACAATATTCTCAAAATATTTATATAATTTAATAGCATTGAAAATATTTAGTCTCTTATTCGACTTCCGCCACTATGGCGTCCTGGCCGCTGATTCCAGTCTACCTACATATTATTCGATTTTATTAATGATGAAACGTAATGTTCCCACGAAATTGCTGGTGACGGTGACACTACTTTCCCCTCCTCAGAAACTTAATGTCACAAATGATTACCGAACATAGGTGTTTACCTGAATTTTTATATGAACATTTCATATCTATCATCTTTCTTGACAAATTTGATACTTAATAGATGCTGGAAGGGTTAACCATAATACATACCTAAATGTTGTCTGGAAGAGATCGCTATTTAAGCGATAAGACCGCCTGTTGTTTACCTCTGCCTGTTATTTGAATGTATCTCATGTTGTGTTGTATACTCCTTGATGTTGGTGTGCAATAAAGAGTATTTGTATTTGTACATTTTAAATTAAGACATGAATCTTTGATTTTAGAAATTATAAGGTTAACCTAGGTTTTCGCAATATACTTACAATTTTATTTATATTACTATGATGTAGTTATAGAGCGAAGAGACTTGCTCTAGCAGGATGGCCGAGCTGTAAGGATAATTTCTAATTTAAAAGTAGTTGCAATGAACGATCACGTGATAGTCACGTGATCGCCCCTTCCACTCCGAGCAATGGCGACCGGTCACGTGGCTGGGAATAAGAGACATTCGCTAACGGACATTGTCCGTGGTCGGTCGGTTGCTCGCCGTGGAGGCATTGTTGGATTTGTTGGTTATTTAAGGGCTAATTATAAGTTCAAGCCTACTGAATTAAGTACAGGTCAGTGTCGCTCTCGTATTGATTGGGTATAATCAATATTAATACTATTTAATGAAGTCTATGCCTACTCACAAGTTGTATTCATTGTGCGAATAAACACCATTTGTTATCAACTGTCGTTGTTTTAATTAAACGTATCGATTCCTTATAATACCTACCATAGTGATGTGAACAATTTATCGATAAACTTTGTTGTTTTATTTTTAGGTGCTATGCGTGAAGTTAACAGGCAATGAGGACTTGGCGTATTAACCGATTAGAAAGTTAAATGAAAATGTGAGAATCTCATAAAGCGTTTCTTTTACAGATACTGGGTCACCCGACTTTATGTTTACTTATATAATGTTGCTTGAAAACAAAAGCCAATGATAAACTGTACATATAGGCTACGTCAAATAAATAAACAATTTATAAGGCGTATATTTATTTTTGTAAAACCAGCCCTAAAATTGACCAAAGTTATTCAGGAAGCGACCAGCATATTTATTTGTCAAAGTGACTTGTATTTTAATCAATTAATGATGTCGGTCGTTTCTTGCATTACTTACAAAAAAACTCTGCTTTCAAACCTACGCATATACGAATATCGAATATTTATCGATATCGATAGAAAAGTATGATTCGTATTCGTTAAGCCCTAACAACATTGGTACCAACATACTCTTAGTAAAATTGCCTTTTACTATGTTGGTACTACTGTTTTAAGTTGCTAGGTTGGTACAAAAGGCTTTCATAATTCCGATTAGCGGCTTGTATGAAAGTGCCGACTCTTAAAACGTAGTGTTTATATGCTCTTTGGTTGCGCCTTCAGACAGTCTGCCTTTTAAAATAATAGTAGATTGTTCAACAAGGGACTAAAACAAGCCATAATGACACGAGATGTTTTAGAGATGTTTTACCCGAGCGAAGCGAGGGTGGCTAATAGTTCGAGTCTCATTATGGTTGTTTAGTCCCGCGTTAAACACTCTACTTTTCACTTCGAATGCGAGGTAAAAAAACGAATTTCTATACAAAACAATATTTATTATGACAAAAGTTTCTAACCTAAGAAAAATTAAAAGTGCAATTTGTACAGTTTTTTACATTTAAATTAATGGTTTTGCCCGGTAAATTAACGTGGGTCTCTGTGGTTTTTATTTGAGAAGTATGTGCAATATGTGTATCTTCACTCGGAGTAAATGTTGGAGAGTATTGAAGTGACGTAGAGCTATTGTCAGAAAGGTCGCCGATGGTAATTTCATTAGGCTCATCTCGCGATGTTGATGGGCGTGGCTCAAATGTTGCTTTTGTTTTCGGTTTTGAGGATATTTTAATTCCTTCAGTAATACGCTTACTGATGTCGTATTTATTTTGTATTGATTCCTCTATTCAGCCTTCAGCTACCTGATCGGATCTCCATCCCCCATGTCGTTTTAACGTCGTGATATTTGCACCTGAATCTGCCAAAAGGGTTGCAGATGTTCTGCGGAAGCAGTGCCCCGTATAAAGCTCTGGGTTTGGCAAATTTAGGTATGTGGCTATTTCCTTGGGCATACTTCCGAATTTGTTTTTTCCGATGACTTGCTTTGTGCATTTTCCCTTTTGTAAATTTAAAAAAAAACGATTAGTAGACACGGCCGGGGGACGAAGTCTCTGATATTTTTTTACAATATCTAAGTAGTCTCCACTTATAACGAATTTTCTCTGTTTATTCGTTTTTGTATTGGGTATATTTATGGCCTGTAATCTCGTCTCAGTTTCCACATCTTGTACTGTTATATTTGTGAGCTCTATTCCTCTGCATGCCCCGCTAATTCCGAATATGAGTGCGACCTGTAAACAACGGCACTATTATTAAATATATAAAAATAAACAAAATAGAAAATTCCTTGGAAACTAAAATCTAAATCATATTTATATTAAAAGTGAAGTAACACAATTGTTAAGATCGATATTTATAACATAAACACTCAAAGGGAATCAACATCATAATGGATCTTCCCATGGGAATGTGATGTATTATCGTTGTCAAAAGTAGCCTATGTAGAGAGCCTCCAACTCCTAATCTCCACACACAAAAATCATACTACCTATAACATAGGGATGTTAACGGAGGGCCGTTGCGACTTAAAAGAAGGACAAACAAACTTTCGCTTATTATAAGTAAGGATTAAATAAGTAATATTCTAGATAGGTAATTTTAAATGTTTACATTAACATACCTTCGTTGCTAAGGCGGTGGTCTGCAACAAACGCCGTAGGTCGCGTCCGGCGTGACGCTGTACGCGACGTACGAATGCTTACTATGGAAATGCCCTATAGTGGTCTCTCTCAGACGCCAGACGCGGCGCACGAACGCCGTGCGCGGCGTCCGTAGGTCGTACGCCGCCTACGCAGTCATTTCGGAGCATTCTGGCGTCGCGGACGCCGCGTTTTAGTACGAAGATGATGAAATTTTCAAAGGAACAGGACGAGTTATTAATTGAATCTGTTTAATTAAACATAATTTTATTTGACGCTAGTGATAAAGTTTATTGAAACAATGTATTGAAAGTAAATATTGACACAAAGGTAAATTATGAACGAAAAATTTTATGCGATCTATCATCGTCCTCGTCCTTTTCAAGAAGGACTTAAAATTGTCTGTTCATCCATATTTTAATCACTTCACGTCCGAAAAACTGATCGAAGTTTGCGTTGGAAGCCGCGTCCTTGAGTGACCATGCGCGATGTGCGCTGCGTAGGCCGCGTCCGGCGTCTGCGTTCAGCAAACGCCGGACGCGACCTACGGCGTTTGTTGCAGACCACCGCCTGAGTATATCTCGTCAGGTGCGTCATTTAAAAACGTTGCTATATTCTGCGCCGTGAGAACTTTCGATTTTTTAGAAGTATATCCACTTGAAAGTCTCTTTAATAAACACGTTAAGTTTGTAAACTTTTTCAAGTTAACGTCATGGTTTATTTGCATTGTGGTTTTAAGCATGGAATAAATACTCCAAAGTGATGACGGTTGATATTTCTTTGATATTTCATCAAAATATGTGAGAAATACGCCTTCCGAAAATGATGTAATTTGTTTCCCATTTTTCCAATCAATAAAAGTTTTGTATGTCTTTGAATAAATGCCACTAGATTTCGGCGGCAAAAGATTCTGTATCACCTCTTTTGCTTTCTTTTCCATTCTGGAGTTAGGTGTTAATTCTTCTTCACTCGGTGATGATATAGACATATTTGGTTCTTATTTTATAAAGTTGCACAATTAATTATTGTAGATACCAACTGAAGCTTAATACAAGTAATGAAAACCTATTCAAATACTAATTGAAAAAAAAAAAAAAATTATTAAAACTTTCGTGAGACATATTTAATTATTGTATTAAGCGGTTTACACTCACGTGAAATTGTCAGGAACGGCCCGACATGTTTCGAACTCGTATGGAGCCCTTCATCAGGGACGGCTGCCCGTGCACGTACACCGCCGCGGCAAACTCGTCACTCGGCAATTTCACGTGAGTGTAAACCGCTTAATACAATAATGAAAAAAAAAAAACTACTTTTTTTTTTGTCTTATATGACGCTTTAAATTCTTGCATATTTAGCCAACAGATTCAAACTTGAAAACTATTTTAAGACTTATGGACTTATGGACCATGCATAATAAAATTAATTTATCTTTAATATTATTAAATAGATTCATATTCGTATCGGGCTTCATGAAATTAAATAGTTTTGTTTTTTATGTTTTTAAACTGTTGTCATTTTGAGGTTATTTCCGTGCCCCAACCCAATCACTGAAAATGGCGATAATCCTCCATTCACAAACATCGTGATTGGCTGTTTAGGGGTTTCCAAAGTAAATTAAAAAAAATTTACTTAAGTCCCTAGAGATTAATAAGCATACCTAGGATAACTCGGGGCACCTATACGAAAGTGACGTAGCAAAATATTTTATCGACAAAAAAATATATCGATGTTACTGTCAACATCTAAATGTCATCGACATAAATAAATATTACTTTATTTCTCCACGTTTTCAAATGAAAAAATAAACATATTAAAACGTGTATTTACATGTTTATTTTAAAATAATTTTCATAATATACGTAAATTGACATTTTGATTGAAATGACATCCTCATACTTTTATTATCTTAATTTAAGAGGCTCGATATCAGATCAGATATGACATCGAACCTCTTTATAGTAATCCAGAATGTTCATTGAGCATATATATTAATTTAATTATATCGACATCTTTTTTATCGATATCCTATCCCTAGAACGTGCCCCGAGTTATCCTAGGTATGTTAATAAGGAGTTTTAGTCCCGATATGCAGAGACTAAAGTAACATTTTAAGAGCATGAGAAGTGAAAAAGTTATTTTGTGTGTTCATTCAAGAAACAAAGCCCAGAAACATTAATAAAAGAGAAATAGTTCTCGCATAAGCAATGTTCAGGTATTTAGTTACCAATACTAGAACTCGTAATATCACAGATACACAATCTGAACCACCAAAACATAATTAAGATAACTATCTAAAACCCAACAAAAGAATATGGTCGAACACTATAACTTTACGGACATTCACCATTGCATTTTTAAGTGAAAGTTTGTATTTCTAATTGAATGTACATATATTATATCCCTTTAGTTGGTAATTAAAATGCCATAGTATTAGTAGCCCTTGAATTATTTCACAACACAAATTTAAGAGGATATTTGATATTATGCATTAATATATGTAGACACTTTATCATAACAGCAATATTATAAGTAGAACATAAAAACAATCAAAGTATACAAAGACGAACCCGTCATTATTTATAAGGGATTTCTTTTAGTTAAGCTCCGAGTAAATGGGAGTGAAAGGTATACGAATATATTGAACGCTTAATTATGCATACCCTTAAGGTAGTCGTTTAATTATATAAACAAGTGTATTTACTTTTTTTTGCAAATTTATCTCAAACGTTAAATCAAAAATTCCACAAAATAATTAAAAACATTTAGCACTTTCGCGCCGTTTAGGGATGAAATTAATACTTATTCTTACTCGTTAGTCGTATTCATTGTGTGAAGGCCGATAATTCGAAATTTGCGGGCGGGATAAGCAAGTGATTATAAGAATACTCGCCTATCCCAACTTCTGATATATAAGGAATCGATACGTTTAATTAAAACAACGACAGTTGATAACAAATGGTGTTTATTCGCACAATGAATACAACTTGTGAGTAGGCATAGACTTCATTAAATAGTATTAATATTGATTATACCCAATCAATACGAGAGCGACACTGACCTGTACTTAATTCAGTAGGCTTGAACTTATAATTAGCCCTTAAATAACCAACAAATCCAACAATGCCTCCACGGCGAGCAACCGACCGACCACGGACAATGTCCGTTAGCGAATGTCTCTTATTCCCAGCCACGTGACCGGTCGCCATTGCTCGGAGTGGAAGGGGCGATCACGTGACTATCACGTGATCGTTCATTGCAACTACTTTTAAATTAGAAATTATCCTTACAGTATTGTTTGCTTAAAGTACGATTAGATTTTTGAGAAAATACATAATTTTACGTATTTACCTGATAAATTACTACAATCTGAGTAGAACAGCCTACAAATACAATGTATAAAGTAAATTGGTACTGAAATACACCAAGTTTCACCTGTTCGGGTCAAGCGGAAATCTTGCTAAAAATATGCGAGAATCTGTTTCTGACACTCCCATTGCCACAAACTCTTGTATATGTCCCTGGCATTATGCTTATAAAACACTGACACACTACTAAGTATATAACATAATAAACACTTTGTATTCTATTCTATTTTTTTTTTAATGGCAACCGGTCACAGTTAAGCGACCATTACTGCCAATGTCTCGTTGCCAATCGCACTAGGCGACTAGATAGAGGATTGATACCACGTTGTACGGTGAGTTGAGAAAATCGTGCTTTTTGTAAAGTGATAGCGATTTACAAAAAACCACGCGGACTATCGGGCCTTGACCCAGGAAGGGCTATGAACGCTTCAAGTTGAATTCTTCATTAGCTATTCACTCCTACGTTAGATCACTGCACAATACGCTATCAATACTACACATTGAACAACGAAAATGAATAAATAATGGACAACGAAACCTAAACGCATGCGGCCATCTTAAGTCATGAACCGGAAGTCCTAAACACTTTGTAAAAACAAACCAAACAACAAGAAATTTTGATAACACCATAGATTTTTATAACTTGCGTCAAATTGAGGGTTGTATGACATTTGTTATTGCGTCTTAATCAAATAGACGTTATGACACTTGCTGCGCGAAGGAATCGGTAGTCGTTTTAATTTAGTAGAATTATTTTTATATTTCAATGTTGGCACAAAAGGCTTTCATAATTCAGTTTTGTATGAAGTGTCGCTGGACTGGGCGCAACGTTACGCATGTCAAATAGTTATGTCTCAGTGGAATCACTTATAAGGGATTTACGGAACCATCTTTTACCAAAAAAATGTTTCACAGCTATTCAAGCTAGGCTCGAAAACATTAGTCAGGGTTGGCGGTCTGTAGACCAGTATGGGTCCGAGATTGAGCATCTCTTCTCAGAATTAACCATCACCCAGGCAGATGGTGACTCAGCCAGTTTTGATGTTTTAAAACCTTTAAACGAAAAAGCATTCATAAAAAAGTTTGCAGACGGTTTAAAAGATCAAAGGCTTCAGCACCATAATTGCAGCAAGGAACTTCGGCAGCCTGAAGGACGCTATCCAGGCTGCGCGGGACGAGTCGAGGCCATCGACCTCCAGTGAAGCAGAAGTGATGGGTATGTACCGGCAATACAGTTCTTTTAACAGGTACAGAGGCCCCAACATTCGCAACAACGCATATAGGGGTCGAGGACAGAATTTTCAGAGAGGGCCGCGACAAAGTTCATACGGTCGTTATCATCAAACCCAATACAATTCACATGATTTTGGTCGTGGTCACAGGTCACGAGGCAGATGGGCCCGGGGTAGCTCACGCGGCAAGTATCGGAGTCTTGGGTTCAGCGCCCGGGGTAGCCTGCACATGATGACCTAAAACAGCTCGGTAACGCAACACGTGTCGCCCAATACGGAGGAACTGAATAATTTTTTTGAGACTGACTTTATTTATTCTTGTAACGACTTAAGTAGAATCTCATTTGATATAGGCAAGATCAATTTCAGTTGGCTTATAGATACCGGCGCTTCTTTGAGTGCAATCAAATACGAAAGCATAAATAATCTATGCATCCCATTTCATAAAAGGCGGTTATGTGTCAGAGGTATAGATGGACAAATAACGACGGATGGATATGTGATACTAAAATTACATCATAATGGATATTACTTCGAACATACATTTTATGTTTATAAATAATGACACAAAGGTAAATTAAGAAAGAAAAATTGAATGCGATCTACTACAATCTAAGCAGATAAGATAAAAAAAAATCTATACAAATATTTAGAACAGCGCCATCTCTCTAGCAGTCTTCACACTTGCTGTAAAGCAATGGGGATTGGGGATCGTGCGTGTAAAGCGCACATCCTAGGGTATGGCTAATGCGCATAAGCATTAACTTTATTATTATTATTATTATATGACGCAGAGGGCGCTCCAGTAGCGTAACGAATTATGGGATGAAAGATTTGTTGTGATTGACGTAGCGATCTGATAGCTCAGTTGGAAGAGCAATGCGCCGGAAACGCAGAGGTCGCAGCAGGTTCATATCCTGCTTAGATTGTAGTAGATCGCATTCAATTTTTATTTCCTAATTTACCTTTGTGTCATTATTTATAAAAATAAAAATGTAATAAATTTCCACATAAAAATAAGAATCGATAAAAAGATTCTATACAAATAAAAATTTTATGTATTTAAAACATTATCCTGTATTACGGAGGGTATTTTAGGTCAGGATTTTCTTAGAAAATACGGTGCTGTTTTAAATTTTTAATTAAACACGTTACAATTAGTAACTCAAGGAGGTGAACCGTTAACAATTCCTTTTGGGCATTCCTCAACTAATCACAATAATTACCTGACAATACCGGCTCGTAGTGAAATCGTTCATTACATAGAGAAAAGTATAACAGAAGATTGCGTAGTTAATAAACAAGAATTATGTGAAGGAATATTTGTTGCCAATGCGATAGTTAGGCCGAATAAAGGCAAAATACCCATCAGAATATTAAATACGCGAGATACAGACGTTTGTTTAGGTCGTTTTTCGGTAAGTAAAAATAAATTAAGTGATTTTTATCTTTGTAACTTTGCTAAACCATGTATGACTGCCGAACGAGTGAAGTCGTTATTTTCTGCGTTAGATTTACGGAAATTAAACAAAGAGGAGCAAAAATCGATTGAGAACATTTGTGCCAAATTCTCAGACGTATTTTTCCTGCCCGGGGATAAATTAACAACAACCATGCTATATAAGCAATCCATAGAATTAAAGCCAGATAGCTCTCCCACCTATGTTAAGCCATACCGATTAGGTACCATATGCACAAAAATCAGAAATTGATAGGCAAATTCAAGGAATGCTTGATGATGGGATAATTGAAGAAGCGAGGAGTGCATGGTCCAGTCCGTTATTATTAGTACCAAAAAAACTAGATTCCACAAATCAGAAGAAATGGCGCGTAGTTATCGATTACAGCGTAGTTATTTAAAATTATTTAATTTGAACTCTAAATAAGCCACCAAGAAAACGAAATCAAAACAAAAACGATATCCGTTGACACTGCCGAAGGAAAGGATTTTTTTTTAATAGATACCTAGCTATAAAGTGAAAGAGTTTAAATATAATGAAATGTCGGACTTGAAAACGCTTAGTGCCACTATAATCAATAATAGAAATAATAAGTTTCTGTCAAAAATGACATTTTAGTGGCAAGCTTTTATAGCCGACTGTACTTTTTTTTGGATATCCATCAAATGCTCACTGAGACGATTCTAAAGAGCCCAAGCTCGGTAGGATTACTTTTTCTATTATAGAGTTCCTATGGCCACCTTCCGGCTCCATCATCAGATCAGCCCCATGGTAACATATTATTGTATTGTCATCAAAGTCAAGTAAGTATGCAAAATTTCAGCTCAATCGGTTGACGATATCTGCTTCAAAATTGAGTTGCAAGATTTCACCCGAACAAACATACTTAGATACATACATACATACATACTTACATTGCAAGTTAAATAAAAGCTTTTAAAAATACCACGAATGAGGTCATGAACTGGCTAAAAATCAAAAGGATTCGATACATATAAGGAGATTTGAAAATATACTAGTCAGGAAGGAATATCACGGTTGGATACGAAACTTAAAAACGTTTGCTGGCAAGGCGCCACACGATTCAGACGAAGAATAATACATTTCTTAGTTATAAACATATTCATTATTTATGTTTTATAAACAAATAAAAGCCTTTAAGGAACATAAAATAAATAGATTTTTGTTTTTGCATAAACCCAATACCGACGTCGACAACCCCTGATAAAAAATATTTTCGCTTAGGAAAACTACATGCAGTCGATATATAAAAAACAAAAATACTTAAAGTAGATTCAATTATCCCATACAAAAAATTGATCATCATCATCATATATTTAAGAGCTAAGCTCTTGTCGGTGGAGTAATTTCCAGCTTATTCTACATTCCGCCTTCTCTTTTACGAGTAGGTACATCTTTTTACAATGAAACATTTATTTTTTCCTTTATTTGCTCCATATATGTCCTTCTCGGTCTTCCCCTCTTCCTTTTCCCTTCTATTTTTCCTTCTATAATAGTCTTCATGTAATTATCGTGACGCAAGAGATGACCTAACATTTTTCCACTCCTGTTCTCAATTATTTTCAATAAAGGTCTTTCTTCGTTAACTATATTTACTTCGTTAAAAAATTGATACAACTACTAATTTATTTATTTATTTAAACTTTATTGCACAAAACAAAAGTCAGTACAAATGGCGGACTTAATGTCAAATGGCATTCTCTACCAGTCATCCATAGGGCCAAACAGAGATACTAGAAGTGGGTGCATATCAGAAAACTGATGGTACAGAGAGCACCTAGGATACAGGTAAATACAAAATATATATAAATATGAAATATATATGTATATATTTATCAAAACTGGTTTTTCCTGGCCACAAACCTTTATCGTCGCTTTTCTCGAAACTAGGTTTGTCATACTTATCGGGCTTCACCAGGCAACCCTCAAGATAATGATTAGAATATGGTGGCCAGGAATACTAATATAAAAAATGCATCAGTCAAACATAGATGGTATTATACCAACATCTATTTGTTTAATTATCATTACTACATCTAGGAACCATTAGCTATTGAGCCTCAATCCAAAAGAATTTAAAACAACACATTTGAAAAGACAATGAAGGGGTGGGTCTAACCAGGGTAATTCAAAGTCAATCAATAATTCCGATGCAGTTGACGCAATTTGCATTGCACCTGCCTACTGAGCCAGCAGTCCTGGGTTTGAATCCCAGCCGGGGCAAATATTTGTGTGATGAACTCTATATTTGCTCCTGGGTCATGGTCATGAAAGTTATCTATATATGAAATTATACTTTATATATATATATATATATATATAGTCATCTAGTACCCATAATACAAGCGTTGGGACTAGGTTGATTTGTGTTAATTATACAGTAGAAACACCTATAGTATGAGTGTGTCTATTTATAGTATATGTTTAAACGCAAACTTAAAAGTTGGCTAACAGATAACTGTTTTTACTCTGTAAATGAATATTTTGACCACATACACAGGTTAAAAATGTGACACGCATGTGTTGGCATTAAGTTTAGTAATTAATTATTGATAATAATTATGTAAAATCAATCAATCGGTTATGTTATACTTATTTTTTTATATTTTGTATGCCAGAAGCTGGTGAAGTGTGTGAGACCTGTTTTTTCTTACATTGTGACCTGTACTACTGTAACCAGATTTAAAGTAAAATAAAGATTTGTTTTGATTTGATTTGTGTAAGATTGTCCCTATATAAATAAACAAGAAACAATGGAGCAAGATCGTAACAGACTGGTACCCCAGAAATGGCAAATGAAGCAGGGGAAAACAACAAAGAAGATGGGAAGACGAATTAAAACTAACAGCGGGACCCAACTGGAGAAGAGTTGCTCGTGATAGAATACAATGGAAACAACTGGAGGAAGCCTTTGCCAGAAGACATACAGAACTGAGAGACATAGTATAACATAAAATAAATAAAAAGAGAAGAAAAACATACATACATAGGAAATTATGCCGATAGTAACGCAAAGAATGAAATAAATGCCCTCTAGCACAGAAGCTGAAGGAGGCTCTTGCCAAAAGGCACGCTGAATTGTACTGATTTACCAATTATCAAACCTAACCATCAATTACCAATTCAGAATAAAAGGGCTTATTATTATTATATTAAGATTGTCCCTTAATATTAATTAATTATTATTTATTTACAGATGCTGATAACTGCAACAATTCGGCTATTGATATGACCAGATGAGCATTGAAGAATTTATAGACATTTCATAGCACTACTGGCAGTGTGTTGTAACTGACGTCAACCATTATCCCGCACCTTTAATAGAAGCACAAATTGTTTTCTCATGATTTCAAGGACATACTATCAATAGGGCTGCCACATCTCCAGGTTTGACCCAGCGTCTACAGGTATGAATAGCTATCTAGGCTATGGGTTAACATCAGCATCTTTGTTACACCCGAACTCTGGGTGTACAAAGATGCTGTAGAAACTGTCACTTTGTTTGGTTTAAATAATAGTAGGATCAGGACCAACTTTACTATCAACTTAACTTGAGGATATATTTTTGTTTCAATGTGTTGGCCTCATAGAAATAAAAATGTATCCTCAAGTCTTAAAACGCCCCGACTTTCCATCATCGTCAGTTATTTCTGTAGGTTCACTTGTTTGAAGTCGCAACTTTTACGGAATTGCCAAAACTAACAGGCTACACATGACAAAAACAAAAATTAAACAATATTGTGAAGTTCTCCAGCTCTGCTTTTTCTTAAAGGAGGTAGCCCTACCTATCAAAATTGGAACCATTTCTTAAAGTTCATGTCCCTATTAATTTATTAACATAATCACTTGTTTTCAGTAGAGGTACACTATTCAGTGTTTTTTGAATTACAAATAAGAATAACACTTTAAAATACTATTCACTGCATAATAAGATGAGAGATGAGAACACTTTCAATGCTTTAAGCAGTTTATTGCGAGTATTGCGATGCAGACGCAGGACACAAGAACTCGAACCACAAAAACGATTTATTCACATGACATGCTGGGCAAAGAAAATTTACATATAACACCACCACCTGGGATTTGAGTACGGTCTGTATGATAACGACGACGACTTGATTTAGAAAATACAAGTTACAAAACGAATGGAAACATTTGTAAACTGAACAGACTTCTGTTCAGAGTACAACGAATTTTATCAAGATACTTATTCACTCATACGATTCCATTGAACAAATTTACAGTACGAAGATGTCGTAAGGAAGCAGAATTATTTTTCCATTCGACACAAATTGATCTTGTATAAAACATGTAATTGAGAAACAATAAATAAAAGAAATATTTTGATGGCGGAACACACGCGGAACAGAACAGAACGGAGTCAATCAACGCAGAACGGAAAAATGTTGACCATCCATAGAGTAGAGCAGAGCACTTCTTATTATTACCTCTAATGACGGTTATACACTCTCGCCGAAACCTGGCGGTCCTTTCTTTATAATTCAGATACTTGCAATCTAGTTAGGACGACGAAATTAAGCCCAGTGTAATAAGCGCTTTATTGGGACCGAAGGGGATCGGGAGTCGGGAGGGTTACAATGTGTATCAGATGCAGCAATTTATTCGGCCAATTCCAAAGCGAATCCAACCTAGTTCGATTCGATCGGCCAATTTTATCGTGAATTTAAGCTGGGCCGATTCCATTGGAGGCTGAACCAATGTTCATTTATTCCCTTTTTACTGAGAGTAAGGAAATCTTTTTATTCCATAGGAAATTTTTGTAACTGGGCATTTTTACCAAAAAAATATATGTTTTTTTTGTTGTTTAAATAATCAGTGACTTTTAGGGAGGTAAACTATTTTTAGTATCTGTACTGAGCAATGGTTTTATAACATATGCGCAGGAATTTGATAAATATTCCGTTTTTAATATAGGGTGGCGTCGAACTATGCTCTCTTTCGTTACCTTAAACTTTTCTTGATATGAAATGTTACGAAGGTATAAGAGAAATAAATTAACATAATGTTTTCTTACAAATATAGTAAATTATCATAATTATTGACATTTATAAGACAATATTTACCAATTTATAAGAACAAATGTATATTTAAAATAAATGTATATTTGATCCATTCCGTTAACACAGGGCAAAAACGTCACAATTTTCTCTAATAAGTAAAAACTACGAAGTTTATTAGCATATTTTTTTACCCATAAACCCTAACTAATTAATTAAGTATTTCACAAATTAAATAAAAACATTTCTTAATTTGTGTTGAGATAAAAAATAAAACATTACATTTTAAAATAAAAAGTAACGAAAAAGAAGGTAACGAAATCATAAAGCCGCGGTTATAATGCAAAAACTTAAGGACACACAACTAATGCGGATCACCTATCTAAAAAACTGTCGCCTTATTAAAAACTATTAAAATGTATTGATGAAAACTTTTAAACATAAATAACAGATGAAATATGTACCTAGTATGCTAAGTATGATATATGGGTTAAAGCCTGACCAGAAATATATGAGGATGCGCCATATTGCGGAATTTCACTGGAACTAATTTCTTACACTGGCAATGATTTTATGATGGCTGTACGCAAACTAACGCGGTTTTGAAAATGATGCAATGTCAATCTGCGTACGGTCTGGATCGAGCATATATATATATATACTCGCCGGTAAATAAACGGTACAACCTGGATATATGGACAATGAGATATTATGCACAAGTACTCACCATCAGTCCATGAAAACGAAAACGCAGTGGTTCTTGGTTATTGTTGCTTGCTACTTTTAGGGTACGAGCCGGCCGGCCACGTTTTATAGGTAAATAGTCCACGAGTAATGTCCCACACACAATACACACAAATGAGGAGTCTTTTGAACAACGAATATGATAATTTTGATTATAAGGAACGGTTGCGCGGGCGACGCACCGCGTGTTCTTTCGAAGTTAAGTTGAAGATGGCCACCGTCGCAGCAGCGGCAGCATGGCGGCGCCACGGTCTTCGTGAGTTTTTGTACATTGCGCATGCGCGCCGGTAGATTCAGCGCTCTCATTGGTCAGATATACAAGGTTGTACCATTCGAGACCGCGTATTGACATTGCTTTGATTGAATGAAATAAGGATGGATTAAAAATTATAGAAAATCTGAACGTTGAAAATGGAACAATGGCTGTCAAAAATATCAATGTCATTCGAGGTGGTTTCTTTAAAAAACAAATTCAAAGAAAATGCCGAAAACCATTCACAGTCGTGAACATAATATTATAAAAAAAGTGTACATGTGCTTACTACACGAAAGACAATCAGGAAAAGAGTGCATTCCATTAAATGATGTCACGAGGTTACCATAGGAACTGACAGGTAATTTAAATTAATGTCATTATAGTGGGAACGCGATTGGTTGCAAAATCGTTGCCATATAAATCTTATAAATAGCGCCCTCTTGACGATCCTGATATATTTTTGGTCAGGCTTTATATAAGGTGCTAACAAATTAGTCACGGATATTTTTACCTCAGATAGTACTCGGTTCTCGGAGTACATTTAAGTATGAAACATCATAGGTATTGTTATGTTTTTTTGGAGAAAATTAGGAAACAAATTTGCTACGTTAAAACACCCTGTTAATAAGATAGTTAAATGAGACCTCTTTAGGCAGATTCTAGAACCTCTTTAAACTATCATACACATGGCCTCTAAAAGTTGAAAAATAAATTACTTGAATGTCAATGTCATGCTATTTGCTCTCTGATTGTGTCGGTTGCAAAGAAATTTAATTAATTAGAATTACGCTATGTATCTATTTCACGCGTGTTCAAGAACTGCAACAACAGGATTACGAACCACGTGTATTATTCAGTCAGTGGCTTATTAGAAACGCCAGACGTAACATACTGCGGACCGACGAGTGTACATTGCGAGGGTGGGATTATTTAACATTCACACAATGCACACTTTTGTTCGGAAGATTCCCCATTTAGCACGTCCTGACCACTTTCAGACTAGCTTCAGTGTTAACGTGTGGGCAGGATTCCTTGGCGATTATTTGTTGGGCCCTGTCTTTCTCTACCGCCTTAATGGAAGAAAGTATCTTGCTAGATGAAGTAACAGTCGATCTCCGTAGAAGGATGTACTTTCAACATGATGGTGCCGCAGCCCATTACGATCGTAACGTACGAAGGAACTTAACGGAACGATTCCAATTACGATGGATTGGCCGGGGTGGGGTTCAAGCAGGTGCAGAGAACTGGCCAGCCCGCTCACCAGATTTAACCCCGCTTGATTTCCACGTATGGGGACGAGCCAAAGACTTGGTTTATGGAACCGACGGGCACACAATCAGAACGTCAGAAGAATTACAAACACGGATTACCGACGCCTTTCAGGTTATCCGAAAACGAGCACTTTTGTGCATTAAAAACCAGGGTCACCATTTTCAAGAATTTTTGTAAAGAGTTTATGCTAATAAAAGTTTTCTTATGTCCGTGCTTGCTTTTTAAATTACTTAAACTTGTTAATTAGGTACGTTAGCATTCGTTTAATATCTAACTTAACCTTATTAAATGCGAAAGCTTGTATGGGTGGATGGGTCACGCCCAAACAGTTTAACTGATCTGAATGAAATTAGGCACAGAGATAGGTTATTAGTATGAAATAGCACACAACTTTTTTACACTACTTCTTCGCATGGGACAGTTTTTTTTTGTTCCACGCGGGCAGAGCCGTGGGCATACGCTAGTAATAACCTACAGTTTTCCCGCCAAATCATAATGACATTTAAGAAAAACAACTTTTGACGTGACATGACAGACAGTGTTAAACATCTTGACAGGCACATAAAAGGGGTGATTATTTTATAAATTAATAATAATATTTTTTTTTGTTTGGTAAATTAAAATAAAAAAATGATATACAAAGGGTCCTTAATTACAGTTAAAAGTTAATTGTTTTAATGTTATTTATTATCTCTTAAAATATCCTTGACTAATTTGTTAGCACCTTATATTGATATCAATTTCCTCATTATTTCAAATAAATGACGAAAATGTCATCCACTCGGTCGGTGTCATCCATTGGGACATATACCTTACTTAATGTCAAAAGGATTTTTTCTTAAGGAAAATTTAGGTTTTATTCAACTTGAAAAAAAACCTGAATACAAAGTGTAATAGTGGTCGCGGCTTTATGTTTCCCTTTCGTTACTTTTTCAAATTCCCCTTATACGTGACTATAAATGTAGTAACGGAAGGGAGGTAACGGGACGCTCACTTTCCAGTTTAAAATGCGATTAGAACCACATTTTACCACTAATTACGTGGATATTCAAGCGAAATCAAATTGTCACATTGACTTACTTGACTTAATGTCCTATGTCCCCTGGATGGGGCAGAGGGCGTCCACAGTACGTCGCCATCCCGAACGGTCTTGGGCTTCGCGCTTCACTTCGCTCCAGGTCATTCCTATCGCCTTCGCTTCTGCAGTGATCGTCGGCCGCCAGGTCTGTTTAGGGCGACCACGTTTCCGCTTTCCTTGGGGATTCCAGTCTAGGGCTTGCCTTGGAATGTGATCAGGGTCCCTTCGGAGCGTGTGGCCGATCCAGTTCCACTTGCGGCGTTTGATTTGCTGGTCGATCGGAGTCTCACCACAGCGTTCCCACAGGTCTACGTTGGAGATTTTCTCGGGCCAGTATACACCGAGAATTCGGCGAAGACAGCGGTTGATGAAGACCTGGAACCGGTGCGTGATGTCTTTAGTGACCTTCCACGTCTCACATCCGTACAGCAACACGGTTTTCACGTTGGACCGGAATATCTTGAGCTTAACTCTCCTAGTCAGTTTCCGCGATTGCCAGACAGGACGGAGCTGTGCGAAGGTTGCCTTCCCCTTGGCGATTCTCGAAGCGGTGTCCTCTTCGGTCCCTCCTGTTTCTGACACTACACTACCGAGGTAAGTAAATTTGTGGACTCTCTCCACCCCCTCTGTGCCGATGAGCAACGGCAAAGAGCTTGTCGCTCCGCACCTCATTTCCTGGGTCTTCCGGGTGTTAATTTTAAGTCCCGTCTCCAGAGCCTCTCGTCGTAGGTCGTCCAGTTTGGCTTGCATGTCTGCCACATGAATAATGGTAAAGTTACACAACAAAGAAAATCAAAGTTTTACCATCATATCCTTGTAACGGAGATGGGAGTTTTTTTTTTAGGCACCACAAACACGCTCTTTCGCGATTTTTAAGCAAAACTGGCCGTTTTGAGAAACCAAACTGTGTTGCTATATGAAAAGTGGTGTTGCTAGATCAAAATAAACGTGTGATTTAGCCATAAAATTTCGCCGATGTGTAAATATCCTGGAATTGATTGGATAGGAGGAAATTCCCATTTTTTCGTTTTCTCGGACACATTGAAATTGTAGGTATTTAAACCACGAGAACTAGGTCGCTTTTAGAAAATTAAGATGTCGGAATATCAAAAACAAATGTTGCCATACATGATAAACTTTTTGAAACTAATATATACAGTGTGTGTATTCATATAGAGGTCGCTAAGGTGTAAAAACCTTTCAAATAAACAATGCAAAGATCGACACACAAAGCATAAGGAAAAATTCGTCAGGTCTGCGTGGAGCGAGGGTAGCGAAGTGGCTAACGCGCTGGACCGGTAATCCAGAGGTACCGGGTTCGATTCCCGGTCCCTTCCACCAGGTAGCTCCTTTTTCAATTTTTCTTTAAGCTTTGATCTTTGTATTCATGGTTTAAATATACAGTGTGCTCAAAGTTTGCGTTTTAGTGATGGACAAGGTAAAATCAGGGATCTCCAAACACAAAAACTAAGAAAAAAAACCGGCCAAGTGCGAGTCGGACTCGCGCACCGAGGGTTCCGTACACACACTTTCCATCCCTAAGTGGTTAAGTTAAGTTTGCACCTGGTATGTATAGCGCCCCATATAAATTAGGTGCAAAGTTAGGTAATAAAATATTAAAAAAAAACTACTTACTAGATCTCGTTCAAAACAATTTTCGTTGGTAGTTTTTATAGTAATGTACATCATATGTTTTTTTTAGATTTTTCATTTTCTTATTTTAGAAGTTAGAGGGGGGGGACCAACTTTTTTCCACTTTGGAAGCGTCTGTCACGCAAACTATTCGGTAAGAAAAAAAATATTTTAGAAACCTCGATAACATTTTTGAAGACCTATCCATAGATACCACACACGTATGTGTTTGATGAAAAAAAAATTTTTGAGTTTCAGTTCTAAGTATGGGGAGCCCCCAATATTTATTATTATTTTTTTATTTTTGCATCAAAACCTTAATGCGGTTCACAGAATACATTTACCTACCAAGTTTCAACAGTATAGCTCTTATAGTTTCGGAAAAAAATGGCTGTGACATACGGACGGACAGACGGACAGACAGACATGACGAATCTATAAGGGTTCCGTTTTTTGCCATTTGGCTACGGAACCCTAAAAACGAGTAAATTTAATATTACTTGATGATTTTATTGATAACAAGCTAACCGACTATCATGGTATGGGCACGTGATGTGAAGAGAGGAAAGCCACGTAACCAGAAAAGCGTTTAGCATGAGCGTGGACGGATATAGAAGAAGAGGAAGGCCAAAGAAAAGATGGATGGATTGTGTGAAAGGTCATATGAATAAGAAGGAAGTAAACGACGAGATGACGAGTAATAGGGAAGAATGGAGGAAGAAAACATGCTGCGCTGACCCCAAATAAATGGGATGAGGGCAAGCGAATGATGAATGATGATGATGATTTTTGATATTATTCAAAACTTAACTATTTTATTTATCTAATAAAAATTATATCATCAAAAATTTACCCGTATACAGTATTTTATATGGTGACAAAGTCACCGGACCATTCAAAAAGCCAAGGTACAGAAAAAAATAATAAAGCCCAACTACTCTACAAACGTAGTGTTTATTCTCTTTGACTACTACACTAGACAAATATTTTTATATAATTATTACAAGTAAAATCTGAAAGGTTACAAGGCTACTTCCTAAATCGAAATTTTTATCGTGCTATCTCTTTCGCCTTTCTCTCCAGTTCCAGCTTCCAGTTCAGTTAAGCAACTTTGACTAAGCGGGACGACCGAATCGTTCAAATTTTGTTGATTATTCAGCCAATAAACTTGGACAATTGACAACATTTCATATTTATAACAGGTGGAAATTAATATAGAGATCGACAGGGCTTTATGTCGTGTACCTTAAAAAAAAATCTTTGAATTTATTCTTCTCTATTTAAAGAAATATAAGAAATACATCAAATAACTGCAATCTAAGACAATACGGGCTGAATAGGGTTGTTGTCTGAACCAAAGAGCGAAAAAAAATATATTTTTTTTATTTGACGTTGACAGATGACAGATGCATACCGAGTTTTATTAAGTTTTTTTTTTTTTTTTTTTTTTTTTTTTTTTTTTTTTTTTTTTTTTTTTTTTTTTTGATCGGCCATCTTTGTTCATGTTCAGTTCATCTCATGTTTTAATAATTTAATTTTTGTTTTTATTCATGGTTTTATTCTTTATAAAGTGAATATTATTATAAACTGACATTGGCAAAAGCCTCGAGCTGCCATTCCTGTATTTAATTTAATTTTTAAGTTTTTTTTTTAAAGAAAACCGACTAAAGTAACCGTTCCATTAAGTTCTGGTTTTGGTGTTGCCACATTTTAAAATGAGTATGTTTTTATAAATTAATAATAAAATAAATAATCATTTTAGAAAATAAATAAAAACAGAGATTACTTCATTTTTTTAAGCAGAATTCAGTAAAGTAATAAAATGATAGTCTTAAAAATATGAAATGTTGTCAATTAGATTGTTATCTATGGAATGTAAGCAGATTTTCGCCCTGCAGTTCAGTTCACGGCTAATGAAATTGGGCACGTGTGGAAGGACATAAGAAGGATGCGTTGGCATTGGCAACACCGTGGAGCTGAACCGTCGCCGTCGCTGCTGTCGTCATTAAACCCGTTCCAGACCTTCCGATCCGATCCGATTTATGGGAAAAAAAAATCCTTAAACCCGTTCCAGACCTTCCGAACCGATCCGATTTATCGGGAGAAATTCCCTAACAATTAAACCCGCTCCAGACCTTCCGATACGATACGATTTATCGGAAGCAATTGGATAATGTGTAGTACATTGTCCGATTTATCGGAAGAAATCAGATAATGTATAGTGCAAATCTTAGGACATTTCTTTCGATAAATCGGATCGGATCGGAAGGTCTGGAGCGGGTTTTACACTACACGTTATCCGATTTCCTAACAATTACACTAAACATAATCCAATTTAGCGTATAGGCCACCCTGGATGGATATTGACTTATTTTTTGACGCCATTTCGGGCTCGATTAGTTCGATACCAATATATGATCACCTGATTTTGCTGGGTGACCTCAACATTGACATGTTACAGGCAACTAGCACAAAAGTAGCAAAATTTAACCAATTTTTGTTCACCTTCAAGTTAACACAATTAATATCAAAGCCTACACATTTCACGAACAACAGTAAAACATTGCTTGACGTAGTTTGCACTGACATGCAAGCTAAAAATACACATATTGCACAGGTGGGCACTCTTCATGGTCACTGTCTTGTTGTCTGCGAGTACAATATAAGAAAGGATAAACCAAAACCTTACACTATAACACACAGACCCCTTAAAAACATTGACATTTCAACTTTTAACGCTGACTTGCAGAGTGTACGGTGGGATCTGCTCACGGCTTTTTCGAGCGTTAACGATGAGGTTGAAGCGTTTACTATTTATTCGACTTGCATGCCCCAACACAAGAAACTGTAGTCCGAGGCCCATCCTATCCTTGGATAACTGATACAGTTAAACAAATGATGAGGTTGCGCGACAAAGCCGCCGTAGATTACCACAAAACCGGGTCTGATACTAAAAAACTTTATTACAAAGACTTAAAATCTACGGTAAATAAAGCCATATACAGTGAAAAATCTGCCTACTTCAAATATAACATTAATAATAAAGTTAACAACCCTAAACTTTTATGGAAAAATCTAAAATCTACCCTTTTGCCTGATAATAATACAGAATTGCCCACCAGTTTTAATGATCCCAATGTTATCAATAAGCACTTTTTAAGCTTACCTATTAATTTGCAAGTTACCATTTCTCAATTAACATATTTTGAATTTCATAGGTTTGGCAATTCTGTATTTCATATTGAGCCAATTGGCATGGATAAAATGTTAAAAATTATTAGAGGTCTAAAATCAAATGCAGAGGGTGGCGACAGTATTAGCTTAGATATGTTAATTATGACTTTCCCACAAACATTAGACATTTTAATGGATTTAATAAACACCTCCATTACAACCTCCACATTTCCTGATCTTTGGAAACTGGCTATAGTGCGACCACTTCCTAAAAACACAAATCCAACTGAGCTAAAGGATCTTAGACCCATTAGTATATTGCCATGTTTGTCTAAGATACTTGAGAAAGCAGTATGCTTACAATTAACTCAATACCTTGAGAATAACAACATTTTACCTGATGTCCAGTCGGGTTTTAGAAAGGGACGAAGTACCACGACTGCTTTGCTCGATGTTACTGACAACATTTTGTGTTCTCAGGATAAAGGAATGTGTACATTGCTTGTACTGCTTGATTTTTCTAGGGCATTTGACTGTATTAATACTGACTTATTATTATCTAAGCTAAGCTACTATGGTTTCGACAATGCTGCATTAAATTGGTTTGCCAGCTACCTTAGAAATCGTTACCAGTATGTCAAGCTGAGCCTGAATGATGGCTCCACACAGGTCTCAGAGAAGATGGAAGTCACTAGAGGGGTGCCGCAGGGATCGATCCTCGGTCCAATCCTTTTTATTTTGTACTCAGCGGACATTAGATCACACATTACACACTGCAAATACCATATTTATGCTGATGATATCCAAATCTATATCTCTTGCAAACCATCTGAAATTGAATATGCTGTACATAAGCTAAACTATGATCTGTCTAACATATCCACTTGGGCTACTAACAACAGTCTATTGCTAAATCCTGCCAAAACCAAGTATCTTATTTTCGGTACTACCCATATGTTGAACAGTCTCAGTTCATCCTATGAAATAAAAATGATGGATGAACCTATAGAGCGGGTATATGAAGCTCGAAACCTAGGTCTCATAATGGACTGTGATCTAAGATTTGAGAAGCATGTGGCAAGCACTGTTAGAAGTTGCTTCTATAAACTTAAAATATTATACAAAATTAGGCCTTTTATAAGTGAAAGGTTACGTGTCCAACTGGTTGAATCACTTGTTTTATCTAAATTAAACTATATGGATACAGTGATTGGTCCACGTCTTCTTGCAAAGACAAAGAGGCTCATCCAGCGTGTCCAAAATGCCTGCTCTCGTTACTGTTTTAATATCCCATTGAGGGCCCATGTCACACCATTTCTGAATGATCACAATATTATTAAAATGCAACACCGTCGTAAACTCCACTTGGCATGTTTACTCTTTGGAGTGATACAGCATAAAGCGCCATCATATCTGTATGAGAAGTTGTCATGGTTCTCCAGCCACAGAACTCGTGGAACCCGCCAATGTAGCTTGCAGCTTATGACTCCGCAACACGCTTCAGCTGCTTTCAAAGGTAGTTTCCGATATGTCGCCACTAAGTGTTGGAATAACATCCCTCCGCCAATAAGGAACCTGCAAAATTACACTAATTTTAAACTTAAGCTTACGAAATTTATTTTTGAACAGCAACTAAAACAAGGAATTTTGAGACTAGATACGAGCTGTTTTTAATGGTAGTACCTACCTTAATTACTATTTTTTAATGTGTAAAATTTCTATTTTAATAACATAAGTACCTGAGTTTTATGTCCCATTTGTGTGTTGGCGTCATTTTTGTTTTTATCCATTTTTGTTTTTTTTTTTTTTTTTTGTTTTTATCCATATTCCGTTTGTTAATAACCGTACTGTAGTACTTAAGTATAGTTGAGTTCACTTCATTCAGTATGTTTAATTGTATTTTGTTCTTGAATTGTCATTCTGGTATTTTATAGTCTTTCTTATTTCTTGTCCGTGTATAAAATGTTATTATTTATGTCTTATTTTACGGCTGCGCTCACGACGCAAACTTCGCATTTTTGGTTTAGGTTAGGTATGCATGCCTCTTGCACTGACGTGACACATGCGTGACACTGACAGCGCTTGTGAGCGTTCCGGTTCACGCATCCTAAGTGCGATTAGCGTTCGTGCGTGCGGCTCTCCGTGGCGCCACCTATGGTCCCACCGGAAGATCAGCGCTGGCTCTCGAGCTAGCATCTTGCTGAGGTGGGACCTTTTCGTGGCACAGCCATAAAAATATAGTTACTTACTTATTGTTTTATTTTATGTTCTTATTTCTGTCACACCATTTAAGTAATTATGTTTTGTTGCAAGTCACGAATAAATGTATTTCTTTCTTTCTTTCTTTTCTTTCTTTCAATTTCATCCGATAAATCGGATCGGATCGGAAGGTCTGGAACGGGTTTGACAATTATGCTACACACTTTCCGATTTCGTAACAATTATACTACACATTATCCGATAAATCGGATCGCATCGAAGGTCTAAAACGGGTTTTATAATACATTCAATAATCAATATTCTCCGACATCATAGAGTATATTTGTATATATTTGTCCGACATAAACCCGCTCCAGACCTTCCGATCCGATCCGATTTATCGGAAGAAATCGGATAATGTGTAGTGTTTTAGGTCCTAACTATTGCACTACACATTATCGGATTTCCTAACAATTACGCTACACATTATCCGATAAGTAGGATCGGATCGGGTAGGATCGGAAGGTCTCAAACGGGTCATAGCCATTAAAAAAAAAAACAATTCAATATACTCTATGGTCATTGTGCAAGTGCATGCAAAATTGTAGTTTGTCTGCTGCGTAGTGATTATATTCTCTTTGGTCTGCTGCATTGTATTGTTTTTGCCAGTTATTCGATCCTCTGTCACCTTTTTATTTTAGTCATTGATTGCATCCGAAAGCTATTTACAAATGGCCAAACCAAACTATAAAATCGCAATAGCCGTCATTTCATCGCCGGTGCCAAGTTGTACTATCATATTGTCGCTGCGTGCAGGAAGTTTCTGGAGTGAGTATTTATTTTATAAACCACACAGGTGTTATTGAATATAGTTGTTTAAAATTCAATGCTTCTAGTTACCGACTCTAACCACGCAGAGATCGTCATTTATTTTCTAACCTATTTTTTTTCTTTGTTTAGATGGCAGAGCTTCTCGGGCAGGGCGGGGTCGGTGTGGAGTGGACTTGACTGGCGTCTAATCTAAACATCAAGATTACTCATTACAAGATACTGGAATAAGAAGGTGAGCAAAACAATAGTGACAACCACAACACAAAGTGTAGTATATTTCTTGTTTACCACCTTTGTAATCAGGAAATTTTGGAGGTATAACCACAAGGACACACCTTGTATGAAAATTTGGTTTTCAGCTCTGTAGTTATTTTTCGTCCGTCAGTTGGTTTCAGTTTGAGATTAGCTTACTTTCTCGAGTGAGGCATGATATTTAATCTGGTTTTATACCTTCAAATTCTAATATTAGTAATCCGAACTGTTTTAAATAACATCAAACTAACATGGGTTATCCTGTGTGTTCATTAATTAGTTTATAATTATACTAATAAAATATTAATCTTATAATTCTCTTATTTTTGTTTCAGGTTTCGTCCGAGCAATGCCCCATAGCCAGTGCCAAAAATACTGCAACTTCTGCAACCGCTGGATAAAGAGAGGATGTTAACTGATGAAATAAACAGCTTTATGATATTCTGATATGGACATACACCGAAAAGTGGCTCAGCTTGCCAAGAAGTCAAAATATCAAAATGGAAATCCATG
Organism: Apotomis capreana; assembly: GCA_947623375.1. Taxonomy (NCBI): domain Eukaryota; kingdom Metazoa; phylum Arthropoda; class Insecta; order Lepidoptera; family Tortricidae; genus Apotomis; species Apotomis capreana. The sequence goes on along the minus strand of OX392509.1, from coordinate 22,862,199 downwards.
CAAGAGACGTCATAGTCAACAAACATATGCAGATGGAGAGAAATCAATGAAATCCATATTGGAAACTTAAATATGCACTGTTGAACTCGTGTCTCAGAAGAAACCGTAGGCATAAACAGCTAGAAAAAAATTATCTACTATGATGATGTAATGACATTTAAAATTCTGAAGATACTTGTGCTCTGCAACAATTTTGGACTAAGACATTTTGAAGACCAGTCTGTTTGGAATGATTGATTGGAGTTTGGATGTGAATCTCACAAAATGCCCAATGGCAATTGACAATTCGCTATTAACAGTAATGATGGGGTGGCTGAAATTCCTTAAAATTGAAGAATGTGCTGCAAACTGCAAATCAATAGTTATTGGTTGAAATTCCTTAATATAAGAATGTGCTACAAACTGTAAATGAATAGTAGGAAAAGTGAATATCGCGAGTTCTGTCTTGATTATTATTGGTTGAAATTCCTTAAAATAAATAAGAATGTGCTGCAAACTGCAAATTAATAGTTCATAATCATAATAGCCTTTATTGCTGAAACATTTATACATATTTTACTTAAAAACCAACACATAGAATTGTCCGGATTAGTGTTCAGCATGTCTTCTGACACATAGGTCTCTCCCAGTTGTTTTCATTCCTTCCTATTAATGGCTTTCTTGGTCCAGGTGGCGCCCCTTATGTACTTGATGTCATCTATCCACCTTTTAATTGGTCTACCTCTTTTTCTGTTAATAGTTGGAAAAAGTTAATATGTCGAGTTCTGTCTCGATCATTTATTGGCTGAAAGTCCTTAATATAATATAAGAATGGGCTGTGAACCAATAGTTCTGTCTCGATCATTTATTGGCTGTTTTTTTATATGATTTAAGAATGTGCTACAAACTGCAAATTGATAGTAAAAAAAGTAAATATCTCGAGTTCTGTCTCAAATGATTGTTGGTTGGAATTCCTTAATAAAATGTGAGAACGCCCCGGGAGTTGAAAATCATTTAAATGAAATTTGGGAGAATAATGTCTTGGGTACTGTATCGAAAATTAGTTGAAATTCCCTAATATCATGTAAGAACCCGGTACTGCAAAATCAATAATTAAAAAGTTAATATACTGAGCTCTGTCTTCGACGTTTATTTGTTGAAAGATTATTTTTATTATAACGTAAGGATGACCCAGAAACTGAAAATAATTAATTGAAAAAAGAAATATCTTTATTTCGTCTCGAATGTTTATGGGTTGAAATTCCATAATATAATGGAACTGTAAATCTTTTAATTGAAAAAGTAAATATAGGGGTGAATCAACTTTTAAGGTACTCCTTTCACAGCCTTAGATAAAAAATTTTTTGTTTATTTTTATGTTGTATTTGCTTATAATTAAGACGTTGTGGACAGGATATTGTATTACATTTTCACATTTTAGGAGTAGCCGCGATGTACGATGACTATTAATTGCCGTATTATCAAATTTTAAGTTAGCTGAGAAAAAATTGTCCCTAGCGTTACGGTGCTTAGAATGCATATTTACATAAATGAAACAAGTCCATGGCAATATCAAATTGGTTTAATTATTTGTAACAATTTTGGGCATTGGTCTAGTGTTACAAGGTTCACTCTGGTGGTATTTATTACACAGTTATAAGCATGAATAGGTCCACTACGTTACTTCAGTCTTTTTAACAATCATATTTTCTAAATAAGTCTTTATTTATCACATTAGGTGAACAAACCACTAGGTAAATAATTAGTCCCATTAAACACAAACTTACCTCAACAAATAGAACAAAAAAATAATAATATGGATGGCTTCAATCTTCTAAACCATAGAAAATAAAATGGGGACACTTGGTAACGCCAGAGACATAAGACTGGTAACGTTAGAGAAAGTATGAGATGAACAACATTCAATTTTAAAGAAATTATCTAGTGAACGTAGTCCAGAAAAAGAAAAAATATTAGTTTCAGCTTAAAATTAACAAAACAACCAATTATGTACTCTAAAAACAATCATAATCATATATCCAAACCTGTTTGACTTCGTTGGTTTAGATTAATATTTATCAAAAAGAAATAACATTAAGTGCGATTGAACTTATGAAGACGATTTGGCTATTATACCCCTCTTGCTTGCTTTTATCGAAATCGCACAATCGCGATCAAGATATATATACCTACAATCCGAATCGTGTTCTCAGTTCAATCACACTGTAAATATCTACGTAATAATCAACAAGTGGTAGAATTATAACTATATCAATCAGAACACATGAGATCGTTGTTTATAAAGTAATAATGAGATCTATTCCACGAATCTCTTACAACCCTGGATAGCATAAATGCAGAAATTATCATGACTAACCAGCACAACTTTGGTTTGGACTACTTTTCGAAAACATTTACCGAATTTTCGAAGTAATAATATGTTCGAGAGCCTTTTTTAACTATATTGGGATATGGAAGTCGTTCAATTATATCTTTGTATTCTATATAAGATACATCTTTTTCATCTAACCGAAATTGTAAAGCTTTTTTATCGACGACTCTAAGGAACATCACTTTGACTTCATCATCTTCTTCAATGTCCGATATTGCTTTACAGGCGTATTTATAAGTATTAACTTTTGTTTTACCGATGTCCACGTCAACATTTACCAACAGAAAATCGCCTCTGCCTATTTTAGCATTTTCCTTGTTATAGCTTGAACAGGGTTGTTCATCACCTGAAGAGTTTCCATAAACTTCTTCGTATACGTTATTTGTTCTTCTATTAGTAATGTCTCGCAATTCTAGCAGCGGTCTGTCATCGTCAGAAGAATCATCAACCTCCTGAGCTTTAGGTATCAATACTTCAGTTGTCACTTCTGGAATTGCTGGGCTCTTAGGATCTATGTCACTAATAACAGACCTTACGTCGTATGTTTTTGGCCCCAGACACACGCAAAAACCCCTTTTTCCGGAAGCCTCTTCGTCGCAAAAGCAGCTAAGCTCTCTATAATTCAATGTCCCACGACTATCAGTAAACACCTGATGGACTTTCAGCGTTCCTAGGAGTCTAGGAATGTTACTTGGGAGGGCTTTCTGTTGGTCCGTTATCTCGTTCTCATCAATCAAAAACAGTTTTATTTTACTGACGGCACTCATTTTTTCATAAAATTGAAAAACATCAGCAATATCTTCACCTTTTGCAACCATTTTGTCTGCAGTTCTTTTTAAAAAACCTCCGACTCCATCTGCTGGCCCTTTGCCGTGGCCGGCTTCAAAGAAAGACCACGTCATATTTTCAAATTCATAGTCGAACAACTTCGTGCACATCAAAAAAAAGTTTTGTTTTTGTCTGTATTGTGTGCTTGGTCCGTCTGAAAAGAAGTGAACAGTATTGATGCACACGAACTGTGACCGTATCCATTTTAAAATCGGATCTAAATGGGCCCAAATTGCTGCTGGCTGATGTATACAAGAAGCCGATACAGAGCAGAAGGAGTGAATTTTGTGTCCTTTGCCAGTTTCGTAATCATATACATACACAATTACGGTGTGCAAAGAAATTTGATTTCGGGATCCTCCGAAATGGTGATGCTGAATTTCCTTATGATACTTGCAGTTGTAGTTTTCACTGAAGTCGACCAGAATGATGCATTCGGTTGCTTGCAAATGTTCTAAGCACTGCCGGAAATTACGAAATTGACATTTTATGTTATAGATATGCTTCTGAAACGTTGCCAGGTCTTTTTCAAATCGAATGATAAAAGATTTGATATCTTCGCTTTTTTCTTCCCGAACGTTCTTGATAGCTTTAGTCGTTTTACCATCTTTCTTGTACACTTCTTCTTTCCGGATCCACTCCATCCATTTTATCGTTCCATATATTTTATTTTCATTGTATTGAATTTCTTTATCCTTGCAGTTATCGCAGATACCTTCCATGCAGTTTTTTAAATTTGAATCACATACTCTTGCTTGTATCAACAAATTTGGGTCGTCGGTTCCAATTATCCCTTTTTTCTTCAAAGCAGTTGCCTTGTATGCAAAGTTTGCATGTAGTTTGCACAAGCACGTTTCTCTAGCATCGACAGACGGAACCACAACAAAGAAAGGCTTATTTCGGGTGAAATAGAAGTAGGAGCATTTAAGCCCTGGATTTTCCTTTTTGAAAGTCTTGTACAAACTTTTCATCGTGTCCAATAGGTATCTTTTCTGCATTGTTATACCTTGTCTGATTAGAACTTCCTTTTTGCCAGCAGTTGCTCGCGTTATGTCATCTCTGGAGAAAAAATCCTTTATCTTCTTTTTTAACAGTGTCGCTCTGTCGAAGTGATACTGATTTTGTATTATTTTGTCTGCACCTAAGTTTTCTGTTAGTAATCTTTTCTTTAAACGGGATTTTTGTATTTCAGCAGTCATAAAAATCTTCTTTATCGTTGATCTTTCCTTTTTAGACTTAGTATTTTTGAATGTCTTTTTTATAGCCTTGCTCAATACGGTATACCTTAAATCATCATCTTTCCTTGTTTTCTTTTCTATTTCTCTATGGTACCTTTTCTTATACTTTTCACATTTTCTCTTCAGTTGTTCAGTTTCCTTTCTTAACTTCACATTTTCTCTATAGACTTTTGATCTATCCCTTTTTACTTTTTTACGCCCTCGTTGTTTAGCTGATTTATCATCATTTGGTTGATTGAGCCGCTGAACTTCTGAAAACTCTGTCACTAATGGCACGGACGATACAGCCGATAGACTCTCATGTAAGGGCGAAGATTCTCGTTCAAGAGCTGGTGAAGGGGGAGTAGTAGGTCGAGGTGACATAGGTGGTGGTGTCAATGGTGGAGCCTCATCTTGAATATTTAGAGGATAAAATCCAGGTTCTGACACAGGAGAGCTTGGTGGTGTGTGTTGCAACAATCTATCTACATTTTGTTTTTTCTTCCGTAGTTCTCTTTTACGTAACTTCCAAATCACATTTGCATTAAACTTTTCTTTCGGTGTTAAATCTTTCACTAATCTTTTATTTTTATGATAACGTTCCCTCTGTTTTCTTTTAGATTCTTCGTAACATTCTGGTTTGTTTTTTAGTCGTTCTCGATAACGCTTTTGCTTCTCTGCTGAGCTGAGAGGCATCTTTGTATTTCGTAACGTTGACCACTGCAAAAGACGTATACTGCATAATACAATCATGTTTGGACATTAAAATTATACAATAACTATGAATTAAAATATTATAAGAAACCCCTGATACGATTTTAACTAGCATGACTAATAATCACCGTACAAAATGCATTTTAATCTAGAGTCAAATGAAATAACCTTATTGTCTCTAGCGTTACCTTTAACGCAAGAGACATTGTCTGTTGCGTTATCGGTAACGCAGGAGACTATTTAGCACAAAATACAAATTTTAATAAAATCTACTACTTCCACTACATTTTTACGCAAATTACATTAAAACCAGACAACATTCACACGTATTTTAAGTAATTTTCGTTAAGAATTCCAAAATCTTACCCGACTTTTCGACGTAACGCAGCAGACGAACAAAAAACCCACGCATCTCCTTCGAACACTTGTCGTCAACTGGCGATTCCCCGCCCCGCATGTAACCTTGAAGGACCCCGGCCTTGTAAACTTAGATACCTAATGCCCGTCTCGTGAGCCACGATCAACGCCATCTGTCTAATAGTGACAACGACTTTGCACAGTAACTTAGCAGACATTCCGTTTTAACGAACTGTTGGGACAAGAATTTGTAAAATTATAGAAAAATAATTCTATAACATATTGACTATATTTAAGTTGCATCATTATAAGGATATCTTCTTGTTTCTATTTATGATAAAACATGAATACGTCCCCATATACTTAAACTTTATAATTGCTTGTAATATGATGATGCCTATAGTCTGGGACATAAACATTTTGTACTGGTACGAACTTTTGTCTGCTAAGTTACTGTAAATAAAACCACATTTTGTGACTATAATTGAATATTGAATGTGTTTATATATTGGTTTTTAATCTAATATTGCATTAACCTAAAGAGGGAAGTGAAATTATATTTGAGTTTTGATATATCGTTTTTTATTGGCCGGGGACACGAAAAGAGTACTTTAAAAGTTGATTCACCCGGGTAAGATTTACGCAGAGGGCATATAACACAATGCGAGTGCAGTATAATAACGCCTTAAGGATGTTGTTGAGGCTGCCTAAGCACTGCAGTGCGTCCGGCATGTTTGCCGAAGCGCACGTAGACGACTTTTTTGCCATTAGGCGGAAGAGAATAGCGTCTTTGCTGAGAAGAGTACGCGGTAGCAGCAACAGCCTTCTTAGGGCGTTAGAGGGGCGTCTCGATTGTCCAATAACTAAATACTGGGTAGAGGTAGTTATTGGCAGGGCCAAATAGAGCAAAAGTACTGGTTGCTCCTGTGACTAGCTGCTTCTCTCTGTAATAGTTATAGGTATTTATGTTGGTATGTATAGGTATTTTCTTGTTTTATTTATTTCAGTTAATCATGTACTAATATATTTAATAAGTCTTGTTGTGTAACTTAATATGGATCGTTCAGGTCTGAAATAAACGATTTTTATTTTATTTTTTTTTTTTTTTTTAATCAGTTCCTTGATAAGAGCATATGTGCCGGGATGGTGTTTATCTATCAATGTATTTATTTTATGATGCCAGGCCTCGGCTGAATTTTGGGTCCTTGGTATGTTCATCGTGTTAATTAAATGACAGCTCCAAAATTCGGGTGAATATTTAGGCTGACTTGTTGCAGTTCCAAAAATATAATTTTCTTCGACCCAACAAGCTAATTTCTTAGTATCCTCATCTTGTAAGCTTTCTAGAAATTTTTGAAAATAAAAAGGTATTTCAGTGTCCTTCAAAAAACTCAACGCTACTAGACATTTTACTTCGAGATTGAATTTTGCATCTTTAGCATATTTTGATGCAAGGCCAAACTTTTGAACTCTTCTGAAAAATAAATTAAAAATATTATCGCACAATTATTAAAAAAATAGAACTACGAGGCTTTCAAAGTAGGTTTAGGTTAGGTTAGAACTGTGACCCCAAGAAAACGAACTGTTGCCAGAAGTGGGTTAGGTTAGCCCCACATACCCGTTCCGAACCCCCGATCGGACGGGATGCGTAACGCATTTTCCCAGCGAAAAAAAAAAAAAAAAAGGTTAGAACTGTGACCCCCCAGAAAACGAACTGTTGCCAGAAGTGGGTTAGGTTAGGTTAGAACTGCGATCCCCAAGAAAACGAACTGTTGCGAGAAGTGGGTTAGGTTAGGTTAGAACTGCGACCCCCAAGAAAAAGGAACTGTTGCCAGAAGTGGGTTAGGTTAGGTTAAAACTGTGACCCCCCAAGAAAACGAACTGTTGCCAGAAGTGGGTTAGGTTAGCTTAGAACTGCGACCCCCAAGAAAACGAACTGTTGCCAGAAGTGGGTTAGGTTAGGTTAGAACTGTGACCCCAAGAAAACGAACTGTTGCCAGAAGTGGGTTAGGTTAAAAAAAAAAAAAAAAAAAGGTTAGAACTGCAACCCCGAAGAAAACGAACTGATGCCAGAAGTGGGTTAGGTTAGGTTAGAACTGCAACCCCCAAGAAAACGAACTGTTGCCAGAAGTTGGTTAGGTTAAGTTAGAACTGCGACCCCAAGAAAACGAACTGTGGCCAGAAAAGCCAGACATTAGTATTTGTAAGTAATTAATATATTGATGTAATAAATTAGGCTTAGAAGTGAAATGTTTGTTACCAACCTATTTATAATTTGCCCAAAATGAAAATGGCAGCCTTGTAAAATTATATTTTCAAAATTAGAGCGCAAACTTAAAATTGCTGCTTTCTCAAAGTCAAGTATGCATACTTTCGGAAGTATTCCTATGCCATTTTCAGATCCATATTCCAAAATCAGGTCAATCATAACATCGTATGTTCTCTTGTCTTTGTGTGTGCATAAGCAGTAGACTAATGGGAAAGTTTTCTTATTTTCAATAAACACGTTCCCATGTATGGTGTATAACTGAGTAAAAATTGCCGGTGATACCTCAAACGTTCCATCCAGTAGCCAATAATGAGATTTTCCCAATGTTTTCATTAACTCAAGTGTAGACATTATCAATATTCTTTTTTTACTATCGAAGACTTTGTCTTTAATAACAAAATTGTTACCTCTTATTTGAGTTTCTTCCATATTTAACTCAAAGTTAATATCTGTTGGTTCAACTGCACGTGTAACATTTTTAGCTTTTTGCCGATATATTACTTGTTTAAGGGCTGAGGTAGATGGTAATTGTTCTAAAACAGTTTGATCAGTGTTTGATTTTGTAGTATATTGCACTTTTAAGCCCGAACTACATGAACTTTGCTTGAGTTTTTCTTTAAACACCGCTATGTCCTTTCGCAAAGGATCAGGTCCGTGGTTGTGATTTTGCACTTCTGTTGTTATAATATGCTTGCCATTCTCATTAACAATGGTATTTACAGTTGCATTGCACTTATAAATATTGTTATGATACATTTCACAGCACCAGTAAAAATTATCATTTCGGGACCTATTCCTGTTATACGTGAAACCGTCTACATACAGCTTTAATGCTCCTCTATTTGATTTAAATACTTCGCACACAACTGTCTCCTCTGTATCACTCATTTTTCACAATACAATAATATACACAAGTAATTAAATCACTTCAGACGACAAACAATTCCTCCAGGTAAACAATTATATTTATGAATCTACCCACATATCCATAATCGCGCAGAGTGAGCCGACGGACGTGATTGCGTTTAGTATCTATAACGAAATATTACCAATTGAAATAATTTTATGCGGAATAAATATTGTTACATGTAAAAAAAAATGGATTAAAAAAACCCGAAATGAAAAGCCATGACATGAATTTTATTGAAATAAATCAACTAGCAATTAAAAGACTTCGGTTCAAATTACCTAGTATCGAGTCCTCGACGAAATGACTTGTCGATGAAATGAAAATACTTGAAACGTTGACTTTGAAATAATATTCGATTAAATGTCTGTCGGCAATTCAATGGTAAACCGTGAGAATCAGGTATAAAATTTGCTTATAGATTATTAACGTTTCACCAAGTTACAAATGAGCTTATAAAAAAATCTGTGAGAATCCGGTATGAAATTAGCTCGTAGAAAATCGTAATTTATCACATTTCCAAAGCTTTCATAACATCCTCTACTTGTTTCTGGTTGAATAATTTCTTCTGATATAATGTTAATTCTTTCCGATTGTTGGTTATTTTGCGGCAGAGAATCGGGGGAGTCAATTACATAACTCGGTTACGGTGATTGTGTTAAATATACAGTGCTGCTCCTCGTAGGACGACCGAGTATAACTTGTGCAGGAGAAGAAACAGAGTATGATCTGCCCTGCATCACTCGTTCCCGTTCATACCGACGACGTTTGTTCATCATAACACCATGAATTTCATACATTATTTCTTCTTTTTCAAGTTTAGGATATCCCTTGATTTGTTTTGCTAACATTTTACAAAATAAGTCGCATTCGTATTCTTCTTTCGGATTTTCTTTGTTGACTAATACTTTATTTATTGTGGTTAAAGCAGTATTCATTTGTCTGCCCGCTTCCTGTAATTCAGGTGGGTTCATGGCACGACGTTTTGGTTTTGGAACAATTGGATTCTGCTGTGAGGAGTTAGAAGGGACGCCCTCCTCGTTTTGAGCTTCCGAACGGTCGTTCCCAGCTTGCACGCTTGAACTGCTATTACTAGTTACTACTCTCTTCAACCAAATCTGGTTGTGTCTAGAAAAGAAATAAAAATAAAAGTAAGATAGTATCCGACAACAGGGGCATCAAAGCGCGAAATATAAAATAAAAAATAATTATATAAAATACTTTATTTTTATTTTCAGATGCCTACAACTCCGCAAGAATGGCTTTCAAAGACAGGAAAATTTAAGTTTATCCATTGTGTCGGCGCTTTGGATGGCAAGCATGTCATGATTCTACCTCCGCCCCATACTTACTTACAACCGAGTACTTCAATTATAAAGGCCATTTCAGCATAGTACTTTTAGTACTAGTTGATAGCGACTATAGTTTTATGTTCGCAAATATAGGTTGCCCAGGACGGATTAGTGACGGTGGAGTTTACAATCAGTGATTTAAAGCAAAAAATTGATAAAATGTAATTCTACGATTCCACAATTGCATACGAATTTTCTCTAATGTACTTTAGGAAAATCACATCAATATACGTTTTAAATTACGTAGAATATTTATTTCGAATTAAAAGTACGAGCTTAATGTTTACGTGTTGGCAGCGTTATTTTATTTATTGTGGTTAAAGCAGTATTCATTTATCCACCCTCCATTAACAATACAAATAACTGAAGTTATATATTATAAAACCTTTTTTACAATGAAATACAGTTGTCAACGCGCGGGATCTCTCATAGGCCCGCTGAACCCTAAAATCCCCGCCGCCGTGCTACATGCTGCTGACGCCGCCCCCCTGCCCCGCCGCCGGCTCCAAACTCCAGCGCAACGCATTCCTCCGACGGCACTGACTTCCTATTGTAACGCAAACGAATGCATTTTATTGTAAATATTCTCTTTTTTTATCATTAAATAGTTTGTAAATGTGAATCAGTTGTCGGCTACATCATTTCGAACCTTCGCCAACAAGTTTCGAGCCGGATTTAACTTATTTTCTTTATCTGAGGATGGTTTGGTAGAGTAAAACTGCTGGGTAGTTAGTTTATCCAAGAGGTTAGACTGCTGTTCTTGAGTTGACTGGGACATCCGTGATAATCCAGTCAGAGCCTTTGACTTTGACATGGTTGTTTTCACCCGAGAAGTTAAGGACTCTCCTTTCTCTACAGATAGTGCTGCTAACTGCAGGCTTTCTGGGGGCGCTATTTCAGCCGATGGTCTGTTTTTAGATGAAACCTTGGAGCTTGACTTTCTTGGAGCTTTTCTCTTAAAAAGGGTAGCTGTAGTTTTATTGAGCACTATAGCATCTTGCTGTAGCTCTTTCTCTTCCTCATGTATCAATTCGTCTATGGCGCTTGATGGCATATTATATATATTACTGCTGCTACCCATCTTAGGACCACTAACATCTTTGGTAAGTCCTGACTTTATGACGGAGTTAAGATTCATATTTTCAGTTTCCTCAGCTAGGTTGCCAATAATCCTTTCCTTATCAATCCTTTCCTTTCTAGAAGATGTCGCTATTGAGTTTGACAAGAAAGCGAATTTTCCTAACTGCATAGGAGCTCTCGATGGTAAACATGTCATGTATTTGGTATCCTGCGCGCAGTGGATCACTATTTTACAATTATAAGGGCTATAATTCAATAGTTTTATTAGCTGTTGTTGATTCTAGATATAGATTCATTTTTGTCGATATAGGAGCATATGGAAAGGAATGTGACTCCACCGTTTTCCAGAACTCGAAACTTTATGATTTGATTATGACACATAAATTACCTATTCCAGCACCAAAGCCCTTACCAGCTAATCAAAATGAGTTGCATTTGTTTTTGTGACAGATGAAGCATTCACAATCTCGAATAACGTCATGCGCCCTTACTCAGGGAAGCGTTTGTCAGTACAACAAAGAATATTCAATTATCGGTTGAGTCGTGCCCGAAGATATGTGGAGTGCGCTTTCGGCATCCTAGCCAATAAATGGCGCATATAACACCGAGCTATGAATGTGCAAAATGAATTTGCTACAGACATTATTAAGGCATGTTGTGTACTACACAACTTTGTTTTGAATCGAGATGGAGTACAAGCGGCTGATGACATTATCGTTAATGATTCTGATCTTCAAATGTTGCATTCGCCGACAACTAATGAAAGTAGTATGAGCCCACATTTAATAAGAAATACATATTGTAATTACTTTTCTAGTGATGTAGGTACCCTTAGTTGGCAAATAAAAAAAATATGAACCTTCCTATTCTCATTTAAAAAATAAATAATACTTTATTTCATTCAGTCTATTGTAAACTGCGAATAAACAATTTAAATAGCAATTTAGGATTTTATTTATAGTATTTGTTTACCTTTTAGGACTACTTACCCAATTGAGATTTTTCGGCAGCGTCTTTTTCGTTATAATTTTCATAAATGATTTCACAAATGCTTTTCCAAGCATCTTGTTTTATAAATTTGTCTTCATAAGTTTCGTCACTAGAATCCCACAAACAAGGGCGTTCCTGAACCAAAGATATAAAAAAAATCAATGTCAACGTCAGACATTTTAAAATTGCTTCTGGGTTGACGCGTGTTGTTTGCAAGAGTAATAGAAACAAAATAAATCATCGCCGCGGTGCGGCGCCGCGCCGCTAATATCGGCGCTGGAGCCAGTGGCAGTGCAGACGGTGCGGTACAAGTCCACCAGATCTTGCCATTTGGAAACTTTTCCATCCATTGATATGTTTTTCATGAGAATGTTATTTCTAATGCCTTTTATTAAATGAGGCGGATCAAAAACCACACTCAGGCATTGTCCGTTTATATTAATAGTGTCTGGAAAATACATAAAACCGTATTACGGGCTAGTAGTTTTTCATTAAAATAATTGTGTCAGTGCATCTGGAAAGGTACCTTGTTTCAGGTATTGAGTTATGCATATTTCCAAAAAGTAGATTAAATTTGCTATCAATACAAAAAACAATAATGACTGTAGGTGGAACCACTATTTTTATATAAATTTTTGTATTTTCGACTTCCGAAATGCACAAGTTGAGAAAATTGCATTTAAAGTTTATAGTGACAAAAAACACACTTCTACTTCGAAGTTACATAGTGAAGGGTTATAATCATAATCTTTGAATGTTAAAGAATTATAATAAAGGAGAATTGTCTAAAAATACATGTTAATTATTCTGATTTCTTAGGTTGAACATGCCAGGGTGGAAGAAACACGAAAGTGTTAATTATACCCAATTCATAAAATAACGAGATTAAAACTGTTAGTTTCTCATCATAGTTACATATTCTATGGCATTTTGGGACAACTGAATGAAAGAAAACTCCATAATCATAAAGAAATTTAATAATTACCGCATTTTTAACAGTTACAAAAAAGATCACTTATAATATTAAAACCCAACAAAATAATTTGTATATTCATGCTATATCACAAGATCAAATGGTATTTAGCGTGGTGTACCACAATGGTATAATAGAAATGGTGTTAAAGCAGTTTTTTTTAACAATAAAGTTTATTGACTCGGTCGAAACTTTTGTATGGAAACGTAACTAGGGTACCTTGTCACGACATTTACTAAACTTTAGTAACTTAAACTCGAAGATCACTATTTTAGTACCTATAATGCAAGAAATATCTGTAACAAAATGTTATTTAGGATGATTATAGCGGAAATCAATGTATTCTTATTTATAAAAACTTCTGTTTTAGTCGTGTAAGACATCAAGTTTAGCATTTTACTAAACTGGGTACCTTGTCACGCTATGTCATTATCTTACATAAATGGAGTAACTAGAAAAAATGGTTCACTAATGTTTGACCAAAAAACGTTTGACAAATGATCACTTGACCAAACAACGTTTCACCAAATATTCATTAGGCAAACGAGACATTTGACAAAAGTATCATATTACAAAAAGTCACTTTACAAATGATCATTTTACAAACACTACACTTGACAAAATATCATTTTACAAAATATCATTTTACAAAATGTTATTTCATAAAAAGTACTTCTTTTTAACAAAATAAATGTATCTGTATCTTATCTTTATCTTGTCTTTTTCTTGTCTTGTTCTTGTTTTTGTCTTGTCTTTTTCTTGTCTTTTTCTTGTCTTTGTCTTGTCTTTTTCTTGTGTTGTTCTTGTCTTTTTCTTGTCTCTTTCTTGTCTTTTTCTTGTCTTCTTCTTGTCTTTCTTTATTTACGTTTTTTTATGGATATTAAAAAAAAAACTAACCTAACCTAACCCGGCCGGGTCGGATCTGCTCTGAAATTGATTCACCTCAAGTTTGGTCAAATGACTCAGTTGCTAAATGATCATTTGGTCAAATGATTATTTGTAAAATGAAAATTTAACATCTGATCATTTGGTGAAGTGAATCATTTGTAAAATGACTTTTTGTAAAATGATCAATTGGTGAAACGTTGTTTGGTCAAGTGATCATTTGTCAAACGTTTTTTGGTCAAACGATAGGACACCAGAAAAAATAACTCAATTGTGTACATAACTGCACCTAATTATAATTATAAATAGTTATTTCATACAAGAGTCATGCAAGTTGAATGTTTTCTTATAAAAAACATTCAGTATTTTTTTTGTTAAAAAAAATATTTTGCTATAGACCGATCCTATACCTTATCTTAGAAAGAGGTAGTTGACTACCCGCGATGGAAATATTGACAAAATTATTCGAAATTTAAAGGCTTTTAAGACATGGCGTGACAAGGTACCCTGACTACTAAACTTTATAGTCGGAGAAATATACTAAAAAAACATAATTTTACTGATATTCTTGTACACACATGTTCCTTAGGATGTAAATAACCCAATTATAACACAAACCCATTTTGACACTATTTCACCAGCTTCCAAAAAAACTCATGTAACTCGGTAACTAGATGTCGTGACTAGGTACCTTTCCAGATGCACTGACACAATTATAAACTTAATTACTTATAATCGAGCTATACTAATTTACTAGTAAGCGTAGCTTGGGTATGACTAGTTAATGATTTTACCTGTTTCCTCGCCCGCTAATATTTGTGACCTACGGGTGTCTTTCTGAAGACTTTTAAAGCATTTTGAAATGTTGATTCCTGGTCACTTTTCAAAGCGACGGGTTGCAACCACTGCTGCCACTTGTTGTTTGATAAGGACCTTCATCTGCGGACCCGACGTAGCCCCTTCGAAAAAGTAATATACCATTGGTTGCTGCCACTTGCAGACTGCACCTTTCAGTATGAATGCCAAAGCATGATCTGCCAAACGGTTTGACGTCTCCGATAATTCGACGAAACCACTAATTTTGTCGCTTTTTTTGAGTAATGCACTACGGCTTCCAGCTTCATTTCGTCAAAAATGATGGAACACAGTTTTTTGGATTCTTTCCAACTCCTGACCTGAAAGTATTATTGACGGTTTTAAGGTATTTTAAGGTCATTTTCGGAATATACAGTTGTACAGCGGAATTGAAAAAAAAAAAACAAATTATAGGTGGTAGGTAACGTGGTGTTAGCTAACCGTAGAATAGGCTAATTTTATCTGCAAAACATTGAAGAAGTGCCTATATATCAATAGAGATAATATCAATGTTAATAAAAATATCTCAACTTGTTACCATTATAACTGAACGTATATGCGTGATACATTCTTTATGAAGTTGGTTAAAAATTCAAAAAATATCATACGTCTTGTTTAATTACATTGAAAACTTAAGAATTTATTCCCGCTTCAATGTTGACTTCGCCCAGCAAATTATTCAACGTCGTCTTCGATGGTAAAACAAATATTCTTTTCAGAATTCTATAGCATTTCGGGCTTTGCTTCATTATTGACAAGGCTATCACCTTTTCTTCCAAATTGAAGCGTCTTCCTTTTTTATGCCTTGTGCACATTTTCACCTGCATCCACAGGAACTTCCTGGCAACAGGGTTCATCCCCTCCACGAGTTTCAGGAATGAATCTTCCTTTGAGGCTTTTTAGCCATCTTGGCTCTGCGGCAGTATTCTAACTGCTTCTTAGCCTTTTTATGGAGCTTGTAAAGTTCCTTACATCTAGGAGATAGTTTGTCAAAACTGGTTATAAGTTTTTTTCTGCATATAAATGATCGCTTCCTTGGAGTTTCCTCTAAATCTGGAAATAAATAATTTTCGTTATTTTCGAGTCACAAATATTTTAACCAGTAGTTTTGGTCGCGATCTCGGTAACAGATTATCGAAGAATAAGAAATATAATTCGGTTTCGTACGGGTACAAAATAGTATTTTATGCAACCGTTGTATAAGAGGGGGCAAAAAACGCGAGTGGCATGGGTTACGATGTGAGCGTAGCGAACATCGTAAGAAAGATGCCACGAGCGTTTTTTGACCTACTTATACATCGTTGCATACAATACTTTTTCTACGACTCGACATTTCATAAATAAAATGCAAATAAACAACAAAGAAAATAATTACATGTTCCCGCTCGGAATCCACAAAATTAAAAAAAAAAATAGTCTCTGATAAACTTTATTTTTATTGACGTCCAACTGTCAAAAAAATATGAACTTATTCATAAAGGTATACGTCCGTACGTAGTATACGTCCACTATACTAAACATCTGTCAAAAAATATGAACTTATACATAAAGGTATACGTTCACTATACTAAACATCCATGCACTGAAGATAAAACTTTTTTTTTTAAGTTGGCAGCAATGCCTTTGACAATAAGTTTTTTTTTAAATTGCAAATTGTGTGAATGCAGCTGTTTATCTTGTAAGCTGTGGTACTAAGTGATGTTTTTTTGGCGACATTATAACATCGTTTAGCAGTGTTTTTTTGGGCAATAGAGTATAGACTTTTATAGACTTTCATAATTTATGTCTTTATATTAGAGTTAGTAACTATATAAATGACAGAAAAAGGTACTGGAGTAGAAAAACAGTTGAAAACAGATCACGAACGCGCTTGAAGTTATTTAATAGCGAATATGTTTTTAATTCTCGATAGCTCCTAATATATTCATTCTATTTGTAAAGATAATTTTAGTTTCATTCCATAACAATTTTATAATCGTGTCGGAAACATAACAAAATCAAAAGGGCTATTAGAATGGCGGCCAACTTTATAATAAGTCAATGCGGGGCAAACACCCCTATCCACAATTAAGACTTAGGATTTGTTGGAATTGTTAATGGTGTACTTAAATTAGAAACAAACAACACTACTACCGAACATTTCTTTCTAAAATCATATTTTTCACATGAGTGGCATTTTTTTACTAGGTCTGGGTTTGGTTCAGAATGTCCAAAAAGTTTTCACAGCTGCCCATATTGAATTCTATAATTAGCATTGCACGTAATGTTTCTACTTTAAGTCTCCATAAGCTGTTCATTAAGGAAAAAACTCGTTCCGTAGAAGCGTTTGTTCCTGGCAAACAAAGAAGGCACTGGACAATGGCCAGGCAATTCTGGAACGGTATTCCGCTGTCTTTGAAATTTTTGAACACCTCTATCCATCGCTCTTTAGGACATCATTATTCACATAATTTGCCACGTAAATTATTTCGTCGAACAGACTATCTTCTTTTTCTGGATAAAAACTGATGCCCACAACTATTACCTATTGCCATACACAACCTAGCAACAAGTTTTATAGCAACTTTGGTGAAATAAACAGCGACCTCTTACTCGTAGAATGACAAAATTTCTATATCAAACAACCAGCGTCGGGGTCTAAAGTGTTAGGTACAATCTATACAGTAAACTAAATAATTGTGATTACCGCATGTCTCCATTGAAACCTGTCGAGTGAAAACAAAGATATCTTGTAATAAGTAGTGATTTGTGGTTTAAAGGTGCTTGTCAAGTTGTGGCAATTCGAATCGTTATTTCTAAGATTATACGCCCGTACTTCGGCAGAAAAAAACAACGATGGCCTCAGTTGCAAAATCCCGTACGCATAATTCTTATATTTTTGCTAATAGTAGAGTTGCTAAGCCGCGAAATTGTGCGCATCGGGTTACAAGCATGAAATTTCTATCACACATAGAGCGTTCCACGGTGATTATTTTCAGATGTGGAGGGAAGTCAGATTCGTCCCCTGTGTGGTGGGAGAGCGGGGTGAAGAGGACCAAGTACTGCTCTTTTTCTTTTTTTTATTACTGATCAGTTAAGGCTATTAGGGCTTGTGCGACATCGTTTTCGTGTAAAATAGATATCAGCTATTAATTTTTCATGTTATTTAAGAATAGTTTCATATAAAAATTTGGGTTTATTGCCGAAACGGTAAAAATCACAACAAGTTTTTTTTATTCAGAACGATAAATTACTTATCTATCCTGAATATTTACAATTTAAAAAAATATTACTAAACAACAAATTTAATCTTGTTTTTAAAAATGTATACATATCGGGCACATCTCATACAAAAAGTACCTTGAAAAAAATGTTGATGTTAAGCTTAGCCTGCGTGTTCTAGTACATTTTGCTAAGTCGCGAAATTGTGTACATCGAGATACAACCACGAAATTTCTACCACAGATAGAGTATTCTGCGGTGATTATTTTCAGATGTGGAAGGAAGTTAGATTCGTCCCCTGTGCGGTGGGAAAGCGGGGTGAATAGGACAAAAGAGACCTTTTTTTCTTTTTATATTACTGATCAGATAACGCTACTAAGACTTGTGTGGTGTCGTTTTCGTGTAAAACAGATATCAGCAATTCATTTTTCATGTTGTTTATTCATTGTACCATATAAAAATATGGTTGTATTTCCGAAATTGTAAAAATCACAACAAGTTTTTTTTATTCAGGGAGATAAATCAGTTATATTTCCTGAATATTTACAATTAACAAAAATATAGCAAAATAGCAAATTTAATCTAGTTTCTAAAAATATATACATATTGGGCACTCTTCATACAAACAGTAACTTAAATAAATTGTTGATGTTGAGATTAGCCCGTGTGCTCGTGACACATTAGCAAAAAATATTTTGTTTTAATTACATTAATTTGTTTTTCTAGGACGTATGTAGTAAATATTATAGGTAAAAGCATGTTAATAATCATTATTTAATGTATTTATTGAAGCGAAATAGGATGCGTTCGGAGATTTACGTTGGTTACTCCGATGTAAAGATATATTTTAAGCTACTGTTTGTATGAGAAGTGCCCAACATGCATATATTTTTAAAAACTAGATTAAATGAGCTTTTTGAAATAATACTAATAATTTGAAAATGTTCACGAAATTGAACTAATTTACCTCACTGAATAAAAAAACTTGTTGTGATTTTTACCTTTTCGGCCATACACCCATATTTTTATATAGAACTATACAAAAATAACATAAAAAAATAATTTTTGATATTTGTTTTACACGGAAACGATACCAAACACGTCCTGGTAGACTTAACTGACCAGCAATAAAGAAAGAAAAGAGGGATACTTGGCCGTATTCACTCCGCTCTCCCGCCTCACAGGGGACGAATCTGACTTCCCTCCACATCTGAAAATAATCACCGTGGAACACTCGTATCTGTGGTAGAAATTTCATGCTTGTAACCCGATGCGCACAATTATGTTAGAAAACAGCGGACTAACAACTCTACTATAAAAAAAATTGCCAGAACCTCCTATAACTTTTTAATGTTGTTATCCATTTTTTTATTGTAGGGTAGGGTGGTTGCGCAGTTTGCAATCAATAGGTCATGAAATAAAAAAATGTTAATCCTCCCTGAGATCAATCGTTTATTTATTTAACCTTATTAATATAGCAACAAATTATAATTCCTATAACTTTTTAATGTTGTTATCCATTTTTTTACTGTAGGGTAGGGTGGTATTGCGCAGTTTGCGATTCAATAGGTCATAAAATAAAAAATGTTAATCCTCTATAATCTTGTAAGGAATTAAACAAAAATCACAAAACGGGAATTGCGCGTTTTTGTACACCCTATTGTGTAAAATTGCGCGTTGAGATCGATAAGATTGCGCAACTATATTATTTGCACACATCACAAATAAAAGCGCGGGAGCCATTGTACAGTTTTCATGCCACCACTCCTTACATGTATGTATAGCACGCGATTCAGTTACCACTATTGGCTCCTTATACACTTCATTGCACCTACCACACCTCCAAACCCTATTTTTATTATTAACCCTTGGTTTAGTTGCTTCTTTCATCTTTTTTGGCTTTGGTTCAGATTCTTCTGATATTAACTTCTTTGTGGCTCACCACAACTGCATCACGTTTACGAATGTATCAAGTCAAATATCATACAAAATCAAACTTTACATTTCTCATGTAACGTGTTTTAAAACGGTCGTTAAATGTGCTTAGTGTATCAGATTTATTCTAAGCTTCGTGAATTGCAGTCGGGTTAATAGCAAAGTGGTCACTTGGATCTCTTCTTAAGAGAAGAAAGTAGGATATGCACTGAGACGTATGCGACATTTCTCCGAAATAATCTACGTTCAAAGTGTTTGTGGCATACAAATATGTGTCATGATTCTCGAATGTCACAGTTACGAAGCCTATCACCATTAATACGTCTGATTGAATAAGAAACAATACAAAATAATATTTATTATATTAGAGATGTATAATACATCGTCATTTACAGTAAACTAATTTTCTTTGAGATGCCGCAAAGGTACTGAACCAAGCAAAACAAGCATGTATCGCTCTCATTGTGTTGATTTTTCCGAATAAGTCGCCGAAGTTCTGAGTTATGTCCCCATTGTTTAGAAGTAGAGATATATATCATGTGCCAGTGTTCGTTTCTAGCTCCAGATCCTCGATTATGCTTACAGAAGAACTTCCAAGGGCTCTTGCGAACACTGTTACCAGGTGCCCTGCAGGTGTTAGTTTCTTTTATATACACTAAGGGTAGAACAGACAAAACACCACGTGGAAAGGGGTGCTCTGATTAGAGTTTGGGCATTTTTGGATACTATATATGCAAAAAAACTCATTTTTTTTTACTGTAAAATTTATATCTTTAAAATAATGAAATTAACCTGTCTAATAACTATATATCTACTTACATTATCAATTAAAAATTACACATCTAATTCATAAGCATACTTTATTGCCTTATGAGTTCCTCGCCATAATTTTTTCGATCAAGTAACACGTGTGGTTCACGCTTCTGTGATTTTGTCCATGTTCAGGAAGACTTAGATAAGCTCTCCAATAATCAATATGAATGATGGAACCTTCGAGAACATGCTTTTAATAATTAGCATCAATATGTCCGCAGACCTTTCATTGTCAGGACGCACCTCCAGCCTCAAATAATCACTACCGTCTTCAATCATACCGATTTCCCTCGATGTGCCGTCCTTTCTTTACACCAAATTTCACTCAATCAGAGTAGGTACATAAGGTTTTGGTGTTACATAAATTATAAGTGATGTTCTGCCACAAATGGATCGAACATTTTGGTGGATAACAACAAACTGAATATTTTTTATATCGAGGCGCGGGCACGGGCGGTACAGATGCTGTCGGCGCCTCGGACCTCTGAAGGTGAAACAGTGCACCGTGCCAACAGGACTTTCAGGCCAGACTCATTAAGTGAGATGTTGTTTGGTGCTAAAAGGGAATTACTGCTAGTTTTTACCTACTACCTACCTATTTTATTTTATCGAAATTAGGTTGGAGTCCATATTTAAGTCGTAGGTATGTTGTACAGTGGATAATAATAATGATATAATATTTATTTATTTAAATGGACTAATACAAAGTTGGACTTAAATGTGGACCCGAAATAAAATGAGAAACTTTTTTACTAATGTAATTATTTATTGTTACATATTCTTACATTTGTATTTTATTTTGCGATGCCCTTTGCTGTGCCTTTTAATATAATAATGTCGGCAGTTTATTCCTCGGATTTTCATTTGAAATTCGTACGAACAAGCAATATACGTATGGAGAAGACGATCTTTGTGGTCATTACATCCCAAGTAACACAAGTTGCTGTATAACAATTCACATTTGGACTATTTTAGAACTCTTGGTGTAATAAGACTCTAATAAGAGTTCGCTGGTGGACTTTCAGCTATATAATAGCATTCAGTACTTTTTATTCAGATTAAGTCTGATTAACAGCTGCATTAGGTCCTAAAATGTATCATTATATCGCTTCTATTCAGCTTTTACCGCTTTCAGCTGTATAATAGCATTCAGTAATTTTTATTCAGCTTAAGTCTGATTAACAGCTGCATTATGTCTAAAAAAGTATCATTATATCGCTCCTATTCAGCTTTAACCGGGATTTAGACCTTTTACCTGAATAAGGGCTGTTTACTGGGTAAAATTTTGCTGAGAGCGGTATAAGGAGGTATGTGTGAACTACTATTCCGCTGACTTTTTAAGGTACCACGAGTGAACTGTTATACAGTCAATAGGCGTATAATGGATGAAACGTGGTTCATTATACTGCGTAATGCTGACCGTATTTACCGCTAACCAACCTTTATACTGCCGTTGATATAGTCTGCATAGGGGCTGTTTATACATTCACTAGATGCCTAATTGCTCTTTAAAGGTACACTTATGTACCGGTATACCGGTTGTTACGTAATAGTAGTTCACAAAAGTAACCTATATCAGACTTTGTCTGAATAAATTAGTAGATGTGGACCTTTGTGCAGTAAATGAAGTAAGTACATAAATCAGTTTATAATTGTATCTCTGTGTTATTAAGATTGTTGCTACGCTAAAATAAAATAAATAAATAATGAACAATTCGTGGAAAATGAGAGCAAGAACGGGAGGTGTTAGAAGAAAACTTTCGAAGGAATATAATAATATAATGAAGACAGAAGAACAAAAGCGTTCAAGTCGGGAAATTATACTGACAGTTGGCTCGACAGAAGATGGTTCCGTACAAAATAGTTATCATAATTTGTTAGACGACGTTGCACATTCGACAAATAATGTGAATTTAAATTCTTCTAGTGCCCATAATGAAGTCATTAATGAATTTTCAAATTTAAATTCCTATAATGATAATTGCGAAGAAATATCTAGTTCTGAAGAAAGTCAAAATGATGACTACAGCGACGTCGAGAAATATTCGTTGTTTCGAGCAAAAATTAGAGCATGGGCTATTGAAAAAAATATAAATCACGTGGCTTTAAAAGACCTGGCAAAAATTGTCAACGACTTGAATCCAAATATATTACCAACTGATCCAAGGACAATATTAGAAACTCCTAGACATGTAAATATAAAAGATATTGAAGGCGGTCAATACTGGCACAACGGGATAGCTAATTCCTTGATTCAAATATTGAATAATTGGGATGAAGCTCCAGACGAAATTTCATTAAATATAAACTTTGATGGTTTGCCAATATTTAAAAGTTCTAAACATGAATTTTGGCCAATTTTATGCAACATTCACGAGAATCCTGATGTAAAACCTTTTATTATAGGTATTTACTTTGGAGTTGGGAAACCAAAAAACTTAGACAGTTACTTAGAAGATTTTATAACAGACATAAGAAAAGTTCTAGTTGATGGCATTAATACTTCTGCAAAGGCTATTAAGGTCCGAATTCGATGCTTCATATGTGACTCACCTGCCAGAGCCTACATAAAAGGTAATTGTTTCTATGAAAATATAGTGCAAAAAGTAATACCTAACTGTTTATCCAACATGCCGCCTGTCTGCAAGAGATCGCTCTTTAGCGATAAGTCCGCCTGTTGTTCAGCTCTTTTGCAATTTCTCGCGTTGCATTTCTCCTGTAGGGTAATGCCATGTAACTAAGTGTGGTATATTAATTAAACGCCAACTTGCATGTTTTTGTTATAAGTATCCACAGAATATATAAGTGGGTACTTATACATACTTACTACATATAATTGCGATTGGTGTTCGGTTAGTAAAACTTTTTTTAACTGCTTTTTAAATAATTGATTGTCTTTTCAGGTGTGTGCAACTTCAATGGTAAACACGGGTGCTTAAAGTGCGTTACCATTGGAGAGTACTCCCACACTTCCCACACGGTGACTTTTCCCGACACTGAATGTGCAGGGAGGACTAACGAAGGATTTCGCAACAGAATCTATGGACCACATCATAAAACGGACTCCCCATTGTTACGTCTTCCGGTAGATATGGTGAAAGATTTTCCTGTTGGTGATTCATTGCATCTGCTAGACTTGGGTATCATGAAACGCCTGTTAGTCGGGTGGCGCGATGGAAATTTTGGAAAATATGTAACTAAATGGCGTGCTAGTGACACTGAATTGGTATCAACTTTTTTAGGGTCGTGTAAATTACCAACCGAAATTCACAGAGCGGTACGAGGCCTGGATACTCTAGCACACTGGAAGGCGTCCGAATTTCGAACTTTTTTTTATTATCTAAGCATAATTATTTTACCTGATGTGCTTAATCCAGCGGCATTTTCACACTTCCTAGTGCTGTACTGTGGCATTACAATATGTTCGAATCAATCGTACCGATCTATGTTGCCTTTAGCAGAGAAGCTTTTAAAACATTTTGTTAGCCACTATAAAGATTTTTATGGAACTGATTATATCACAAGCAACGTACATAATTTAATTCATGTGACTGCTGAAGTAGTCATGTATGGTCCACTGCAAACATTCAATGCGTACCCCTTCGAAAACCAGCTGTACATGATCAAACGAATGTTAAGAGTTGGTAGGAAGCCATTATCACAAGTGGCCAATAGATTATCCGAAAAGAATGGTATTGTTACGAGTCAAACTACTATACAAAAAGCTAAGTGTCCATACATAAAGACAAGCAAAAACGGTAAAAAAATTCTACATATGAAAGACTTTAAACTATCTACAAAACAATGTGACAGATATGTTTTAACCACTAATAATGATATTATTAGAATAAACTGTATAGCAAATGGATCGGATATATTTATCATACATGGTTCTAAACTAGAAATCAAAGAAGACATCTTCACATATCCAATAAAGTCTTCACGCTTTGGCTTATACAAAGCTACAAGTCCTGATGAATGCGATAGTGCCGATGTAATTGTGGATTCCAAAGAAATAAAATGCAAACTAGTATGTATTAAACATAACACATGTTATTATTTTATCCCATTAATACATACTTTGTAAATAAAACAAAATAATTTCATAAGCAATTTTTTTATTGTTTTTCGTTCTTTCCCCAGCCCCATTTTAATACTAATCAGGCTTATTAACGTAATCAGAAACAAATCAGTCTAACGTTTTATGGAGAGACCACCATAGAAATTGTCGACAGTAAAAGTAAGTATAACAAAACAAAAAACCTCTTCATAACATAATCAAATTAAATGTTAGCCTCTTTACAATCCGCAGCTTCATAACGTAATAAAATTAAATGTTAGCCTCTTTACAATCCGCAGCAAAAGTAGCTAAGCATTATAACATGCACAACAACTTATCTATATATTATTATATTATTCTCTAGACAACAGAGTCTGTGTTTACAGGGTTGCCCATTTAAATCAGTCTGTACGGGAAAGTCTGAAACTATGACATACAAAGATCTGTTCTTAGGAACTATGTCATCGATTTTAATAACAAGAAAAACTGCATTCATACATTAAATAAAAACCTGTAGTCAGCTCGGGAAGCGATGGATGGATGTTTTAAAAAATAACACTAGCATAATTTTTATTTAGATATCAATTGTGTAGGTGTTAAGCAGTCAATTTTACTATGAAACATAATGTCTAAAATGAATGAAATGCATTGTTCTCATATTCTTTCATTTATTTTAGTACTTTAGTTTTCGAAATGACTCCCATTTTTTCAATACAATATTCAACACATTCAGGTGCGTAAAATTGTCTCAATGGTTATTTGAAGCTCTTTGCTGGTGTCGCAACTTATTACTACTAACAAAATGAGTCAAAGTTACTTGAAATAAAAATGATTATTATTATTATTATTATTTATTATTACACGATTAATGTACAAAACAACAGTATCGTTAAAGACAAAAACAGCCAAAGAGTCAATTTTAACGCAAATTCACCACATGAAGACACAAAAAAAAACTAATTATTTAATAAATTAAAGAATATCAGTTTTTCTTGATATTAAAATCGATGACATGGTTCCTGAGAACAGATCTTCGTATATCTTATAGTTTCAGACTTTCCCATACAGACCGATCTAAATGGGCCACTCTGTATATCATTTAGAGCACCTGACGTGCGTAGCATCTTTTGCTGTAGACTGATGTACATTATACAACATAGCAATTAAAAAAACTATAAAAATTAGTTATCTAACTGACTTTTTTCTAACTTTATTCTGACTTTATTCCGTACATTACGAGCAGTAGACTACAATTACCTTAATTTACTAGAAACGGTTGAATTCAATCACCGACCACGGCAGATAAATTTTCACGAAAAATAGAAATTATAGATATGTTATTAAAACTATCGTGAGACATCTTTACTAATTATAAAAAACGGTATAAACTCACGTAAAAATTATCAGGAACGGCCCGACATGTCTGACGCGCTATCTGCGCGTGCGCAGAGGGCGGCAAGAAGAGCGATTAAAAGTGCAGTGGGTCGCGAGTCGCAGCACGGATAGCTACCCCTGATGAAGAGCTCCAAATGAGTTCGAAACATGTCGGGCCGTTCCTGACAATTTTTACGTGAGTTTATACCGTTTTTTATAATTATTATAGATATGGTTTGTGGAATTACCACAATTTCGTCTAAACTGTCGAGTTACGTCACCAACCGGTTCAATTACGCGAACCATAGAAATAATAGATATGGTTTGTGGAATTAACCTCATTGGGGATTGAACCCAACTAGTTTACTCCAAAGAAATATGTCTATTGCCATAAAAAATCCATTAATTTAATACAACTAAATATTTTAGTTCTCTTTATAAAGTATTCATTTGGGAGATTCTCTGTAAGCTCGTAATTCAGTGGGCCCCCTTATTCAACTAAAATAATAGTAAATTTTCTTCAAAATAGAATTTAGATTTTTGGAAATGGTTAGAAAAAAATGCCAGGACATCATTTGTATGGAACCAATACGAGCTTACAGAGAATAGCCCATTTATAAAACTATAATGGTCCTTATCTGGGACATGACGGTCAATAGACTACATTTACCACAATTAAGTCAACTGTTGAGTTCCATCACCAACCGGTTCAATTACGCAAACCATAGAAATAATAGATATAATAGGTTTGTGGAATTAATTAACCTCATTGGGGATTGAACCCAATTAAGGGTCGATTGCAAAAAAATGTACATAGTTAAGGGTTTTAATTAAAACAAAACTTAATTGATTCCTTTGTGTGACGAAAGTTACCCATACATTTTGTATGACTAACTTTCGTCACACAAAGGAAGCGATCGTGATTTTTTGTTAACTAAGCTTTTAACTATGTATTTTTTTTGCAATCGACCCTTAAATCGTTCATGAGTCATTTTCAAAATACATGTACGTAGTTAACGGCTTTAATTAAAACAAAACTTAATTGATTCCATTGTGTTACAATAGTAAATCCATATATTTTGTATGAGTAACTTTCGTCACACAAAAGAAGCGATCGTAATTTTGTTTTTATTAAGCCTAAAGGCTTATGGCTAAATGGCTACTATGTACATGTATTTTCAAAATAACTCCCATACGTACATTAAAATAACTTACCACAAAAAATCCTCTTCCATTTCAGCGTTTTGTTTTTCTATTTCACTATCCTTTTGTTTTTCATAATTACAACTACTATTATCATCACTTGGAATAGCTTTATCTGTAACTTGTATATTACTGCATGTGTTATGGCGCTCAACATTACTTTCTTTTAAAGTAGACCCATTGTTGATGTTTGTAGATTGTTTATTTTTTCGAGTTTTTTTCATAGAAGCTCTCATGTTTTGCATTGCTTGTCTTTTTGTAGCATTTTTCACTATATTCTTTAGAAACTTTTCTGAATCTTCAATTGTGAAGGTAGTGTCCCAGGAATGAACCATATCAAAAAAGAATTTCCTGACTAACTTGTAATTTTTCAGCGGTACTTTCGATATGTTTCCGCGACTCCCACCAGACCAAGAGCAATTTGAAACAAATTCTCGGGTAAATAGAGTATCCAGCAACCTGTAAGCGCATGTTATACCGTTTCCAGGCAACGATGTGCATAAAAAAGACAAATGATTCTTGAGTTTTTTATATTGTGCTTTATCACTTAAGATTACCTCGAACGCGTCCAACTGCCCTTGATTTTCAATTATGCTGAAACTGTAGCTTTCATTTTCTTGCGGATTTATATTTTTTAATAAAGTCACGTCTATTGGGTATTCGTTTTTCTGAGTGAGTCTTTCATTTATTTCCTCCAATTGTACGGACATGATAGATATTTTATTTGCCATGTTTTCTAAAATTTGATTTTGGTTCTGTACCATACCTAATAATGTTTCTATTTTCGACATATCGTTTTCGTTACCGTATAATTGTAATATTACTTCATCAGATGTACCGGTAGGCGTCGTAGTATCGTTAGCGTATGTAGCCGAATTATTCGTATTAGAGATGATGGCAGGGGATGGGTCATTTCGCATGGGTGGTGGCATTGAATAGGTGTTTTCGGTGTTTGTCTGAAATAAAAAACCTTATTTAATACACCTTAGCTTTCTTACTTCACTATCAATAGTTTTAGCTGACTTTGCAGGTTATTTTTTATCATGAATTCATGATAGACATTAACATATAGTCAATGCTCAGATTGCGTGTGCAATTTGGGATGAATGACCTTATCTGCTATACCTACTTAATATGAATATGCCCTGCGGGGTTCCCGCAAATCCCCTTATTGGTGACATTATGTAACATAGTTTAACGAATTATTCGTATTAGAGATGATGGCAGGAGATGGGTCATTTCGCATGGGTGGTGGCATTGAATAGGTGTTTTCGGTGTTTGTCTGAAATAAAAAACCTTATTTAATACACCTTAGCCTTCTTACTTCACTATCAATAGTTTTAGCTGACTTTGCAGGTTATTTTTTATCATGAATTCATGATAGACATTAACATATAGTCAATGCTCAGATTGCGTGTGCAATTTGGGATGAATGACCTTATCTGCTATACCTACTTAATATGAATATGCCCCGCGGGGTTCCCGCAAATCCTATCCTTATTGGTGACATTATGTAACATAGTTTAGCATTGCGTTTTTGGGCAGACTATAGGCTTTTGTAACATATATCTTTATAAGGATTAATAACTATACAAATGATGGATAAAAGCCCATATAATACAAGTACTGCCTTCTTTATAACTGAGTTATATTTTGAAAGGAAACACTTATTTTGTTTTAGGTTTACAATTACAATCCCGGGATTACAGTTATTAGTTATATTCATATTAATATTACTCACTAACACTTTCTAAACCAAACACATCATTTAATACATGAGATTAAGATTAAGGTACATGATGTCATAAAAATGTGCCTAGCCAAATTACAATCACTGGTAGTGAAATATAATGAAGCGAGGAATCCAAACATAGTCGACACAACTCATTATTTATCTGTAGTTGTGCCAGCATCATTATTTGCATTCGGTTTGTCTACCACCTCTGTCTATTGTACAACACTTAATCGCTGAAAGGTTAACAAAAAGAGATCCCTTCAAGGGTTAAAAGTCAGCCTAAACAAAATGGGGGCTTTATATAAGATTTACTCAATTGTGGGCTTCTTAACTTGGTAAATGTCAGGTTTAGGTACGAAACTGTTTATATAATATGCCTATTTTAGCACCTTTTATCATCATAAAATATAAATACCTAGGTAAAAATAATGTGTCATAATCAGTGGTCAGCACTTACAAAATTTTCTGTTGTGTGTTAAATAAAAAATTTAAATCATGTCCATTTTTGAACGCTGAATTCTGCAGTGTTACACCGTCCATGCCAACCGCTGGTCATAATCACCCTTCGCAACAGTATATGCTTGCAATGTCTGAATAAGATAAGTACTTTAAAGTCATTTCAATGTAGCTAGTTAGAAATGATTTAGTTACTTACTAAAGTTTCTGCCAGGACATCAAAGTCGATGGTGTCCATTTGAGCTGAAGTGGGCTCTATGCTGCGCTCATTAACGTCCGTGTCACTGTTTTGCTCCATTATTTCGAGTTCCTTTTGAGCGAGAGCCAAAGTACTGAAATATTTTCGTTTAACTATGCATGGAATCGTTGTCCAGTCGCCATTGGGCTTAGAATTTCCATCCTTGATTAGCTTGGATACATTCCTATTTTTAGGAGGCCAACGTAATCGCCCCTGTGTCTCCCAAAAATATGGTACTATCGATAAATAGGGACATCCGCCGCGTTCCGTCGTTTGAATTATCTTGAACGGCATTTTTTTTCTGAAATAGAAATCAAACCATCCATTAATTACAAATCTACGTAGAAGCTCATAGAAGATTTTACGCGTTCCTTCGTACATACTTATGATACTCGCACGGAGAAATGTATACCTTTAAATATTCCTTTAATTATTTTTAATCACAAAACAGTGCATTTAAAAGATTGCATTCCATTTCCATTAAATGATATTACGAGGTTAACATAGTGGACCTGACAGGTATTTACAGTGTTGCCAGATGAGAGCTTTAAGAAACAGTAGAAATAAAAAAATTAAATCAGTAGATTGAGAAAAAAATCAGTAGACTCCTAAAAGTTTATATTTCTACCATTAAAAGTCGTTATGTTAGTCATCTCATGCTTTAGAAACACGCAAACACCACAGTTACCAACCTGGGGCGCAATTCCGAAAAACGAAATTTGAAATTTTGTTGTTAAATGCTATTCCCATCTCTTCCACCCTATATTAGAGAGACAGAGACGGTTATACCGTTTGACAGCGAAATTTTCGAATTTCGTTTTTCGGAGTA
This sequence comes from Apotomis capreana, assembly GCA_947623375.1. NCBI lineage: Eukaryota > Metazoa > Arthropoda > Insecta > Lepidoptera > Tortricidae > Apotomis > Apotomis capreana. The sequence continues at coordinate 22,831,557 of OX392509.1, read as the reverse complement.
ACGCCCCTGATCTGATATGATTAGAATATCTGATATTATTATACGCACTGCATTTCACAGATTACAAATATTTGACGGTGAGGTGACAGATTAACATTCATAAAAGTCCTACACACACAACTGAACGATTCCGTCGGTCGATTAAATCTATGGTATATCAACACCGCCGCCGGAGAACCAATGGCCGATTGCCTATCAATAATAATAATATGATGGTTGACCTGATCAGATCGGCCAGCATTTCTGGTCGTCTATCTAGATATTTTTAGAAATGGCGCTGATAAAAAGGCCTAGTAAATACTTGACATAGAAAATCAGGTACATTGTATTTAAAACTAAATTAATGTCATTATTGTGGGTTGCAATTGGTTGCTAAATTGTTGCCATATAAATCTTATAAATACAGCACTCTTGACAATCCTCTTACATTTCTGGTCAGGCTTTACATTTAAATAACCTGGTAACCTAAAAAAAAATTTAAACTCAAGATTTATTAAATGATCACCAAATCTTAACGAGCAAAATGATTGTCATAAAATGTATAGGTACATATTACCAAATACAGTGTAATGATGCCAAACTTAGTAAGCCCATCCTTTTCAACTCAACGTGCAACCAACCCTTATATATGTACATATGTTTAGTGCAGGTAATAAAATTCACATATTTAACAATATCGCTCCTCTGTAGGTATGGTCGAACTATAAGTATCCAGTGATTTAATAGCGGATCCCTAAATTGCTATATAAGACCAGTTTAAATGTTCACATGACAGCTAAATATTGAGCTTGTGAACTATTTAACATATAGTAAACAGGTTACAGTGGTATATGGTTCACGTGTTGATTTCTACTCAGTATTTTGCTAATTAGCAAGGCACAAGTGACCTGTTAAACAGCCTTTAGCGAAAATTTTTATGAATAATGGATCACATCGCTATGTAACATCAACCCACCATTTTATTTGCATTTCTAGAAACTATGTGACTAACTTTTAGAGTTTTACGATATTTAGGACATTAACTATAAACCTATGAATAAATATTTATTTTCTAATATCATTGTCATAACTTTAAACCTAATAAGTACGTATACAGCTGTAAAAAAATATTTGTAAATGTTCATTGTGGCTTTATTTATATCACATAACAAATAAAAACCTGCATATTTTCGTGGCGCGTTAAAAAAATCTTATATAATATATAGGTATAATGACAGTAAACTTCCATTCCCACTCATTTTCTCACGTTAATACGAAAAACATCTACTTACCCGATACTGCAAAATGTCCACTAATTATAAGTAACAATAAATTCACCGACCATGACACTTTGCACTTGCGCTGAATCGACACCAATGTTGGCAATAAATTTAATGTTTACTTTATGAGGCAATAACAAAGAATAACCGTATATTTACGCTCGCTGGCAGCCTGTAACGGTTTAACAGATGCATTAAGGCTACATGTGAAACATTTTCTGAATAGAAGGTAACTAGTGCTCTCTTAATCAGTTGATATTCAGCCCTTATAGCTCCTGTTACCCTTTATACCACCCTTAAACTGCTCTTAATCAGCTTTTAAGCAGCAATGTGAACTTAAGGCTGAATAATTTGTGCCCATTTAAGAGGTTTAAGGTCTGTGTAAGGTCTTATACAGCCCTTATACAGATAATGTATTCAGCTTTAAGAGTAATTGACATAACTTATTCAGGTGTTATACAGACTATGTGTGTTACTTGGGATATCCATAATAAGTTGTCACATTTTGTCAACATCATTGTGACGGTTTGTTGAGAAATATGTTTTTCATCAAGAATTGGTTTAACCTGAGCTTCAAATCATGATGTGACTGAACTGTGTCAACTAACATGCATAGATTTGCTGTAGGATTTATGTAAGACTTCTTTTGTCTTGCCACTACTCTTGATGTTTTATGTAGCTATACATTGGTGTGTCACATAGTTCTTTGTCTTCAGTTTTTAAACATAACTTACAGTTCTTACATTGCCATCGTATTTTTCTTAGCACCACTGATGCCAAATACACCGCGACATACACATGTCGACGATTCGAACAAACTTTTTAAATTTTTGAAAGTTCCGTTCCATCGACTAAATTTTGCTTTCGGTAACTTTTTGCCTACATCTAAACGCTGCCATGCCATATTTTGAGTCCCACTTAACTTTTAATGACTTGAACAAAGCCAAATGTAGCAGCTAGAGCAAGTGGCTGGTGTGTGAGGGTAGTTATTTTATAGTTATGCCTAACTCTGCAGCTTTTTCCACGATCTGTATTTAGATATGGATGGAATGCCCATCGTATGTAATAAGCGCAGGTGACTGCTTGCCAACATGAGGAAACACTGTTTCGAGTATAGGTATATGTTTCGCAAACGTCTTCATAATTCACGTTCACTTGACGTATCATTCCACGAATGTACACTATTTTGTTTGTGACGTGTCTATGACGTGGTTAACACTTGCGTTACACGGCTCCGGTGTCGGCGCGGCTTCGGCTGTTTAGGTGCAACGCAACGGGTCCGGTGCGCTGGACTACGATTTTCTGGATGCGGGGTTATACGAGGGGCAAACCGAAATGATCGGGAATTTAAAAAACTATGTGCACTATATACATAAATTATATTTTATTGTTTTTCGAAGTATTCTCCGTTACATTCAATGCACTTTTGCATTCTTTTAAACCAGTCATTAAAACAATAATTCCAGTTTGAAGTAGGCATTGCCAAAATGGCCGATTTATAGGCTTCCACAGCGGCTTCTGGGTTCTCAAACCGCTGACCACGCAATAAATCTTTAATTCTAGGGAACGTAAAAAAATCATTTGGACTCAGGTCAGGGCTGTATGGAGGATGGGACATCAACTCAACGTTTTCGTCGTTCAAAAATTTAGTTGTTTTGTGGGCGGTGTGGGAGCTCGCATTGTCGTGGTGTAAGATGACGCGGCGTCTCGGGTTCCCTTGGCGAAGTTCGGCCAGCACCTCCGGCAAACAAACTGTGATATACCAATCAGCGGTAACGGTTCTTTGTTCTTCTAGAGGAATTGTGGCAACATGCCCCTTTTTTGAGACGAACGAAGCCACCATCTTCTTCGACACGCTTCGAGAACGCACAACTTTCGTTGGTTTGACCTCGTCATCGAAGACCCATACTGCCGACTGGTGCTTTCTTTCAGGCTCATAAGAATAAATCCAGGATTCGTCACCCGAGACCATATTATAAACGGCTTTTGACTTTCCTCCATTGTAGCATTTCAGAATAGATCGGCACCAATCAACACGAGCCGCCTTTTGCTCTTCAGACAAATTATGGGGTACCCATCGGGAAATCAATTTTCTGACACCCAATTCACCATGCAAAATAGTGTGAATTGCAGTCATTCCAATGCCTATGGTTGCCCGAATCTGCTCGTATGTCACATGTCTATCTTCTTTTAGTAGTTTTTCCACAGCCGCGATGTTTTCAGGCGAAACCGCCGTTTTCGGCCGACCTGATGAAGGTACGGTGCCAAGAGAGGCACGACCCCGTCGAAACTCAGCATACCACCGATATATTGTCGTCTGACTAGGTGCTTCAATGTCGTATATAGTAACAAGCTCATTGCGACATTCATCTGGAGATAAGCCACGACGAAAGTTATGGTAAATAATTGCACGAAAATTTTCACGCGTCAGCTCCATTTTGTTCATCGAGTTGTCAATTTAAAAATGGAATTAAAAAAATATATCGTTCTTTTTTTAAATTGTAAAAACGGCATCGTGATTGTAAGTCGCCAGTATGCATGTGACAAAAAAGGATTTAATGTAACTCAGTTTAAAGTACTCTATTCCCGATCATTTCGGTGTGCCCCTCGTATCTACCGATGATTTTATGCGTCATTGAAACCTGTCGAGTGAAAACGAAGATATCTTGTAATAAGTAGTGATTTGTGGTTTTAAAGTGCTTGTCAAGATGACGCAATTCGGATCGTTATTTCTAAGATTATACGCCCGTATTTGGGCAGAAAAAAAAGATGGGCTCAGTTGCAATATCCCGTACGCATAATACTTATATTTTTGCTAAAAAAATTGCCAGAACCTCCTATAACTTTTTAATGTTGTTATCCATTTTTTTATTGTAGGGTAGGGTGGTTGCGCAGTTTGCAATCAATAGGTCATGAAATAAAAAAATGTTAATCCTCTCTGAGATCAATCGTTTATTTATTTAACCTTATTAATATAGCAACAAATTATAATTCCTATAACTTTTTAATGTTGTTATAAATTTTTTTACTGTGGGGTAGGGTGGTATTGCGCAGTTTGCGATTAAATAGGTCATAAAATAAAAAATGTTAATCCTCTCTACAATCATATAAGTATATAAACAAAAATCACCACACGGTCCAGATGACAGCAGGGGCCGCGCCGGACCCAACGAGGTGTCGCACGCTCCAATACGACTTACCGTTCCGGAGATACAGCCCCTCGAAGCAGCCACCTGACAGCTGTCACTTTTCCCAAGATGGCCGACCTCAAACTTTGAGCCCCCGTAACTCCGGCTACAGTGGTCGCAGGAGCTCGAGACTGGACTCGCTGAACTCGGGCTGGCCTCGCGCGTCCCCTCCCAGTTCGAACCAAAATGGGGAGTGTTCCGATTTCGCCGGGACCAAGCTCAAACGGTAGCAACCTCTCCCGAGCTCAAAGACGTGTCGCACAGGTCAACAGCACCACCAGAACCCGAGCTATGACTAATCAAAGTCTGACTTTGACAGTTCTCAACTGTCAATGTCAAACTTTGGACGCGAATATCTTCCGAACGACAAGGCCCAGCGAAGCGGGACTTTCTTCCTGCTAAACGGGGTCGCAACGGCAATCCGATCCGAGGCCAAGTTCCGAGATTGAAAAATCGAAAAAAAATCCAAAGTTTTTTGGGATTTTTGAACTTCCGAGACCAGGCACCCCAAACTCCTCCCAGACGAGCCTTAACTCCGAACCAAAAGGCCCAAGGGGCCAGGAGATACGGCACGTCGAAAAATCCAAGATAGCCGCCGCGCCAAACTTTGACCCGGGTGTGTGGGCGAACGGAGCGTCCCAGCGAGACCGGACCACCTTCTAAGGGTCGAAATCGGGGCCAAAGAACACGAATCTGGGGCCTCCTGACGCGCGAACTTTTCCTATCCAAAAGTACCGAGGGGGGCCTGTGCTCAATCCCCCAAGCCTGCCAGAGAAAACCACACGCCTCTGCGAGCCTCCCAAGCCGAGTTCCGGCGGCTCAAACCTGAACCGAGGAGCTGTTCTGGTCTGCGGGGGGTTCAGGATCGACGGTTCTCGGTCGCTATAGGTCCTAACAAACCCGGAAAAGTTCAAAAAAAGTTCCCAGGGGTTTGCAAACTGTAGGAGCTGGCCAGGGTAAGGTCAAAATAATTTTAAATTTGACAGATTTTCGAGAAAAATACAAAAAACAAAACAGGTTATATCTCTGTCAATTTTTCCGCTAAAAATCAGGAAAAAACACCAAAACATCAATTAATAAAGCCGGCATTCAACAGTATAGCCAATAATAAACTACTAACTTCCATTATATAAAATAAATTGCTTTAAAGATAAAAACTTCTAACTGCTGTCATGCACTATCTACTTATTCTAAAAATCTAAAAACTAGCTTGCCGGTATCAGCTGGGAAGCGCGCAACAGCCTGCAGTTGAATTTTCTTCGCGTCTCAACTCGTTACGAAGATTTTGCGTTGCAAAAAGTCAATTTTGAAAAGCTTGCCAATCGAAAAGTATACTACTTAAAAAAATTCTACTTGCTGCATCCGGTTGCTGCCAAACGGGAGAAGGTCTCTGGAGAATTTCAGCGTCCTGGCGCCTCTGGATCACGTACCTCGTGCTTTTGCCACAGTTGTTTTTCTGGCGATTATTTTTCCGCCCGTTGTTGTAGAGACTCGTGAAAGGGCTCGCAGAAAAGAGCTCACCAACGCGCTTCTGGCGATATATCGCACGTCATTGATTCTTGTGTCCAAGCACTAACCACAAGGCGCCAAAGTTTTAAAATTGCACAAATTTTCACTTTCACTGCATTATCTTTCTCCAACCTTTCACTTAAGAAAAACCGTTACTACGGCCGGGTGCGCGGCGCAATTGCGCAACGTTTGACGTATGGTACGTCTCGATAGGTCAAAGAAAACCTACATTTTCGATTTTTTTGCCGCGGAGCGACTCAAAAACGTGGTGCTCCGGTCGGCGGCAGGGGCGCAACCCGAGGGTTTAGATCGATAAGATTGCGCAACTATATTATTTGCACACATCACAAATAAAAGCGCCGGAGCCATTGTAGTCTGAACAGTTTTCATGCCACCACTCCTTGCATGTATCGCACGCGATTCAGTCTTCCACTATTGGCTCCTTATACACTTCGTTGCACCCACCACACCTCCAAACCTTATTTTTATTATTAACCCTTGGTTTAGTTGCTCCTTTCATCTTTTTGGCTTTGGTTCAGATTCTTCTGACATTAACTTCTTTGTGGCTCACCACAACTGCATCAAGTTTACGAATGTATCAAGTCAAATATCATATAAAATCAAACTTTACATTTCTCATGTAACGTGTTTTAAAACGCTCGTTAAATGTGCTTAGTGTATCAGATTTATTCTAAGCTTCGTGAATTGCAGTCGGGTTAATAGCAAAGTGGTGTCACTTGGATCTCTTCCTAAGAGAAGAAATTAGGATATGCACCGAGTCGTATGCGATATTTCTCCGAAATATTCTATACGTTCAAAAGTGTTTGTGGCATACAAACACGTGTTATGATTCTCAAATGTTACAGTTACGAAGCCTATCACTATTAATACGTCTGAGTGAATACGAAACAATACAAAATAATGATTAAAATAATATTTATTATATTAGAGATGTATAATAATACATCGTCATTTACAGTAAACTAATTTTCTTTGAGATGCCGCAAAGGTACTGAACCAAGCAAGACGAGCATGTATCGCTCTAATATTTGTGTTGCTTCTTCCGAATAAGTTGCCCAAGTTCTGAGTTATATTCCCATTGTTTAGAAGTAGAGATATAATATATCATGTGCCAGTGTTCGTTTTTAGCTCCAGATCCTCGATTATGCTTACAGAAGAACTTCCAAGGGCTCTTTTAGACAGGGTGGAATTTTTCTACGGGCCCTGGAGGGAAACTACCTTAAACCCTTTAGCAAGCTCTGTGGTGGGCGAGGATTGTGAGTAAGGGTCAGCTCACACCGAGACGCGACGCGACGCGACGCTGCGCGCACATTTCAATAGAGTGACTCAAATTTATACTTTATTTACTACATTAAAAGGGACACATTTCATCATGAGAATTCAAAATACGTTGCGCCACGCAGCGCTGCGCCTCGCGGCGCCGCGCCTCGCCGCGCGGCTTCGCGAGACGCAGCGGTGCATCGCCGGTACGCGCGGCGTGTATGAGCGGCGCTGCGCCTCGCGAAGCCGCGCGACGCAGCGCGACGCCGCGAGGCGCAGCCTGAGGCCGCCGTTCTCATACGCTTGCAATACGTAGACTGCGGGGCGGTTGGACGCGGCACCGCGCGGCGTCTCGCTGCGCAGCGAGGCGTCGTGCTGCCAACGATTTTACGATGCGCCTCGCTACGCCGCGATGCGTCTCGCGGCGCCGCGCGGCGCAGCGCGAAATCACCGGCCTCTTCCAGTATCGTCGCGTCGCGTCTCGGTGTGAGCTGACCCTAAATGTTAAAAGTCCGGAGAAGAGAAGAAAATGTTTAATGTCTAAAAAACTACTGCTAAACACACTGTTACTAAAAGCTAAGTTAGTTTAAAATGTTTCTAAATGTTAAAATGTTATAAAACTGTGTTCGAATGCACCCGGTCGCGACGGTATCCGTAATAATTCAGTGAATAAAGGATTTTGACCTTACAAACGGTCCGGTAGTTTTGAATTTTTGATATGTTGTCTAGGATGGTTAGTCAGTGTTTAAAATGCAAAATGCACAATTCCCCCCCCCCCCCCCCCCCCTCCGCGCCCGCCGCCATATTGAAAAAACCGGCCCTCTCTTCATATTTTTGTTCATATCTTCCTTTAGGAGTATTTTAGCTAGAAGAAAGCTTCGACAATGTTATAGAGAGTTAAATTTACTACATTTTCCATTTTATATTTTGTTTCTAGGATAGATAGTTACGGAGATATGCACATTTAAAAAAACTTAAGAAATTGCAATTTCCAACTCAAAAACAAACTTCTGAATTATATCTTCGTTTGGGAGCCTTTTAGCTAGAACAGTGCTTGGGCAATTTTGTAGAGAATTAAATTTACTATAATTTACATTTCAAATTTTGTTTCTAGGACAGATAATTACGGAGATATGTAAAAAATAAAGTCACATTTTCCGAAAATGTATGTAAAAATGGACATGAGTTTTATAAGCAATTATATTTCCTACATGTTTTAATTTGTCCTAGACTAGTCCGTAACTGAATGACAGCGTTCTAAACCAAGAATTTTGAGAAATTTTCGGAAAATTCGACTTTTCCTGTTTTTAGGGTTCCGTAGCCAAATGGCAAAAAACGGAACCCTTATAGATTCGTCATGTCTGTCTGTCTGTCTGTCTGTCTGTCCGTCTGTCCGTCTGTCCGTCCGTATGTCACAGCCATTTTTTTCCGAAACTATAAGAGCTATACTGTTGAAACTTGGTAGGTAGATGTATTCTGTGAACCGCATTAAGATTTTGATGCAAAAATAAAAAAATAATAATAAATATTGGGGGCTCCCCATACTTAGAACTGAAACTCAAAATTTTTTTTTTCATCAAACACATACGTGTGGGGTATCTATGGATACGTCTTCAAAAATGATATCGAGGTTTCTAAAATATTTTTTTTCTAAACCGAATAGTTTGCGTGACAGACGCTTCCAAAGTGGAAAAAAGTTGGTCCCCCCCCCTCTAACTTCTAAAATAAGAAAATGAAAAATCTAAAAAAAACATATGATGTACATTACTATAAAAACTACCAACGAAAATTGTTTTGAACGAGATCTAGTAAGTAGTTTTTTTTTAATACCTAACTTTGCAAGTTTGCACCTAATTTATATGGGGCGCTATACATACCAGGTGCAAACTTAACTTAAACACTTAGGGATGGAAAATGTTTGTACGGAACCCTCGGTGCGCGAGTCCGACTCGCACTTGGCCGGTTTTTTTAAATGTGCATATCTCCGTAACTAACCGTCCTTGAAACAAAATTTGAGGTGTAAATTATAGTAAATTTAATTCTCTACAACATTGCCCAAGCTTTGTTGTAGCTAAAATGCTCCTAAACGAAGATATAATCCAGAAGTTTGTTTTTCAGTAGGAAATTGCGATTTTTTACGTTTTTTTAAATGTGGATATCTCCGTAACTATCTGTCCTAGAAAAAAAATATAAAATGGAAAATGTAGTAAATTTAACTCTCTATAACATTGTCGAAGCTTTTTTCTAGCTAAAATGCTACTAAAGGAAGATATGAGCAAAAATATGAAGAAAGTGCCGGTTTTTTCAATATGGCGGCGGGCGCGGAGGGGGGGGAATTGTGCATTTTGCATTTTAAACACTGACTAACCATCCTAGACAACATATCAAAAATTCAATACTACCGGACCGTTTGTAAGGTCACACATAGTACTTTAGTCTCTATTCACCGTATTATAATTGCATTAAATTAATAAATTGAAATTAGTGTTGACCTCAATGTAGCTAAAACGCATACGTACGCAGGGGCACGTATTGAAATGTAATTCTATATTTTTTATTTGCGGATATATTTGAAGTTCAATTGTATTTTTTTTATTTTGAATTATAATGGTATTTCCACTTTAAAAATAGAATCGATGATAAGATTATATAAAAAAAAAAATCACAGATCTCGTGCCTTTCACGACCTTCTGGTACATTGGAAATGCACTTAGATAGGGCAAACTATAATGGAAACAACTCTTTGCGCAAGAGAAACACAAGGGTTAGTAGCAAGTACCGGCGAGTACCGTTATTTTTTATAAACGGACTACGCCCTTTAACAAAGCTCAGCCTTTTTTTCGCCTTTTGCACACACGCTTTCGTCCGCCAGATGTGGAATCATCAGCATTACCCAAGCCACGCTATTCCTACGTTCGAGAAGACGAAGTATAGAAATAATAATCATAATTTTTTAGTTGAAGGAACTTTCTACTTCATGTGTCAAACAATTTATCTTGTAACAAATGAAAAAAACAGTCTATAGGTAAGTTCTCGTTCTCTACGTATAAAATAAGATAAAGGATAGTGGAGTCATAAAGCAATAGTAATTATATTGTTAAAATAAGTTGAGACCATGAAAAAAATAGGACTTCATTGTTTATAGCCACTCAATTGCTTTTGGTAACTACGGCTTCCTGTCAACGCTTTTATTTTATTATATAAATAGAGTTCAACTCAAAATTCGAAGAAAGTGAGTGGATAGGGCCGCTTACGAGCAATAATACAAAAAATTGACTATGAAAAAGGTGGTACAGAGCCTGTCGCACGTGTCACAGTAATAATAAAATAAGTTGAAAATTAATATTTGCTTCATCACGCCACGTAGTAGGCAGAGTAAATTTTGTTTTCTCAAACATGCAATGAAATATTGTCTTTACGTTCCTTATAATAGGCTCGGAAGTATCGCTTTTTGGGCGCAACAACTCGAGGGGACTGTAAAGGGATTTAATACTGCTTTTCAGGCCTAGGCCTGCAAAGTAACTTTTTTTTGGTTTCAACAACAAGGTCATTCACACAGCTGGCTGGTTTGACAAAAAGCAGGTTTTTTTTTTAAAGGTTGGTTGTTAGACTAAAATGTCCTATTTGTCAATTAATAAAATGTTGTTCTTTGAAGTTATTTTTTTTATTTCATTGTATGTTTGAGAAAAGCACTATACATGCACATACTCGTCGTGAAAACGGATTCCCGGCCTCGTATCACTATCCGGCCTCGCTCGCACGCTCGCTCGGCCATATATACCTACTCATTTTCCCGGCCTCTGATGTAATGTACTATTTGTTTAATTTATACGATTCATTTTCAAAGTACTAGAAGGGCACGAGATTGTATGATACATAGGTAGTAGATTGTATAGCAAATAGAGAACCAAAGAAATATTTTTTTTTACATAAAAGTATTTTATTGTATACATTACATTTTTTTTTTACTTACTTTATTACAAACATCTAAAAACATCAAGGTTTACAACTTAACTAAAAAAATATTAAACTTACTAGTACACGAAACTCACTAATATACGCGCGCGCCGCACGCCGCGAAAACTCCGCCACATAAAGGTAAAGCTTTCTCCAACTCCATTACAGATAGTAAAGTTCCGTTTTTTGCAAACTGTAGCCCAACTCAATACCCCGAGTGCTTTTTTTTATTTTTTCGATATCGCTTTTCGTTTTTGAGATATCGTCGATTTAAGTTGAGAAGTCGCAAAATAATCACGTAATTTTTCGACATTTTTGCACTTTTTCGAAAAAGTTTTTGACTTTTTAAATTTTTTTTTACACTATCTTGTAGATCTCGTTAAGACACGTCTTTTGATACCCCATTGACCCGCGTAGCCCCAAAATTGACGACGCCAGAGCGATGTCGCACTTTCGCTGAAAACGGTCCCCTACCAACGCGATCGAAAAAACATTTCCAATGTTAAAATGTATTTGTTAACATTGTTAAATAAGGGATTAACTTTTAAAATTGTACAGATTTTACGTTCAATTCGCTAGCAATTTCGCTATAATTTCAACTACATATTATTTTATGATAATAAAAGGTAACGATTTTTTTGTCTATTTCAACGGATGCAATGCGCTTAACCAAGTAGACATTATTGTTTTAAATTAAATACATTTAAATAAAACAATTTAAACGGATTATATCGCGTATATTAATTATTTGAGCCTCCCTGACGTTTCAGTACCTTTACAGATACCGTTGTCAAAGGTTGACTAAATATATTACCGAAAAAAAAAATACTGTTAGAAATTATTTAAAATATTAATTTTCGCGACAAGGACTTTTTTTGTAACTTATAATAAATAAAACTCGGAAAACTGGACTCCATTGCAATCATTGACTTAAAAACTAAAATTAGATTAAAATTACCTTGAAGCAAACAAGAAGTGAGATGGGCATCGTCATAACAACAAGCATCCATGACAGAATCACAAGAATCCTGCCACAGGTTTTCGATTCTGCTTCATTATCGTCGTTGGCTATAACAATTAGAGTCATATTATATAATCCATACTAATATTATAAATGCGAAAGTGTGTCTGTCTGTCTGTCTGTCTGTCTGTCGGTCTGTCTGTCTGTTACCTCTTCACGCTTAAACCGCTGAACCGATTTAGATGAAATTTGGTATGGAGATAGTTTGAGACCCGGGAAAGGACATAGGATACTTTTCATCCCGAATGGGATGAGCGGGTAACACCGCGGGGCACAGCTAGTATACGCATACGTACGTGTGAGGTGCATATTGCACCGAACAAGCTCATTGTACTGAAAGGAATGTTTCCTTTATTTTTAAAAAGACAAAACTGCATTCAAATATTTTCCAAAATTTGAATATTTTTTATATCGAGGCGCGGGCACGGGCGGTACTGATGCCGGCGGCGCCGCGGAAGGTGGAACAGTGTGCACCGTGCCAACAGGTCTATTTCGAGGATAATACTTTCAGGCCCAGACTCATTGCATTAAGTGAGATGTTGTTTTAACATTGGAAATGTTTTTTCGATCGCGTTGGTAGGGGATCGTTTTCAGCGAAAGTGCGACATCGCTCTGGCGTCGTGAATTTTGGGGCTACGCGGGTCAATGGGGTTTCAAAAGACGTGTCTTGACGAGATCTACAAGATGGTGTAAAACAAAATTGAACTTTTTCGAAAAAGTGCAAAATTGTCGAAAAATTACGTGATTATTTTGCGACTTCTCAACTTGAATGGACGATATCTCAAAAACGAAAAGCGATATCGAAAAAATTAAAAAAAGCACTCGGGGTATTGAGTTGGGCTACAGTTTGCAAAAAACGGAACTTTGCTATCTGTAATGGAGTTGGAGAAAGCTTTACCTTTATGTGGCGGAGTTTTCGCGGCGTGCGGTGCGCGCGTATATTAGTGAGTTTCGTGTACTTACTAGTAAATTTAATATTTTTTTAGTTAAGTTGTAAACCTTGATGTTTTTATATTACTTACATAAAAAAAAAAAATTAAAATAAATATGAATGATAAAATTATATTTTTAACCCCCGACGAAAAAAGAGGGGTGTTATAAGTTTTACATGTGTATCTGTGTATTTGTGTGTCTGTCTGTGGCATCGTAGCGCCCATACGGGTGAACCGATTTGAGTCCGGTTAATTTTAATCGAAAGCCTGGTTTGTCGAGATGGTTCTCATACAATCTCGTGCCCTTCTAGTACCTTGAAAATGAATCGTATAAATTAAACAAAACAAAATTTACTCTCTCTACTGCGTGGCGTGATGAAGCAAATATTAATTTTCAACTTATTATATTTTTACTGTGACACGTGCGACAGGCTCTGTACCACCCTTTTCATAGTCAATTTTTTGTATTATTGCTCGTAAGCGGCCCTATCCACTCACTTTCTTCGAATTTTGAGTTGAACTCTATTTATATAATAAAATAAAAGCGTTGGCAGGTAGCCGTAGTTACCAAAAGCAATTGAGTGGCTATAAACAATGAAGTCGTATTTTTTTCATGGTCTCAACTTATTTTAACAATATACTTACTATTGATTTATGACTCTACTATCCTTTATCTTATTTTATACGTAGAGAACGAGAACTTACCTATAGACTGTTTTTTTCATTTGTTACAAGATAAATTGTTTGACACATGAAGTAGAAAGTTCCTTCAAGTAAAAAAATATGATTATTATTTCTATACTTCGTCTTCTCGAACGTCGGAACAGCGTGGCTTGGTTGGGTAATGCTGATGATTCCACATCTGGCGGACGAAAGCGTGTGTGCAAAAGGCGAAAAAAAGGCTGAGCTTTGTTAAAGGGCGTAGTCCGTTTATAAAAAATAACGGTACTCGCCGGTACCTGCTACTAACCCTTGTGTTTCTCTTGCGCAAGGAGTTGTTTTCATTATAGTTTGCCCTATCTAAGTACATTTCCAATGTACCAGAAGGTCGTGAAAGGCACGAGATCTGTGAATTTTTTGGTAAATGTGAAGCACTGCTAGTTTTTTACCAAAAACTATCTTATTTTATAGAAATCAGGTTAGGGTGGTACACACATTTAAGTCGTAGGTATGTTGTACAGTGGATGATAATAAAATAATGTCGGCAGTTGATTCCTCGGATTTTCATTTGAAATTCGTACGAACAAGCAATATATGGAGAAGACGATCTTTGTGGTCATTAAATATCCATAATAAGTTGTCACATTTTGTCAACATCATTGTGACGGCTTGTTGAGAAATATGTTTTTTGATTGTATTCTTCTCCTTCCATGCAGTTGAGCGCGGATTCCGGCGCGGTGCGGCTTGCCTCGGTTGAGGGTGGAAGGGTTCAGGCTCAAAGGCCCAATCCGCGAGCATCTCGCGGTCATTCCGGTGCTCATAGGCACGGCGTTGAGATCTTAAGTCTCTATCCGTGATCTCACGTCCGCGGTTTCCACGGGAACTGGTCTCGCCTCGGAATTGTACTCGAGGTTTATATTCTGCCATCTTGGCTCAAATAAATTGAAAAGTTTCTTTCGTAAGAAATAAAACACAAAAACAACATGTTATTCATCAAGAATTGGTTTAACCTGAGCTTCAAATCATGATGTGACTGAACTGTGTCAACTAACATGCATAGATTTACTGTAGGATTTATGTAAGACTTCTTTTGTCTTGCCACTACTCTCGATGTTTTATGTAGCTATACATTGGTGTTTCACATAGTTCTTTGTCTTCAGTTTTTAAACATAACTTACAGTTCTTACATTGCCATCGTATTTTTCTTAGCACCACTGATGCCAAATACCCCGCAACATACACATATCGACGATTCGAACAAACTGTTTTAAAATTTTGAAATTTCTGTTTCATCGACGCAAAATTTTGCTTTCAGTAACTTTTGCCTACATTTAAACGCTGCCATGCCATATTTTGAGCCCCACTTATCTTTTAACGACTTGAACACAGCTAAATCTAGCAGCTTGAGCAAGTGGCTGGTGTGTGATGGTAGTTATTTTATAGTTATGCCTAACTCTGCAGCTTTTTCCACGATCTGTATTTGGATATGGGTGGAATGCCCATCGTATAATAAATGCAGGCGAATGACTCTTTGCCAACATGAGGAAACACTGTTTCGAGCATATATTTTTCGAAAACGTCTTTATAATTCAGTTTCACTTGACGTAAGTATCATTCCACGAATGTACACTATTTTGTTTATTACACTATGTCTATGACGTGGCTACACTCGCGTTACAGGGCTCCGGTGTCGGTGCGGCGGCTACGGCTTCACTGCTGTTTGGGTGCAACGCAACGGATCCGGTGCGCTGGACTACGATTTTCTGGATGCGGGGTTATCTACTGATGATTTGATTGCGTCGTTTGCAGTATTGCCAACCAATGTATAGGGTGTCCACCGAGACTGTTGCGCTTACGAGTAAGGCACCAAACCAAAGTGTTCATAATTTTCGTTGGCCGACCGTGCATCGTAGGACACCCTGATCAAAAATGTTTCTTCGAGTGCTGGTTTCTCCGCTGGATTCACAGGGGATTCCTATGAAACCTGTAAGCTACCCACTTAGTAGTATAAAGTATGTTATGGAAATAGAAATATATAGGTTCGAGAAAATATATACACACAGAACTGTACAGTTTAGATAGAATTGTATTAACAAAAGGCAATAAAAAGTAAAAACAAATGAGTTTTGACTCACAACAAAAGTCAGCTAGTAAAAGTTGTGACATGAAATTTGGTACTTGAACTTCCGAAGATTCTTGAAACCAATTTTGCTTTCTGACAAGCTTTCATTCCGTACATTGTATAATCCAGATTTTACAGAATCGTAACAGTAAATCCGTTATGATTATAAAAAACGCCTCCCCTTATAAGGATGTCCTTAAATAATAATGCTTCTCGGAGTCCGACATGTCTCTGCTATGAACCAATGAGACAAACAGATCGTAGAATGGCAGCCGTTCCTCCAGGTTCCCCGAGAACTTTATTAATTCAATTAAAAATCCTGGCTGTGGTGGGCATTATGACCTGGAGTTGCGCTCCCCGCGTCGACATCCGTCGCCTGGTCCAGTGACAACAACAGCCTGGTTGACCTCACTGAATCACGCTTAGACGGTTTACAGTTTTTCCTCTGGAATTTCTCCCGCGCCGGCTCCAATGAGTACCTCATACGCCGATATAAACTGTGGGTCATGAAATGTCTCCTCGCCACGGTCGCTGCCACGGTTCCCGAACTCCCGGTAACCAATGCAACGAAGTCAAAGAGCATCCTATATTTCGAATTGAATTGGACCCGCGCTGATTTTACTGATATTTTGAAGTATTAAATATGAATATCCCAATATATATGAACTATGTTTTATATGTGTTATAGTATATAATGAAATACCTGTTTATTTGCGTATACCGACTGTAATCCATACTTTTCAACACCATTTATAATTATTTTTCCTTCTAACCTCACAACACACCTTGACAGTTGTTTTTTTTACGCCATATATATCGTTCGTTCCTTAGTGTTGCCAGCACTTTTACTAGTTTCTCCATACATTTGCACCTTAATATTAACGACATAAACTACTTTTACATTATTTTCAAATAACATTAATGATAAAAGTTAAAGTTACTAACATAATGTATGATCCCTTAATGAAAATACGATGACCTATTGTTTCGTAAGTAATTTGTATTCACACAACAATGTACCGTTTCCTCCCCGGAACTATTACAGATGACTAATTGATTGAAGGAATGACTAATATGTAGGCTGCGTATGTAAATAATTCTAATTGCATGGCCAAAGACGTCATACGGATAGTTTATCCAGTGACAGTGACCTAATCACAGAAATATATCAAGATAGAAGGAAACAGTGGACGTACCTCGCGTGGCGAAATGTTGACACGGTGTCAACTTTGCTCGCCGCGAACATTAGTCAGCTCCCGACCGCGGTCTGTGTGCGACGTCAGGTCTTAAAAACAAAATGGCTTGTTGCGCAATAATTAATTGTTCAAACACTTCCAATAAAATTGGAGCTGTTAATCGAGATATTTCCTTTCATTGGTATGTACAATTTGTCCTTAAATATCTGTTATTAATTACAAAACTATTTATTTTATTATTTTCATCAAAACAGAGGCGGGCGATTGTGTCCAACGCTAGCTTTCCATTGCGGCTTTAATTTGACGAGCCAACCTTGGCGTGCATTCAAAGCCAGCGATGTAAAAATAAGCTATTCAAACTGTCGAGTCACGTTCAAGGTCGATTTCTCATTTTTTCTGTCAAAAGTAAGAATAGTGCTGCCATGTGTACACTGCGATTTTCTTATTCGATTAAAATCGATTTTGAGAACAGAGGAAATGATAATTACGTTCTTATTTATTATGCAGCTATATAATGTTAGTACATAGTGCAAAGCAAATATTATTGTGACTGTTTTTGTTTGTGACGGCGGCTGGGCCGCGGCGCGGTGCGGTGTGGGTGGCGATGCATAGAATCGGTGCCGTGTTCGAATCGATCTGTGAATCGATGTTTCTGAATCGTTTTCGCGCGGCTTATGTTTCCCATCACTAAATTACGCTCGTGACGTCAAAGTACCTACGCAAAATGTTACACGCTCGGTCTCCCTACAAATTGCTGAACTCTTTCCTTCTATCTTGATATATTTCTATGGACCTAATAAATTATTTGAAATAAACGTGTTACATAGTTACAAAGATTTATTCATTTCTTCCGTATTTCTTGTACAAAATACAACCAGTGGTTCTAAAAACATGGCAAGCCGGTGATGAGCATTTGTTTACAAACAAATACAAGTCTTAAAACTCTAATCATATTAGCCTAGTTATTCTAGAAGACGTCATACTTAAACACTTTTCACATTCACACTTGATCCTTATGGCTCTTGAGCTGTGGTTCTGGTGGTCTTCATCAACAGAATTAGTTTCCGACTGCAGCGGCATCCTGCATTGCGCTCCGTTCTGCTTCAACACGTCCATCATCCTGTTGTCCCTGTCGAAGAAAGCTATGTGGTCATGGTTTCATGTAGTCAGTGTTCAGCACTTCTTTGTTGATGTTAGGCTGCTGACACAACCATTCTGCCAACGCGTAATTTTTAACCTTAACTGCAATATGCAAAGGTGTATCGCCACCTTTCAATTAAACACTGCAAACACAAAGTAAAGAATTTTTCCTCATTTATTAATCCTCAAAACACGTCCTACAAAGTGCTTTAAGCTTTTTTTTGTAGCAAATTTAGCCACAATCCAGTCATCTCTTTTTAAAAAATCGTTTTGTTGTGCAAGAGGTGTAGCTGGCTCCAAGTTTTCTTTTTCTACTTGACCTTCTAAACATGTTGAAATGTATTCATCAAATGTTTCATATTCAGAATTTTCAGAGCTTGATTCAATAAAGGTTCTCTTCTTCTTTTTTACAGTTTTCTTGCTTAATTTACATTTTTCTGTATTATTTATATTCTTTGTGCCTTTTTTTCCACATCCTATTATTCTTTCAGTAGTTAAATTTTTCCGTTTTCTTTTATTGTCTGTTTCTTTTGGCGTACTTGTATGTGAACTTCTTGTTGTTACAGTAGCTACATTTTTCCGTTTTCTATTAGTAGCCGCTTCGTTTGACGTACTTGCTTGTTCATTTATTGTATCTGTTTGTCTTAGAGTATTGTTTTGTTCAACTTTTATATCCTTTTTCTTGGGAAATATTTTCGTCTGTAGGGCTGAGTGCGTAACAATTTCAGCTCCTTGTAAGATTTTTCTTTCCTTCAGAGCTTACATCTACTTTCACATTAGAGAGTATTAGCAGTTTAGAGCAGTTCGCTGACTTAGTTAATTCATGTTCTGATGGCTTGGAAGATGATGTACGTGGTACGTGATTGTAAATATTTCGGCAAGTCGTTCTCATTCATCACCTTAAACGGCAGATTCTGACTATGGCTCTTTGAAATTTTGTTCAATGCACATACGTCCGATAACTGTGCTTTACTATTATGCCCTGGTGAACTCGAGTGAATATTGATAACTTTTATACAAATCATATTAAGACTAAGGGTTATAAGTCACCATTTTATTATTCTTTTCAACGTGTTTTTTATTTTTAGCTAAATCATTTTCTAATTCGATTGCATTTAAATTTCCGGAATCATACAGTACATTGACGTCAATATTTGTATCATCTACGTCTATATTGTCCGATAGATAACAGTCTTGGGTCCAGTCAAACAGTTCTTCTCCAGATAACATTTCATTTTCTTTTATTTCTATGCTAGCGTTTCTTTTCTTTTTCACTTGTTTTAACTCACCAGTGATTTCGTTGAGCTCCAATTTTGAACCATTTTCATTTTTTCCCATTCCGTCTAATTTAGTGTTCTTGTCTTCAAAACTGTGTATTTCCGGCGCAAAACATTGGCATTTTCCCTTAAAATTTCGCAAAAGCAAGAGAGGATGGGGTACTTAAGTACGAATTTAGAATTGCTTACAATTTGGTGAATTTTTAATGTATTCCGAATAGATGTCAGTTTGTTTACTAGGTATACTTGTGTCTAATGTTTGGATGTTTTCTGATTTTATGAAGAAAGTTTTTATAGATGTTGCCATTTCTTGTAAAACATTGAACGCAGTTTGTGCGTCAGGTATATCACTCCCATGGGAAACTTTGAAGTCAAGAGTTCTCTTGATAGCACCCCCAACGCCATCTGCGGCTCCTTTTCCATGGGATGCCTCAAAGTATGACCAAGTGTAGTTTTTAAATCCATGTTCGTAAGTGTTGCGGGACATTAAAAAAAAATTTTTTTTGGCGGTATTGGCTCGTTGGGCCGTCGGAGAAAAAATGAACCGTGTCTATTATGGAAGAGGAAGATCTGACAAACTTCAATTCGGGATCTAGATGCGCCCAAATCGCTTCTGGATTGTGGATATTTTCGGAAGAAATTGTACAAAACGAAAGTGGTTTTTCATTTTTAATGTAAATCACGCCCGTATGAAGTGTAATTTGCCTTTTCGAAGCACCGAAATGCATAGCTTGCACTTCAAGATATTTACAGAGCCAGTTTTCTGAAAAGTCTATGTGTATTGCACATTCGTTGTAGTCTAAGTTTTCTATTCAGAGCTTGTATTGCTTGTAGGTACTGATGGCGCATATTGAAAACATGCATCTTAAATGTTTTTATTTCCTTGTTATATAAATCAACCAAATGTTTTAAAGTTCCCTTGTTTACAGTTTTTGTCACTTTTTGTTTTTTTTCTCTCCTTGTTCATCATATGTATGGTCTTTAACATTCCATGAAAACCATTTTATTTTACCATTTCTTTCTCAGTTTTCTTTTATATTATTATCTTTACAAACACTGCATTCACCGTACATGCATTGTTTAAAATGAAGGACCATCTTTGACCCCGTCTGCCAAGCACTTCCGGCCATTTTAGAACTGGCAGACTTATGTTTACACTATCTACGACTAAAGGGCTACATGATGCCATCTGTCACGTAATGATGTCACATGACGTAAGTACACCCCTAAAATATTGACCGGAAGTGAAGGATTTTCTCAAACTTCCGGCCAATTTTCTGTGCGATAATCGTTTGATTCTCGCTCAGCACAACTTTTTCGACCGTGTGCCATGCATTTTATCGTGATGTCATATTACGTAGGGAATCTTGGAGCGGGCTTACGGACTATCTCGTATATTCTCGACTCATATATTCCTGGTCAGGCTGTACATTAACACATACTATGTTGCGTGAAGGTAGATATTATTTTTTCCCCTCGTCTGAAGTGGGCAACTCCGCTAACTGGTTGCTAACCGGCCCATTGACCCTACAAAAAGCATAATTGTTGTTAAATTTTATCACTCCGCGGCTAGTATAGGTATCTCATGAACCGTATAGGCTGTTAAACTTTTCATATTTAAGATTACCACTTATGGAATCAATACAGTTCTGTATCGCTTGTTTGACGTCCTTGTCTTTCAACTGTGTTAACTTGGATTTAGCCAATCTGACTGTAATTAAACACGTTAATTACAAAAAAAACATGGTCTCGTGGACTACGGAGGACTATTAATATTTGTGTAATATACAGTGTTTGCATAACGATTCAAGAACCACAGGAGGTGATACACTGAAATATAAGGAAAAGTTTGAACCCTAAATATCTGAGTAAAATGTGTGTTTATTTCTAAATGGTACCAAAAATACGTTATTGTGTGAAGGCGATAATAATATTGATATGACTATTATTCTAGTACATACATGAAATGAGATTAACACAGGTGCAAAATACTGATTTTATTGCTGACAATTGACTTTTTAAGATTTTAATGGTGTTATTAATTTATTATTCCTTTTTGAAGTGACTCCCGTCGTGATTCCTAACACGAAACTATTATGAGTTTAAGGAACATAACATCAATATTTCATTGCATGTTTGAGAAAAGTTTGTTTTTGTTTTAAGGAGAATCCATTTAAGATACTTACCAGACGATAACCGTCAGGTTGCTTGAGAGCTGGATACAAGTTCAAATAATCTTCTACAGTCCCAGATTTAGATCGTAATGTCGCCAATCTTACATTTGTGTTAGCTTCCCAATTAGTTTCCACTAAGTGCCATGGATCCACGGAGTTTCTTAACCAATGTAGCTTTTCTTCTACCTCTGATTCATCTGCTATAAATACAATACTCGTATGAAAATTAAAGAGAATTTATGTACCTTAAATGTTAAAAACACTAAAGGCCTGTAAAATTAGAAACATGCAAAGGAGAAAAATGCAATATTCGGAAAAAAAATATGGTCGCAAGACCAGACTAATAGATTAATAACAATTGTCTACCTTCACTTTCACTATGAATTGATGTTAACGGTGTCTCCTCGGTTGCAGAACTAGTTTCTGATACGGAACTCCTATAGAACTCGTCCGCGAAGATCCCGCTATGACGCCCCTCTTGCGCAGATCTTTCCTTCTATTTATTACGGCATCATACAATTTTCCAGAAGCATTTCTTTTAATCTGTTGTCGCGTATAAAAAGAAAAAGAATGTAAGTTCGGTGGTTTAAGCCCAAGAGTGCGACTGTTAATAGAAAAATAGTTACCGGATATCAACTCACCGGAGGGCACTTTCCCTTTAGGTCAAGGGCCGTTCGATGGCTATTCGCACAGGTGTGGTATTAGTCGGTGAAATGATACAACAGACCTTTCAGTGGCATGCAATTGTATTTACTCTTTACAATGGGGACCGCGAGACATGGCCTTCGGTGGCGTTGGCAATTTCAGAGGTACATGGCTCTTATCCACTAGCGATGCTAAGGTTCTATGCGCATAGAAAGATAAGGAGTCGACTCACTCTAACGCCTTGACAGTACTGTCGATGTTGGACGCGAAGAGCAGGCCTCCGCTGCCTTGGGATCGCCTCACCAGGAGTCCCCTCGACTGGCGAGGCACGCAGAAAAACGCCCTACGGCAGGGGGTGCCACGGGCGCGAGATGAAGCACGCGTCGGTGCAGAAGGCCAGGCTCGGCCGTGCTCGTGCGGGCACGGGGGCGGCCGGGGCTGGCGTTAGGCGCGGCGCGCATATGAAGGCAGCGTCCGGAGGACGCCACGACGTCTGAAGGACGGAGGAGCCGGCGCAAGTCTCGCGCTCGGCGGTGAAGAGGGCCCAGCTCGGCCGGGCGCGCGCACTGGGCGGGCGAGCGGCCGAGCTCGACGCTGGAGCAACGCACAGTGGCGCGCTTATGAAGACGGCGTCCGAGTGACGCCGCGTCGTTGGAGGAACGGAGGAGGACGCTGGCCACGCGCCCTTACGCCCTTGGCATGGCGGCGCCGGATCAGATCACGGCGCGGCTCGCCGGTAGCCCGACAGCCTGCGGGCGGAAGGCGCGGGGCCGGGGTCGTAGTCAGGTCCCGAAGGGACGCGAGTGCTGGCCGCGTTGGCACGCGCGGCAGGCGAGATGTAGCGCTTCACACATAACCGGCCCTGGAGGGCTCTCGTAAACTAAGACACCAATTTCACATATCTTATCCTAAATTTCCAGTTGGAAAAAACTCACGGAACGTCCGCCTTGCTCCGCCTTATCGACCAAAGAGCACCCACGCCTCCTTGTTTCATCTTTGTTCAACTCTATGCATAGACAACCGTACCTAGAAGTGAGGTCTAATTAATCGATTTTCGGATTTACTTTTAATTATATTTATTGTTAATAATAACAGTAATAAATCTAGTTTATTTCAATGTATATGAGAGTGTGAAACAATTTAATACTAATGGCATAATAACTTTAAGGTGACAGGTGCCGGAGACGTGCACAGAAAAGAACGACTAATACTTAAGGAACGCTCCCGGTCGAAGCGTTCGTTGGTTTGTCTCAAATAGCTCGGTCAGCTGTCAGGTTGACACTTTGTCACTGACAATGACAGCTGGCCGAATCGACCTGCGTAGACAATCTAATGGAAATGTTAATGGTTTTTAGAATGCTTAAATTGCTGAGAAACGATGCACCGGGATTGTGGAAACAAGGTTGTGTTGTGTTTTCGGCGGGTGAATGGTCTGGTTTGTATTTAGTAGCGATTTCGCTGAGAAAACCGCTACACTGTGGAGATGTAGCACTCACATATGGAATATAATATATTGTTGGAGATTCCTTTGCAAAAAATTGTGCTATTTCATGCGCACATTTCAGCAGCCTGTTCCCCGGCACTGCACCAGTAGGATTGTCAGTCAATTCTTTCGTGGCGATTAGTCTGGCTAGACGACTTCTCAGTGTCTGGTCAAGTAAGCCTTGATTTTTATAGCCACAATTTAAAATCGCTTTCCCATCAATGGAACTTTCAAGTGATTTCAGTACCTGTAACATCAATTACGTATACATATAGGTAGAAATACTAGCTTCTGCCCGCGACTTCGTAAGCGCAGAATTATGTTTTGCATCACTATTATAAAATAAACAGGCTGATCAATCCAAATGGGTCAGTAGGGAGACGTCAAAAACTATAAGGGATAGGAAAATCTGTTCTTTAAAACGCCACATCCACTCAATTATTTCGAGAAACTGTACATATACAGTCAGATATTTAAGGTACAAGTTCGCAGCCGACCGCAGGCAGCAGCAGCAGGCGACAGTGTCGCCGCAACATTAATGGTTTCTATGTAT
This sequence comes from Apotomis capreana, assembly GCA_947623375.1. Lineage (NCBI taxonomy): Eukaryota > Metazoa > Arthropoda > Insecta > Lepidoptera > Tortricidae > Apotomis > Apotomis capreana. The sequence goes on along the minus strand of OX392509.1, from coordinate 22,807,160 downwards.
TTCAATGAAGACGACAGTGTCGCGAGCTACGAAGAGAATTTCATAGAAATACATAGAAACCAGTAGTGTCGCGGCGACACTGTCGTCTGCTGCTTCTGCCTGCGGTCGGCTGCGAACTTGTAAATTAAGTTATATAATTTCGTGGTCTATCCCGACCCAGACAGGTAGTTAAACTGTGACTTCGCGACGGTCGTAAAAAGTTAGCGTCATAGACCTGCTCATGTCTTTAAAAGGTATCCAAATCTGTGGTAGATTTCACCTGCCACTGTTATACTCTGAACTGAGATCTGTTTCTGCAGTACCGCAGGCCTAGACGCTCTTGTTTCCAGCGCGGCCTCGCGGAATCAAGGGATGCCAAGGTGCTGCAGAATTGGTGTTTTTTTGGCCAAGAACCCCAGTCTTCTTCTGACTCCTTAAGTTTTCTAATAAAGATGTTTATGTACTCTGCTAGACCCTACTGCGTCAGTAATTGTCATGTAATCATTATATACTTAGGTGGTTGATCCTTGTGTACTAAACTCGGTTTCTCAGGAACGTTCGAAATTCCTGCAACGAAGGCAATTTCCTTGAATCGATACTACTCTCCCATTTACATCTTAAGTGACTATCTAACTTGTTTGCTAGAACATAAATGATCATTAGGTCCCAATCTTCTGTGGGTACGCTTAGTGAACGTAGGGACCTCAAGTGTTTTGAAATATTATCGTTGAGACCACTGAGGCCCGAAGGAGTTGATGCGACGGATTCTATGTCGAAGACTGCTCGCATGTGGTTGGATACAAGACGCCGTGGGTTATTATACCGCTCACAAAGCATTTGCCACGCCAGCGCATACCCCTCGTCGGAGAAATCGAGTGAACTTATCACCTCCAACGCACCGTCTTGTAAACAACTGCGTAGGTATTTATATTTGACAATCGGAGGCAAGTTACCTTGGTTGACTAGGGCATCAAAAGTGTCTCTAAACTGCAACCACTGGGTCAGATCACCTGAATAACTAGGCAGATTGATTTCTGGATACTTTTTCGACTCACTGAGGGCTGGCTGTGGTTTGTTATCACTTAATACAGGCTGTTGCTCCTGTTGTACCATCACCTTGCCCTTCGCGGTAAGTCGATAAAATGTATTTTCAAAAGACTCACGCTCGGCTGCCTGCGCGTCGATGTCATCAGACTCGCTGCACAATGTCTCGACCCTATCCTGTATGCTAGAAAATTCTTTATATGATATTGGTAATTGCTCTAACCTTAGTTTTATGTCCGCTATTGTTTCAGCTGTTAAATTACGTAAATCTACTTGATCAATGAATTTTTTAAATAGGGTTAACTTTCTCTTACATACACCACGCTTACATTTATATTTCTTTAACTCTTCTTCTACTGCATCTTGGTAATTACTACCGTCTGAATGTTCAGTCACTCATTTTATAATTTAATAGGTACAGATTACATTTGACTCACCCTTCGAAGTCGGTGCCAAACCTCGCGTAAACTATAATATATAAATATAAGAACTGAGTGGTTTGGGATCAACTTCGAAGGGTGAGTCAAATGTAATCTGTACTTGAACGGGTTATTTTTGGCTTTTTAGTTTTATTGAAGTCGGTTCTTTTTAGGGTTCCGTACCTCAAAAGGAAAAAACGGAACCCTTATAGGATCACTTTGTTGTCCGTCTGTCCGTCCGTCCGTCCGTCTGTCAAGACCCTTTTTCTCAGGAACGCGTGGAGGTATGAAGCTGAAATTTATATCAATTACCCAGGTCTACTGTCCCTTGAAGCTGTGAAAAAATCAAACTTCTAAGCCAACGCAATCAAAAGATACAGCCGTTTATGCCGCAAATTTTCGACACTTGCAAGGGAATCAAAACCTACAGGGTGCTTCCCGTGAACTCAGAATCTTGAAATTTGGTACGAAGCAACGTCTTATAGCATAGATAAAGGAATAATTACATATTTTTTTTTTTTAATACCTAACTTTGCACCTAATTTATATGGGGCGCTATACATACCAGGTGCAAACTTAACTTAACCACTTAGGGATGGAAAGTGTTTGTACGGAACCCTCGGTGCGCGAGTCCGACTCGCACTTGGCCGGTTTTTTTTTGTTATAAGCAGATATAATGTTGCGGCAACATGATAAGTAGCTTGTTGTATCAACGTGTCAAGCGGGTCAAAACTACATGCTTTAACATGTTAGAGCAACGAGATAACTAACAAGCTTTCTGCTGAATCAACAAGCTTTTCATGTTACAACAACTAGAAAATGTAACGTAGATTCAACCTTACGTAATGTTAAACTAACATGTAAGTAGCTTGTTGAATCAACGTGTCAAGCAGGTCAAGACTATATGCTTCAGCATGTAAGAGCAACAAGATAAGTTAACAAGCTAACTGCTGAATCAACAAGCTTGTCATGTTACAACAACATGTTGAGCTTGTTGAAACTATATGCCACACTTGTAACAACAACAAGAAAACTTACTGTTGGTTCAACCTCATGTAATGTCAAAATAACAAGATAAGTAGCTTGTTGAATCAACGTGTTCAATTTAACAAGTTTAAACTTGTAGCTTTAGCCAAAGAGCAGATTGGCGCTATTTTAACCAGAAATAATGTTGCTGGCAACATGAAAACTGCTTGTTTTTTTCTCAGTGTAGGATCAATCGGGAGTTACAACTCGTGTTAAAGTTTGGCTCGCTAGCGAAAATTATTCGTTAGGCTATCCTCTATTCAAGATTTGCTTTAGTTTTGGAAATATGTACATATAACGCTAAGTATAAAGCCAACGCGGCAAAAGTTTTTTTAGATTGTGGTTTTTGACCTTTTTTTTTGCTAGGCATGCTTGGCCTTGTTCCTAAATTATTAGAAGCAAAGGAAAAAACCCGATAACTGAAATCTTATGTGTGCATGCATCTTTATTCGGTAGCGCACAGAAAATGGCGTACAAATTCTGCGTCACCGGTATCGCAAAGAGGCATAAAGTCATTTCTGCGCAACTGGGGCGCAAAAGGAACACATTATAATTCGATAAATAAGCTGTTTTTGCCGGTTTATTTATCCTTAAACGATTACACATACCTTAATAAACACGGCACAAATACAATAACAGATAATTATTAAAAACTTACCTTGAAATCTCAAAAAATGCACTCCGCAAAAAAGGTGGGACACAATCCACTCCGAACATAGTTGTCATCAGCAAACTAAAAAAATATGGCCGCTAACGCCTCATTGACCATAGACACGGTAACGTTGGTGTTAAAAATTACCTTACTGTTTAACTCTGACACATTAGGGAGATGATAGTTGCGTAATAAAAATAGTCCAAAAAATTGACTTTTGATAATTTTTCTAAATGTGTAAAAATTAATGAATTTTCTTAGACAACACGAAACGATATTTAAAAGGCGGCTACGAGTAGGTAACTATTATTTCATACCGTTGAATCAAACACATAATCGCAACATTTGGTTTGTTTTATTTTATTGGTGGCGCAAATGCACTACTATCAAGGCGGACACCCGTTTTTTGTGAAAATATGGTCATTTTTTGTATTTAAATAATTTATATCTTTCTCAGTTTACGCATTTATTTAAATATCTTCAGTGGCCGTTGAAGAAAACACGTTAATTATCTCGGAGTACAATATAATCACAAAAACTAAATTTTTACAAGTCAAACTTGACACCGTCACATTATTTTTTTATGTATTTAACGCGGCGACAAATTAATCTGATTTAGGGATTTATAAAAAATTAAAGGGGGTAGCAAAAATTATAAGTTGGCGACTAATTGCGGAGACTAATAAAGTAAAAAGTAGCAGCTAAGTAATCAATTTTCGGCTTTGTTTCAATATAAACTAGCATCGAGTTTTGGCGACTGAATTAACTAATAAGCGGAAACATGACAGCGGATAAAAAGTTGAAAATGGCCTACTCTAATTGTTCAATGGAGATTGCAAATAAAATAAATCAAGGTCATAAAAAAAATAAAAGGAGCGCTTTTAGGGATATAAAAAAAAAACCAACCTAACCTAACCCGGCCGAGTCGGATTTTCTGCTAATATTAGTCGCCAAGTCATTATTTATAGTACCTCGCCTATGATTTCAGTAATCTTGTTTATTATTTCTGCTACCTTAAAGTAGCTGCCATTATTTGAATTTTAAAATATCCTTAGTTTAAAGCTCATTTAATATAAATGATTGCCAAAATATTTAATCGCTGACAAGTTATTATTTTAGTTGCAAATAGTTTGCTGCTCTTTAATTTTTCTGTCGCCGCGAAAATAATAAGCCTTTTTTTATATATAACAACACCACACCATAAAGTACAAAAATAAAAGTCTGCAACATCCTCCCACCTTTGGGGCGAAGACCCAAAACTACTACTGTTCTAGAACTTTACCAGGTTGCACTTCCAGTGGATACAAACGTTGATACGCTCGGGTGTACTCGCCATCCGCAGTTCTTATTCTTGCAACTCTTGCATTGCCATCTCTGCCCGTATAAACTTCTAGTATAACTCCTAAACGCCACTTTATACGCTTTGCATCTGTCTCTACCAATACAACATCGCCTACCTTTAAACAAGAGTCCTTCTCCTTACGCTTCTGAATGAGCATCCCTAAATAATCGTTCCTAAAAACGCTCTCGAAGATCTTCTCTTACTTTATGTAAATACCTTACACGTCTATTCAATGAGTTAGTATCGAGCTGATCTAAGTCAGGGGTCTCACTGGAAGAAAGCCCGTGCAAGAAATGTGCTGGTGTTAGCGGTTTTAACTTGTCAATATCATCTGCGATGTGCGTTAGAGGCCGTGCATTTATTACGGCTTCACAGTCACTAAGCACAGTTAGCAGCTCTTCGTAGCTGACCGTTCGCTGCCCCAAGTTTCGTCGAAGAAGTTCTTTAAGCGACCTGATCAAGCGCTCCCACCATCTGCCCCACCCAGGTGCTGCCGGTGGATTAAACTTCCACTTTATGTTCCGGACGCTGGAGTAAGACGCTATCTCTTTCCAGTTCAGCGTTTTTAGGAGGTTATCGGCTCCGTGAAAATTAGTTCCATTATCCGTGTAAATCGTATCGATTCTCCCACGACTTGCTATAAATCTTCGGTAATGCCATAAGAAACGCCTCTGTTGTCTCGCTCTCAGTAAAACTTTTTTCCTCTCTTTATTGACTCCCTGCTCGTCAGTTTCCAATTGAGACGTAGGCCATTCAGTTTCTTTCGCCTTCAGCCATGCGGGTCCTTCCCACCATTTACTTTTCAGCAGATGTCGGGCGTTGCAACCCCTGGATGGTAAGTCGGCCGGATTACTCTTACCTGGCAAGTGATGCCAGTCTTCCACACAAGTGGATTCTCTTATTTTTTTCACTCTATTCTTCACGAAAATGTTCCAGTCTCCTTCAGTAGTTATCCATGTGAAAGCAACGCTTGCATCAGTCCAAAAGAAAACCCGATGGTTTGGCAGGTCTAAGGCCTCTTTAACTTGGTTATATAAGCGAGTTGCAATTAATGCTGCCATCAGTTCTAAACGCGGTATGCTGACGTCACGGAGCTGTGCGACACGTGACCTTGCTTGTACCAATTGTACAGTGACCTTTCCCTGATGTTCACTTCGAAGGAAAATGGAAGCCGCGAAAGATAGCTTACTTGCATCGCTGAAGATATGGAGACTGTTTTGACATTTATTTATTTTTATTTATTTATTTATTTATTATTAAAATAATCACACAGTATTACGGTTTGACACTAAGGCACTGTGACATTCATAATATATAACAAACAAAACAAGACACTAGTATATGTACAACAGATAAAACATTAACATTACAAATAATTAACTAAAGAAGGGCGGCCATCCATCACCTCACAGAACCTCATACATTCATCACATATTATCATCCAGCTACATGCAAAAACATCACAGTCAGGTGCTGATGCGAGAAGCTCGTTCAGGTATCGTAAAGCGCGAACAAGGGGTGATTTCCTGTACGATAACGTACGCGCTTTAGGAACCGCCAGTAAATCGCGGGTTCGTGGCCTAAAATTGAACTTGGGCTGAGACTGTGAAGGCACGAGAAGGCGTACTAATTGTGATACTAACTCGGGACAGTCTGACTCTCCCCGCAATATTCGACACGCCCCAGTCAACAAGAAGTAATTTCGCCTCGTTTCCAGAGAATTAAAACCTAACGTACCAAGCAGAAACTTTGTAGGATAAAGAAGAGGATAGTATCCGTAGGTTTTCTTATAAAGAAATCGCAGAAATGCCTTTTGAACTTTCTCGATTAGCAAGGTGTAAGTGACCTCGTGCGGGTTCCACACGATAGACGCTGCCTCGAGTTTGCTCCTAACTAGAGCGGTGTAAACGAGTTTAATGACAGTAGGATTGTCAAATTCACGGGTATTGCGGATGACAAATCCTAACCTCCGATAACAGTCGGTAGACATCCACTTATAGCTTCAGAGGTAAGTCGACGTGGGATCCGGCACTCATTAAGTAAGTGAACATGTTTAACCCAGTCAAGATATTCCTTTTGTAAATCATAGGGTAGTATATTTTGAGCATACAAATTGGGAAGAACATCCGTGTGGCCTGCCGGGAAGTTGTGATTAGAAGTATTTCTGCAAGGAGGTTACACAATTGTGCAATATCACTGGCCTTCCGCTGATTCACAGTCAGCTGTATGATATCATCAATGCAAGGGATGTGTGCGAGATCTCTCTTCACGGCATCTTCGAACTTTTTACGGTACTCTGGAGGACTTCTAATCATGCCAAGAAACGCCGTCATAGGCCCCAAACTCTGTACCATGCTGGATCGTTTCTCCGGCGGGAAAGTGCACCCCTCCAATAAAACGTGGTGAGCCCCGTTCAACCCGTATTTTCCTATTTGGAACGCTTTCTGTTCTGATTCTGTTTTAGTTATGGGTATTGCGCTATGGCCTACACGGAGCTCGTTCACTCTTAATTGGAAACCGCAAAAGAAGTCCACCAGCGGGCCCATGATTCCAATCCACGCTGTCATAGGCTTGGTACTATCATATGCTTCATACGTCAAACTCTGAGTTGCAATAGCATCCTCCCATATCTTCTTTGATTCTTCTCGTGTAATCACGTGCTCTGCCCCATCAATCATGATTTTGGAATCAGTAGTGGCAGCTTTACGTTTCAGGTTCGTGCTTTCTTGCCGCATCCCCTGCCTACATAGCTGGTGGCATGTGAAAATGCAATTCATTATGTTGTTTCCAGTGTTTATTGAGTAAAAGATCTTATTCTTCAACTCTTCCAGCGCAGTATCTTCCAAAGCGTGGGGCTCTGCTAACTTTGTAACGAATCCTTCATATGCACTCAAAAGCACCAACAGACACCTCCTACGAAACTCCCTATTTAAAGAAACTTTTGGTTTCTTAGGGTCCGGCACTTCCACACTAGGGTCGTCGGGGTTTACAAGCTTTCTCTTCAACACAGTTCTTGCCTGGGCGGGACCACTTGAGGTTCCTGCAACGCTAGCCATTTTATTGTGTTGAAGAGAAAGCTTGTAAACCCCGACGACCCTAGTGTGGAAGTGCCGGACCCTAAGAAACCCAAAGTTTCTTTAAATAGGGAGCTTCGTAGGAGGTGTCTGTTGGTCCTGTCACGGTCGCCAGATGAAGAAAACACGTTAATTATCTCGGAGTAAATTTTTACAAGTCAAACTTGACACCGTCACATTATTTTTTTATATATTACACCACACCATAAAGTACAAAAATAAGAGTCTGCAACATCCGTGGTTCACCATTTCTTAGGGAATACAATGATATAATAGTAAAATATATATATAAGCATTATGTTAAAAAATAAAGGGGGCGGACCGTCAGATTATACTGTCCTAAGTATTAAGGACGGCTACTCACACACCTGCCGCAGGAGCAATATTGGAATTTGACCCTTAATTGCCACCTTAATTGTGATGTGTATAGGCAAGCAGGGGCAATTTTTAAATTGGGTCTGCGGTAGGGTGGCAGGGGCGCAAGACCTTCCTAGCTCCCTAGGTTGTATCTACCGCCCTGCTAGGTTGCCGCATGTGTACTTCGATTGGGACAATTCCAGTCAGTTCATTGGCGACAACTGAGCGGAGTACACGTGTCTCAATGGAAAAGGAGCGTGAAGTTTGGACACGGATTAATCAACGTGTACAAAGATCGGCCCCACATGTGGGATAAAAAATAATAATATTTTAACAGAGACATGCAAAATTCTTGACCCAGTATCTTCTCTTTCTTTTTTTTTCGGTAGCACCACAGAAAGTGTCAAGGCTATACCAATCCATAGGTGTTTCGAGAATACAGGAGCCATTCTCATGCATGTCGCGTTCAGCGAGACTGTCACTTACACACTGATGCAGACGATACTGATTACGGCAGGCTTGTGTGTAGAGAACAGCCGAAATTGCTCCGATCGCCGTGCGACCAAAATTGACCCTGCGGCAGGTGTGTGAGTAGCCGATTTTCGGCTGATTTTCATAACAAACACAAGAACAAATTTTAAATAAAATAAATAAAAAAATACTAATTTTTAGATTTTTATTTTCTTTGGATTTACAAAAAAAAGTGCACCCAGGGGAGAAATTCCAATAATAAGAAAAAATCATAAATAATTGTTACCATACGCATATGCAAGAATATTTGTGTTAAACATGCACTTTCAGAGCTTCACCAATTTTTTTCACCTTTATTCTCCATACTTATTAAGATGTCTATAAAAAAAATAACAACCAGTCCAAATTACCTCAGGCTCATTTTGTAGTATGTTCATAGGACTTTTATAGGAAAACATCTTGGTCACATACATAGCCTTCTTTTTTTGTATAAATTTATGAAAAGGCAGAAATTCTCTCTCCTCTATAACATTTTGGCAGGTCTCACAGTTTAAATATACATATATGTGTTTTTTTGCTAGTCTTGCCAGCCAGCCACTGCAATATCCTATTGCTCAGCTCAGAAAGCCTGCTTTTTAATAGCTCAACGATTTCTAAAAGCTCTAGTAAAGATGAGCACTATCAATTTCATCTTCACATTCAGTCGGTGTCTTGGTCTCCATAGGTTTTAGTAAAAGATGCTTTAAAGATTGTAGACATGAACTATCTTTTTCACAGTTTGACCAAACTGAGTGTGAAGATGAAATGTTATTAATCAACAATATTTTAAAAGCACCTTCGAATGCAGTAGCAGTAGGCATAATATTACTGCATCCTTGAGCTTGAATTGCTCCAAAAAAGGTTTCCAATGCATCTTGGTTGAAGTTGCGCAGCAATAAGGAATTCATTCCTTTTGAACTCAAATATTTTGACATTGATTTAAAACTATTTACAGTTCTGATCCAGCTCAACACAGACGGCACTACCCCTTGATTTCTTGCGTTTTCAAATTACATTGATTTCAGGACAGACATACTCTCGTTCCACAGTTTATGATGAGGCGAAGTTGGAGTTACTGCAGTCCGGTTAATCTTCCCTTGTCGCAATTGACTGTAACTCCCATTCACGCTGTCGAATAAATTGTCGAAGAACATAAGCAGATCTGCTGTATCTGTGCTGTTTTTTTCCATTACTCCAGATTCTGTAATAAAACAACAACAATAATGTAACTTTGGAATAATAGTATCAAACCCAAGTTAACCTTATTCAAATTATTTATTTTGTACCATACGGGTAATTTTCGTGATTATTTTTGTATGAATTACAAGACGTTCGACAAATTATTAGATTTTTTTAAAAGTATTGAGGCGCTACCAGGGTCACCGAGTGGATGTTCAATGAAATGACCTTGCTTCGTAATAACTAGTTTAATTATAAGAAAGTACCGTGTCGTACAGAACCCCGATAGCGACTGCCTGTCGTCCCGGTCCGCGGGTCCTGCGGCGGGGGTTCGCGATAGCTGTGTCAGCTCATATTCCAGTACACATGTACCGTGATATGAGCTGACCACGCTAAATGTCCCTATACGATTCCCCCCCTTACAACAAAAAATTAATAGTACACAAAATATAAAACATAAAACATCGCTTAGCTAAAAATATCTTAGCTCTAGTAGTAGTGTGTGTCGACCGTTACATTGTTCTGCGAGTCAGCGTAACTGATATCATGCAGGTGCGCGTTCTGCTGAGACCGCGGAACGTGCAACAACATGATATTCTTTTAACAGGTAACATGATTACTGTGAACAAAGAATGATTTCCTGTTAAACATTGATAACTAATTTATGTGCATAAATCAAATAGGTTAGCTTAACTTTTGAAAAATAAAATAAATGTTCAATATAAATTTCGATATTGACTTTTCAATATGACACAGTAGGTACACATAATTTTAATAAAACAAAATGCTTAATATTACCTTAATTAGTAAATCACGGGCTGTTGCTTAGTTTGGGGTTCAGTGCGTTCCCTGTGAACGACAACTGCTGTTGGCTGGTTTTTTGTTACGGCTTTTAGGAGCCACTTCCGTAAATTCTGTCTACATTTTGCTTGGATGAAGTAAATTATGAACATTGCCAACATGATGGAGATTACTATGAGGATGATTCCCATGTAGTTAAGTTTAGTATCCACTTGTCCCGTGACACTGTGGACTTCCGCTATAGCAATATTGTTTCGGGATCCCTCTTCTTTACTTTGTCCCCAGCCCATTTTCGTTAAAATAAACAAAAATACTCGTGTGAAAATATACTAATGCACGCCAAGTGCTTTGAGCAGATAAATGATACAATTTTCTAAAATCTCGTCTTATATCTAATATTTACTGATGATTTATCACATTATTTTCTGTCAATTCCGAGATAAATTACATGATCTAAAAAAAACAACTACAAAACAGTCTAAAGTTCAAAATAATGCATTCATGCTGTTATGTTTATATAACATGACCGACTTGGAACATAGCGGAATTACAATTCACATTGGTATGGTCCAAGTTACAAGGTAGCGAAATCGCTATCGCTTATGAGCTACAACATTAAAATTAACTATACTATTTATAACCTTTTAAACAACCATTTCAGATATACCGATTTATGCCCCATTTCAATACTAACATATAAAACATTATACCTAACTGTCAAAGAAAGGAACATAATGTCTCAGCTTGCTATACCTATTTGAAATGTATCCGGTTTAAACCCTATGTTGTGACTAATTAATCCTAATAATAAACGTCTTTAAATCTAACTGGTGTTTTAATTATGCGACCGCTTTTAGTTTTACGAATACTGCTATCTATACGCGGTTGTATCGCGGTTCCGCTGTCGCTTGTGGGAGCGGTTGCGTTCGTCAAACTACTTGCGCTTGTACCACTCGTGTTGATGCTATCGTCCCACACGTAAGCTGGCTTCAACCTGTCGATTGATACGCGAGCTTGCCTGTTCGGGAATTGAATGAGGAACACTTTTTCGCCTCTATCTAAAACTTTAAATGGGCCGTTATAAGGTGGCTGTAACGGCTTGCGTACGGCGTCCTCTCTAACAAAAACGTACTCACAAGTGCGTAAATCCTTGTGCACGAAGATGGTACGCGAGTCGCGATTAGCTTTACTTACTGGTTTAAGCTTACTTATTTTATCTCGAATATTATTAACTAAGCTGGACGTGTCGCTAGTCTCCGTTTTCTGAGAACTACAGAAAAAATCCCCGGGTAAACGTAACGTGCGGCCGAACATCATCTCGGCGGCGCTCACGCCGTTATCGCTCCGGCCCGCGGCGCGCAACCCCAGCAAAACAGTTGCAAGTTCGTCTTCCCATGAGCTGTCGCAGATCCTGGCCATCAAAGCTGCCTTCAATGATCTGTGTAGTCTCTCGACCTTGGAATTGCTTTGTGGGTGGTACGCCGTGGTTCTTAACCTATTGACACCTAACAATTTCATTAATTCCCTAAATAAACTGCTCTCGAATTGACGACCTTGGTCGCTCGTGAGTCTGATCGGACAACCATAGCGCGCGATCCATCCATCGTATATAGTCTTGGCAACAACCTCGGCTGACATATCTTCTATCGGAAAAGCTTCAGGCCAGCTGGTACACCTATCTATGATAGTTACAAGGTAGCGGTTTCCACGTGGAGACGTCGGCATCGGTCCGACCAGGTCCACATGGATGTGCTCCATCCGACCAGCATCCTCGAAAGCCTCGAGCTTCGATATTGTATGGCGATTGACCTTTGCCCTCTGGCACTGTATACATGACTTTGCCCAGTGCCCAGCGTCCTTGTTAATAGACGGCCAAAAGAATTTTCTACGAACCATTTTCCGCGAAGTTCGCGTCCCTGGATGGCTTAAATTATGTACACTTTCGAATGCTAACCGTCTAAATTTCTCTGGAATGTATGGTCTCGCCTCTTTTGTCGAAATTTCACAATAAACCGATTTGTTGCAGTTTGGTAACGAAATTAATTTTAGTACTATATTGTTATTGTTAGCGCGTTGGTCCGATTGCGTCATCTGTTTCAAGTACTCGTCTTTAGCTTGTTCGTCAGCGAGTTCCGCGTAATCGAGTACAGTGGGACAAATAATCGTCTCTATGCGCGATAATGTATCAGCGACTATATTTTCCTTTCCACTTATGTGCTTGATATCCGTAGTGAACTCGCTAACGAATAGTAACTGCCTAGTACGCCGTGGGGTTTCGTTATTTTTATTGTCTATTCTATCGAACGCGTGGCATAAGGGCTTATGATCAGTATACACTGTCAAAGGTCGGCCTTCAAATAACTTTCGAAAATGCTTAATCGATAAGTAAATAGCTAACAATTCCCTATCATAAGCGGAATAACTCTTTTGCGCGTTATTTAATTTTTTCGAAAAGAATCCCAAAGGCTTCCAGACACCTTCAATTAATTGCTGTAATACCCCTCCGACAGAACTTCCAGAAGCGTCAGTCATGAGAGCCAATTGTACGTCGAGACGAGGATGAGACAGTGTAACGGCTTTTTGTAGGCCCTCCTTACACTGTTTAAATGCGTCCTCGGCCTCGCTAGACCAATTAATGGGCGTCTTGTCCTTTTTCTTAGCATTAACTAAATATTGCTCTAAACTCGACTGAATTTCTGCCGCTCCCGGTATGTGCGAACGATAGAAATTCAGCATTCCCAAAAACCTACGCAATTGTTCTACGGTTTCGGGTTTAGGGTAGTCTATAATGGCCTGAACCTTTTCTTCTAGAGGTCGAATGCCTGCGGAACTTACCTCATGCCCGAGAAATTCCAACCTTGGCTGTCCAAAACTACATTTGGCCAAGTTAATTGTTATTCCGAATTTGTCAAAACGCTCGAATACTAACCTTAGGTGTTCCTTATGCTGTGCTTCATTTACGCTCGCTATAAGTACATCGTCCAGGTAACTAAATAAAAAATCCAGGCCTTCCAGTACTGAACTATTCATAAACCGCTGGAAAGTCTGTGCAGCACTACGGAGCCCGAAACTCATTCTTGGAAACTCGAATAAACCGAAAGGCGTAATTATCGCGGTTTTTTCGATATCTTTATCAGCCACCGGGATGCAGTGGTACGCTCTATTTATGTCTATTTTGGAAAAAATATTCTTACCGGCCAAAATAAAAGTAAAATCGTGAAGTCTCGGTATTGGGTATCTATCCGGTTTCGTAATGGCATTGAGTGCGCGATAATCACCGCAAGGACGAATTTCGCCGTTTTTCTTATTTGTGACATGTAATGCAGTTGCCCATTCACTTTTTGAGGGTCTGCAAATACCCATCTCCTGCATCCGACGAAATTCTTCCTTGACCTTCTTATACCTATCCGGCGGTAACGGCCTTGCCCGCGCGAATACGGGCGGTCCCGACGTCTCAATATAATGTACGACGTTATGCGGTGGGGTGTCCTTGAAGGTCGCGGGCTTCGTAATGCTAGGAAACTGCGATAACAATTGATGGTAAGGATGGCTATTGTCAACTGTGCTAACGGTTGGCTGATCACTACTCACGATTTGCGCTATAACATTAAGTTCCGTTATTTGATCAACTAATTTCTGCGCGCTTAAATCAACTAGTAGTTTATGGGAAATTAGAAAATCGGCACCTAAAATCGGCTGTTTAACGTCGGCTATTACAAATTCCCATCTGAATGGCCTACGCAACTTAAAATCTAACAGTAAAGTTTTTACGCCGTAAGTTCTAATTTCCGTGCCGTTTGCCGCGAAAAGTTTAAAGTCAGAGCACTCACCCGTACGTAGTTGTCTACTTGCCGGTATCACTGAGATGTTAGCACCTGTGTCCACCAAGAAACGAAGTCCGCTGTTCATATCAGTCACTCTTAAACGACGGCCAGATGTAATGGCACAGATTTCCGCCGTATTCTGTACCACGCCATCTAGTTTTCCGACTGCTTTCTGTCCCACGCACACGGTTGCACACACTTTGCCGCTTTCTGTCCGAATCTAAAGTGGTAAAAACATAACCAGTCCGTTTTTGGCGTAGCGCTATCACTGCCGCGACACGATGCAGATGCGCTTCTCGTCCGCGATGACGAGCGACTGCCGCGGAAATTACGACCGTTCCGGGGTTGACGCTGCCGTGGTCGCGAACGCTCGAAGTCCATCATCCTGACGCTCAGCTTGGCAATCTCGGCTAAGATGGTCGCCGTACCGCCAGCTCCGGAACTCGCTGCCGCGTCCCTGCGCGCCCCTATCTCCGAAACGTGCCTGCTCGCCGTAGCCTCCGCGACATCATCCGCTATGCTGGCGAGCACCTCCAGGTCTTTTTCCCGCGACGCAACTAACACGGCCCGCACCGTCGTTGGCAGGCGGTTCTGCCACATGATGCGGAGGGTGTCATCTGGGAAACTGTCCTTGGCCATGTTGCGCATCTTCACCAGCAACTGAGAAGGTTTCTGGTCCCCAAGGTCCATCTCGCCCAAGACCTTCTCTATTTGCCGGTTTTTTGAGTCCTCCAGCATGGTCAACAATTTCGCTTTCAAGGCCTGGAATTTGTTGGCCTCCGGTGGGTTGGTAAGGAAGTCCGTCAATCGCAGTATGACCTCCTTTGGCAGTTTCGACACTACCATGTCGAATTTGGCCTCATCGCCAATACGCTGGTGGGATAATACGGCTTCAGTACGGATGAACCAAACTCTAGGTTGGTCCACCCAGAAATCTGGTATTCTGCTGGAAACCGAGATAGCCATAACCTCCGGTTGTTGCCCCGGTATGGTAATGTCTCCCAACCGCAAGTCCTCTAGCTTAGGAGTGTCTCCGTTTGGTGCCGCGCCGCTTGATTGTTCGTTGTTCATTTCTCTCGACGGTCCCGCACAAGGTCACTTGCGTTCCCGAAGTTACGATTAATTAATTTATACAAGGACACTGAATTTAAAAATCTGTGAAGCAAGGTCAACGTGTCTTGTGACTGTCGGGGTCACCAATATTGAGGCGCTACCAGGGTCACCGAGTGGATGTTCAATGAAATGACCTTGCTTCGTAATAACTAGTTTAATTATAAGAAAGTACCGTGTCGTACAGAACCCCGATAGCGACTGCCTGTCGTCCCGGTCCGCGGGTCCTGCGGCGGGGGTTCGCGATAGCTGTGTCAGCTCATATTCCAGTACACATGTACCGTGATATGAGCTGACCACGCTAAATGTCCCTATAAAAGTAAACTGCAACACAAAGAAACCGTATGCGAGCAAGTATTCTTCATTTAATGTAGAAAAATCAAAATCATGTAGGGTTGAATTTGACGGACTCGTGATGCATTCTTTGAAGAGCATCATTTTCAATACTATAGGAAGATGCCTGCGATTGATTCCTTGAACTTGGCCCAGCAGCAGTACTGGTCGTATAGGTTTCGGCGCTTGATTGAAATTTCTTAATTCTTACATAAAAATTTGAAGAGAAATAAATTCATAAGAAGGGAGAACATCCTCAACCTTTCTTTTAGAGGTTTAAAAGGACCTTGATTTTAATTCCTGCCACAAAAATATCTTCCAGATTCGACCACCTGGGTAGTGACCTCATCTCCATGAGACGTCGATGTCAGATTATCAATTTTCCTCCAGAGAACAGTGCCATGTGTTGGTCGCTTGTCCTTAACGGAGTTAAGGTGTGTCCTTAAACTTCTGTAGTATGTAGTCAAAGCGGGTAATGACATACCTCCTCCTTGGACCTCTGGGTCGTCATTCTCCATGTGTTGCTCGAACGATTCAATGTATTTCACTGTCCGCTTTCCAGCGAATATCTGCTTGCACCGAATTTGGAATGATGAAGTAGTGAGATGTCCAGTCATATTGGCCTGAGCCAGCTTTGAGTAAAACACTTGAGTTGGAAGCTTTATATCAACTGTGGACTTGTTGGCACCTCTAAATCCTCCTGCCAATTCAGAACGAGTCTTCCATGTCTTCATGTTGGTTATTGAAGAGAGAACCCCGAAATCCTCATTTTGAGTGCCAAATATAGCATGATAGACCACTTGCCCTGCGAATACGTCATCCATCGAAGTCTCTAGCTGGAATAACTGTTTCATTATATTCTTGTACACTAACCACATTGCCAGAAAAATCGATTTCAGAGGGTTTCAATCGAGGGCAGGTTTCTGCAACTTTGCATTCTTTTAAGAACACATCATCAGCACACAATAATATTATGAAGCACAATGGGAAGAAGGCTCTCTGCGCATTCCTGGATCCGGCGATTAGCAAACAATCAGCAAGTGCACTAAGGGCCGGGGCAATCTCTTCACACCTTCTTCCTTCTATGGCACTTACAAGTTGCATTATATTTGGAATGTGCGCTATGTCCCTTTTAACCGCTTCGAGCCATTTGGTCTTGTAAGGTACTCGGGATTTGTGCGCGGTCAAGAGAGGGGTCATGGGCCCCAAAGTCTGAGCGATGGCGGACCTTCTTTCGGGCTTATATGTTGCCCCTTCCAACAGGATGTGATGAGCCGTAGCTAGCCCAGATTGATGTGGTGCGCTGTTATTTTTATATTGTATGTTTCTTATATTATTCAATACTTGATATTGAAATTCTACAATATCATCACCTTTAAAAGCCTTCCACGGAAGGGGCTATTCCTTTAAAAAAACATGAGTCTACTGTCCTCTTCTTTTTCCAAATTATCTATTGTCTTCTTTTTTCTTTCTTTTGTTGCCACAAGTTTCACTAGATTTATTTTTCTCTTCCGGTATATTCGATCTTTCTTCCGGTATATTTGATACAGACACAGGAGAGCGTTGGGTGTTTTTTTTAGAAACTGTAAATTATTATAATATTGATATTTATGTACTGTTTTTGCACCCGATCCAGATTTCGTTTCACGCATTTTTTTGTCGTATTTCATCCAAGCATCTCTTGTTCTTCCATTTCTGGGCCATTAGTTTACCTGAAATTATTAATAATATTTGCTTTATTTTCAGGTACATAGCAACAGTAACTTCATTTTCAGATCTTGAATATCGATTGAGAATGGAAAAAAAACTATAAGCTTAATTGTAAAAGAAGTGTGTTTCTCTTGTATGGTCTGAACTTAGCGCAAAATATATGCAAGTGCCATCGACAAACGATTGGCTAGAAATAGCGAATAATAAAGTTGCTGCAAATTTTCCTCATTGTTTTGGTGCTGTCGACGGGATACCTTTCTGATGAGAGTGGCGCCGCGCAGAAAAGAATATGTAAACTTTTCTGCGCGGCGCCACTCATCAGGAAGGTATTGTCTCATTACAATCAAGTCCATTACATTTGTCTTCCCAATGAAGTAATTTTGTTTTTGTGTCAAAGATTCATAAATATTGCAAACAAGTCACTTTTTTATGTGCATGAGAAGCATACTTATTGCAAACAAGTTAGTGTTTTTTACGGCTTGACCAAATTTGTCAATTAACATAAATAGTCTGTTTAGGCAGTATTATTGGGGTTACCCTCATCTGGCAGAATAATATTGGTCAGAAATACACTTCGCATAACACGTTTCGCAGAAACTCTTTCGGTCGAATGGTAAGATGGCATAAAGGTATAGTTGGCATTACTACTACCTCGCATACGACACATTTTGCAGCACATTGTTTTGTAGAATATCTCTTTGGCCGACTTTGGTTTAGCATAATTTTATGTACCATAATAATCCTATAGCATACGATTTTTAATTACAACAATTGTAATGCATAAATTAGGTCCTGATTCCACCTTAGGGCAGGTCTGACTTGGATTAGGTTAGGTACGACGACGAGCGAAGCGAGGAGGAGTGTTAGGTTGAACTGAGACCCTAACGAGCGAGCGAGCCGCGCGGCATCGCCCGGCTACCATTCCACTCCATGGACAAAAAGTGTAATCACAACAATTTGTAATGCATAAATTAGGTACTGATTGTACCTTAGGGCAGGTCCGACTTGGATTAGGTTAGGTATTACGCATATGTCCTGTACAACAAGATAAGACAATGAAGTCTATCTTGGAATCAAATGGTATTCGGCTTGACAACTTTATGCCGCCTAAAATATTATGCAAAAAAATTATCTGCGAAAGTACTATTCGTTTAGAAGAATGTTATGCTCATCAACATTATGCCAATATAAGATTCGGTGTTATAAAAATCTGCAAAATGATTTATGCCAAAGCATACTCTGCGTAAGATGTTTCTGCCAAACGTTACTTCTGCCAAGTATCGTTATGCAAAACAAATATATGTCAAAAAAGGTTCTACAAGATAATAGTGAACCGTATTATTGCAATCAAAAGCAATTACATTTTTATTGCAATAAAGTATTTTTTTTCAGGTGCAAATGATCCATAATTTTTGCAAACAATACCTTTGCTGTGGATGTAAAAAAAGACGTAGGTAAATATAAGGAAATTCAATAGTCATAGTCAAATCAAAGTCAAATCTCTTTATTTTGCTTAAAATGTGGTCTTTGTATTCATGGTTTAATGTGGTTACAGTTGTACAGGTCACAATGTAAGAAAAAACAGGTCTCACACACTTCACCAGCTTATGGCATGCAAAATTTAAAAAAATAAAATTAAGTGTAACATAATTATCAAAATAATCAATGCCAATACAATTGAAATCTCATATAAAACAATTGGTTTTCAATAAATTGTATCTATTTATGACAAACTGAGTAATATACTATTTCTATGAATAATGTCAAATTGCCTAAGCTCGTCCAATGGCAGCATAGGACATGTCAGACAATTTCTCTTTTATTTATTAATTAATATGATTATTACCTTAGACGAAATACATTATGTTAGCGGCCAAGACCTCACAATAGTTTCGCCTGAAATCAGGTTTGGCAGGTAACATATACATGTACTGACATCTCCCATACTTCAAAGCATATCACTATCTAACATCATGTTCATGTAGCGGCTTTATAAAGCCGCGCTTCTAATAAATGAGTGCTGCTACTAGACACTTAGAAGTAGAGATCAACGAAAAATCAATCGCTTAACAAATTAACAACTATAATTATAAAGGAAAACATTTTCAATTCCTCTCATTAATAAAAGAGAATTCCGCTTGTCGTTGAGCAATAGACCTTTCGTTGTAGTCTAAGAGCTAGCTACGGAAACAGGTATACAATTTGCCGAGCAACGAAATCCCTTTAGTTAGTATGCCATACTATCATTATTCATTAATTTGAGCGCCTGGCAGCTTTTCAGCGGTGGGTGTGAAAGTGGCAAAACGGCCTGGGAAAACTAAAAGAGCTAGGAGGGGGGTGCTCGACCAAATATCATAGGCCTCCCCGAGCAATTTGACGAGCCGCCATTTTTTTCTCTTTCTTTTAGTTGTTACAGCCCCCAATTGCTGCAAACGCCTCCTTTTATTTAATACCTGATGCACAAGCTTACCTCGTGCTTGAAGAATCGCACCAGTTGCCGTTGTGCATGCAGGAATGTAATAGGTTGTGATTCTTTCACCGGGAAAGAGTTCCCGTATCAATTTTGTCCACTTGAAATAAATAGATCCAAGAATCAGGTTTGTGTAAAATAGTTTGTGTGATTATTTAATATTTCTGTAGCTATTACGGAAGCCAATAAATTTCTCGCTGCATCCCCATCCAGAGTTCCACCTTTATATATTAACAATGAGGACGCCTCCAGTGACTTGCGCAATAGATTTTCAAGTAACTGTAAAAAATTGTGCATATGAAAATTCAACATTTGAAAGCAAATTCTTAGCTTAGGTAAAAACAATACAATACAAATACTCTTTTTTGTTCACCAAGAAAGCAGTACATGAGGATTAAACTAAATAATATTTATATTTAGGCAAACAAAGGGCGGACTTTCGCTAAATAGTTATCTCCTCCAGACAAAGCGTTATATGTATATACGTATTACTAGCTATAGTATAATTGTAGAAAAAGTACCTACCGAAAATTTTATATCTTACAAATTATTTAAAAGTAGCATTACCTATCTAGGATTACTATTGTTTTATGCCAACACTTTAGCCTTTTGAACGCCAAGCAGTGTGCAAGCAGTGCAACAATTCACCGTGCCCCTGACCCCACAGCACAAAAATAAAGAAGTGCTCAAAAATCAACGGAGATTGAAAAACAGATGGGGGCTTTACAATAGGTAAAGCAGAGTATAGAGCTGTTTATTTATTTAATCGTATGGCATTTTTGACCAAGTCGCGCATCTTCTAATTATGTTATAAACATATATCTAGGTTCTTCACCCATAGGGCGGCGTTTATACTAGGAGAGTGTAGATCCAGGATACCTCCATTATATTTCTGTTTTGGGCAGTCGTATATTATGTGGTGAATGGATTGTGCAGGCGCCCCACAATCGCACACTGGCGACTCTCTCCAGCCACATTTAAACAGATAGTCAGCACAACGACCATGCTCCGTGCGGAGTCTGTTGAATTGGCACCATTCTCTTCTTGGAGCTGAGAAACCATAAGGTTTCTGAGTGGGATCATAAGTTGCGGGGCAACTACTTGGCGGGTTAGACTTCCATTCCTCTTGCCAGGTGTCTATCAGATTGAAACCGCCTTCCAACAATCTTTGGGCGGTCTGGTAGGGCGGGTGTCGAGACTTCAATCGGTGGTGAGGCGGATTTAGGAATTCTTGATGAGCTGGCAGACTTGGATTGTTAGGTACGTATTTTATTAGCTTCCCTTATCAGCGCTTGCTGTCTCCTAAGATGCGGCGGCGGAATGTGGCTTAACGCTGGGAGCCATTGCGTGGGGGTGGACTTAACAGTTCCCGAGATGCACCGCATTGTGTTTCGCAGTTGTACGTCGATCCTCTCTGTGTGAGCGCTGTTTAACCAGACTGGTGCGCAGTATTCACCTGCGGAGAAAACTAAGCTTAGTCCCGTCGTGCGGAGTACATCAGCTTTTGTTCCCCAGCTATAGAGCTGTAATAGAGGTATACTTCCGAACAAAAAAATAGTGCCCTAATATAAAACTCAGCAACACCTTCTATTTTGTTGATTTCTTATTAGGTTGATTTTTTGTTTGACAGTAAACGTCTGTTACAACTCCATTCTCTTTGGTTATAGCATGAAATATACATACCCAACTCTCAGAATTTGTTGAACTCGGTAGCTCCTGTTCTATATTAATTATTGGTTGTTCATTAGTTTGTTCTTCCGCGGTCAGTACTATAAGATCTTTTGGGGCAGTGTCAGTCGGTGCTTCTTCGTGCAACTCAAATTGTAATAAATCCAGGTTCTGCAATCAGATACTTACAGTTATTTGTATTTTGCCTACATATTAATTGGCATATGTCCTTTTAGTAATAGGTATTTTAAACAAAAACGATATTTAAATAATTATTTTTCTGTTGTATAAGCAGATACAGACTGCTTGCGAAATCCACATATTATTATTCTCTGACTGAACTGAGCTACCGAAATGGTCACGGTTATATTCGTTTACTCATTTGATTTCTTAGGTTAAGTTTTTTGCCATATACACATAAAAAGTAAAATACTTATTGTGTGGGTAAATATGTAATCCTAGACAAATTCCAGCAAACACTTACCGATAAAGATATGCTGCAAAACTCCGCATTCCATTCCTTCCAGCAACGCATGAATAGGACACGTCGGCGTCCTATTTGTGGTGTAATGTCCTTAATGTCGCCTGGAGTCAAGGCAGATAACGCCTGGATAGTTATCGCTTGGTCTAAATAAAAAGTTTAAATTATTTGTAAACACGTGAACAACTGTTTCGCAATAAATTCTAGTATTGCTTAATTAAACGCATGTAACTCTTCAAAACACTTATTTTATTATTTTTCAGTAATTTTAGTCACTATCAATACAACGCGTAACGTAACACAACAGAGAATGGGAAGAGACTCGATTCATTCTGCACACATCAGTCTGTACTCGGTACAGGGACGCTTGACAGCTCCGATTAGATGTCACGATTCATTTAATTTAGGTAACGTCTGTACCAAGTACGTTCCACTAATCGTCTCCTATAGGCCGTCCCTCTCAATCACCTTTCAAACAATGTTTGGGTGAGTGGGACGGCACTATACGACGGACAACTAAGCTGACTGTGGTAAAAAAAAGACGTATCTACAATGAGATACCTACTATGAAATCTATATACGACCTTTTAACAGTTTTATCTGTACTTTAATTTAACACTGATGCGTGCGCTACTATCATACAGGTAAATTGAATGAGCGACATGATTTATAAGCTTAGCTTTCCTTCAAATTTTGGGATCAGGTCGGACAGCTACCATGTTTTAAGCAACTCTGCCACTTCGTCCATGTGTAAAGCCGCATTCACATTTATCTGACGCGTTCTGTTGTGACGCTGTCTGTCGTGATGCTTACTGCTCACATTTATGTGTTGTGTTGTGACGCGTTCTGACAAAATTTTTAATCAATCGCCTCTTGGCTCCCAGAGAGTTCACACGTTCGCAATGTTTTTTCAAGAATCAAGCGATTCAGATTCAGATTTTGAAGAAGATTTGCAATTATTGGCGTTGGCAATGCTTTTAATAAAACAAAAAAGAGAAGAAGGTATTGGATTCATCCCGTAAACAGAAACAGACTGGCTAAAGGCGAGTTTCATTGTCTCATAGAAGAGCTTGAGAGTGATGCTGAAAAATTTCATCAGTATTTTAGAATGTCTAAGTCACAGTTTGAGAGTACATACATCGTTTAATTGAAAATGATATCAAAAAAATACAAACAAAATTTCGCAAACCTATTGGGACAAAAGAAAGACTTGGTGTATGTTTAAGGTAAGATTTTTAATTCTCTTCCTCAGAAAGTTGTACATTAGCATAATATTCCGAGATATTTGATTGTTCCGATTCCATTGGAGCTGAGGATGTATTTGTATATGGTACAAAACTTGCGAATGACATTTGTTGCGGCTGAGAAATCTGTGATGTGCTCGGGAATGACAGCATGGGTGACTGATGAGGTCTTTGTTGTTGCGGTTGAGAAATAATCTGTTGAGTAATATTGATAGGCGTTCTGCGAATTTGCTCTTGTGTTTCAAGTATACGTATTTCGGCTTGTGATATGGCAGTGTGTAAATCTAATTTTATTTTAGACTGTTCGAGTTTGGGTAGTTTTTTTAGAGCTTTGCTCATACTCAAAAAGAACAAGTCAGTTTCATCCATGTCTTTTTCCTGAAGCTTCACTTGCTGTCTTTGCAGTCGTAAATCATGCGAAGATTTCATCAAATCGTATAATTCGTGTAAGTTGGTTTTATTTCTTACAGGTCTGTTAGAATGTGAAGAGGTAGATTGTGGTGTTGGTGAGCGGATATCTATTTGAGATTGATTGGTGTCGCCGGATTCAGATTCTATATAAGTATTTGATTCGACTGAACTTGGCGGTGACTCTAAATTTGTTACTGTAGCCCGGGATTCCATATACGGCTGTAAAAAAATCATCTGCTCTTCATACTTCCACGGCACAACAGATTTAGCGGCTTGACCGCTTTTTTTGTTTTTACGGCGTTTCATGGCGTTCACATATGCATTTCGTAATTTAGTCCAATCATCTTTACATTTATCCGCTGAAACAAAAAAAAAACATGTTTTATTTTTTTACAGATTTTTGGCAACTGGAAACTCCTATCGGTCAATGGGGTTCAGTTATCGCATGGGGTTTTCTACAGTAAAAACCATAGTCGAAGAAGTATGTTGTGCAATATGGAAGAATTTGGCACCTATTGTAATGCCACAACCTACAGAACAAACATGGAGAGAGATTGCAATTGGATTTGAAAAGATATGGCATTTCCCAAATTGTCTTGGTGCACTGGACGGAAAGCACGTTACTTTAATATGCCCAATAAATGCCGGCTCAACTTATTTTAACTACAAAGATCAGCATTCTATTGTGTTGCTAGCACTCGTTGACGCCCAGTACAGATTTATTATGGTAGATGTAGGGGCATATGGGAGAAATAGTGATGGTGGTATTTACCAAGAATCATTAATGGGGAAAATGTTTGAAAGCTGTCAGTTAAATGTTCCACCAAATAAACCGTTAAGCCAAAATACTGAACCTTTGCCTTACACTGTTGTGGCAGATGCGGCATTTCCATTAAAAACCTATTTGTTAAAACCGTACAGTAAAGTAAAATTGGTTAACAATGACGCAAACAAAATTTTTAATTATCGTTTATCACGTGCTCGCCGCACAGTTGAAAATGCATTCGGTATATTACGAGCTAGATTTCGAGTGTTTCAAGGGCCTTTACACGTACAACCGTACATGGCGGACAGAATTGTACTTGCTACTTGCTGCCTCCATAACTTTTTAACCCAAAATACACATGGAACTGAAGAAATATTGACAGATGATGAGGCTTGCAACAGTGCCTTTGTAGAATTTGGCCCTTTACACAGAAATCCAACACAAGAAGCTATTCAAGTTCGCGAAGCATATAAAAACTATTTTGTGAGTTTAGAGGGACAAGTACCATGGCAAATTCGAGCTATTCGACAAGGAAGAACTCGTTATAATTAAATAAAATCACTTTACTTACGTGGTTGTTTCATTTTTTCTCCTATCTCTTCCCAAACAGATGCTCTAATAGCTTGATCCTTATATTCTTTACATTTTGGATTGTATACCACTGTGTATTGTCGAACGCATTCAATGAGCACCTCTTCGTCCATTTTTCGCAGCTGTGACGCGTCAAGACACAACACTGGCCGCGTGCACACTAGTCTGATGCGGTGAGCCGTGTCGCTTCACCGCCCCCCGCACCTCACCCGTCCTGACGCGGACCGGGATCGCTGCTGACGCGACACAACACAAGCCGTCATGACACAAGGCATCAGATAAATGTGAACGCAACCATATTAAATGTATGGAACCGATACCGTTCTGACGCATCACGACACGACACGACAGATAAATGTGAATGCGGCTTAATATTGTCACGTACGTAGCACACCACACAATAAACTCCACGAAACAGAATATAGTACCTACAATAAATCAGTTTTTTACACAAACGCTAAGATCGATCGATCCAGCTAGTCGTGCGAATAGCTAGTAATGCGATTGCGATCACACCATTTTGCAGATTTTGAGAGTGGGGGCAGTGTTACCAACTCCGAATTTCATTAAGTGCTAAATCTATGCTGGAATTATATTAAAATAATAACAAAAAACCCAACTGCTTAAAAATTATGAACTGAAAAGGGAAAAACAAGTATCACAATACCCTAATATACATATAGGTACATATATAAAAATCGACAGAGTAATGTATAAACTAAATACATTAAGGTGCCGCATGCAGGGAGGTAACTGATGTTGATGACTTAGCTGATCCGTCGAAAACCACACGAATCTTATCCCCACCCTTCTTGAATATACCGTGATGAGGAATCACGTAGTGTTCAGAATCGAACTGAAACGTTGATATTGACTAATGACCTAATGATTCATACTCCCGCATGAATTCCTTATATTTTTCTGCGAAGACTGGATTCTTTTCCATCTTGCGCTCCAAGGCGCGCAGTCGCTGTATGGCCAAGCTCCTTGACTCGCCTAACGCTGGTCTGGTTGATAATAATGGCAGCCTCACCATATATTTGCCGTCTGGCATTTGTTTAGTAGTGGAAACGTACAACCTTTCAGCTTCCACGTGATCTAGATGTGGTGGACGTTCTGCCGGAGGCGCCTCGACGTCCCAGAACTTCTCCAACACTTCCTCCAGCCTGGTGGCCAGCAGCCCGTAGTCCTCGACTGACGTCCCGTCAGCTGGCTGAACCGGCGATGACTCCGGTGGCACGGCACTCATGATGACATGACCGAAGCATGACCCATACGCTGATATTCCTGGAATATTATTTTGTATTGTATTTTAATGATTGATTATTTGAAATGTGTAATTGAATGGAATAATGTAACCTAATATAATTTAATAATTCAATATGTGACATGTAAAATTGAAAAACATTTTATAAATAAGGAGCTTGAGTATTAGTGTCAATCTTTGAGCCATCTAAAACATAGTTCAATATATCAGTTCCTAGAATGATATCCACATCGGTAGGTTTATTGAACTCATGATCTGCTAACTGAATTGATGATGATTGCAAATGTTCCTTGAAATCTGCATGAATACTTGGTAGAGTTCCTGACAAGGAATGCATGACAATTGCAGTCGTACTGATGATTGGGACCGTTCGCCCGACAGGTTTGACAATCATTTTAACCTTAGTTCCCGGACTATGTACTCGCTGATTTCCTACTCCATAAATCTTAATTCCATTTGACTGTTGGTGCAGGCGTAGTCGTGCGACTAACGATTGTTTAGTTTAATTACTGATATACTAGCTCCAGTATCCAAGAGTGAACGTACCTTGACATATCTACCATCACCTGCCTTCACCATGACCGTGGCTGTGGGGCAGATGGTGATGGGTAGTGCACCAACAGTAGTACCCTTTCATAACTGGTCCTCCGGTTTGAATTGACCGAAACGCAGCGACTGAAAGGATTCCTGCGCCTGGCGCGCACGCTCGCCAACCCCCTGTCTCGGGTTGTGCTGGTGCTGAGGTCCAATGGGTCGCCGCGGCGGCGATAGTGTCGCTGGGGATCCTGGAGGAGAAGGAGAAGGAGAGTGACCTCGCACACTACCTCTTTCGTGACCTACCGTCTGAATCGGTAAGGTTCGTGCTGTTTGTGCCTGTTGTGAAGCACCCGATGTTGACTTATCAGTCTCCTGATGATGAGTCCTGTGTTGGGTTGATTGATGCTGGTACCCCCTAGAGGTCGATAGTGCCGGCTCATCACGACGCCGTGCGGGTACACCCTGAGTCCGAGACTCCGTGGGCGCATTGCACAACAGCGTTTTACGCAGTACTGAACCGCATTGAGCGCACCGGCCCTGCTGTGCACAATCTCGAGCATAGTGTTGTCTCAAGCAGCGATAGCACAGACCTTCCTTCCGTGCCAAGTTCTACGCGCTGGCCCTGCCAACCGCAGGAACTCGGTGCAGCGGTATAGGCTGTGATCTTCTCCGTGACAATAAATACATTGGAACTGATTCACCTGGTCCTCGGGTGATGTCTGCGCAGTCATCACCTTCCCCGATTGCCGTGTCCTTGATACCGCTGGGGTTGGATGACTTCGCGGTGGTGGTGAGCGCCTTGCTGCTCTCGCCGTGACTGCTGCGTCCGGCGCTACGCTCTGCTGCACGCGCCACTGCTCATCCAGCAGTTGCAGCAGTTGGTGTATCGTGGGCAGAGTCTCCGGTTTACCTCCATATCTTTCCTCGAAGAGAGCTCGAATCCGAACCGGGAGTTTCTGTAACACCAAGAACAATAACAAGTATGACCACTCCTTGACTGGCTGCTTCAGCTTATCCAGCGCCTGAATAACTTCAGACAGTGGGACATAAAATACTGATCGTATGTTAACGGTTCCCTGAACTGTTGGTAGATTGACAATACGACCAATGTAGGTATCAATGAGTAACCTACTATTTTGATAGCGATCCTTTAATAGTTGTATGGCTACTGAATAGCTTGTTCCATCCATGGGCAGCTGCCTAACTAATGCGAGGGCTTCGCCATCCAATGATGCTCTCAAATAATAATGTTTTTCGGCTTCGGCGATGTCTCGACTATGTACCACCGAGTTGTACAAGTCCCAGTACGACATCCAATCCGAAGCGAGCCCTGTGAAGCGAGGTAATTCTATTGCTGGTAGTTTGTGCTTACCTTTGATAATGTTGGCTTACTCGTACCCTCGCCGGCCTCTGTCTGCTCATCCAGGAGTACCATTAGTCGGTTGACCTCCGTGAATTGGGATTGGTACTCCTGCAGCTCCTCGACTGTGATCTCCTCGAGACTCGCACCCAGGATAGTTTCATAGGCTTCTAGAAACTGGGGATAATATGCATTAAAATGTCGCTTTGCTACGGTGGCCACGACCGTGTGACGGGTGTCTGAAACCGTCGCAAAAGTATCTATTAATATTTGGTACTTAGACCTGAAATGTACCTTCGCTTTACGTAGGCTTGACATGTTGAATACTGTTTAATTATTAATTGTATTCTAAATGGCTTATATATAATCCTTGACTATAGAATTGATGATAACAATAAGTAATTGAGCTGAAGCAATTCACTTAATTAACTTTAAACCTTGTTTAAAACAATAACTATTAATAATAAACGCTTAGTCACGTTACTGCTCACTGACTTATTTGAATTAATATTGCCACTTTGACATTTACGTTTGACTTCAAACTAAAACTGAATAATAATTGAATGAATTGTCACTTTGACATTTGGCTTTAACCAGAAACTGGAATTGAATGATTTGAATGGACTTCCGGTTCGCGTCTCAAGATGGCCGCATGCGTTTAAGTTTCGTTGTTCATTATTTATTCATTTTAGTTGTTCAATGTGTAGTATTGATAGCGTATTGTGCAGTGATCTAACGTATGAGTGAATAGCTAATGAAGAATTCAACTTGAAGCGTTCATAGCCCTTCCTGGGTCAAGGCCCGATAGTCCGCCTGGTTTTTTGTAAATCGCTATCACTTTACAAAAAGCACGATTGTTTCAACTCACCGTACAACGTGGTATCAATCCTCTATCTAGTCGCCTAGTGCGATTGGCAACGAGACATTGGCAGTAATGGTAGCTTAACTGTGACCGGTTGCCATTTAAAAAAAAATAGAATAGAATAGATAATAATAAATAGAGTTGAAAAAATCGTGCTTTTTGTAAAGTGATAGCGATTTACAAAAAACCACGCGGACTATCGGGCCTTGACCCAGGAAGGGCTATGAACGCTTCAAGTTGAATTCTTCATTAGCTATTCACTCATACGTTAGATCACTGCACAATACGCTATCAATACTACACATTGAACAACTAAAATGAATAAATAATGAACAACGAAACTTAAACGCATGCGGCCATCTTGAGACACGAACCGGAAGTCAAAAAAAAAAAATTGAATAGAATGATTTGAATGACAAGAGCAGTGACGCTTACACAAATTGACAACTAACCTAAAAATGTCCTTTCCAAAAGAATCAAATTGCGTGACTTTTTTCTTTTTTGAATCTTTATGGGACGGCAAAAACGGTACGAAGTTGGCGATGGGTTTAGTTCACATTACATGGTTTCATATTAAAAAAAGGCTATTTTCGTCAGCTGCGGAATCTGAGTGTAATCTTTTGTTTATTAAGTGATTCGCCAGTACTACCATCAAACCCCAAAGATAAAACAAAATCACATTCTACATGCGACCATTTTATTCGCAATACAAATTTATCTGGTTCGCAGCATTTGATTATCCTTTTAAATGTATGATCTATCAAGCTTTGAAGCGATACATTAGCTTCTATTTCTGTGGTCGTCACAGGTTCATTAGGGTAACAGTTTTTTTTTTTATATTCGAGTAGGTACCTTGTAATACGGCGGATATGCTGGAAATTCGTGACGTTGAAGGCCTAGTCTTAATTGGTTGTAAGATGCGACTCTTTTTAAAATATTACGTAGTCGGTCCCAAAGTTCTGTCACAAATGAAAATATTAATAAAAACAGAAGTACTTAAAATTATTCAAAATTACCTCCCTTGTTTTAAATACAGGCCCTTAATCGGCGCGGCCAGTCGTCTATCGCAGCACGCACCATTTTCATGTCTAGTTCAGCGACTGCTTTAGCTGGGGTGTTAGTGCACGACACCTTGCACTTTGTGACTATGCGCTGAAACTTGGCACAGTCGATCCTTAGGTGGCCTTGAGTGAATTCAGACCGGTAGACGTCGATAGACATCGCGCGTTTAGTGGGGGGGAGGGGGGGAATTTCGACGCTGCCACGCTTTAATTTATGCAACTTTTCTCTAAAACTATACATAATATGTCATGTGATATATCATTTTCGGATAAATAAAGGATAAGGAATCTATTTTTTGGACAAAAATAATGCACATTCTAACTAAAAAAAATTAAAAAAGTAGAAAAAAGTGAAAAACGTTATATGTGTTTTTTTATATATTTGCCAATTATTTTAAAAGTATAACAGTAATCTCAAAACAAAAAATATAGTCGTGAAGCTAAACTTATGTAATTTTTAAAAATATATAGTTTATTATATATATCTGTTCATACAAGGGAGATAATAAATATTATCAAGCGTAAGTCAGGGCGATCTCAATGCATGATCGTCCGTGAAGTAGGGTTTAGGTACTGTGTTAAGCAACATTTCTCTAAAACTATACATAATATGGCATGTCATTTATAATTTTCGGTTAAATGAAGGATGAGAAATCTATTTTTTTAACAAAAAGAATGCACTTTTTTAACAAAAAAGGTACTAAAAAGTGGGCTAAACTGAAAAATTACATTTGTTTTTTTTACATAATTTCCAATCATTTTAAAAGTATAACAGAAATCTCATAATAAAAAATGTAAACATAAAGCTAAACTTATGTAGTTCCTAAAAATATATAGTTTACTATATATATCTGTTGATACATGGGAGATAATAAATAATATCAAGCGTAAGTCAGGGCGATCTCAATGCATGATCGTCCGTGAAGTAGGGTTTAGGTACTGTGTTAAGCAACATTTCTCTAAAACTATACATAATAGGGATGTGATTTATAATATTCGGTTATATGAAGGATGATGAATCTATTTTTTTTAACAAAAATAATGCACTTTTTTAACAAAAAAGATATTAAAAGTGGGCTATACGGCACTCATTCACTGACGTACGCGAAGCTGATCTGAAATAATAATTATGATATACAATATTCTGGTTTTAGTTTTGAGATCCTATTATATTTATTATTTTCAAAAGCAGAAAAACTGACCTATCATATAATGTTACGACATATTTTGTGATAACAGCTATTACCTCCGCAATACGGCCCTCGATTGCTGACTCGAAACCTACAGTTAGGTCTGGAATATATGTATAAGATAGATAAGATTTTTTTTATTGCACAATTAACAATAAACAAATTACATATTTATACTATATGAAGGAATCGCAACCAACACGAAGACACAAAAAACCAGCACGTTCGCGCACTTGTATTCCCCATATTCCTGTACGCCGCAGAAACGTCGACCCTGCAGGAAGTTGAGGAGAAGAAGATAGGCGCCCTAGAGATGTGGTGTTGGACGAGAATGCTTGGAGTGTTATGGACTGAATTCCGTACCAACGATTCTATACTTCGAAAACTTGGCATCAAGCAGCGTTTATCGTCTTTAGTACAGTATCGTACCACCTTCTTTGGCCACGTATGCCGCCGGGGGGCGGAGGCTATTGAGCGCTTCTGGTCCACGGAAAGGTTGAGGGTACCAGGCCACGAAGAAGATCACCTATGTTATGGACAAACTAAATAAAAGCTGCAATAAATGCATCATCGTTACTACACGAATGCACGAAGAACGCGGCTATCAGGTAAGAATGGCGGCGTGTTGTGAAGCCTATCACCAATATCTGAAATGATGACCACGACCACTCTGCCGAGAGTGAAACCAACGAAGAAGAAAGAGGTCATGGAGGGAAGGTTTCCCAAGCTTCAAAAGCACTTCTCTTTCCTTTACCATTGAACCAAGATACCGTATCACATCCTGTGAATGCGTGAAAGAGGGTATCTTAATACTCTTGCTCTCTGTGGCCCTGTAAATAAACAAATCTGTATAAAACACCTGTATTTTCTTAATTTACTATGACCAGATATATCATTTTTACCTATCGTGGTGGCGATATCATGATAGCACAGATATTGGTGATGTTATCTTGTTCCTATATGCACCCAAAGTTCCTCAAGCTGAGGTAAAGCTTGCATTGCTTGTAACTGTCAGTACCAACACATCAGTATCCACAGTACGAGTATCATGAGTCGTGAGGCCTCGATCATAGTAAATTAAGAAAATACGGGTGTTATATACATATTTGTTTATTTACAGGGCCACAGAGAGCAAGAGTATTAAGATACCCTCTTTCACGCATTCACAGGATGTGATACGGTATCTTGGTTCAATGGTAAAGGAAAGAGAAGTGCTTTTCAAGCATGGAAGCCTTTCCTGACGTACTGTAGGTTTCGAGTTATTGATCAAGCGATGCATTGAGGAGGTAATGGCTTCCATCGAAAAATAGGTCTTAACATCATATGATAGGCCAGTTTTTCTGCTTTTGAAACTGATATAATAGAATAATAGGATCTCAAAACTTAAAAAAGAATATTGTATATCATACTTATTATTTCAGATCAGCTTCATGTACTTCAGTGAATGAGCCCATATGTATATTTTTACCAAGATAGACCAGCAGATAGAACACCTCCCACCGACCAAAGCCACTTTGTATCAGCATTTATCAAGAGGTGGGGGTTTGGGGGTCAGTTATCACGCACTTGGGGTAACTACTTGGGTTGGACGAAGGTCAACAACAACTGGGAGCCTACATGGACAGACTTGCAATAAATTAATTTCAATGGCGTAGTTTCATTTTAAATACTTAGAGACATAAACAATACAATATATGCACTTTTTGTGTGTCTAAAACATTAACTAAACCCTACGTCACGGACGATCATGCATTGAGATCACCCTGACCTACGCTCAATATTATTTATTATCTCCCATGTATCAACAGATGTGTATAATAAACTATATATTTTTAGAAACTAAATAAGTTTAACTTTATGTTTATATTATTTGTTTTGAGATTTCTGTTATACTTTTAAAATGATTGGAAAGTATGTAAAAAACACAAATATCATTTTTCAGTTTAGCCCACTTTTTAATATGTTTTGTTAAAAAGTGCATTATTTTTGTTAAAAAAATAGATTCTTCATCCTTCATTTAACCGAAAATTATAAATCACCCGCCCTATTATGTATAGTTGTAGAGAAATGTTGCTTAACACAGTACCTAAACCCTACTTCACGGACGATCATGCATTGAGATCGCCCTGACTTACGCTTGATATTATTTATTATCTCCCATGGATCAACAGATATATATAATAAACTATATATTTTTAAAAACTGCATAAGTTTAGCTTTACGATTATATTTTTTGTTTTGAGATTACTGTTATATTTTTAAAATAATTGGCAAATATATAAAAAAACACAAATTACGTTTTTCAGTTTTTTCTACTTTTTCAATGTTTTTTGTTAAAAAGTGCATTACTTTTGTCAAAAAATTAGATTGCTCATCTTTAATTTATCCGAAAATGATACATCACATGCCATATTATGTATAGTTTTAGAGAAATGTTGCATTAAGTAAAGCGCGGCAGCGTCGAACTTCCCCCCTCCCCCCCACTAAACGCGCGGTGGTTCTTGACGTCTACCGGTCTGAATTCACTCAAGGCCACCTAAGGATCAACTGTGCCAAGTTTCAGCGCATAGTCACAAAGTGCAAGGTTCCCATACCACAGCGTGCATTATCAACCCAGCTACTTTTCTTTAAGAGGACTTCAGGCTCTCCAACTTTTTATGGGGTTTAGCACAGACCTTCCCCTCGTAGACCTGCCAAATTTTATAGTCCAAAGGATTAAGTTCCGGAGTGGAGGAAATCTTTGTGTCTTATAAAGTCGATTTTTGACGGTCAAACGAGGCTTGAGTGGTCTTGCTTTGTGTGCTGGCACAGAATCCTGCTGGAACACAAAATTATGTCCTGAAAATAGCGTGTTGGGCAGATCTTTGACAAGCTTATCAAAAACCGTCACTTGTTACACTTTCGCGCTGATTTTGACCCCTTTTTCGCAAAAATGAACCTCAGTTGGCCCGTAATAAGTGAATAACAGTAGAAAACGACCAGACCATCACTGATGATGGATGATGCCCATGTTGCACCCGCGGGACTCTTTTTCCTGCTTCTTCAGAGCTCGTACCGTACACTCTATAATCCTGTTTATTGTACTTCTCTTCAATATCGAAAATCTTTTCGTCTGTAAAGAGGATATCATGGTGTCGATTTTTCGCGTACCGCTTTAACAACTTCCGGGATCCTTTAAGCCTTCTTGTTTTTAGACGGGCCTTAAGTAAGTGCCCACTCTGTTGTGTGGGTAGAGCCAATGACGTGCTATCGAGCTCCCCAATAATATTAACTTTAAACATTAAAAATGTCTAATATCACCTTAGAAGCCTTTGAAAAGCTATTAGTGAAGTGTTTGGCACCGGTTAATAAAAAAATCGCGTCTCTAACACTAAAACTGGAAGCTATTGAAAACAATTTGCAGCTGCAATGCCTGAAGCAAAGTGACAGCAATTCAAATATGGATGCGCAAACGGCCAGTGTGACCCCTACAGGCGTGAATACGACAAAACCAACCCAAGGTACGTCTTCGGCTGGCTCGGTACGCGAGCAGCGAGCAAAAGCAAGAACTGAACGTGCCATCGTACAATCGATCCGTTCTATGGGTCCGATACCACGAATGTCTTTGTCCGACCAAGAGCAGGATCAGAAACCAAACATGGCTAAGCAAAAAAAGGCTCCGTCAGTCACCACAGTCACCACAGCTACCCATGCCAGTATAGACGAGAAAGACAACGCAACCGCACAAATAACCAAATCACCATCACTGGATGTTGACAATCAACCACAACACTCTGACGACGAATCCGAATGGCAACCAGCAGCGGTACATAACCGTAAACAAAAACGCCGCCTCAGCCGCACTGTTATCCGCGGAACTGGATCCACCGACGAGAACTTAAAAACTGTAGAACGGTCCAAAAAGCTACACGCGTGTTTTTTCGAGCAAGCCACTACTGTGGAATCATTAAAAGCGTACATGCAGAGTAAAAAACCATCAAATGGCTATCATGTTGTAAAACTAAAACTGAAGCATAAATACTATTCTTCATTCGCAGTCACAATACCAAGCAGCGTATTTGATTTCTTTATGCATTCTGACAACTGGCCGCCGGGAACTGAGATAAGCGAGTGGTTTCAACGCAGCGCCGGACGGGCGAGGCGCCCGTCATACCGGCCTGAGTGCGGATCCCCGCGCTCCACCGCCGCCTCCTCCACAAACCGGTCCGAGCGTGGAGCCCCGCGCTCCACCGCCACCTCCTCCGCTGCCCCCGCACCCGCTATCAATGGTAGCCGGTGAGAACGTAGTATCGCCGCTACGTAATGATAAGGGATCGTCAATCTCTGTTCTTCACCAGAATATCAACAGACTGAGCAACAAGACATTCAAACTAGAAGCTGAATTACAACTTCGGGGCCAAGTTGATGTGATCTGCCTTACCGAGATCTGGTTGAAATCCAATGAATTGACCTCCGTCAATATTATGAACTACGAACTACGTGCTCACTACTGCAGACCCTTGAGACTCGGAGGTGGTACGTGCATCTACGTAAAAAACGACATACTGACTATCGAGCGAAAGGAAGTCGCACCCCTCTGCGTCGAAATGCAATTCGAAGTGTGTGCGGTTGAATGCATCGGCCTTGACCTTATAATTGCATGTATCTACAGACAACCGAAGTTAAAAGAACTACTTAATTTAATTGCCTTTCAAAACTATAATGTACTTATAATGGGAGATATGAACATTGACTACCTAAACAGTTATAATAATAATATAAAGGAATTAAATGTAGTATTAAATCAATTTGGCTATAGGCAAATAGTTAAAACAGCTACCAGAATAACAAATCATTCTGAAACGTGTATAGATCATGCGTATACCAATATAACTAAATCTGACATTAAAAATATTACTTGCACTAAACTACCGATATCCGACCACCATTGTGTAAATGTTGAAGTAAACATATGTAAAAAGTGTATATTATCAAATCCTATATTGTACGTACGACATTTTTCGAAAGAAAACATAATTAACTTCACCCAATTTCTCGATTTATTCGACTGGGAAAGAATAATTTCACAAAACATCTGTCCTAGCATAAAACTAGAAAAAATACTAAATGTAAGTACTAAAGCATTGTTTTGATATAAATTTTCCCGTAAAAAAACAACCTGTAAAATCTTATACCAGTAAATGGGCTAATGACCGCGTACGTGTGATTAGAAAAGAATTGTACAGGCTAAAAATGGCAATTTCACATAACATCGGTGATGTTAATTTGTTGACTGAACTGTTGTCGCTCGAGCGGACCTATGTTGATACCCTAAGACAAACGCGCACTGAATACCTCAACAACAAAATATATAACAGTAACGAGAATATGTGTCGTAGTGTGTGGCGCGTCATCGCGTCGGAATCGTGCAACAATAAAAACAAAACCGGTCCCTTAGATGTGTTAGTGAGTCTATCACCTGGCTCTAACGAGGCGGAGCGCGCAACTGACGCGGCGACGCGCCTTAACCAATATTATATACATGCGGTATCTCATCACAACAGCCCTTGCATGCCTGCTGCACTCGAGTATCTTGAAAAATACCTATTGCGCCGAACATCCGTCCCCGTGCTGTTATTCGATCAATTCACTCTTAAGGATATATTGACAGCTTTAAAAAATATCAAAAAAAAGTGTTCAAAAGATGTAAATGATATGTCGACACAGGTGCTGGATTGGCTTCCTCCGACGGCAGTTTCACTACTCCTTCACCTATTTAACTGCTGCATAAGCATAGGAATCTATCCTGAACCTTTAAAAATTATCAAAGTCCAACCAGTTTATAAGGGAAAAGGTGAAATGGATATTCTCAAGCACTATAGACCAATATCTTTAATACCTGTCGTGTCTAAGGTGTTCGAGCGACTTCTGAGCATCGAACTGATGAAATATTTTACAGTCAATAAACTACTGAACCCGCAACAATACGCCTACCAACCGGGACGGTCGACGGCGGACGCCGCGCGCGACGTGGTGGCGCGCGTGGTGGCGCATCTCGAGGACGGGCGACATGTCGCAGCCATATTCTGCGACTTGTCGCGCGCCTTCGAGACGGTTAACCATGCCCTGCTTCTTTCAAAGCTTTCGGGTTACGGTGTAAACGGTTGTTTCCTTGACCTAATAAAACCTTTTTTATGGGACGTAAACAAAGTACCTTCGTTAAAACCTGCAAATCGGCTGTTGAGGAAACAGGCGACAACGCTGTCCCACAGGGATCGGCAATGGGGAATAGTCTGTTCCTGATCCTTGTGAATGATATTACTTCGGCATCTGATGACTCTGAGTACGTTATGTTTGCTGACGACACGTGCATAATAACATCCGCTGAAAACTTTACAAACTTAAAAACAAAGTTGGAAAGCACAATAGTCCGAATTTCCAACTGGTTTACAGCGAACGGTATGCTCCTCAACGTAGAAAAAACAAATGTAATGTACTTTCGATTAAAAACGAACAGAACTGCACAGTTTAATATAACAATGAACGAAACTCCGGTGCCTCAAGTGTACGAGACCAAGTACTTAGGATTCGTGATTGATTCCGGTCTCACATGGGCGGCTCACATAGACATGGCATGCAAGCGGCTGTCGTCCGCGTGCTACGCTTTGTCCAGGCTAATTCATACGTTATCTGAGGATAACTTAAAAAAAGCTTACTATGGATATTTCCATTCAATCCTAATTTACGGAGTTGATCTTTGGGGTACCGCCGCAGACCGTGATAAAATTTTTAGACTACAGAAACGCGCAGTTCGCATTATAGCAAAAAAACCTTGGGACCATCCTGCGAAAGAACTATTCGTGCAACTCAAAATCCCTACGTTACCAAGTATATATATACTCGAAGCGTGCAGGTGTGTAAGACGTAATCTGGATAGACTTCCCACCAACGCCCAACTACACCGCAGCGCCACGCGCAGACAGCACCTTCTGCGCGTGCCCGTGTGCCGTCTGGCGAAGACGAGGAGGTCTGTCCAGTTTATGGGAATAAGGCTGTACAATATATTGAGTGAGGACCTAAAGAATTCCTCGAGTGACACAGTGTTTGTCGGCAAATTGAAGTCACTACTGTTAACAATGGCTTGTTACAGTATAGATGAGTTTTTAGACGGGTATAAGTCATTGGCTCAATCACAAGTCAAATGAAATATTGTATCACTAATGTAACTATAATTGTTTGTTATATCCAATATTAATATATATAACTTTAATTTTAATCTTAAATGCTATGAACTATGAACTATGAACTCTTTTTTTTGTATGCTCGTAGACTAAGATCTTCGTTTAAAACCTTTTTGACGGTTTTTCTACTGACACCCATCTGCAAAGCCATCAACTTCTGTTTTCGGACAGGATTTCTTGCTATGCGCACCTTGATCGCTTATATTATATTATAGCACACACGCCCCGCAACAACACTTAGCAATAATACAAATAAACAGAAAACGTGTAAGAAAAATTTGATATAATTTATGGGCAATTCACTCTAATGTTTCGGATGTACAACAGAATATGGAAAATAGCACAAAAAATTAATCTATACAACGTAAACATAGGAAAATAAAGTAATTACCAAATAATAATTAAGTAAATACTTACGTAAATGCCGGGAACAATATTAAAAAAATCTTGGTCTGCTAAGTCTGCTCTAAAGTCGGCTAATTTCAGAATATTTTTTCGTTTTATGTGTTTCTTTTCGCGAACTTCTTTATAAAACAAGTTTTTTTTTTTTTTGTAATATCTCAGCTTTGGCTATACGAGCATTGCGATTGTTGGAAAACAAGGTTTCTAGCCCGCATATTTCACAAAAATTAAATTTGTCTAACATTAATGAGTCGCACTCCCGACACCTTCAAACTTTGTGATACAAATAATCGCAGTTTCTCACTGCGATGAGCCCTTTGCAGGCCTCACAGTCTCGGTCCTTGCGTAATGCCCTTCGGGGCATATTTGCGCCACAATTGTGGCAATGTTTTGCCATTGGTGCCTCTTGTTTCTGTAATTAAAAAAGAACAAATTGATAAATGTTGCCTAACAAGTCGCGGGTTTAAATACTGCAATGTATTAGACTTATCTAAATAACTTACAATTGGAGGCATTGTTGTAATTGATAATTACGTCTAGTACTCCCAGTTAAAATTGCAGTGGTATAACAGAATATAGAATATTCATATTATTCTAATTGTATATGGGTATATAAAACACATAAACAAACTATGAAATATTTGACATTTCGGATGCCTGCACTGCATGAAGTAAGGATAATGCAGGCCATACACGATCAAGCCTGCATGATGCTTGAAGCGGCGTCCGGTAAACTTGTGTATGTGTATCTAATGCCTCCTCTAAATACATATCGACGGATGCGTCGGGAGATGGATCCGCAACCATATCTTCGGATAAATTGCGATCCGTCCACACATCCGTGAGTTATTCAGTCTGTGCTCAATCGTGAAAGACGTAACTCGTGCCGCAAAAAAATGGACATAGAGACAGTAGCGGCTGCTGCTATATACTTAATGAGCACCTATATTTATTACCAAAGAGAATATAAACACTACGTTTTAAGATGGTTTTAAGAGACGGAACTTCATACATTTTTCACTAGTATGGCATCCTAAGTACAATAGTACCAACATCAGAATAAAATAGTGTTGCCAGTATTATAATATGTCAAAGATAGTGTTGCGAAAATTCGATAGTAGTGATGTATAGCCTCGACGTTTATTGATCGATATCGGCGTTTTAGGGATTCATCTAGGAGTTATCTTATGATTATTATAAATGAAACTAGTTTTCAAATTATTTCCAAATTTATTTTTTGCATTGAATACATGATACTTTTTCTCCATAACACCGTCAAATAGCAATATTTTGTGTGCAGATTATATAAATACATATAAAAAAAAACATTATTTCATTAATGTTACATGTTACTACGTAATACAACATCAGGGAACTAGTCAGTAGGATCTTGTTCAACATACAATATCTCTAGTCCATTGAATGAGTCCCTCCAAGGTGGGTCTAGAGTGCGTGAGTTAGTAACGTAAGATGTTTCTTCGGAAACATGTCAAGAGTCCCTAGGTAATAAACATACTAAAACCCCGGGACACTAGGAGGAGCCCCGGAGTGGGGGGAGGGGGGGAAAGGGTCCATTTTTTCATTTTTCGCTTAAATCTCAAAAACGGTACATGTTAGAGAAAAACTTTCAAGGAAAAGTTGAAAGGCCATAAAATTATCTACAAGTTGTAC
Organism: Apotomis capreana; assembly: GCA_947623375.1. Classification (NCBI taxonomy): domain Eukaryota; kingdom Metazoa; phylum Arthropoda; class Insecta; order Lepidoptera; family Tortricidae; genus Apotomis; species Apotomis capreana. The sequence goes on along the minus strand of OX392509.1, from coordinate 22,766,599 downwards.
CTAAATATTTTTTTTCTATTCGCAGCCGTTTTCGAGCTACATCCCATGAAAGGTGAAAAATTCGAAAACTTTTTATTTTACCAACTTAGGGTGCCCGCAGATGACCGTTTTTTTCTCCGTTTTTGTTGTGGATTGTAAGAAATGACGATGATGATGATGATGATGATGATGATGATGATGATGATGATGACTACTTTTTCATCCTTTTGGGTTGGGACGGTCCTGTTAAGAGTTCTTCTTCTATTATTTGTTCATCCTCAGATGTAGGTGATTCGTGGTGAAGCTCTTCGTCATCACCATCACCATCATCATCATCTTCCTGAATGGATACGCTGTTAAGGCATTTCCCTTGGCAATGAAGGCATGCCGCTGAACATTTGAGCATTGCTTTTCGGCATCCACATTTGCCGCTAGCACAATCTTTAGTGCAACGGCAAAATATGGTCTGTAGTAAGGCCTCTGGTGCTGGTGGATCTTCGGTTTTTATGGGCTCCAGGGTGTTTCCTACAGACTGCCATCCCCACTCTTGTGGAGGCAGCTCATTCCCAAGCCACTGTTGTACTTGATAGTAAGTGCGCCGGGAATGCTGTTTTGGCGCACTTTCCGTGGGTGGGAGAGAGCTTATGTCTGGCTTTAGTTTGGCTACTGACCTCATAAAGGACTGGAAGCGGTATTGGTTGAGAGAGATGACTTTAGTTGGTGCTCCATACCATTTTAAGAAGCAAATTTTCCCAGCCTCTTCAACGTCACTTTGAGTGGAGGAGGGGTTGTAAAAGATCATCGATGCTTTTTTTGTGACGTCACATTTTAAATATTGCTTTGTGAAAGCCATCTTGCTTTTTCTAAACGTCGCAGATGTCGTATTGCAGCCAGTAAAAGAATGAAAAAATAGGATATGATTAAATCCTTGTTGCTGCATCTCTTGGCTGGATAAAACAATACTTTTATTTTTTCCTCTGCCAGGTTTTAGCAGCAGGATGTCATTTGCAGGAGGAGTGGAAGCTATCAAAAGAACAGTGAGGTCCACATCCTCACCAACAATTGCCACAGAGCTATGAGTGGATTGTTCCACAGCCGTCTTTACAATGAGGACGTCAGCATCATCATTTGCCTGTATAGTCTGTATCCCATTTTCCTCCAGTTTTGTCCGTAATAAGGAAATGAGCTGAGTTTTGTTGGAAGGATTAGACAAAAACTCTTCTTGTTTAATTGGGATCGAAGTATTCCATGTCAAATTGATTTCAGCTGACCTCTTCAATCTATATCGCCTCTTCTGTTCATGTGATTTCGTACTGTTGGCAGAATTTGTGTATCCGTCAAACACCACAGTACGACTCATTCCAGGGTAATGCTGGTTAATGTAGGTAATGTATCCATTACAAATTGTGCCAACACATGTATCCTTTTGCCAAATTACTCTGTGTAGCAGAAGGCCCCCATCCAATACTATTTTCATTTGAGATAGTTGCAGAGGCTTGTTGGTTGGCTGAAACAACGAATACAGAATGGATTTATTTGTCTTTCTCATCCCGCTTTCGTTGAACAGCGCTTAAGGAAATGGGGCCAATTCATATTCTAAATATTTCATCAAATCTTCTTCTGATCGTTTGCTTATGCACATTCGTTGAAACAGCAATGTTGGGTCAACCGCAATCTTTTTATCGTGAATTTTCAATGCTGAGTTAACAGAAGAAAGTGGCAAGGCACGATCTTTGCGAGAAAACTTTATGTCTGAGAATGGCTTGTCCACTATCTTATTCATTGCTTCTTTACCCACTCGCAGAGCATCGTAGCAATTTATTGTTTCATCTCCCACCACTCCATTAGCAATGGACATAATCTCGCTAGTTTGCGGGAAGGGAGGGTGTGCTTCAAACCATTGGCAGAGTTTTAGAACATCTGCTGTATCTCTTTTTTGACGAGCTTGTCCAAGATCTTTGTGCTGTTCGCTTGACGTGAAGAGTACTCCGCAGTACTCTTCCAGGGTAGCACAGATTTCATGCGTTGCGCTCATTCCGACTAACCATTTGCTGAGCACGCTGGGCGAAACACCTCTGCCTCCTGTTATGCCCCCTCGGCTTTTAAAGGATCTCATTAGTGTGGTTTCAATGGTCATGTCAGACCACACCCCTGACTAAAAGCGATCGGAACGCCGCATCGTAAAGTATCCGCTTGATGTAAATTTTTGGTATTCCTCAGGTGTCATTTTCAAGCATAGATTTTCCATGTCCTGAACATATAACTGGCATGACTTTGCATAGGGAAAGTGTCCAGAAGAATGGAAGTAAGGTATCATTTTTTTGACACAGTTTAAGTGTGCTTCCCAATTACCAGATCTTTCGGCATGTATGTACTCTTTAATAATGTAAATCATCTTGAAATACTGGATCCACAACTGAGCTGTCGGGCCATTCTCTTTGAGCTGTTCCAATTTAGTGCCAAATTTCTCAGCTAACTGTTTGATCGTTGGGTTTTCATTTATTGTTTTCAACGCAAGAGGTTCATCTAGGAACTCAGATAATATTCCCGTAACAGTTGACTTCTCTTCTTCTGTTAGCTCAATTTGGTCCAGTATTTTGTTTGACAGTGCTGTAGTTGCCAGAAAATGCCCTCTTATTGCTCTTGAAAATGCATGGCCCTGAAGCATTTTGTCAACAGACAGAGCAGCAAAAACGGTGCTCAACAGTTCTTTCAGACCGCTTCCAGCCATAAAGTAGCCTACGCTGCCCAAAAAAGACATAAGCAAGTGAAATCCACCAAGGCGTACTACACAGTTGGATATCCGAGAGTCGGAAGGTGCAGCAGCGACTATTTCCCTCGCTTTCCAATATAATGGCTGATCAAAAAAAGTGATGATCACACATGAGTGACTGCTTCTGTCATCATTGAGAGTTAAGGAGTAGAGAGATGCTGCACAACAATGGTGATAAGAAACTTCTTGGTCTGACTATCGCAGTAATTGCGTTTCCCAGTGCAACACATTTTCTCTTCGTTTCTTCTACTCTCTTTGTATTCTTTAACAGCAAGCGTTCGAGGAAGAAGTTCAGAGAACGTGGAAATGTACCTGGGTTTTCCAACAAGCTATCGCTAGGCGGATATGAGTCTGTGTTGTAAATTTGAGACTGAATGTCTTGTCGTAAAATTTCTGCAGCTTTAGCAATTATTCTTAGCTTCTCCTCTTCATTATCTTTGGCCTTGCTCTCGTACCACTCTGTATTGATGATTTTGTATCCAGTGTCTCTGAAACATACCACGGGCATCTTATGTCTGTTAATCCCTTGAGTGATTAGTATTCGATCCCCATATTTCTTTTCCAGCGCTGCCTTTATTGTTCGCCACTGGGGCTTTTCCCCTGTAACAGCATTTAGTATCTCGTCATGAGAAAACTGACAATCATTACTATCCTCCATGAAAGCAAAAATTTCGTTTATTGCCTCTTCGACATGGCTATCTCTGGAGGTCTCAGCAATTGGAGTCGGGGAATAAAGTGGCTTTATAAATTTACTGTAACAGTCTTTGTGGTACACTGCATGCTCGGTAACAAGGTCAAGGTCGTTAATGAAGGACAAGCGACCAAGAATTTCGTCACCCCAGTTATCTTTTCTTATTATACACGTCTCTCTTATACGATAAAGAAGAGACGTAGTGTCAACTTTATGTACTAATCTCTTTTTTTTCGTAGACTGTTCTGTAGAACTTGCACACAAAAAACAATTGTCTTTAAAATTGAATTCGGGAGCTGAATGCCTAAGTCGAGACGGCCCGGCCTGTTGTTTGGATGTGTTTGTCTCTCTTACATCTTTTTTTACCGCGACACTTCGGGTATAGTTTCTTCGACAGTTGGTATGAATCAAAAGAGATTCCGAATCATAAAAACTCAGATGTTTGTCATCTTTTCGCTCTTTACTTACTTTAATAAGGCTTAGTAATCCTTTCTTTTTTACCTCTTCTACATCTGAACTCCCTTTAACAAAGTCCTCACTACATACAAGACACTTGCTAGTATTTATTCTAGAATCGACTATTGATGATATGTGTATGGGTGATTTGGTGGACTGCAGAGGTAGTGTAGCACTGCATCCTTCACGAGTTGTTTCAAAGTCCTCAGAATCCATTGTCATACTTTGTGAATTGCTACGTATTTTATTCGATGTCGTCGTTAAGTTTGCAGTAACTGTCTTAAATTCAACTGGTATGTCGTCAATGAATGGTTGGTTTAAGAATATGCCATGTTTTTCCTTGAATCTAGCTCCATTACGATGGTGTATATTGTATAGAGGCATACATTTCCGAATAAATGGATAAATAACCGTGTCTAAAAGTCTTTTCTCCTCGCTGGGCGAGAGATCTTTGATTTGTTGACCTATTTTTCGCAATAGTATGGTCAACAATTCACAAGGTTTAAGATCAAAAGGCGACCCAATCCTTTTCTTATTTTTTTTACTTTCGGCGTAAAAGCTCATAAAAATATCAAATCGTGTACAATCTCCTTGTGTATTTGCGGTTACTTCCGGAGTTTGAGAAGTACCGGCTGTGACGCAGTCCACAGCATCATTATTTGCCACTCGTGTACCAACATGAGGGTTGGCGACCTCATGCCCCCCTACCATTAAGTCCTCCGGTCGGAGCCCGGATGGACATCCCTCAGCAGGTTGGGTAAGCCCCTGCTGAGGCAAAGTGGCGCCATGGGTCTGTAGCGGCTCCATGGTGCCTCGCCCCCGTTTCTCTAGTTCACACGGATGAGCATGGGGTTTTAGCATAAACTTAACGAGGGCGGACCCCTTCCCATGCTACGTGTGAACCTTCATCGAAAAAATCCGAACAACGGATAATGTTGGGACATTGATGTCATATGAGAGGCACTAGAGGAAAAAAAATAAAAAGTTCAAGTATCGTAACTACCCTAATAAAATTCAATTCCTCCTAAACGCCTCCATGGTGGAATCTGGTTTTTTTATCAATGATAGACCTAATTATGAGCAATCTATCTGTACCGGTCACAAGTTGCACTTTTGAGTTTTTTGGAAGAAAAAAATAAAAAGATCAAGTTCAGTAACTCAAACTACCCTTATATAATATTTTGACAATCGATTCCTCCTAAAGGCTTCCATGGAGGAATGTGTTTTTTTTACCAATTATAGACCTAATTAAGAGCAATCTATCAGTACCGGTCACAAGTTGCACTTTTGAGCTTTTTGGAAGAAAAAAAATAAAAAGTTCAAGTATCGTAACTACCCTAATAAAATTCAATTCCCCGTAAACGCCTCCGTGGTGGAATCTGGTATTTTTATCAATGATAGACCTAATTATGAGCAATCTATCTGTACCGGTCACAAGTTGCACTTTTGAGTTTTTTTGGAAGAAAAAATAAAAAGATCAAGTTCAGTAACTCAAACTACCCTAATATAATATTTTGACAATCGATTCCTCCTAAAGGCTTCCATGGAGGAATGTGTTTACTTTACCAATTATAGACCTAATTAAGAGCAATCTATCAGTACCGGTCACAAGTTGCACATTTGAGTTTTTTGGAAGAAAGAAATATTTTTTGATCGATTGATGTGATAAACATGGGTATGTAGTTAGTTAGTTGCGCTGGGCATTTTCCGCAAGTCGACATCCAACGTGCCTATTTTGCGTGAAAAGGGGGTAGCGCTACTCCAACCACCCCAGCTCCTCCACGAACCTAAGCAAAGCCTTGATGTTGCTTATGGCTTCGTGTACGGTATTTGTAGATCCTAGGTATTTCATCCTGTATCCTTCTACCTGTTTGCAATCTAGTAGAATATGTTTGGTGGTTTCTTCTGCCTCCATGCATGCTCTGCATATTGGGCTGTCTGTTATACCTAAATTGAAAAGGTGTTTGTTCAGAGTATTATGTCCCGTTATTAATCCTACTATCTTGCGTATGTAGTATGGGGAAATTGTTTGAGCCAAAATCATTTTTTACTGCGTGTAACTCAGAAACGGTAGGATATAGGAAAAAAATATTTAGGTACAACTTGTAGATAATTTTATGGCCTTTCAACTTTTCCTTGAAAGTTTTTCTCTAACATGTACCGTTTTTGAGATTTAAGCGAAAAATGAAAAAATGGACCCTTTCCCCCCTCCCCCCACTCCGGGGCTCCTCCTAGTGTCCCGGGGTTTTAGTATGTTTATTACCTAGGGACTCTTGACATGTTTCCGAAGAAACATCTTACGTTACTAACTCACGCACTAGAACTTTTTATTCAATGGACTAATCGTGTTTTAAGGAAAAATGAAAATGTTTGAAGTAGTAAATAGCAGATATGAATTCTTATTAAACTGAGAAAGTTAATCTTTAACAAATACGAATTTACAGTCGAGATATCAGGGAAAATAACTCAAACAACTAAATTGTCTGTGTTAACAGTATAACATATACAAATTACAACTTGAAATGGTATATAAAAATGACAATCAACAAGCATCACATGCCGGAATCATAACTTTGGTAGCATTGTCATTGCAAATATCATGGTAGAAATTCTTAGGTGTCAGAAATCCCAATCAAAATTATTAATCAGCATAAATATCAACAAGACTAATCGTTACTAATCGTTTAAATTTCAATTGTACATGAAATAGTTACTCTACCCTGCCACCTATAGCGAAAATGTTATCTTGTGCCATATTACTTACTTCTTTACTGAAGTGGCCCTCGAATTAAAAGTAAGTACTTAATTTAGTAGTATATTTGACAGTTACACTACACTAAATCCAATGAAGAAATGTACTAATTAATTAAAAAAAATATAATAATGTTAGAAAGCTAAAGTTCAAAGCTGATAAGGACATACGGAAGAAATACAAGCTAGGCCGCTCCCAGCTTGCTGCAGGGAAAATGGTAAATTTTATTATAATGTAATTTTCTTTCCTGATTATAATATGTCTAATTTAATTATGGTCTACTATTTGCGTGAAAATATTTCTAATCGATTTTTATCAAAAAATAACACTACAGATGTCGCAGTATGATGGATGAGGCTATACAACTGTCTTAATAGAAACATAGGAATGATAACATGAACACGATCTAAAACATATACTAAACTGATTTAGTCAAATCATTATAAATACTATTGTTGTTGTAATGGTACAACTGGCAATTTAGCAACCTATACAATAATTTAATGGATAAACAGATGTGTTAAATAAAAAAGTTTAGTTGCCATTGGACTTGAAAGATGCTAACCAAAATAGTGTACTTCTTTTAATTCAAGGGCCATTTCAGTACAGATATACATACACAGTGTGGGAAAAATACCAAGCCCTGAAAGGGAAATTTCCTTAAATCCTTAAGTTGCTCATCTTTCTTAAAGGAACATTACTTATTTGTTTTTGAAGATAAACAAAATTGCATCGAAATATTTTCTAAAATTCGCTATATCATTTTACTAATCCATAGGATTATTGCTACATAAAAAACTCTGTAATAAACGTTAAATATGAAATGTAACGTGAAATATTACTATAATTTTATTTTATCATATATGAGGAATTTTGAAAAAATCTTGAGTTTTTGTTTATAGGTTAGTAAAAAATTGACACCCCGGGAGTCAAAAAATTGTCACAAGGCGGGAAAAACATACTTACTATTTTTTTTTATTTCTTTTTAAACTACAAAAAAATCTGATAATTTAACCTGGGGGGGTTATAAACCAATATAAACAAAAATTCAAGTTCTTTTTTAATTTCATCCATTTCCGATTGGGAACATTAAGTTTTTCAGATTTGGATTCAGAATCTACGATAGCTTATTACGTCGTATAGTTTTTTATATATCCGTTTTTAAACCTCGCACCTCGCTCATCGCTGTCATACTTGATCACATTCCAAATAACGTATACTTTCGGGAAAAAGTTATAGTATAATACCTTTGTAAACTTAATGTTCCCAATTCTAATACTAAGAACAGATGACATGAAACAAACTTAGGTATTACTTGAAAAAAACTTTGAATGTAGTTTTGTTTCTTATTAAAATAAAAGATGAGCTAACTTAAGAATTTAAGGCGATTTTCTTTCGGGGCCCATCAATTTTACCCACAATGTACATGGCATAAGCAAACATTGACGGAATTCCCCTACTGTATACCTTTACAAAAACATAGGATGCATTTCATATGAAGGGTACACGGAAAGAACACGTCTAGTCAACTTACCAACTTTTTAAGTTACCACGATTTGAAAGTTTGTAACGATGTAACTATCGTTATAATTTTCGTATGTACATAATATTTTTGAAAGTGATAAAATTATTGTAAATTTTCCTTTCTTATGTCTTTATATTATGTTGAGAGTAAAATCTCGTTTTAAGAAAAAGTGCCTAGACAAGTCTTTGCGTGTACCTACCCTTTATATAAGAACCGCACGAATGAAGAATAAAGAATGGAAGCCCGAACATGTTTGCCCGTACATATTAATATTATTATATATGCAAGAATTGTAACACTTTATATTCTCGAGTGTACAAATACACAATTTAATAAGTTTTATTTATGCAAGAATTGTTTAATTACTTCAAATCCAGGATTTAGGCATTGAACTTGAAAAGACCAGGGAGTAACAGAAAATATTATAATTTTAATCCGACCTCTATTGTGAAAAAGTATGACATTTTTGAGTACAGCACAAATGCCATTTGGTACAGATATTATACACGTCCACCTGCGCCCAAAATGCCCCGTAGCCAGTTTGAACTCCGCGACAGATTCGGTCAAAGTACAGAGCTCTCGGCGCTCAGAAAGAACATTGTGGCGGATTAGTTTGTACCTTTGAATCAAGTTTGGTGTCGTTTTCAGATAACTAGATGATGCTCAATTCAATCCCTGTACAAGTTTTTTAGGGTTTCGTAGCTAAATATGACGCAATTCTTAAAATAATAAAATTTAATTGTAACGTAATACAAACAGATCCGCATATTTTCATATTTGTTGTCTTAAACTTGGTTTAAGACTAAGATAAGGATAAAAAATACTGTCCTAAACCCCATTTACTGCAGCTTCTAAATTATTAAGAGTAAATACAACTATTTTTAATGTAAAATAACATATTTTAAGCGCTGCGACGCTCTCGTCAGCGCAGCGTATTGGGTACGGCAAAAAGACCCGAAAAACAAGCACTATTAACAAAACATACCAGTCAAGTGCGAGTCTGACTGGCGTATCGAGCGTTCTGTAAAATTTTTTACTTATCCCCCATACCCATTATCTTAACTGGTAGGGCCCGGTTAAGTTAAGTTTGCACCTAGTACCTACGTATGGCGACGGGTGCGCCAAAGTTCACATAATTTTTCAACCCCGATTATTGGAACTCCGAAAATGTTTCTCATAAAAAATTTCATCATAATAGTCACTACTCATACTTGGTCACTCTTACTACCGATCATAACTCCGAACCATTTAAAATCATAATGTAATTTATCATAAATATCTCTAATACTACTTTTTATTTCATACATTTATTTATCATAACTGTTTTTGATCCTATTTTTCACTGTCATAATTTTTTTAAGCAGACTGGGTTTCTACTCATAAACTTCGCTATCATATATTTTATAAGTAGACTTATTTGTACTCATAAATTTCACTATCATATAGTTTGTACACTGACTTGTGTTGACTTATAAATTCCGACATAATTATTATTTTTTTATAAATAATGTGACTTACATTTACATTTAATTTCAAACCCCCACGACTTGTTTTAAAAGTATTAACATATTTTTCCTCCATATTGATAAGATAACGTATTAACACTCAGTTCAATTCTAACATCTCACTAACTAACGTTATTGCAACCTGGAACCCGTTTTGCCCAGCCACGATTTGTTCAGCCACGTTTTCCGAGTCCGTGTGTACTATAGAAAATTATGCAATGGTGTAAATTTTGCCAAGAGTCCGTTATGAAGAACTGCGCCAAAATGGAACCTGGGTCCAAAACCGAAAACTGTAGGTTAGGTTAGGTTTGTATTGTAACCACGTATAGCGGAGCGAGCGAAGCGAGCGGAGCGTCAAAATGCTTGCATGCTTTTTGAGTCATAATGGACTCGGAAAATATGGCTGTACAAAACGTGGCTTTACAAAACCCCTACTCTTGCAGCCGGCCGAGTTAAGACGTATCGTCAGTGCAAAACGATAGATACCCTCAATGATGAATTATAGCAACAATACAAATGTAATCAAAATGTTTCGACATCAACAATTTTAATATGAGTAGACTCCAGAGTTCTGTTTAATGTTATGATTTACAATGTATGGTTATTATTGAAAGAAATATGAAAACAAGCATTATGAATAAAAACGTTATGAAGAAAAACTGTATCGATGTTTAAATGTTATGATTGACAAGTTTATTGTAATTTATAGTTCTGAATAAAATAAATATGAAAATCAGAATTATGACTACACACATAATCTTAGTGACGATATTATGAATTACAATGTTCTGAAAACTGTATGTTATGAACTCGGTTAGTAGTAGTACAAATTTATGACGGACAAAAGTATGAAGTAAAAAATTCGGAAGAGTGATGATTCTGACTACAAATCGGTAGTAGAAGAAAAATTCGGAGGATCGATTTTATGTGAGCCAATATGGACCCTATGGCGACACATGGAAATGAGGTGCAGACTTAATGCAACCGAGTTGTCGTCATATAATTATTAAACCAGTATTTTTTATGATTTCATTAGAAATGTATAGTTTTCAGTTTATTTCCTGTACTTATAGCATGAGATGATATTAATTGCCTTTCATAGATCTAAGTCAACAGAAAGAACCCTATAAACTTTGATCTCTTGAGAGTGGCGCAATATACATTAGAGGCCGTATCTTTTTTTTTGTGTTAGAAAAATATGTATTAAAATCTTTAATTTAAACATATTATAAAAACTATGGATATCTTATTAGGATAAGTCAACGCAAAAAAAATGTGGCTTTAAATACATATTTCCGAGCACCGGTTTCCGAGGTGATGTTTTCTTTATTCTGTTCAATATCTTCTTCTAATTCGTTTTCTTCGTTAACTCCCGGAGTGGATTGTGTTTCCGTATCTCCAAACACAACATTTTGTAGATTTGTCAGTAGCAGGTTACTATCTTCCTCGCAATTGGACCCGCGACTGTGAGGAGCAGTCATGCCGGAGACGATGGACGTCTTGAACGCCGCCACGAACGAGGACACCGTGGAGTTTCTGTTCGTGGGGCTATGTTGGCGTAAGAGCCCAAAAAAAATCTCGAGGGCGTCTTGATTCAACTGCCTTAGGTTTAAGTGTTTAAACCCAAGGCGTTGCAAGTCTACCCACAGATCCCTAAATGAGCAAAGGGTTGTCAGGTATCCCTGGATACATTTTACTTTTGCCGTATTTCCGTCGGGTTTTATGAATTTGGCAGTCTCCAATTTTTTTCTGTAATCTGCCCATTCCATTGAGTGGTTGGTTTTATTAGAGACATTTTCCCTCTGGCCTTTTTTTTACATCATTTGGACCAGAGGGACCATTTGTTATATCAAACAGCCATCCAAGTCATGGACCAGCTCACCACTCTCCATCAGTTCTTGGCGTTCTTGCGGGTCAGGGTCAGCCAGCGCTAGTAGTTTCAATACAGCTGCAACAGTATTGCTCAGTGTTTGAGCTGCGTACTTCACCTTCATCTTCGTCTATATTTTGGGTTTATATGGTTTTCAGATATTTTGCTTAAATACAGCAAGTTGCGATTTCTTTCTTCTACTTTTCTTAAGTGCTCCCATTTAACTTTTTTGCCATTCATAATCATTTGCCCACTGTTAAAAAAATAATTTCGTATCGATTTAAACAGATGTGGGACATCAAATATTGTATATATTTTCTCGCCATCACATTTAAAATTATTTTTAATTTGAGGACAGTATTAAGTCGGCGAACTCTCTTTTAAAATTTTGAGTGCCCCCAAATTGGTGGACCCTTGGTCACAAATTATTGCCAATATTTTAAAACCTGCTGCGTTCACAGCTCCAATTATGGTTCTAATAATTGTGGCTAAATTTCCAGACGCGATAGTTCCCTTTACAAAATAAAAAGCTAGCGGCTGCTTAAATTTTCTTCTAATGCCTTGCAGCATAAACACCAAAGCATGATAAGCTAAGGTGTTGGTCCTCTCCGAGTTCCCCAGGTCAGTAAACCCGTCTACCTCATCCTTCCCTTTGTTGAAATTGAGGTGTGGTTTTATTGCCATTTCATCAAATAAAAGGTAGCAATACTTGTCGTCGCCGTACGATGCCGCGATTTTGCGCAGGTGCTCCAGCACGGGTTTGCTGACACCAGTTTCCATTGGAATACGTCGTAAAATATTTTGTAAGGTTTTTACACTAGGTAAAGGCACTAAATGCCGCAAATAACGATATGCTTTCGGTGATCGTTTCAGTATCGCTAAACAGGAAATTTTATATTTTGCTGTCCAGCGACGACCTTTGGGTTTCCGTTTCTGGTTGCGTAACGCCGAAGCGACAATTTCCTTCACCATTGGAGATTCCAGGCGGTCCAACAATTTGGCATTACGTCTTAACGACCTTACGGTTGACTTTATGTTTTTTAATTCCTCCAATAGCCTCGCTTGTACGGTACCACCCACATCTGGAACCGAGATAAATTACGTTATATAGTGCACAATTTTTATATAATTATGGTTATATAGATTGTTTTTAATACATATACTTATATAAAGATAAATTTTTCTATTACCTTATATGAAAAAGATTATTGCAGAAAAGGTGATGTTTATCAAGTTTTTAATAAAGTAGTTCTCCGCCTATGTGCTTAACATGGCAACTCTCTTCTGTTGTTTTAAAAAAAATACAAATACCTCGACACACAAGTATTAAAACAATTTTTTTGGGATAAAAAAGTCTATATGTCAGGGTGTCAGTTACCTCTAAACCCAATTGTATCAAAATTGGTAGGTAGTCGTAGTCGCGTAAAAAGTAACCTACAGCCACCGCAAGATGTCCCTACCCGTGCAACAAAACTTGTTGAAACCAGTCCACCCGGTTTATGCGCGATGAGAGCCCAAATCCACATACATACAAAAACATCCGATTCAGTGACCTTCAAATAGCCTACCTATTTCACATACTTTATCAAAGCATCTGTAATGTATAGACTTTAATGTTTATAATAGTATTCAAAAACCTTATAATATAGATGTGTACCTAGTGTATATTAAATCTGGCCATAGCATAATATAATAATGAACATTCAATGTTACATCCAGGTATCTTACCTATCATATGCTGTGCCGTGGAGGTGGCGAGGGTTGTTCTACCGGTAGACACCTCGGGTTCTGCTGGAGTATCCATGGCGCAGATCCTTGCAGGAACTGAAGAAAATAATATTAACCATGTAAATGTATTTTCAATCAAATGATAATTTCTTTAACACGCATAGATTTCGCAAAGTGGGACTCGTAAATATAAAAATAAAATAAATATCAGACAACCTCATACAAACTGACGTAGTCCCAAATTAAGTGTATAGAATAAATAGTAAATATTATTTTGTTTCTTTTTTCTTAAATAGGAACTGAAATCCCCGACAGATTTTAGCCATGGTCTTGGTGACTGGTGCATAAAAAATTTAAAAAAATGTAGTATGTGTTTAAGATGTACAGCACTGCGATATTTTTTTTGTCTTCGCAAAGAAACAATAGGCGTATGTAGACATTTTTTTAAAGATATCAGTCGATTGCTTTTTATATTGGGATCAGATGTCTATGTGGGAGACTACAGTAAACAAAATACTGCACCGGCGTCTCCTGAGTAAACATGATCATCTTTTTTAGGGCACTGCAACATTTTATTTACTTACCTAGTATGTTTTGTGCAGTGGCAGTTGCAAGTGGTGCTTTGCTAGTGGAAGCCACGGGCTCTACAGCTGTCACATCCATTGAGCAGACGGGTGCTTGAGCTAAAAGCATAAAAAAAGTCTTTGGTTTAAAATGCTTGCATAAGTACTTGCAAGTACAAGTACTTAAATAGCACTGGTCCAACCCGCAGTATAAAAAGCAATCCACTTAATTTTGAATTAAATTAATAATATAAGTAACTAGTATCAGTAATATCAGTATGCAACAAAGCAGGGGCAACATGAAGTTAAAGGAGGGTATAAAACTAAAAACTAAAGATAGTCAGGAAAATCGAATATTCGGCATCGATTTTATTCAATTCTCTCCGTCAAAATATGCAGTGTTGGCGGGTGCAAGTACATCATCTGCATTGCACCGCCGCCAGTGGCGCCATCTACTCTATATCTAAGGATGAAGTCGGGGTCCCACCACGGGCGGTGTAACGGCGGGGATTGAGAATCAATAAAAGGGCTGCGCCACTGCGCCAGGCTCTCTTTCGGCTGGTGTAACTTGCAGTGATAACATGAGGTGTGCGTGTGTGTGCATAATTGTAGTAATTTGTGTGTTCCTTTGTTGTTTCATATTATGTTTTATAATAAATATATATAAATTTATCCGTTATTTGAAGAATATTAACCTGCTCCCTTTCTGATCGCTAACATCAAAAGTGGGATAGGTTGAATTCACACCCACGTATAAATGTTTTTTTTTTTTTCAAAGATATGCACACATTCGTTTAAAAGCTATATATTTGATTTTGCTTTATATATTGGATGCGTTCGCGTGCCGTAATCATGTTCTTTGTTTAAGTTGCAAAGTGACGGTAGACTTAGACGACGACAACTAGACGACGATATTGTTAAATACATACAATGACCATGACCCAAGCACAAATATTCGAGTTCATCACAAATATTTGCCTTGGCCAGGATTCGAACCCGGGACCACCGGCTCAGTAGGCAGGTGTCTATAAACCGAGCCAAACGCGTCGTCCAAGTGGAGACATCTAAGGGCCGCTACCGATGGACTGCATTCCAACTGTAACTTGTATGGTAATTGGCAAAGGGCGGACTGAGGATGAATATAGTGACGAAAGCTAAGATGGATAAGGCTTTTATTACATTTCGAGTAACATTTATGTTTGCAGTTTTTGACATAAATATACCAGTAAGTATATAATCGCTTTTTTACAAAAATAATACCGACTTCTCCTGTACTCCGAATGCTTGTCAGGACAATTCCAGTAACACCAAACACGACTCGGTTACGTTGTTTGGTTACCGTGTTCTGTAGGGTCCTTTCCGGTTCCAGCATCAGACCAGTTTTATGGTACCGTATTCAATAACACCATGTACATTTGTTTCCTCCCAGTAATTTAACTATCCGAATCGGCACATATAATCGCTACCTTCTAAACACTGGCCGTTTAGAAGTAAAGTTCTAGTGGCCATCTGTGGTGTTCATCATCAGTTTCCTTACACCAAATCCTATTTACTGAATGTAAACTCATGACTTTATCAATAAATTACCGAAAGCGCCGTACATGTCCCTATGAAATTTGAAGAGTTCCCTCGATTTCTCCAAGATCCCCATCATCAGATCCCGACTTGGTGCCAACGGGACAAACTCGGAGTTATACCCTTTCGATTAAAAAAAAAGTATTAAAATCGGTTCACGGTTCTCGGAGATATCGAATAACATTCATACAAAAAAAAATTGTTCGAATTGATAACCTCCTCCTTTTTTGAAGTCGGTTAAAAATATCTCTATCCTCCTTAGAACATAATTAGGATATTAAAAAATTACTAGCCAGAGGTAATTTTCTCTAAATAAGTGGACAGTGAACCATAAAAGGAATTGACTGAAAATATGTAAAACTTAATATAGAAAATATATACCTATTATAATTTATACAACAATAAAATTGTATAACTATTTTAAATTCATATTGTCTTCTTTAAACCAAATGTAGTCATATATATCCCTATTAAGTATATTGTTTGACATTGTTTTGACGTATATTGCATCCACAGTCCGCCCTTTGGTAATTGGTAACTGCACTTGAACTGCGCAGTCAACATCCATTTCTTATACAAATTACAGTTAGAAAGTAGCCTGTCTGCATTTTCCCTAAGGCACAGAATAGTACAAGTACAGAAGCCTCTCTAAAAAATATATTTATGTTAAAATCAAATTACTTACTGTGCTCAAAAGAGATAAGAAGCTCCAAATTCTTGTCCTTGTTGCAGGCCTTGCGTGATTTCGCGAAGTCGAAAATTTTCCCTTTTAAAGCAGGCAAAGTTTCAGTGATTTCTGTATATTTTCCAGCATAAAGGTGTTCAAAATCCTTTTGTAGCTGTAATCAATTAAAATAATTAGAATTATGTTATTTTGATTTCAAAATTAGCAACAGGAGGAGGAGGACACAAACATAAAATTATTGTCTACTAAGTCTAGTTAAGTTAGAAATGTTTTAAATTATCTTAATGCTTCTTGCAGCAAAAATAATGATTATTTGTAATTTTGTAATAAAACATTGCAAGTTAAATAAAAGCTTGTTAAAAACATCCATGACTCCGGAACATTTACACACATATTTTTCCTTATAAACCTGGGGGCAGGCCCAATACAAGCATATGATAACTATTGAACTTACCGGAACATATCCCATGGGTTTTTTAAGAGCCATGTATTCATTAAAGTATTGTGCTATGGTCAACTCTTTACATTTAGTTAGCCTTGACTGTGTGGTCTCAACCCATTTTTGTTCTACGGCTGTCCAAGGCTCAGTTGAATTTTGAAGCCACAAAAGTTTTTCTCCTGCATCATCTTCGCCATCAGTTAATCCATCTGGTAGACGTATATTTGGAGATCGTGGGGACTCTGAAGATTTTAAAATCCGCCTGCGTTTTTCCACAATTACACCAGACTCCCTGTACTTTCGTTTTAAATTGTAAATTTGGTCCGGTAATTTACCAGCTAATCTTGTTACAATGCCACGTGTTGACTCAGTCAATTTAGTGTGCAAATAGACAGAGGTTTTTTCTAGTGGAAATATGCTTATTATTGCATGTGCCCAGTTAGCATAGACAGAAGATCTGATTGTCTGATCAGGGTTTTGTCGTAATATTGATGTCCCAATAATTCTGACTAAGCTTAACCGTGCTGCATTATTGAGTGGTACCGACTTGTTTAGATTTAAGAGGCCTTTTCCCTCTAATGTCTCGTTTAAGAGTAACCGCAAGTTCTAAAAATAGTCAAAAAGAAAATAATTACATAAGTTGACTTGTTTATTCATTATATTAATATATATTACTAGCAACCCTGACCTATGACAGTTTTACTCCTGTTGCTAGACTAGAAAAATTATATATTGTGTTTTCCTACTCAAAAAACAATAGAACGTTTAAGGTATGGTTATACATTTATAACCACAATTACGACCATTATACAAAATATTAAAAATACACCACGTGACAGTAGGCGTGCTACTACAATATTCTTTCGAGCACAATAGAGGTTCATTAAGGGCAAAATTAATATCCTCAATAGAAAAATCATCACCAATCTGTAAGCAAACCATACATAACATACCAGTAAGCATACATAGAGCTTGTAAAGAACCCACACACACATGACATAGATCTTTGAATAATAATAAACTTACTATGGATTAATTAGTATTGGGATGCATGTTCTCTTTATATATTTCTAGGTTTTTAGAAAATAATGCTCGAGGTCCGATGAGAGGAAATAGGTCCTTAATCATCGACTCGGTCAACATGGGAAGAGACAATGATGTTATTGAATTGTCTGTAAAGTCGAAATAATAATATTATAAGCTAACTATGGGTGACATGTGACCAAAACCCTGGGACCGTAACACCTGTCCTTGTCCTTGTATAATGTTCACATCCACAAAGAGGGTTTGGGACAGCAGTGAGATAACGAAATAGCTGTGAATATATAAGTAGTGTCAAATAACTTTATACTGTATCCGCGCGCCCACGCTCGTCTCGCGTCTTGTCAACGCGCCGAGGCTGCCCGCGGCGACGAGAGGTCGCTCGCGGCATCGCGGGATTCGCGAGCAGACGCGACTGCCCGTCAACAAGAGAGTGCGTGCGCGGGCGCTGGGTGTGCGCGCTTGCGTTCGCCGGCGGTCCCATTCCTATTTGATTCGGCCCTAACGTTTCTTGAGACACTACACTATAGTTAGAAAGCCAGTTTACTTACGTTTGAACACTTCAATGTATTCCTCCAGCTCCCATGCCGTTAGAAGGTTTATGACTTCTTCGTCCATTCTCACGTAAATTTTCGCACAATATAAATCACTTTCAAATTAATGTGCTCTATTTCTAATGAATTTCACAAAAGGCTTCACAGTTTACAAAATTGTAACAAAAAATAGAACCGACTTCAGTAAAACTAAAAAGCCAAAAATAACCCGTTCAAGTACAGATTACCTTTGACTCACCCTTTGAAGTCGATCCCAAACCACTCAGTTATTATATTTATATTTTATAGTTTACGTGAGGTTTGGCCCCGACTTCAAAGGGTGAGTCAAAGGTAATCTGTACTTGAACGGGTTATTTTTGGCTTTTTAGTTTTACTGAAGTCGGTTCTATTTTTTGTTAAAAATTTTTTTTTTTCTTTTTAGTGATTGTTAAAAACACTTATGGCAGGGTGATCAGGGAGGTCTTGAAGGCATGCATCTCGTTTGAATTATCTCCTAACTCCTAACCGTTGAGGAGTTGTACCTTCCATCATCAGCTCAGCATTGGAAGATGATGACTACCATATGCAAATACTTAAATAGTTTTATAAAATATGTGAAAAATATTATGTGCCTATAAAATTTCAGAAATTCCTTCGATTCCTCATGGATCTCGTTATCCGATCTACACCAAAATTTTATGGGACCAACCTTGAGATGTCTATTCATGAACCTAAAAAGAATTTTCTAAATCGACTCATAAATGACGGAGTTCTGAGGTAACAAACATTAAACAAAAAAAAAAAGAAAAAAAAAACATACAACCGAACTGAGAACCCCTCCTTTTTTTGAAGTCGGTTAAAAATTGTCAGAAGACGCCCGCTTGTAACACGCTCCGAGGGAAAATGGCTGCGCGTGCCGCCGACCAAGAAATCGGCGGCACGCTCCTTTAGCTTAACTGCAAATTAATAGACAATTTCTTGTTTAATAATAAGTAAGGGACTTGATTAAAAAGTGATACCTCACTCTGTTGTTTACTACCGAGCTGTGATAATGTATAGACAAATAAGCAACTTACGTGTTTTTTACTAATCTACTCGGTTATTTGCAGCCGTTACAACTTGACAAGTTTTAATTCAGTGTTGCCAGAACTAAAATTAAATAACGTAGTTGTTAGCAAATTACAAAGTAAACTTGACTATTTTTAACCGAGTCAAGTAAGGATTATATTTACTGAGACAATGGTTTGGAAATAAATAAGTATATTGTTAAAATAACCAAGAACATTTAGCAATATTTGCTTGTTTAACATTAAAAAAGTTTTATCGCGCCTTTCAAATAAATCTTGGTTGTGTTGTGTGTAACCACTTAAATTTTTACCGAGCCAAATTGGTACTTTGCTAAAGCTTTATTTTTTCCGTGTAGAGAAGAAGGCAACATGTTGTGCCGACCCTACATAACTGGGATAAGGGCGTGCGTTTTCAGTATGAATTGATACTTATACTCATAATTGTGAGTATGAGTATAAATTGTATTTCTTTCGTAATTTTTATTTTATAGTCAAGGACAAGGAAAGTAAGACCTGATTTATGCCGTCATTGTTTTTTTAATCATCATAAAATACGTTAATATTTGCGACTTTTTCCTTGTTTTCTGGAGGAAATTGGGTTCTATATTAGAAAATGCATGACATTGACAGTAGTAGGGATTCGCCGATACTACGATACGGGGCGGACGGGCCTGATGGGCGGCATCCAGGGCGGATTTGGCGGACCACCAAACCTAAAAAAAAAAAAAAAAAAAAAAAAAAAAAAAAAAACAAAAAAAAAACAAATAGCCCCCTACTTAGAGCGTTTGGAATAGGTCCCAGGACGCTCAGACAGCTCTGTCAAGACTTACAGAACGCCCTACGCTAACAATGCAACACCTTCCCCGACCCATCGACCCTTTTCTATTGTCTATCCGAGCTCGGGTTTTATTGCCCTCTCGGACGCCGAGCTCACTTTTATTACGGTCTACTATTGTTTCCCTCTTTTATATTTCTCTTTGGCTACAACTGTCTACAACTTCCTTTGCAAACGGTATACATCTTTTAAGAACATTCTTTAGGTAAAGCTGGACAAATACCTAAACATCTCATACCTAAACTATCAGACTAGGTCCGTCACCTTGGTTCTTATTGGAATCGCTGTTTCAACGCAGCCTGTCTCACATCGTGTCTTTACTCCAGGTTTCTTACTACGTGATATGTGCTACGGTGTACGTATCACTAATCTAAGCTAACCTATGCTAGATCACAATTCTAACCTAACCTAACCTAAGCTACAGGACTACGCCCAGCTAACGCAGGATACGTTACTTGACTACTTAACTTCAGGTAGCCTTACTTCAAAGTATGTCTCTTGTTACTCACTACATATGCTGCATTTGGAACGTTGTTCTATTTATATATTTTATCTTGTTCAACTTAACATTACTTCTAACTTAACTATCACTTAACTTCAAAAACTAATTTTGAAGAACTGCTTTATATACTTACCTACTTAAAACCAGCTACGAGCACAGCACAGTTGTTTTGGTCTTAAGAACGCTGTTCTAACCTAACCTAACCTTGCATAAATTTGACTACGTACTCAATGTTACTTTCATTTCTTTTTTGTAATAACCGACTTCAAAAAGGAGAAAGTTCTATGTAAAAATATTGCATGTAGCATAAGGATAATACGAATCTAATCTTACAATAGTAATGCGGTATTTTATACAGTAATAACTGCTTCAAAACTATACTAACTTATTTAAGCTGTAAGTTAAAAATACGAGTTCTATTTTTGCATATTTATTTATTTCGCCAAATATTATGTTCTTGAATAGATGCTTAAGAAAATACCTGAATAAACTTTGTAACTTGTACTAACGTGTATTTGTAGTGGGCTGAACTAAACTCGTTGATTTTTTAATTTGTTTGTTGGGTCCATATTGTTTGTAAAGATTTATGACAGGTTTCTTCTCCGAATC
The DNA here is from genome assembly GCA_947623375.1 of Apotomis capreana. Classification (NCBI taxonomy): domain Eukaryota; kingdom Metazoa; phylum Arthropoda; class Insecta; order Lepidoptera; family Tortricidae; genus Apotomis; species Apotomis capreana. The sequence continues at coordinate 22,745,471 of OX392509.1, read as the reverse complement.
ATCAAAAGATTCGAGTCTATTATAAATTTTATTACTGTTTGTTGGTGGCTGTTGGGCGCGGTACAAACTAGTCGAAACGTGATTTTAACGGTAATCTATTGTCACATCCTTATAAAAGCCGATGGACAGTGACGATCTATAAGTATTCAGAACCGAGTCGTGCTTGTTACCAGAGCTCTCTCAGTGTACAGTGACATAGTGTTGAATCGTGCTACAGTGCTTATAAAAAATGGCAAATGTAAGTATGTACTATTTTTTATAAAATATGTATGTAGTATTTTTATGTACTATTTGTTTAACAGTGTTTTTTTTTCTGTAACTTGTGTTCATCGTGTTACTTGTTAAGTGTGTTAATCGGATGTATAACTTATTGTTGAATATTGTTACAGTTCACGGAAAACAATTTCAAGAATTTTTATTACCCTGAACCTGAACATGATGATTCAGGGAGTGATGAAGAAGGCACACTCGGTTTTAAAGTGAAACAAGCCATAGCGAAGAAACGTCCTGCAAATAGTATCGAGAGTTTCTTTGAAAAACCGCAGAAAAAAGTGAAACCAGTGAAGAGATCTTCCAGTGTGTCGCAAAGTTCCCATACCGGTGTTGCTTACCTATCTTCGGGTAAAGACGATGCTGCGTATGCATCACACCTTATTAAAATAGAAATATACGATCTTGAAAAAGTTAGGAACATCGCACCAGAAGAGCACTGGAAGCACGCCGATGTGAGATTAAAATCTTACATCTCAACTGAGCAAGATCCACAGCTTGAGACTGTCCGTGATGTTATATACAACATGACGAAAGACATAGCTTCGAAGGACACGTGCGTGAAATATTTTATAAACAATACGAAAAAGTAAACTAAGTGTTTGTGTAGTTTTAATACTAGGTTAAAACTGTATTTATTATATAAGACATTAGATAATATTTTATAACATACCCTTGTGTACTACTAGTATTATATATTTCTTACTGCTTAAACAACAACTTTTTGTTATTCAAAATTGTTAAGACTCGTTTTATAACCACATGTTGTAATTTGTTTTGTAGCCTAATCATATTGATCTATTTCCCTTTGCAAATGTATAAAAGTCTCCACCCTTTAATATAAAATCACTAAGTTACGTTTGTTATTTTAAGGAAAAAAATTGTTGTAATGTAATCACTATTTTTAGGTAAATAAGGTATAATTAAGGTATTATTTATAAATAAAAAAAATCAGTTTAGTATATATATATTGTTTTATTTCACAAAAATTGACTTAAACATATTTCTTAAAATTAAATCGTTACAAAGAGAATTCTCAGAAAACAAACTCAATAAATCGCTCATAGTTTTTCCTTGATACTTAAAATATAAATAAACTAAACAATATTCGCCACAAACTGAAGTAAAATGATTTTGAAGTGGTCTTTGGTTATAAAACCACCGTTTTGCATTTCTATTCAAAAATAACTTATGATAACCAGTAGGTTTCCGACCAAATGAGTCAAAGTATTCCCCTACACCTTTAGCATCAATATGCATTGCAACCCAATGGGAACCTGGTTTCGAATCAGGGTCCAAATTGCTTACAATAAAAACTGGACGAGCAACCCAAATAGGGATTCGGTTAGCAGCAAAAACATTTGATTTAAATCTAGGGTTAATTTTTTTCATACAATATTGAATTTCATTAGTATCCATAATAAATAAAATATGTATACATTCATCGATGATGTTACAAACACAGATTAAGAAGAAATGAGATTAATTGTTAATTTCACTGTATTTATATTTATTTTAACTGTTGTAATCTACAGATACATCACGATTTTTGTTTATTTCAATAACATTATCAAATTCAGCGTACACAATACAGTTAATAGTAGTGCTCAAGGCATTATCAAAACGAACTTCTATCCGAACACTTCCGTGTCTTACAAGGTTCCAGTGTGAGGTAGAACTGGCTGACAGGTCAGGCGTCAAATCGAAACATAACAAACAGTAACCTTCCCCGTAATCGGTTCTGCTTATTGCATTACCTTCATTGTGGAAGTGAATACCAGTCCCAGAAAATAGAGTATGATATGTTGATGCTATTAAACCAGAACTAAATGATGGTTGTAATGTTCTAGAAGGAATTTCATGACCATCTACAAATAAACTAAAAGAGTTCATATTATAATTTTGAAAATTGAAAGGGTTCAATGCAAAATTACCATTAAACGATGAATTTGATACAAAACCAATTATACATCTTTTAGGTACTTGTCCAAGAAATATGTTATCTAAAGTTTTACCCTGTATTCCTGACGGTATTGTAAGTACCTTTACTTCTGCTCTTGTGATAGGGTATTTTGCAGTTGTTGATGCTAGCACTTTCTGATGAGCTAACAAAACACTTGGACTGATTCTAGCTCTTCTTATTATGAGACTAGCGTCCATTATTTGTACCTTAAATTTCTTATCTTGGTGACAAATAAGATTAAACGATTCTTTTGATCGCACTAACTTAACACGCATTTCTACACCATTCACTAGAAACTTCTCTTGGTTAAACATATCACCATGTAAATGTCCAATCATTTCAACTTGTTTACTATCTGTAACAAATTCCATCCTTTTGTGAAATCCTTTGTTATTTGCGTCAACGGTGTCCATATAATGTGCTGTATCTTCATACCATAACCCACAAGTAAGGTGAGTTTTTTTAGCGGCTGGTCCATAGTTAAGTAGATTTTCCATGTAAGCACGGTAAGCATATGTGTTGTTTGGTGGCGAGATTAGTTTTTGATTTAAATATACGTCAAGTTGATTAAAAAGGGAGTGCAACCAATTATTAACGGGGGCAACTTGAGTATCAGGCTTTAACTTTGTACCATCCTGGTTTAATATTTTGGCGTTTATATGTAATAATGTATGTGATAAGTCAATGTAGTCATCACCTGAACCGGGGACTTGAAACTCAATAGGACCATCATCACTTAAAGATGAGATTGGTTTATAATGAACCCACTGTCCACTCTCAATACTTGTCTGTGTCGAAGGCAGGGCAAATATATCTAACTCAGATTTTGCACATTCACACGAATGATTGTGTAGGAATGACATGATTTACTTTGAAAATATATCGTCACTATATTTATTTCTCTTAGCTCCTCTTCGGCGCGATGCTTTCAAGGTAATGAGAGGTTCCCGTCTCTTAGTTGACATTTTATACCCAGATCCCGACATCAGAGAATCGATCTTTTCATCAGCTTTTCTTTTTAAGTTAGCACTAGCTTCTTTAAATCGAGACCTAACTGAACTATCTATAGGGCGTGAATTTACCATATCAGATAACAAACCAACCCCCGCATCTAACGCTTCTTTTCCAACAGTTTTAAAACCACTAGACAACAAAGGAATTACTGACCTAAACAGTCCCCCCAAAAAACTTCCAATCCCATGCCCTCGCTGAAACGGAACACCTTTATAGACAATTCCTATACCAGAACCAGCTTGATGGGTATAATAATGATCGTAGGGACAAGAGTGAGATGATCTTTTATAATTCATCTTAGCCGTTGAAAGTGTAGTTTCACGCAGGAAATTCCGAATTGAAATGGCACTCTTGCACCGGTAGTTGTTCTTATATCTATTTCCATAGTATCAAATTCTCTACGTAAAACAGGTACATAATGAGCGGGTGAGAAAATGTGTGTTTTATATGCTCCATAATGGAATTCTGTTGGATCTAATGGTATTATTCTAAGCAACGTAGTTATAACATCACCAACTACCTGTGGTTGTATGATGTCTGTATAAACAAATAATTGTGATGGTAAGCCCAAATACAAATTAACAGGATTTTTACCAAATGAAACTTGCCGTAAATTTGTTTTCGGTTTAAAACCTAACTGTAGACTTAGTATTGGGGTTGTTATAAGAGAAGTTATATCGTTATTAATTGTTGCTACCCCAACCATTTTGGTTAGATTATCATATCTAAACTTTACATTATTTTTCAGTTGTGGGTTGTCATTAAAAGCTTGAATAAAATGGTCAACGTTGTCATATGTAGTTGCTGGTATATGAGTTTTTATATCTACAATTTTGGCTATCTTGTCAGTGGGTGACACTACTTTCTTTTTTAAATAAATCATATTTTCATGATCTTGAACATTGTACATTGAACAAGGGTATTGAAATTCTACTAAGCCAACTACCCATTCTCCTTCCAACTTTATACTCCTGGGTAATTTGGTTAAGAAGTGTGCAGTCGTATTATCGGTATAGTAGTCCGAGGAACTGTTACTTAACAATGTAATATAAAAGCTGTTTTCACTCATATTTTTTTTAAGCTTGAAGCGAGTATCCAAGAATTAAATTTGTTAGGATAACCTCGCCACTTCACTAGTACTTCTTTTCTGGCACCAACCCCACGTGAGCGTATTATTTTATCAATTTTATAATCAATGGAGGGGAGATAAGTCACTTTTTGTAATTCCTTAGAATAAAATGTACCAACGATAGGCTCACCTTCTAAATCTCTTAACGTATACACAACTCGTGGAAAGCGGTTTATTATTGAATCAATTCTAAATATTTCGTCACTCCAATTAGTTTCGTAACCCTTTTGAAATATATGTTTATATTTAGTAATTCTAACATGATCACCAACATTTAGTGTTGTGATTTCCAAAGTAAGTTGTCTATCCTTTTTTCTGTTATACAAATTACACCAAACAGTCATGATATTATCAAAATTTACATCGATAGGGCGCATTTTAATACTAGAATGATAACTGTGATTATAAGAATAAAGAAGTTCTTGCAAAATATCTATATATTTGTATGTATTCTTATGAGTAAAGTAACGCCACATTTTCATTTTAAGAGTTCTTTGAAACCTTTCTACTATACTTGCTTTAATGTCAGGATTGTTAGTAGTATAGTAGTTAATGTTTTTGCTCCTAAAGTAATCCCTTGCTGCCTTTGAAACAAATTCGGTGCCTTTATCAGATTGGATGTGACGAGGAGTAGAATTGGCTTCAGTAAATATGCTTTCAAAACAATTTATAACGGTTGTGGCATCTTTCTTTTTCATAGCTCTCGCAAAAGCATATTTACTGAACACATCAATAACACACAGAATATATTTGTATCCATCATTATATTGACTGTAAGTACCCATATCACTCAGATCAGCTTGCCAGAGTTCATTAAAGTTAGATAAGACGTATCTATTTCTTGTGAATCGCCTTTGAACCGGTTTATGCAGTGTGTACGTTTCTTGAGATTGTAACCAGTTCTTTACTTCGTCTTTGTTCATTCGTCCTTTCATTTGTTTACTTAATTTATTTAAACTACTGTAGCCTGCTGGATTAGATACATCGTAGTATATTGCATGAATGTCTAATAAGGGCTCCATCTTTCCCAATCTAGTTTCTTTTTGTTTGCCTTGAGCAGTACACTTGAAAGAGGTGTACTGGCGCTTGTGTCTTTAAATGACGATGACGATCGAGCACTTGATGGAGCAGATGATGCGTGAGGTTCACTCGATTGAGGTTTATTTATAAATTCTAGATTAGTAGGATTACCTATACAAGACGTAGGAACTTTAATATCTCTTAAAAATAAAGCAAACTCTTCCCATCCTGTTGGCTTAGGGCGTTTAAGAGATCTAACCGTATCGCTTACCAGATCGAGAATATTGCTGTTTGGAATAGTTCGATTGTTTATTACAACTTCACCATTTGTTTTCCACCATATTTTTGGTCTGCTTGACACAATACAAGTCAATAATGTTCTGGTTTTTTTCTCATATGATTTTGGTAAATTATCTATAATACGAGATGGACTGAATAGTACAGTTTCTGGATTTTTTGTACCAGACGGTGTAGCTGCAGTAACTGCAGAAACATCACCATCTGGTAGTGTTTTATTTGCAACTGATTCATAATTTTCATCCTCCTCCTTTTTGTTTACTTTTAAGTTTAAATCCTTACTTTCATCGTTGAGTTGATCAAACCCCTCCATCACTATTGGTATTTTAAATGGTTTTCGATCTGATTCAATAAAGTGCAAAAATCGTTGTAGTGCTTGAGAATATAATGCCCACTTTTCACGATCATTAATTTTACTCTTCAGGATTTTTTGCATCTCTCCGTCTAGGCGAGATGATACATTTTCGGGTTGGCTATCATTTCGTTTGAGTCTTTCAATAAAGTCTGGTTCAACTAACAACATTTTTTTTGTGTTTTCCATTTTATTTTATGTTACGGAGCTTACTAAGGCACTTAAAACTGCACCTAATATAATAGGTAGAAATGCACCTCCTTTTTGAATAATAACAGTTTTCCTCAATTTGTGTTTCCCTTTCGAAACTAGTTTTCGTAATGTGTCTTTATATTTGTTTAGTTTTGATTTATCTTTTGATTCCAGTGGTATTTTCCCTTTTAAAACGTTATAAATACACTCACAAATAATATTAATTTCTTCATCTTCACAAGATTTTAGCAACGCTGTGCGATACTTTGGTTTAAGTAACTGCAGTGCTTCAAGTAAATGTTTATATGTGTGTACTCTTGGATGCATTATTTGGAACTGATTAAAACGTGTTGATTCTTGTCGTATTTAAACCCTTTCTTGGGAACATATACGGTACAATGCCCATCAAAAGGAAATATTTTAGTTTTAAAACGACATATGTCATCGGTATTTTGCTTCAGATCAATCATAAGGTAACCATGAGCATCTTTAGTGGCATCTTTGTAGGCTTCATCTACAAATTTTGGGTTCTCCGGATAAACTTGTCGTGACAAGTAGCGAATTTGTGTTTTATCCCTCGGGTTTTTGAAGTATACAATATAGCTGGTATTCAATGAAATATCACGTTGTCCTTTGCCTTGATGAAATATGTTTTGAGTAATATAAAAAACACTTAAGTTTCTATGGTGACTTCCTTTTGTAAAAATATCAACGATTCGTCCATCCGATTCTCTCATCAAGTCATCAATTATGAGAAGCTTGGGCTTTTTTCCATCAAATAAAGAAAAATCTGGTATTCCTTGGCTATAATTTACATTTTCCAGATTGTACAAAGGTTGCATTTCATCATAACACCAAATAATTTCATCAAATTCAACATTACATACTTCTTTTGCATTGTTTAAAAAATTGGTAACAAACTGAGTTTTACCACACCCACTTGGACCCGCTACTATTGTAGTGAAAGGGTGGTTAAAATGAATCATTATAAATTTTTAAATATGTGTGTTCATATGTTAACGGATTGACTTCAAATGAGAAAATTTCTAGACCATAGCTTTTTAAATAAATTTGGTAAAAAAAATGGGGTAACAAATAAAAAAAAAAACAAAAATTTTGCTAATTATTTTTTAATATTTATATTATTCTAGATAAATCACATAAAAATTTACAAAAACATATTTTTTGCCAATCATTTTATTGCCAAAACTTAAAAAATAAAAAAAAAAAACATCCTAAAATACAATATTATGTACAAAAAATAAATATGAAAATTGAATGTTCCGTGTATTTTTTTTTTTTTTTTTTTTTAAGAATTATGAGGTATTTTATAATGACCCCACGCAAGAGTATCCGAAGTGTTTTTCAATAAATATCGTTTTGTGTCGTTGTAAGATAATGATATTTTATTGACATTTTGCGTAAATAAAACATGCTTTATTGATCGGAATCGTAACATTTGAGCATGTTGTATATTTCTATCAAATAAACAACTTTTATAGTCGTTAAGGGTTAATTTTTTGGTAACACACTTGTTTATTCCTTTAGCTTTGGATATAATACCACTATTTTGAACATCTAAGGCATACATTTTTGATCTAAGACCAACAAACTCTTTCAAAATTTTGCCATTATTTTCGTCTTTAAAAAAACCTAACCTCTTTTTATTTAGTAATGGTAAACCATATGCATTGTTGGGTGGGTAATCAGATGTATCATAATACAAGTTCAGGTCAGATTTAATGTCCTCATAAAAGTTAGCAGTGTTTATTTCATATATTAAGCTATCAGTATCCGTGTAAAGGAGCTTGAGATTTTCCGTATATTTGTATTTCATATAATTGTAGTGGAATTCATACATTAAAGTTTTCGATAGATCTAAAATGCAGAATCCAAGGTAAATTGGTTTGTTATAAAAGATTTTTGTTTTTTTCAATTGCACAGCAGCTAAATTCTCAGAAAATATTGATAAACTATGAAATTCAGGTTTAGATATTAAGGACTGTACCCCTTGGGATTTTCCGCGATTTTCCCAGTGACTTAATAATTTAACATTCACACGTTTCGTGACATTTTCCATTGTTTTACCAAAAACAGAATTATTCATAAGTTTAAAGAAATCTTTTTCAAAATCAGATGTCGCCAGCGAACGCATTCGAGTATTCAAATCTATGTAACTTTTTAACCAAGTAGATTGTTTGAACTTCAACACACGATGGATTTTCACTAAACGCAACCCATTTTTTAAACATTGTTTAAGATTTCTGTAATGTAATACATAATTATATTTATTGTTTAAATTGGGAATCAATTTTTTTTCTTTAGAATCACCTAGACATACATTTTCTGGACAGAACGGCAAATCTGAATGAGAGTCATGTAATTCCTTGGGGTACTCTAGATCAACTTCTAATATAAACCCATATTCAGCATCGTCTGAAACATTGAAATCGGTATCTTTATTTACCCATTCAAATTTGCCAGACGGAAGACATTGTGACATAGCCCACCCATAGAGATTATTTGCGTCTAAGTACTTGAGAAAAGATGAAGGAATATTTGGATCATAGTCTTCCATAAATGTATTATTTGCTTTTGCATGTCTGTTGCTACATTGGGAAATCCCTCCTCGAATGTTTTTCGCTATAAAAGCTATTTTGTCGACATCTGTTAAAAGTTCTAAACTTATTTTGGTAGTCCTCAACATCGAATCAAAGGAAATTCCAGGCGCGGTATAATAATGGGCGGGATCTAAACCATATGTCTTAAGACACACATTTCTAAAATTTTCAAATATGTCAGTTAGTAATAAAACATCTGTTTTCAGATAAAGATTGGAATAATCCCCCATATTTTTGCATTGGAAATGAGACCAAATATCTTGAGCATGTAGGAAATCGTTTTCGGAAATGTGACTGTCAGTAAGAGAACTATAGAATTGATCCTGTGTAGGAAGCGAAGTTAATTTCAGTGAATCATACGAAGTCATGTACTCATATGGATAGACACCCTTCCGTATTAGACGTTTAAAGTCTTCTTCACGAGGAAAGTTCAATTTCAATTCGTAAAATTGGTCAGTAGTCAAGTTTTTAGCTAATTTATCCAAGCTACTCGACATAAATTTAAGAGAATCGACAAATCTCAATTTTACAACACGATTATTCACTTGTAAAGACTTAGAAAACGAAATATACTTTTCTTTATTTTGTGGGATTAGTTCTATGTCACCATCTTCAAGACCAAGTCCATGTACAATAAAATGACTATCGTAATTGCTCAAATTATGGAAAAATACAGGTACAAAATTGGGTGGTTTGTATTTTTCAGAACAAAATTTATGTGCAACGCCTTCGTAAAGTCCAGTATGATAATTATAAGAAACGGTTGAGTCATCATTCAAATTTCTATCACAAATATAACAAGCATGGCTTTGCATAATGTCTACCTTATTAGCATCTGTTAGAGGGAAAGAAGTTTTAGCAAACGCATTACTTTTACAAATAGTTTCTAAATCTTCTTTTATGACTTTCATAAATGTTTTTGCACAGTCTTCACCTGTATATGTTCTGTACACAGATAACTTGTCATTATAAGAACACTTAATATAGTAACCGAAGCTATAAACTTCATGTTTTTGAATATTGGTAGTAGAAGATGTACTGGGGTTGTTAGAACAGGATTGAATTGGATTTAAAAATGCCTCAAAATCAGCGTATACAACAAAAGGTACTCTTAATTGTCGTTCATAATTATTAAAAGTAACTTGATTCGATGGAACATATTCGTTAAACCAATTTCTTGTGTCTTCTTTTTCGGATGGTAAGTTTGTGCATACGTGGAAGCAGTCGTTTTTTTGATGTTGGTTTAGTCTCTCGTGTGATGTAAATTTAATTAAGCAACCATCGCAAATATGAACAGCATGTTGTGCATTTGACAATTGCTTAGACACTAACCTCGATAAATTTTTGATAAAACAATAATGTCCTTGGTTATCTTTAGTTATGTACAACAAGTTTAAGTGATTAGACTTTTTTAATTTAGTTAAATGTAGTGGGCCTATAACATCGTGTTTCTTGTTTTGAGAGTTGTACTCGAGACCAAATACATTAATGCTAATATCATTATTTTTTTCAAATTTATGGATATCTCCCAATTTAAATGGAAAAGTTAAATTTTCAAAGTTCAATTTATTCTTATGTAATATGTATGAACTGACCATATTTGAATGACTTTTGGGTTCGTATAAACCAGACAATACAGCCCATCGAAAACACTCATGGTCATTGTTTTTTACATTAATAACCGCTTTTTTATTCTTTATATCACGAGGTAATTCGATAAAAGAAGAGCCGCGTAATGGATTATATTTGTTAATATTGAGATCGATATGATTAAATGTTACTAAACTCCACCCACTATCTTTTCTTTCAAAGTTTGACAACCTTATCACAATTTCATTTACTAGGGACGTAAAAACAGCAGCTTTATCAGTGCTGATATCAACAATACTATTACTTAATTGGAAATCAAATGTATTATTTAATTGTTTGGTATCTTGTGTAAAATTTGCATTAAGAATAAAATTTACTTTTAAAGCGTGATGTTTGTTAAGTGAACGATCTAATAATGTAAAGATCTTATCCTTGTGTTTTTGTAAAATAGTTTCGGGATCAAGAGGTTGGTGATCCATTTCATTAAATAATATTCTGTAAGTAGCGACTCTGTTTTTGAATGCATTTTCAATTAATTGGACATTAACATATTCACTATCGGATCTCAACACATTATTTTTGTGAATATTACTATTTAAATGGTTACCAAAATATCTTTTTGACACGAACTTTTTACACACCGAACATTCAATTTCAGAATTATTTTTTGTACTTACATTGACATCGGATAATGGTTCTTCGCTTGAGGATGTAGACATATCACGACTGTTGGAAGGGTAGTTTCTCTTCACTGGTACTTCTGCACCCGTACTTGTAGCTGTCCTTTTTCTCCCCCGTCCTACTTGGTTAAATCTGTAATAGAAAAAGTGAAACGTTAGTATTTAATACAAGATTTAAAACTTCAAAACAATGATTAAATTATTATCATTATACTAACTTAAGTTTTTTCGACATTGCTGGCAATATGCCTGCATTGTTAAAACCCCATCAATGACATCTGATGACAAGTTATGCATCGACTTATTGATATGCCCATCACATGGTGTGTAATAGGGTATAATATCTTCATCTTCCAAAAGCGCCTGAGGTAATTGATTGTCAATATACCACAATCTTATGTTTCTATGAAATACTTTTAAAATGAATCCTTTGCTTAAAACTGCAATTTTGTCGTGGGTTAAACTAGTTCCCATATGAAAGTATCCAAGCACCATTTTTTAAACAGTATTTTGTACAATACACAGACACAGTACTAGCACAAACACAGTAACTGGAATAATGAATGATTTCTACACCAGAGACGTCGCTTATAAAGAACCTTCCAGGATCCCCACCCAACAGAGAACAATGAAACTGAGCCATAAAAAGGCAACAACTCAATGACACTGGTCAATGGTTTTGTACAAGTTTGAACAAGAATAAACTGTTTAAATTGCATGTCTAAATATACAAGTACAATATCAATAAACAATATAACAGGTTGGAACAAGAGTACTCACCCTTGACTATGCAGCTGGCTTAGTAATTCCCCGATCTCATACATTTCTTGATCACTTTCAATTTCTTCGCATAGCCTGACGAGCTCGGAATCGTAAACATCACAGCTTAAACAGTCCATCGTGAGATGTGTCTAAGAAAATAGTGATTACATTACAACAAATTTTTTCCTTAAAATAACAAACGTAGCTTAGTGATTTTATATTAAAGGGTGGAGACTTTTATACATTTGCAAAGGGAAATAGATCAATATGATTAGGCTACAAAACAAATTACAACATGTGGTTATAAAACGAGTCTTAACAATTTTGAATAACAAAAAGTTGTTGTTTAAGCAGTAAGAAATATATAATACTAGTAGTACACAAGGGTATGTTATAAAATATTATCTTATGTCTTATATAATAAATACAGTTTTAACCTAGTATTAAAACTACACAAACACTTAGTTTACTTTTTCGTATTGTTTATAAAATATTTCACGCACGTGTCCTTCGAAGCTATGTCTTTCGTCATGTTGTATATAACATCACGGACAGTCTCAAGCTGTGGATCTTGCTCAGTTGAGATGTAAGATTTTAATCTCACATCGGCGTGCTTCCAGTGCTCTTCTGGTGCGATGTTCCTAACTTTTTCAAGATCGTATATTTCTATTTTAATAAGGTGTGATGCATACGCAGCATCGTCTTTACCCGAAGATAGGTAAGCAACACCGGTATGGGAACTTTGCGACACACTGGAAGATCTCTTCACTGGTTTCACTTTTTTCTGCGGTTTTTCAAAGAAACTCTCGATACTATTTGCAGGACGTTTCTTCGCTATGGCTTGTTTCACTTTAAAACCGAGTGTGCCTTCTTCATCACTCCCTGAATCATCATGTTCAGGTTCAGGGTAATAAAAATTCTTGAAAGTGTTTTCCGTGAACTGTAACAATATTCAACAATAAGTTATACATCCGATTAACACACTTAACAAGTAACACGATGAACACAAGTTACAGAAAAAAAACACTGTTAAACAAATAGTACATAAAAATACTACATACATATTTTATAAAAAATAGTACATACTTACATTTGCCATTTTTTATAAGCACTGTAGCACGATTCAACACTATGTCACTGTACACTGAGAGAGCTCTGGTAACAAGCACGACTCGGTTCTGAATACTTATAGATCGTCACTGTCCATCGGCTTTTATAAGGATGTGACAATAGATTACCGTTAAAATCACGTTTCGACTAGTTTGTACCGCGCCCAACAGCCACCAACAAACAGTAATAAAATTTATAATAGACTTTCGAATCTTTTGATGATTCGGAGAAGAAACCTGTCATAAATCTTTACAAACAATATGGACCCAACAAACAAATTAAAAAATCAACGAGTTTAGTTCAGCCCACTACAAATACACGTTAGTACAAGTTACAAAGTTTATTCAGGTATTTTCTTAAGCATCTATTCAAGAACATAATATTTGGCGAAATAAATAAATATGCAAAAATAGAACTCGTATTTTTAACTTACAGCTTAAATAAGTTAGTATAGTTTTGAAGCAGTTATTACTGTATAAAATACCGCATTACTATTGTAAGATTAGATTCGTATTATCCTTATGCTACATGCAATATTTTTACATAGAACTTTCTCCTTTTTGAAGTCGGTTATTACAAAAAAGAAATGAAAGTAACATTGAGTACGTAGTCAAATTTATGCAAGGTTAGGTTAGGTTAGAACAGCGTTCTTAAGACCAAAACAACTGTGCTGTGCTCGTAGCTGGTTTTAAGTAGGTAAGTATATAAAGCAGTTCTTCAAAATTAGTTTTTGAAGTTAAGTGATAGTTAAGTTAGAAGTAATGTTAAGTTGAACAAGATAAAATATATAAATAGAACAACGTTCCAAATGCAGCATATGTAGTGAGTAACAAGAGACATACTTTGAAGTAAGGCTACCTGAAGTTAAGTAGTCAAGTAACGTATCCTGCGTTAGCTGGGCGTAGTCCTGTAGCTTAGGTTAGGTTAGGTTAGAATTGTGATCTAGCATAGGTTAGCTTAGATTAGTGATACGTACACCGTAGCACATATCACGTAGTAAGAAACCTGGAGTAAAGACACGATGTGAGACAGGCTGCGTTGAAACAGCGATTCCAATAAGAACCAAGGTGGCGGACCTAGTCTGATAGTTTAGGTATGAGATGTTTAGGTATTTGTCCAGCTTTACCTAAAGAATGTTCTTAAAAGATGTATACCGTTTGGAAAGGAAGTTGTAGGCAGTTGAAGCCAAAGAGAAATATAAAAGAGGGAAACAATAGTAGACCGTAATAAAAGTGAGCTCGGCGTCCGAGAGGGCAATAAAACCCGAGCTCGGGTAGACAATAGAAAAGGGTCGATGGGTCGGGGAAGGTGTTGCATTGTTAGCGTAGGGCGTTCTGTAAGTCCTGACAGAGCTGTCTGAGCGTCCTGGGACCTATTCCAAACGCTCCAAGTAGGGGGCTATTTGTTTTTTTTTTTTTTTTTTTTTTTTTTTTTTTTTTTTTTTTTTTTTTAGGTTTCGTGGTCCGCCAAATCCGCCCTGGATGCCGCCCATCAGGCCCGTCCGCCCCGTATCGTAGTATCGGCGAATCCCTACTACTATTGACAATTAATATAGTTAAATACAGGAGTTTAATATATTGTTAAAAAATAAATAAATAAAAAAGCCTATATTTCTCACAGAATTTCCGTGTACAGTGCTTTTCTTTTTTCTTCTTTATACATAAAATATAAAAAATATTTAGGTTTAGGTTTAAAGACATTTATTCTCATTAAAGACATTACATCACTTCCATGAGAACAATAGATAACAGTTATATGATATAAGTAACAAGATCCGGTAAGAGTTAATAATGATTAGATAGTACATCTGTTCAACTCATTTGTTACGATTTTACAAAAGCAATTTGTTATTAAGCACATACTGAGCAAGTTGTTTTTTAAATGAGTTGAACGAGTGCTCTCGCTTTATACCTAAAGGTATTTTGTTGTACAGGCGCGCACCTTCAAAAGTAATTGTCTTTTGGCCGTATGCAGTTCTAGTTTTAGGCAGAACAAGTAAACTATTTTTTCTTTTTCTATTTACAATATTTTTTCTTTTTTCGGTTGTCTAATCTGCGAGAACCCCCTGCAGGTAAAGGCCTCCTCGAAAGTTAGCCATTCTTCTCTGGACTGTGCTAATTGCATCCAGTTTGGACCGGCTGTCTTAACTATTTCGTCCTCCCATCTCTTGCGTGGTCTTTCCTTTTTTCTTTTTCCTACTGGAACCTTCCATGCTGTCACATTTTTTGTCCATCTCTGGTCTTGGAAACGAGCCACATGACCGGCCCATTTCCATTTTAGGGCAAGAGCTTTTGCTAGTCCATCTGTAACTTTTGTGACGCTTCTTATTTTTGTATGACGTATTTTTTGTATTTTTTTAATATTTAACATACTGCGCTCCATTCCACCTTGGCATGTACTAATTTTGTTTTTTTTTTTTTTTATATTTTTATTGAATTTTCACGTCTGGCAAGCGTAGGTCAAACATGGTATAAGGCAAGAGTTCATAACCTTGGTCTTCAGGTTTATTGGCAGGTTTACTCTTAAATATGTCCTTCAAGCTCCAGTATTTATTCCATGTTAGCTGGGCCCTGCGCTCGACTTCCTGGTAGTTGTTTTCTTTGTCGAAGCTAATCTGTTTGCCTAGGTTTGTTATGTTAAGCACAATAACCATAAAAGCAGTTTGGAATGAAATAGATGAATGAGTATGAGTATGAATTGTATTTTAATGTAAATATCGGGTCCATAGCTCTCTATAGTCCTACCGTGCTAACGAAAGTTCGATGTCTACTGATAAAGTCTAAACTAAGCGCGGTAGAGCTGGTAAAAGCTGATTTGTATAGCTCTTTAGGTGTGGCTCGTGGTGTATATAGTGATACTTCATTCATCAATCTAGAAATCGGTTGAACATTTCAAGATCTGCATAGCATTACATAAATCACTTTGGCCGCTCGGTCACGCCTAAACCAAACAAGGTAGAGCTCTGTTGAAAAAAGATTTGAATAGCTCTTTAGGTGTGCTTTATGGTGTATATAGTGAGACCCGGCGAACGAATAAAACATTAGAAGCCTATATACATACATATAATAAAGCTGAAGAGGGTCGGAAGTCTGTACATCGAAGATATTCGAAAAAAAAGTTGGCGGGGGATACTTAGAATCGATAACAGGACACGCTCCAACAGTTTTTAGAATTATTGTCTGTTTGTCTGTTCGTCTGTTTATTTGACCGCGCATCGTGTGAAAACGGCTGAATGGATTTTGATGAAAACTTCATTGATCTGTCAAGAAAATCCCCGAAATATTATAGGCTATAAAAAATTACCAATAAAAGGGAGGGTACCACTACACTTGATTAATTTTGCACCTGAATCTTGTGGCTACAAAATAAAATCGATGTGGCTCTTCTCATAATTATTTACACAGATTGGAAGTGCACATTTGGTGCAATTTTAAATAAAAATGTGCACCAGTCCTCACTTTTGAACGTCGCAAACTTGTCGCGTTTGTTTAAGAGATGCTCTCTTAAAATCTGACGAGCCTGGGCGAAATTTTTACGACGGTTTGGTGGCTGCAAAAATGCATTGTCATGTGCCATCTTGCATTCAGTCAGATCCTGCTCTGCCTTGAGCCCCTCCAGGAACCGCCAGAATGTGGGGTGAGAGGCTCCAAGGCGAGAAAAGAAGGCGTTGTGCCGGGCTTCGATTGATTTGTTAGTCCTGGGAAAGTCCTCTAATATGGTTTCATACTGGGACCACGTTTCAATCGGAAACTTAGAAACTGTTTTCTTGCGACGGAGATTGTTATGTACGGGGAACCAGATGAACTCAAAGTCGTTTAGGAACTGGTCCATGTCCTCCTGATCCTTGTTCGCGGACCAATATGGTGATTGAATCAGAGCAGTATAGGCTTCCTTGGCCAGATCGGGAGGGACCAGAGCCAGTCCAGCGCGGGCCTTCAAGTGACGAGCATACTCTGGGTTGTCTACGTCACGAAATTGAGCAGAGAGCCTTGTTGCTTCCGATGTGTCGGAAAATGGCTTGAGCAAAATGGAAGAAGCAGGGCATGGCAGCATAATAGGGCAAAAAAAATGTTCAAAAGTAAAATCACGACAAAAACATTTATTTTTTATTTTTTTACAAAATCTAGGTCGTCAACCTGCATTTTTTATAATTTTTGTTGGCAGTACATAATTTTTACTAGGGATCAAAATCACAGGTCTAGCTAAAAAACTCTAGGAGTTACAAGAGTTAAAACATGTGCCTAAAAATTTGTTTTTTTTTTCACAGAAAGAGGAAAAAATAAAACTAAGTGCAAAAACAAATTTTAATAAAAAATACGTTAAGGACATGCATGGAATGGATGTGGTTAAGGCTAAAGGTAAGAATAAGTAACTAGTTAAGTAACTACTCAAAATTACCCCCTCGATTTTGAAGACAAGCGGTTGCTCTAGACCTTCGTACCATCTCCCTGTCTTCTCTTATTATGTTTCCATTTCCAATATTCTTTGTATTAACTGCTCTCTTGACTCTGGTATATCAACATACACTTTCTATTTCAAGGTTCCCCATAAAAAAACATCAAGTGGTGTCACGTCCGGTGATCGAGGTGGCCAATCGATGTGTCCGTCTCGTCCAACCCACGGTACATAGTGCTGGTTTAAATGATTTCGCACATCTCTTGCAAAGTTTGGGGGAGCACCAACCAGTTGCAGAATCATCCTCACTCTGTAAGCTAATAGCAGCTCCATTAATGCGTCCTGGAACTGTGTTTGTAGGAATTTCAAAAATCTTGGGCCGTTCGGTCATGGTCGCTGGTAAAATTGGTCCAACTAAAATGTCATCAATAATCCCTGCCCAAACATTTACCGAAAATTGATGCTGGAACGAACTTGGTCTCACTGCATGAGCATTTCCCAACTGCCACAAATGCTCGTTACGGTGGTTTGTAAAACCCGATCGAGTAGAAGTTGCCTCATCTGTCCACATAATACGTTTCAAAAATGTTCATCCCTTCGTGATCTTTAATCCTTTAATAGAGTGTTGCGATATTGATATGCAACAAAGTATTTGCAACTATTCAAGGAATATATTACATTGAGTTGGCAGGTCCCTTTACTCCTCCCTCCTTAAGAGGAAAATTGTCTGGGAGATAATTTTACTTACAAACAATTATTAAATAAAATATAACATAGTCTTATCCTTACTTTTTACAATGTTTAACCCTTAAATTGTCTTTATCACTTTCTTGGTTCACATCCTCACTTGGCACTTTTTGGACACTCACCAAAACGTGTTTGTCTTTTGCGATTACATGTCGATCATTCAGAATAATGAAGATTATACAGTTCATGTAAAGAATCTGATCTTGTACTTTGACTTTATAGTTTCAGCAATATCACAAAAACTATTCGTTGACTGTTATTTGCAAAGTATTGCTCAACTTCATCTGTCCATATTTGTTTTTGTTATATTCATATATTTTCATATCTTTCCTTTCCTTGTAAGTGTTTTGGGTAAGGATGGTTAAGGATAGGGGTTTTATTACATTGCTTCCTACTAATATTACATGTCAATTATAAATGTAAATTATACAAATTACGTATTGGTTTATACCTTTCTTGTTACTTTAATTACAATTTTAGCCTAATCATGTCCCCGTTATATATATATATATATTAAGGCCTTCCACAATTATTTTTACATCATTATTTTATTATATACAATTTCTTTATATTAATAGTCACCAGTTTGTTGTTAACGTGTAGACGCTCCGTGTGCTCGGCTATCCCTTGACCTTCATTCGAGCCAGCGGCATTTTGCGTGATTATTACTTCCTTTTCTTCCTGTTTGGAGTATGATTTTCCCATTGCTGTAGCTGTGCGGTATCGGCGGATAAACGACCAGGATATTGGAAATGTCTATATAAAATACGCGCACTGTATAGTCCGTTTGTAAAAATATAGATTTTATGCGCACAATTTAAAAAAAATATATTCCAGTATGACGATTAACAAGGTCAGTCCCATAATAATAAACACGTCCACCGTTGTATCATATAGTCTGTCTGCAGCCAAGAACAATTTTATATTGTGTGTCTGCACATTTTCGCACACGAGGTCATCACTAATAAGTCCCATGCACACGGACGCTAGAAATGCTGAATTGCTGACGCGTACGGCGCCGCGGCTTGCACCCGACGCGACGCGCCATCCTGGCAAGGTCGCGATGTGGAGAGGTGCGTGTTGTCCCATGCACACGGACGCTAGAAATGCTGAATTGCTGACGCGTACGGCGCCGCGGCTTGCACCCGACGCGACGCGCCATCCTGGCAAGGTCGCCATGTGGAGAGGTGCGTGTTGTCCCATGCACACGGACGCTAGAAATGCTGAATTGCTGACGCGTACGGCGCCGCGGCTTGCACCCGACGCGACGCGCCATCCTGGCAAGGTCGCCATGTGGAGAGGTGCGTGTTGTCCCATGCACACGGACGCTAGAAATGCTGAATTGCTGACGCGTACGGCGCCGCGGCTTGCACCCGACGCGACGCGCCATCCTGGCAAGGTCGCCATGTGGAGAGGTGCGTGTTGTCCCATGCACACGGACGCTAGAAATGCTGAATTGCTGACGCGTACGGTGCCGCGGCTTGCACCCGACGCGACGCGCCATCCTGGCAAGGTCGCCATGTGGAGAGGTGCGTGTTGTCCCATGCACACGGACGCTAGAAATGCTGAATTGCTGACGCGTACGGCGCCGCGGCTTGCACCCGACGCGACGCGCCATCCTGGCAAGGTCGCCATGTGGAGAGGTGCGTGTTGTCCCATGCACACGGACGCTAGAAATGCTGAATTGCTGACGCGTACGGCGCCGCGGCTTGCACCCGACGCGACGCGCCATCCTGGCAAGGTCGCCATGTGGAGAGGTGCGTGTTGTCCCATGCACACGGACGCTAGAAATGCTGAATTGCTGATGCGTACGGCGCCGCGGCTTGCACCCGACGCGACGCGCCATCCTGGCAAGGTCGCCATGTGGAGAGGTGCGTGTTACGTTCGAAGAAAGAGCATATAATATAATAAAATAATGCAACGAATGCGTTACCTTAACATGCAAATAAAATTCTTGAACTTCATTTTGTTTTTGCTTAGCTGTCCGATATTTATTTATTGATTCATATATACTCATCACTACATACTTACTATAAAACAAAGTCGTTTCCTGCTGTCTGTCTGTCTCAAAATGCGCGCGGAGGGACGCACCGTGCGAAATCGGGGCGGGTCGCTAGTAACCATCTAGTAACAAATAAAACATGTACAAAGGCGAACTTATTAGGGATTCTCCTATACATTTCTTTTAACTCATTATTTATATATTTTATATGTATACTTACCTATCAAACTCAATCGTTTATATTCATTACTAGTAATTTTACAAACGTGATATCAAATATTATTATAAAAACCTCTATGATTGTTGATTTAGAAGTAGACATACATATTTTACTAGAATTCAAATTGACAAATATCAGCAAATAATCAATTCAAAATTACATAAGTACTTAACAATCAAAATTGTTCTGAGTATTACCAATTTACCAGTGTTAAATGTGGAAGTAGATACACCTGCAATATGTTTTTTTATTGTTATTCAGTAACTACTTATTATATATTATGTTAATTTTCTTACCTTTCGGCATCCTTCGGACGTGTTTGCAGAACGAAAAACGCGTGATTCCAATTTCGATCATTTTTCCTACCAGTGTTAAATATGGAAGTAGATACACCTGCAATATGTTTTTTATTATTATTCAGTAACTACTTATTATATATTATGTTAATTTTCTTACCTTTCGGCATCCTTCGGACGTGTTGGCAGAACGAAAAACGCGTGATTCCAATGATCATTGTTCCTACAACCCGCTGCGATACAATATCTTTACGCTGTATTTTTACTCATTTAAACACTATTAAATATAACACTGGTATCAACAGATGAATGCGGTACGTTCACTGGGACGTAAATCGGAAGAGCGTGCGCGCGAATTTCGTGTATGTGCGTTCCGAGACAGAGCGTGGCAGCCACTGAATACATGGGGCGACCGGCATGTACTTGTAGCGGGAAACGTTAATCGCGGAGTGCGCCCCGCCTGCTCGTAGTAAAAGCAGATTGTAACCACGATGGAAGGTTAATATAGATTATCGACTATTTCCTTGGACATTTTGCATTTACAGATACCAGGTGCGTCGCCAGGGTCATACTCGCGTTGTTACAATTGATAAGCACTTTGTTTACATGTTTATGTCTTAATGTTATCCGTACCAGGGTGCCTGCATTCATGTCATGCTCCCTGGAAACCCCACTGTCTCTATCTATTGAGGTACACTTTTTTTAGGGTTCCGTAGCCAAATGGCAAAAAACGGAACCCTTATAGATTCGTCATGTCTGTCTGTCCGTCTGTCCGTCTGTCCGTCTGTCTGTCCGTCCGTATGTCACAGCCATTTTTTTCCGAAACTATAAGAGCTATACTGTTGAAACTTGGTAAGTAGATGTATTCTGTGAACCGCATTAAGATTTTGATGCAAAAATAGAAAAATAATAATAAATATTGGGGGCTCCCCATACTTAGAACTGAAACTCAAAAATTTTTTTTTCATCTAACACATACGTGTGGGGTATCTATGGATAGGTCTTCAAAAATGATATCGAGGTTTCTAAAATATTTTTTTTCTAAACCGTATAGTTTGCGTGACAGACGCTTCCAAAGTGGAAAAAAGTTGGTCCCCCCCCCTCTAACTTCTAAAATAAGGAAATGAAAAATCTAAAAAAAACATATGATGTACATTACTATAAAAACTACCAACGAAAATTGTTTTGAACGAGATCTAGTAAGTAGTTTTTTTTTAATACCTAACTTTGCAAGTTTGCACCTAATTTATATGGGGCGCTATACATACCAGGTGCAAACTTAACTTAAACACTTAGGGATGGAAAGTGTTTGTACGGAACCCTCGGTGCGCGAGTCCGACTCGCACTTGGCCGGTTTTTTAAGTATGTACTAATTCCGTACATATTGGGTACATCAGCATTACGTCTTAATAAATCACAAAACAGACAGTGGGGTCTTCAGGGAGCATGACATTCCGCTATCGACATTTGCATTAAAATGATATATTTATATCTCGCCGCCATCTTTCAACGCCACGCCATCTTATTTTGACATTGAAACATATTTTTTTCTTATTTTTTTATTTTTGACGATCATGATATTAATTCGTATAATTTTGAATATTTATCGTGAAATAAAATAATCTAATCTAATCGTCAAATGGGAGCGTTGCTGCTCGAAAATGCACACTTCACATTGGTTGGCGTTGACAGCTGTAGGGCTACTCCGATGTTCGAAAGTCGACGGTCTCACCGAAATATTATTTGACGGAGATTGAGAGGGACGGCACTATACGATTGTCGAATTTCAAAGATCGGAGTAATCCCTCTGAAGTTTTTTTGATGACGCTGTTTGCGTCTCTCACTTCTGGAAAGAACTTCTTGTTTGTTGCACCGGTCTCGGACGATTCATAGCGTGCCTGCCACTTTTCGACCGTGTGTTCTCTTATCGTCCTTTTGACGTAGGATATCGGCACCTTGTCATACTGGGGAGCGGTCTTCTTTCTTAGAGCTGCTTGCTTTGCCAGTTCGTCTGCCCTTTCGTTTCCTGGCGTTCCAATATGGGCTCGCAGCCAAAAGAACTTAAGACCGATCCCTTGCTCCCGCGCTTTTGAAGCGTTGTCCTTAATTTTTTGGGCTAATGGGTGGGTCGTTTGTGGAGATTTTAGGAGCTGTAGCGAGGATTTCGAGTCACTGAGGATGCTGACGCTGCGCACCTTGTGCTTCATCGCGACTTGCACTGCCCTGAGGAGCGCGTACATTTCGGTCTGAAACACTGTGTTGTAGGGTGCTAGATTAAAGGTTGAGTGGCGGATTTCTCCTCCTCCCTCCCACCATGTGAGTGCCGCTCCCGTCTTCCCCTCGATTTTACTACCGTCGGTGTAAATCTGTGGGCCTCCTAGGTCGTGTCTATCCATTACGTCTTGGTTGAATTCCTCCAAGCTGACGTAATCGATAGTCAAGATCTTTGACGGGTGCGGGCTCGCCAGAGCGTCAGTCTTACATTCTAGTTCTCGTCCGGGTGGTACGTGTTCCTCGCTATAGCCCCTCTTTGCCTCGTAGAGCTTCGCCGCCTCGTGAATACGCAGATCCAGTGGGAGCGTTCCCGACAGGATCAAAGCCGACGTTAGAGATACCGTCCTGTATGCCTTGCAGATCTTCTGGGCGAAACCTCGCTGAATTGAATCTAGCTGGTTCCGCACCATCAATTTTCCGGCTGCTTCGTGCCAGGCACTCGCTGCATACAGGACGATTGGCTCTACCACCGCCGTGTAGATGGTTTTCACTATCTCGCCGTTGAGACCCCATGACACCCTTGCCGCACACGACAACTGTCTGTAGATATCCGTTGCCTTTTGGCACGTTTGTGCTACAAGTGCGTTGAAGGTTAGTTTTCGGTCAATGGTGAGTCCCAACAGTTTGATTTCGTCGACGAGCTCTACTTCGGCTCCGGCCATTGAGATCTGAATAGTCATTTAAGCTTCCTCTTTATGATCATGGCTCCGGTCTTATGAGCCCCGAAGTTTAGCTTGTTTTGGGTACCCCATTCCACCACTTTTTGGAGTGTCCGTTCGGCTTGTGCTTTTATGGCTCCTGAGCCGCTTCCAGAGAACACTAAGGTGACGTCGTCCGCGAACGCCTGACAGTGGGCTTCTGTGTCGTTGAGTAGCTGTAGTAGGTCGTCTAGAATTATGTTCCAGAAAATTGGACCTCCTATAGAACCTTGGACACATCCCTTTGTGGTAGGCTTTTCGCTGACCTCGCCTGCGTAGTGTATCTTTATCACACGGTCTTCCAGGTAGGAGCCTACCGTGTGATAAAGGTTCCTCGGACAGCGTTTCTTTGCCAGCTAGGTTTTCAGTTTCGGCCACCAGGCGTTGTGGAAAGCTCCCTCAATGTCCAGTGAGACTAGTAGTACGATGCGTTTCTTCGTTTCTATTTCTGTTCTTATGTGTCTCATCAGGTCAAACTCACAAACTTCTTGGTTCAAGCCTTCACCGGACACGGGGGATTCGCAGCCTACCTAAACCGCTTCAAGATCAAGGAACAATAAAACCGCGTCGGGCGCCCAACGTGGCCATTGCCTCCATCATAGCTGGACACAATCTTAATATCACCGAAACTCAAGAGCCCCTCAAGGCCAGAGGACTTCGTGAAGCCAAAAGGTGGTGATGATGTAATTGAAGAAAGACAAAAAGATTACTTAGAAAAAGTCACAAACTGGCTACACTCAACACGTAACAATAAAACCGCGTCGGGCGCGCAACGTGGCCATTGCCTCCATCATAGCTGGAAACAATCTTAATATCACCGAAACTCAAGAGCCCCTCAAGGCCAGAGGACTTCGTGAAGCCAAAAGGTGGTGATGATGTAATTGAAGAAAGACAAAAATATTACATAGAAAAAGTCACAAACTGGCTACACTCTCAAGACGTAACAATAAACTCTATGTTTAAAAAAGAAATGCCGGTGGAAAAGCACCTTAAGTCTTATGATAGGTGTCCAAAAATTGAGGGCAGTTATCTACGGACTGCATTTCAACTGCGAACATACTACAAAATTGCAATGGAGAAGCAGTTGCCAAACTGTGCTACTAAGTAGCTAGTTCGTCTGTAACGACCGTAAATTTTTGGACACCGTAAATCATTTATTAATCTTATTAAGTATTTGCTCAGTCCTATATGGCTGTCTCTAACAAAATATATATATTATATCAAATGCTCTAAAAGGTAGCCGACTCCCTACAAGCAATTCTGCTATTAAAAATTTACTACACAAAACTGCCGTCCTAATAAAATACGCAGTAACTATGTATCAAGCTCACATAATATATAGCTATTGCGTTTTTCCTTAGGGCGGCTGAAAAGTGCCCTATTGATCTATAGAAAGCGGCGCCTATATACCAAAATTTATATAAAAACGGAGAAATTAAAGAGCGTTTGAAAGTCGTACAACAGCAGTAACAGCACTATTTGGTAACGTTACATTAAATCTATTGAATAAATTATGTCAGTATATGCTTCAAAACTTTTCTTACTTTAAAGGACACAAGGCGACCAGGTTTCGGCCAGGATGAATTTTATTGAATAAAATCCAAGTGAAGGTCAGGTTACAGGAGCAAAAAATTAAAACATTCATTTTACTCATATTAAAATGCATATGAAACGCGTTTACTCACGTCGTTTAAGTCGAAATACGCTCGACATGTTTCGAATCGGTCGCGATTCTTCGTCAGGAGCAACGACCAGTCGCGACGGCAACTAATCGATCACTCCGCCCCATAGAACATTCTGGCCGCTTGGCACAAAAAAATCCAAAAGGTCTTAGGATTTCTGGTCATTTTTACTTGATGTCTTTAAAAATGTTGTAGGTATAGAAACTGAGCATTTTATAACGTTCAATTAAAAGCTATTAAAGTTGTTACATTGTTTTTTTAGGTTTATAAGGCATTAGAAATTGATTAGAGTTAGGTTCGCTTTCAATCTAGTCTGTGTCGAATGAGAAATGGGTTCAGTACGTAAGAAGGTACCTATCCTGAATAAAATTTTGTTTTACCTTCTGTTTCGGTTTGTACTCGTATTATGTATGCCGAAAGAAGTTGAAAAAGCCGTTATTTATTCAAATTACATTTCTTACTATGTACTATAGGCTGCACAAATGCATGGCCCATTTATGAGTGAATTCTGTCATAAATAGTAACCTAGCGCAACTTCGAAACATTGTTTCTCCGCTGATTTTCATTTGCCCGAAAGCAATTTTAATAATATTTTCAAGATTTTATAAACATCGTTTTAAATAACCCATTGGGCAAACACTGCAAAAAGTGTTCACTTTTTTCGTCTTGTTGCGTGCTTCTAGGCGCCCCAAGTTCTTGACATTTGTCTTGTAGCATTCCCCACAGTTTCGTCTAGTTATTCTGGATGGACCATCAAACAACATTGCAAAAAATGTTTCTGTCTTTTCGGTCTTGCTAGCGCGGGTTCATTTGCTGCTTGACAGAATGATTTCAAAATAGCGATCCTGAAATCGGTTACTTTGATTTTACATGTCGTTATCTGGATCAGAGTCTGACTCGACGTCCAGAGTCTGACTAAAAAAAGTCCTTCTTCATTAAATGAAGTGAATAATTTTAATCGTTAAAAATAATCAACATAACAGTATTAAACATATCATATTTTTATTAGTTTAAGGAACTTGAACTTTATAGCTGATACCTATTTATACCACAGATATTTATGACAATGAGATCAAAGTTATATCATTGGCTTAAGTACAAATAATTATCAGTTCACCTAAATGTGTATATTGTATTTTTTGTCGATAGTGAACTTTACATAGACTCAGAATCTACGAATAACTTATTTTAGTGTTGTATTGTTTGTTAAAATATATTTTTTACATCCCAAATGTGACCCGTTGTGTATATCTGTATTTTAAATTTTCGTCCAACTGTACACATGTAATATTGGGGATTTAAAGAATGTGCCCTCAAAAAAATATTTTCCACACATTCAGTCTAACTACAAATACTAGCGAGAAAAAATATAACATGCAAACTCAATGTTTCAGCTTAGTGCTTACAGTATAGACAAAACAAGTAGGGGAAAGTCGCTATGATTGGACCACTTAACTTCGCTGCCTTATAATCTACAAAATTTATGTAAGAAAATAAAACAAGTTTGATAATTTTTTACTTTCGAAATATATTTATTCATTACCTTGAACACAACACAATAAGGTATAATAATCTTGGAGCAAAAACGTAAAAAGGGTTTCTCAGGCTGTTGCCTTCTTTGGACCATGGTCACCTTGATTGAACCACTGAGTCGCCATCAATGGACTTAGGACATTTATACTGATGGTCCAATCAAGGAGACTTATGGAAATCAACATAATATTGTTTTTTTTTATTAAATGTTTTACAATGTTTTTTATAAAAAAAAGTAACAGATTATAATTTTTCTATGCAGCAAAATGAATAGTAGGACACTTTTCCGCATAAAGAAGCCAAGTCTTATTCAAAATCAAACATGGACTCTGACAGGACAGTTTCATCTAAATAACCATAGTAATATTGGTTACAATTAAGTTTAACAATGTTTTTATAAAAAATAGCAGAATATTATCTTTCTTTGCACCAAAATAAAAAGTGGAACACTTCTCCAAATAAAGAAGCCAAATCTTATTCAAAATCAAACATGGACTCTGATAGGACAGTTTCACAATTAATAAAACTCAATTTTTGATATTTATTCATCAGGAAACTAAAACTTTATGAAAATAATTATGTTTTGCAAAGCGGACATATAAACTTTTTATCATTTTTACTTACACACGCACATTCGGTGTGCACCCAAGCCTTACACATAAGACACTGAATCATGTCTTCTATTGCACAGTGCAGGCAAATTTTACAAAACCATTTTTCAATGTTTTCATCAGACGCTATTTTACTTTTTTTAGATGTGGAAGGTTTTGGCTCCTTCCTGGATATTTCCCTTTTTTTAGGCTTTTTAGCTTTTTCGGTAGCTTGCTCTAAAGCTGCTTTGTATGGCGATGAAGTTAATTCGGTGCTACATTGTGCTTTTCTGCTTCTTTGTCGCAATTCTGTCGCTATTTTAATAGCTCCTGGAGATATTTGCTTTATTTGAAAATCATATTTTGAATCTTCACAATTTTTTTCCATTATTTTTTTAGGAGTCTTATTGGATTTTCTCGGGGTTACTTCAGGTGTCGCTGGAACTTCTTCGACCTGTACTATTGTAGTTTCGTCGTGTTGTCTTGGTAAAACTTCAGGTTATAGTAAAAATATTCATGGTTGTAGTATTTTTCCTATGATCGGAGCTATTATTTTCTGTGGTTATTTCTATCTGGTCCGTTGGAGTTTCATCAAACGGTTCTGGATGTATTTCAGCAATAACTTCTATAGTAGTTGATTTTTTATTTTGCACCTCACCTGATCTTGAATCATCCAGCCTTGATTCTACGCATTCCTCTCGCGGTTTCCTTCCCATTGGTGAATTGACAGCCAACAGATCTATATTCCTATATATATATATATAGTCCTGAAACACATCTTTATTCAGAGGATAGATTCCTGTCTTTGCAAAGCCATTTGCAGCGGTGCCCACAGAAGCAGCTCGAGCGTACGCTTTCCCAAAAAGCATAGACACTTAAAAAGTGGTAACAGTTCTTCCAGGATGTTGACGCAGCCATTTTTCTGTTTCATCTATATAGTACAGGCTTAATGGCTTGAAAAATGACACGTCAAGCGGCTGCAACTTATGAGTTGTGTGAGCGGGAAATGAAAGAATCACCACGCCGTGTGTTTTTGCAAACGTAATAGCAGCCAGATTTTTAGTATGACTTGCGTGACCGTATAGCAAGAGCAAAACCTTATTTTCTGGTGTCGGTTTCACAGTCTCAACAAAATGTTGCAGCCATACGTAAAAAATGTCTTTGTTGATATAACCACTATCTGGATTAAACGCGAATATGGTCCCAGGCGGGGCTCCATCTCTCAATTCATCCTTTGCTCTCTTGCGTTTAAAAATTATAAGTGGTGGCACAAAGAAGCCAGCAGCATTAGCACAGCATACGGCTGTGGTTGTGGTACCACGTTCTCCACTAGTAATAGCACCGACTTGTCGTTTGCCTTTTTGAGCTAGAACTTTTCTCGGTTTTCTCTGTACAGTCGACAAACCCGTCTCGTCCATATTAAATATTCGCTGAGCATCATGTATATTATGCTTGTCCAAGACTTCCTCCAATTTGTCATAAAAATCTTTTACTACAGGTTTATTAAAACCGGTAGCCCTGCTCATGGAAGTAGCTCTTGGCTGTCTCAAACTCAACTGAGGATAACGTTTCATGAACGAGTAATACCACTTTTTCCCTGCCATTCTTTTTTCTTTATTGAATCGATGTTTGATATTATTTTTTCTGCCAAGTCAAACGCAAGTCGTCTAATATCCAACGGTGTAACCCCATACAAACTTCTTTCCATGTCTAAAATGTGCTCACACAGTTCTTTTTCTAATTCTGGAGGGATATCACCTTCAGATCCTACTATTTGAACGGCTTCTTTAGCTTTTTGATTGCTTCCATCCAATCTTCGCTTAAGTGTCGCTTTGGGGACACCATACATTCTGGCAGCGGCATTTAAACCAACAACTTTTTTTCTCACTGCCTCCATAGCCATGTTCATACTGGGCTCATTCCACGCGTAATATTTTCGTTTTTTTTCAGACATCCTGCAACATAAGTGAAAGTATTGTTCATATTAACCTTAGTATGATTAGATTTACATCAAAAAACTATATTTTTTCTGCACCATATTTGGAGACAAAATAGTTTTTTAAAGCAAGATAAATATAACTATGACGTATGAAATCCTACATCACTTGATCGTAGGTATAAATATTAAAACGTAAGTTTTTGCTTTAAGTATGTACTTACTGAGATAGATTTTTCCTTTGTATATGTGTATATTTGAGTATGGGTAAAATATTTAAAATCTAAAAAAAGTCGCCATGATTGGACTGGTCCAATGATAGCACATATAGAAGTAATTCTTTTGGTTGAGCGAATCCACTTAGCTTTGTACCCGATGAACAATACTCTTTATCTGTATTGTTAGCTGCGGCCACAACTGCCACTTCAAAATGTAAGGCGTTATAAGTGCAAATTACTTTTACACTAAATTAGTCTTTAAGTCAAACGAAATAAGGTTTACTCTTAAACAAAGAGAACAGAGATGTTGGTCTGGTTGGTGGTGAAAACTAGCCGAGAAGGGCACAAGTCACGCGCTCATCCATAGTGTGTTAGTAAAATACGGTGAATATTTAAAATTAAGGTAATAAAAGGAATTCATATTTAACGAGGATCACGAAGCAACGGCGAAAACTAGCCTTTTCATACAAACGGCGGTTATGATTTCCACCCTCCAAATTCTCACACAGTTTCAGACGTCTACTGTGAGGTTTCATACTACAACACGCACGTGCTGCACACGCATCCGCTGTGGCTTGGCCTTTAACGCTTAGGGGGTGGAAATCGTTATCGCCGTAAATATGGAAAGTAGTCAGGTCACAATAATGTTAAAAGTGAAATTAGACCTACCTTTGCATGAAGAATGAAACTGTTCATAGCTTCTTGAATGCTTGGCTTTATGGCTTTTATAGCGTGTGACACTAAGAAGACGCCCCGTATGCGTGCTTTAGAGAGAGAGCACGCCCACTTACTGGGCGCCTTTCAAAAAGGACCAATAGAGGTAGACCCCCGGCTCGCTTCCTAACGGACTAAGCCGCGGGTCAATGTATAATGGTCGTACGCGCGGCCTGGGTGTTTTCGAATCACAGAGGCGCTTGCAGCGCTGCCCGTTTAGTAGTTGGAGACGTTGGAGTTCACAGCTCGCATTGTCCGGTTGCTGGTATCCGATGGTAAAAACGTGGCGCGTGTCTGACCCTAAGACCAATCATAACTTTGTTATTTGTAATAGTTTTACTGTTTTAAAGTGTAGTGGGTTGTATTGTGTATCAATAAACTGTTTAACTTCAGTGCCGGTTATTATTATACCTACGCCCCGCTATCCTTTTTTTTTGCCAGAGCTGTATCTTGGCACTGTATTCTCACAGTTGGAACTATTTTAAATCCAATTGCCGCGCAATAACAGAAGTCTCTAACATCTGAAAAGTAAAAATGAAATACATTATGATGCATTTACGTTGACTTAATTAGTTCTAACGCTATAATTATACAAAACGTGAAAACAAAAATTGCCCGAATTACGTATGGCCAAATAGGTAGCATTTTTTTTATTCGTGAAAGTTTAGTCAATACGAGTATAATAATGATAACCAACCTTCACTTGGACTTTCTTCAATTAATTTAATGTAGACAGAAGCAGCTTTTATCGTTTTCAAAATATTAAGCGCTTTCTCTAAAAATATGGGCCATTTTTTGAATAGACAGAGCTCTGATCCTTTAAACTTGGTTTCGAAATCCAGTTCAATCTGAAAAAAAAACACGATTATGATGAGTTATATATAGGTATATATTTTTTTTTTATTGCGAATGGGTTTGCTCTTGGCCAGTATCTAGCCCTGGGTATCTTGTTCTTCATCACGTTTCAGCCGAAGTAAGGGTTCCGTACCTTCTTTAATATAACAGTCGTAAATGGAGTAGCATGCATCGAAATATTGCAAAGTCCACTATAAAATAAACTTACACTAATAGACCGGGAGATAATGACACAATTTACTTGGTCATTTGTAACAGTATGGCGGTTCTACAGGGGTCTTAGTACGCAATGACAAAAAGAAAAATGATGGTCATAGCGCTGGTACCGGTGGCCCAATCGCGTGGGCGTTAGTCGAACTCGTCGGATAAATTACGAGTGTCAAACGATTTGTACCACAAAAATTTTAGTATTTTCCGATAGCCCATAAAAAACATGTAGGCGGTAGTGTCATGCCATACTTCTCCGATGTGACTTACAGCCCGCCATAACGACGCGAATGCGTTAATTAAAAATAAAAAAAATCAACCATTTGTACCAGGCTAATTTTTGCATAGTTAATTATCGTCGTGCAGCCATTTACGAAAATCACCATGCCATACTTTTCCGACGGTTCTAAATGGCCGCCATACCGCCGAAAATCAGCAATTTTTTTTTTTCGCCAAACGATTTGTAACATAACAGCATAGCATTTGGATTTTTGGAAAGTATTTGATAAAATGTGACCGTTATTATATTTGCCATACTTCTAGTAGGGGGAAAAAGTGCTGCCATACTTGAAAAACTTATTTATTCGACACGTTTCAAAAATACGACTGTACAATACGTAATAGTACATTACATCAGAGGCCGGGAAAATGAGGATTTCCGGCCAAGTAGGTATATACGGCCGAGCGAGCGTGCGAGCGAGGCCGGATAGTGATACGAGGCCGGGAATCCGTTTTTACGACGAGGCATGTATAGTGCTTTTCTCAAACATACAATGAAATAAAAAAATATACTTCAAAGAATAACACTTAATATTGTTTGTCCGATATTTTCCGAATTTGACCGAATCTTAAAAATCCGATTTCAGATTCTGACTCAGGAGCCCCAAAAACCCCCGGATACCGAATTTCAGCCTCCTAGGACCAATTTGAAATTTTCTCCATACAAATCGTTTTTTTTTTCGATATTTTCCGAATTTGACCGAATTTTCGGACAAGATTTCAGATTCATATTTTTGAGCCCCGAGAGCCCCCCGATACCGAATTTGACCGAATTTTAAAAATCCGATTTCAGATTCTGACTCAGGAGCCCCAAAAACCCCCGGATACCGAATTTCAGCCTCCTAAGACCAATTTGAAATTTTCTCCATACAAATCATTTTTTTTCGACATTTTCCGAATTTGACCGAATTTTCGGACAAGATTTCAGATTCATATTTTTGAGCCCCGAGAGCCCCCGAATCCGAATTTGACCGAATTTTAAAAATCCGATTTCAGATTCTGACTCAGGAGCCCCAATAACCCCCGGATACCGAATTTCAGCCTCCTAGGACCAATTTGAAATTTTCTCCATACAAATAGTTTTTTTTTTCGATATTTTCCGAATTTGACCGAATTTTCGGACAAGATTTCAGATTCATATTTTTGAGCCCCGAGAGCCCCCTGATACCGAGTTTTAGCCGCCTAGCACCAATTTGAAATTTTGAAAAAAAAAAGTCGCCATCTTGATTTTTTTTTCCACAAGTGTCTAACAACCAACCTTTAAAAACAAAACCTGCTTTTTGTCAAACCAGCCAGCTGTGTGAATGACCTTGTTGTTGAAACCAAAAAAAAGTTACTTTGCAGGCCTAGGCCTGAAAAGCAGTATGAAATCCCTTTACAGTCCTCTCGAGTTGTTGCGCCCAAAAACCGATACTTCCGAGCCTATTATAAGGAACGCAAAGACAATATTTCATTGCATGTTTGAGAAAAATATTTTTTTACAACATGGGATCATTATATTCTGTTTGTTTGGATACAATTCTACCTACAAAAAAATATTCCGGATTGTAACCATGGGGCGGACGACTGTGAAACTTGAGCCAAGACGTAAAAAAAAAAAATTTGATGATTTGTACCAGTATGGCATTTGGATTTTTGGAAATTATATGATGCAATGGGACCATTATTATATTTGCCATACTTCTAATAGAGGGAAAAAGTGGCAACATACGAGCTTGAAAAACTTGATTTTTCAACGGGTTTTCAAGGTGCAAGACATAAAATCATTTGTTACAGTATGGCATCATTGTATTCGGTTCGTTTGGATGATATTCTACCTAAAAATAATTATCCCATACTGTAACCATGGGGCGGAAGATTGTCACACTCGAGCAAGATATAAATTAATAAAAAAATTGGACCAAATTGTTACAGTATGGCATATCAAATTTTCGAAACTTGAAAAAAAAGTATGGTTTGGGAAAATTACACCGTACATGTGAAAAAAAATTATATGCAATATCAATATTAATGCAGTGTATTCCGAAAGATTTACAGACTTTCGAGGTCATCTAAGCCGAAATCCCCGGCATGCTCCAACTCGTTTTCGTCGTCCTCGTCGCTTCTTATTACTGCATCATTATCTACAAATCATTTAATTTTTTCACACAAGCGCAATACACAATCGCAAATCGTTAACATAAAATTAATTTCTTAAATATTTACCTTCGCCGCCTTCATCTTTCCCTTCTTCATCTTTTTCCTCTTCATCTTTCTCTTCTTCATCGTTTGCTGCGGTCATAACGATCTCGCTTATGGTGCCTGGCATGGCGTCGCCGTCGAACCAATGGAAATCATAGTGGTCTGGGTCCACTAGCTTCCACCCACAATCCTCTGGCCTTAGAGCAGAAGGGTATTTGAGGTGAGCATTACACCAGATAGTGCTAATGTACAAGACCCTCATCAATTGTCGACGCAACTCGGCTTTGCACGGTGGAAGTAAAGAAGCGTCAAAGTTCTTTACATTTTTCATGAAATCTTGCCCGGTGTGGGACAATGCTGTACGATTTCATGAAGAGATGAAATCTCACTTCGTTTACCTCATCAATTTTTCGTTGGTTGTACAGCCTGAAAATATACAATGGTTAATTTGCTAATTATAACAATTGATATTTGTAATTTGCTGCCAGTAGCGCAAATATTTTACCTGCAAACAAATGCCTCTAATTGAGTAAAGCTCTCTTATTTCTCCTCAAACATCTTCAGGAAAGTGTCCTGATACATTTCTGCTTATAGAAGAATTTCTGGGAATCGATGTGGCACAAGTGATATATGATTTTTGTATCTCTGCTTCCTCGTGCCCGGGACAAGACAGATCATCCTCGATTGTTTTAGTGACATGACCATCTTTTGCGACGTACTTGTAACATTGATCAAAATTCACGAGCACCACTCTTCTGCCTATTATTTCCGCTGCAGCGTCGCTTGCCCAATGTTGAATTATGAAATTCACTAAAGCCGTTTTGAATCTGTCGTTTCTTCATTCTTTTCTCAAAGTGTGGGTCGTCTGACAAGCAGCTGCCGTATACCTGCGTTGCCAGACATTGTGTCTCACAACACGATGAGCCGAGATCTCTCGAGAAATCGTTCGAGCGGTGGGAGCCGTTCAATATTATACAATATAAACATCTGATTATAAGTCAAGATTGCCGCCACCTAGATCTTTGCAATTTTGTATTTATATTCGTTGAACCTCAAACTTACAGGAAAAATTAGTGCCATACTGTTACAAATCGTTCAAAATACGAATAAAATCTTATAATTAAAAAAAAAATATTATACACATTCGCCACCTCCCACAGGTATGGCATTATCACACTTCTTTTTATCTTCATTCAGGAGCTGTTGAAAAAAAAATTTAGGGTGGTACAAATCGATTGGAGAAAAAAAAAAATTGCTGATTTTCGGTGGTATGGCGGCCATTTAGAACCGTCGGAAAAGTATGGCATAGTGATTTTCTTAAATAGCTGCACGACGATGATTAACTGGGCAAAAATTTGCTTGCTACAAATGGTTGAATTGTGTTTTTTTTAATTAACGTATTGGCGTCGGTATGGCGGGCTGTAAGTCAATGCATGACACTACCGCCTACATGTTTTTTATGGGCTATCAGAAAATCCTAAAAATTTTGTGGTACAAATCGTTTGACACTCGTAATTTATCCGACGAGTTCGACTAACGCCCACGCGATTGGGCCGCCGGTACCAGCGCTATGACCATCATTTTTCTTATTGTCATTGCGTACTAAGACCCCTGAAGAACCGCCATCTATCTATATATATAAATGCAAGTGTCCTGACTGACTGACTGACTCATCAACGCAGAGCCGAAACTACAAATGCTAGAGAGTTGAAATTTGCACACAAGGTTGCATTTATAAAGTGTACAAGAGATAAGAAGCGATTTTGAAAAATTCAATCTCTAAGGGGGTTAAATAGGGGTGCAAAGTTTGTATAGGGGAAACTTTTTTTTTAGAGCTAGAGACTTGAAACTTTGTAGAAAGATTACCTATTCAAAAACACAAAAAGTACTTTCAGCATTTTAGAAAATTTCACCCCTATGGGGGTTAAAAAGGGGTGCAAGGTTTATAATATATATAAATGCAAGTGTCCTGACTGACTGACTGACTCATCAACGCAGAGCCGAAACTACAAATGCTAGAGAGTTGAAATTTGCACACAAGGTTGCATTTATAAAGTGTACAAGAGATAAGAAGCGATTTTGAAAAATTCAATCTCTAAGGGGGTTAAATAGGGGTGCAATATTTGTATAGGGGAAACTTTTTTTTTAGAGCTAGAGACTTGAAACTTTGTAGAAAGATTACCTATTCAAAAACACAAAAAGTACTTTCAGCATTTTAGAAAATTTCACCCCTATGGGGGTTAAAAAGGGGTGCAAGGTTTATATGGGAGAAACTTTTTTTTTTTAACTAGAGACTTGAAACTTTGTAGAAAGATTACCTATTCAAAAACACAAAAAGTACTTTCAGCATTTTAGAAAATTTCACCCCTATGGGGGTTAAAAAGGGGTGCAAGGTTTATATGGGAGAAACTTTTTTTTTTGAACTAGAGACTTGAAACTTTGTAGAAAGCTTACGTAATCAAATACAAAAAAAGTAATTTCAGCCTATATATATAAATGCAAGTGTCCTGACTGACTGACTCATCAACGCAGAGCCGAAACTACAAATGCTAGAGAGTTGAAATTTGCACACAAGGTTGCATTTATAAAGTGTACAAGAGATAAGAAGCGATTTTGAAAAATTCAATCTCTAAGGGGGTTAAATAGGGGTGCAAAGTTTGTATAGGGGAAACTTTTTTTTTAGAGCTAGAGACTTGAAACTTTGTAGAAAGATTACCTATTCAAAAACACAAAAGTACTTTCAGCATTTTAGAAAATTTCACCCCTATGGGGGTTAAAAAGGGGTGCAAGGTTTATATGGGAGAAACTTTTTTTTTTGAACTAGAGACTTGAAACTTTGTAGAAAGCTTACGTAATCAAATACACAAAAAGTAATTTCAGCGTTTTGGAAAATTTCACCTCTAAAGGGGTTAAAAAGGGGTGCAAAGTTTGTATGGGGAAATCCGCTAATCTATCTATCTATCTATATATATAAATGCAAGTGTCCTGACTGACTGACTGACTCATCAACGCTGAGCCGAAACTACAAATGCTAGAGAGTTGAAATTTGCACACAAGGTTGCATTTATAAAGTGTACAAGAGATAAGAAGCGATTTTGAAAAATTCAATCTCTAAGGGGGTTAAATAGGGGTGCAAAGTTTGTATAGGGGAAACTTTTTTTTTAGAGCTAGAGACTTGAAACTTTGTAGAAAGATTACCTATTCAAAAACACAAAAAGTACTTTCAGCATTTTAGAAAATTTCACCCCTATGGGGGTTAAAAAGGGGTGCAAGGTTAATATGGGAGAAACTTTTTTTTTTTAACTAGAGACTTGAAACTTTGTAGAAAGCTTACGTAATCAAATACACAAAAAGTAATTTCAGCGTTTTGGAAAATTTCACCTCGAAGGGGGTTAAAAAGGGGTGCAAAGTTTGTATGGGGAAATCCGCTAATCTATATATATAAATGCAAGTGTCCTCACTGACTGACTCATCAAAAGGCCAAGAGCGAGTCGGACTCGCGTACGAAGGGTTCGTTACTATTTCGTATACAATTGCAAAAAAAAGCACGTTTAGCAATTTCAACATTACTTACATCTGAAAATAATAAAGATGGAAAATTTTCAAGATAAAGGTTCCACGCGGACGAAGTCGCGGGCAACAGCTAGTACTGTTACAAATGACCAAGTAAATTGTGTCATTATCTCCCGGTCTATAAGTATGTACTCAACATACTGTTTTAGTGTCAGTTTAATTTATACTGGATATTGATATCTATAAGTTAAGAACTATTTTCTCATTCATTTCATTTAATTTCTAAATTATATGCCCGTAGTTGTCGTTATATGTTTCGTAGATGACCCCAGAATGGTCAAATTGATGAATGATCCTTTACAATCAAATACACATTGTCGTGTTACCCGGTCCTCCGAGGAGTCGAAGGACAGGATAACAGACGTGAAGGAGAGAAAGATAGAGGAGAAAAGAAGTAGAAACAGAAAACAGTAAATTCAGGGTTACTTCTTTATTTTCACTCGGTATAGTCACCAAGGCAGTGGGATTACAGAGTATAGGGGAGTATTGGTAGTCTTAGGTCGGAACGGTCGCTGTTGAGGCGATGTCTGTGAAGCCAGGTATGAGTCCGCAGCAGGTGGTCGCACAGGTAGTCGCAGGTCACCGCAGTTGCAGCAGGTGGACGTGTTCACAGTGGTAGCAGGAAGGCGTATGTGCAGTGACAGCAGGAGGGCGTATACGCAGTGGCAGCAGGAGTACGTCTACGCAGTGGCAGCAGGTGGGCGTATACGCAGTGGCAGCAGGAGTACGTCTACGCAGTGGCAGCAGGTGGGCGTATACGCAGTGGCAGCAGGAGGGCGTATACGCAGTGGCAGCAGGAGGGCGTATACGCAACAGCAGCAGGGCGTATATGCAGTGGCAGAAGGAAGTTTATTTATTTATTTATAATGCAGGGCCAAGCTTTAGCCCTGCACAGACCAATTTCGAGATCCTCTTTATTTGAGAGGCACGAGAAAACTGAATTTTTGAGCTGATGGCAGCGCTTTTATATCAGGCTCGCTAATACGACCTAGCTCAAATATATCCAACCTCACCGCTTTGGAAGTAAAATTACGTGAAATGGAGAATTTTATAAGACAAGACGTTGCTATGACATTTTTTCAAACAGAAATGTCATAACAAAGCTAAATTGTAAATTAGTGATTTTATACAATATATCGTTATTATAATAAGAAAATTGGGCAAGTGCGAGCCCGACTCGCGCATGAAGGGTTCCGTACCTATACATATATATAATCTATAACAAGTTTGTTGTATGGGAGCCCCCCTTAAATATTTATTTTATTTTATTTTTAGTATTTGTTGTTATAGCGGCAATAGAAATACATCATCTGTGAAAATTTCAACTGTCTAGCTATCACCGTTGTTGAGATACAGCCTGGTGACAGACGGACGGACGGACAGACGGACGGACGGACGGACAGCGAAGTCTCAGTAATAGGGTCCCGTTTTTACCCTTTGGGTACGGAACCCTAAAAAAGGAGAAGAGAAAAATAATGTAAGTAGCAGCCTGCGTCAAATCGATTTTTCCGTAAGCTAGAGATTAATAAATGAACGTTTCAGCCAATATATCGAAGCAAGCGAATTATACCGAACTAACAACGTGCTAGAGAGATAAACAGAGCATTGGATAATATAAAGGGAAAATTTCATCGCTTAAAGGAATTACCAAGGTAAGAGAACACTACAACATTAAGGCTTCCCCACACAGTGGTTCTCATTAAGTTTGCAAGGAAATAAGATGGCAGATATGCTTCAGCAGATTTAGCCACCTTATTTCTACCTTATGCACGCTCAAAAACATTGCGTAATTAGGAGGTACCCCGCTGGAAGTGGTTCAAATATTGCTCCCAAGATTTTAAACTAACATACAAATATACGGGGTAATTTAATAGAAAACTTGTAAAGCCCAATCCACAAAGCAAGCGGGCGCGGGACGGGTCGGGCCGATCTGCGCCCGCTCGCTGTGTGGATAGGGCTTAAAAAGGGTCACAACTTACCAACTTATATCCGAAACTCAATTTATATGAGGGCCAATCGTTCACGACGTCATCTATGTGT
Organism: Apotomis capreana; assembly: GCA_947623375.1. Taxonomy (NCBI): domain Eukaryota; kingdom Metazoa; phylum Arthropoda; class Insecta; order Lepidoptera; family Tortricidae; genus Apotomis; species Apotomis capreana. The sequence goes on along the minus strand of OX392509.1, from coordinate 22,706,031 downwards.
GCATATTTCTCGGATTGTAGTTCCTTAAGGCGCAATTTGGATGTTTTCCTCCAATTCTCGATTACTTCGGGCACTGGCTCCTTGTTGTATTTCAGCCAAAGTTTTAACTCTTCATATTCTTCATTAGATACTGGTGTACTGGCAGCTGTGTCAGCCGGAACATCGTCGGTGCTCGCGTGGGCTCTCCTTTCGTTTATTATTACCCCACTCTTTCGTAGCAAACGTTTGCGATTGTTATATTTGTCAGCAAGTTTTCCCCTTGCCGGAATATATTTATTACTGCCAAACTTTTGGCTCGGAATGTAGTACCTATGTCTCCTATGGAAAACAAAATTTTTGTAAAAATCATAAGGAACTCAAAATAAACATTAAGTGTAGGTATTTGTCATGAATATCAACCTAACAATATGGAAATGATAGTTTTTAGGGTTCCGTATTCGTACCCAAAGGGTTAAACGGGACCCTATTACTATTAAAACTGCTGTCCGTCCCGTCCGTCTGTCACCAGCCTGTATCTCATGAACCGTGATAGTTAGACAGTTGAAATTTTCACAGATGATGTATTTCTGTTGCCGCTATAACAACAAATACTAAAAACCAGAATAAAGGGGCTCCCATACAACAAACGTGATTTTTTCGCTCGTTTTTGCTCGATAAATTTCACGATACCGAATTTTTCTAAGTCAGAGCCCTTTAAAATGATTGACCTTTGAACCCCAATATCTCGCGAAATATTGATCGGAGAGTATTAAAAGTGTAAATTATTAAACATGCTTATTTTGACGTATTCTACATGATTCAACTAAAATATGCTCAAACACGGCAAAAAAACCCAAGTCCCGGGCCCCCTTTGGTATAGTCTGACCACTACTGGGCCTAAAATTTGGAAAAAAAAGCACTACACTACATGTCTTACACTACAAGGAGTAAATAAGTGATCATAATAAACTAACTACTGTAACTACATAGGTATTTCATTTCATTACAATTTAAAATCACAGTTTTAATTTCGATACCTTCACTTCAGTTGGGACTAACGAAACAATTTGTGCGGAAATATCTTGAAATTGTTGTTTTTTCATTCCACCATATTTTTTCATATGGTATTCCACTACTGATTTAACCATGTAGTGGCGTGCCGCAGTGTCAGTGTTTTTTTTTTAAGGAAGCTAGACACATTTCTCCTGCACTATTGGTTTTTAAAATAATCTTTTCACTTCTCATGCTCTAAAAGTTCAACTTTATGCTGTGCGCAGGCGACATAAAATCGCTTTTTATGCTCTAGATCATAAAGTAAAATCGTCGTCGAAGACCAAGGCGATCGGTCCAACAGCCACACGAACAACTTAAAACTTAAACCCGTTCCAGACCTTCCGATCCTAATTACCGGATGAAATCGGATAAGGAGTAGTGTAATTGTTAGGATCTATTACACTACACTACACATTATCCGATTTCATCCGGTGCCGGCCCATGGCCCGCGACAGCCTAAACAATTTACGGAACTTCCGCTCGGACCGGTCAAATGGGTTAGAATTGTCTCGCAACCTCTTCAAATACATTTTTTCACCCTCGCCCTTGCCATACTCCCTCTCGTTGGCCACCACAGCAGCTATGACATATTCTTCATCCATTTCGAAAAAATGTGATTCAGCACAACTTGACTTTTTTGAGCAGCTCGCTATATTTCCTGAAAAGATACACATTTTACATTATAATGAACTTTATGACACAAGTAGTTGATTATAACAAGGTCATTCTCACTACACACATAATACAACTAGACTAAAACAAGCCTAGTCAAATAGGCCCCTGGGAGTTCGACCAGCAAAGCAAGCTGTAAAGGTGTCCATCACTACACAAGTAAGATTTACAATAATTTGTCATACAATTTCAACGCAGTGGATGCGGTAAGGCGTTGTCGCTACGGTGCCGCGGCGATATTAGTGCGGTACCTAATCTTCTCCATTCTCGAAAGTGCTAACCGAAGTTCTGCGTTCGCGTTACATTCAAGTCCCATGGAACACAAATTCAGAACGGCTAGAACAAACTCAATTTGAGATCAAAAAAAAGAGGGATTTATTTCTTCATATCAAATTGTGTTTTCACCTGTTGTCACATCGTATTAGTAAATAAACATGCTTACCTCTCGCTAACATCAAGTTAGCGTGGAGGTGCTCTGACGAGCACCTCCTGTTGCGTTTTATTGCTCCGCTTTCGCGACGCCGCGCCGACATTTTCCAGTTTATCCACAAACCAAACAACTATTATTATTTATTCGTTTAATGGCAGGTCGTAGCTTTTGCCAATGTTAGTATTACTGTGTAATTATAACTTTAAACGCATGGTTTCCATGTTAAACAGATATCAAAAATAAATCACTATAAAATTATGAAGATGAGATGTGATCAAAGATGGAGTCGGAATTCCCTTTTTCGTATTTTAAATGGGACTATTTTATTCGCCGCTAAAATTACTCACTTTAGCTTGACGTTTCTATATTTTGGTTTAAAAAAGACATTACTGAATAGCATTTAAGCAGCTAAACCTAAATTGAATAGACCGCCTAAATTAAGAAACGTCAGATTCAAATTGGTGTTGTCATTTGATTATGACAGCTGCTCATAGCATAGCAAAGTGGTTAAGCGACGCCTAAATAAAATTATGTGGCGTGATTAATTCTTTAACTACCTACATGAACAGATGTTCGATGGGGTTCAGGTCACAGTGGTAAGGCGGAAGCCTTACCACGGTATGACCATGATCACCCAATATTTCGTCAATTTCGTAAATAGGTTTTTTCTCAATAACATAACTAATCCTGGTTTCCTTAATGTAGGATCGAAAGGTATATTATTTTGAGTGAGCCACTGTTTGATATCACCAACATTATTGTTTGAGGTGGGTGCCTTATTTCGGATAACCGAGCGGTAAGGAGCATTGTCCATGTCCATCACTACAATAGATGCATTCGGCAAATTTGGTATCAGTTTCTCCTTCACCCACTTTGTGAAGTTACTGGCATTCATTTCAGAATGATAATCTTCATTTTTGTTTTTGCCACTAAATATTAACAGGGCATTTGGAATGAAACCCTTTTCACTCCCAGCATGGACTATTATGTATCTTTTCCTTTTGACACATTTTCTCGTACTCCAGCAATATTCAGTGATTGCCAAATTTTTTTTAATTTATAATGATGAAAGCACGCAACTTTCATAAAGATATACTACGTCTTTCCTTAGTTCTTCTGGCAGCATCCTGTTTTTCATGATAATTTTTAGATAACTTTCCCGCTCATGCTGATAAGCGGGAAAGTTATCTAAAAATTATCATGAAATTATGTGAGTCTTTTCCAGCAAAGCCGTCCTCTCCGACTGTCATTTTTTGTATCTGAACCCGAGGGCTTGCTGCACTTTTCTCAGGTGTTCCCGGCTTCCAGTAAAGTCCAAATCTTCCTATACTATTCGAAGCAGACTCCTTAGAGTTGGCACCTGTTTAAATGAAAAAGGTATATTAATATTATCCTGCATTGAATGTTATAGCCAACTAAATACATGCATATATTAAGCAAGGTCATTGCATTCATACCTCTTTTTTAACTGTGTAACAGAATTGAACTTTTTGTCGAATAGCGCATAGATCGAAGTCATCAACCCCCTTTTTTGGACGACCTTGCCGGTGATTTCCGGGCGTTGAAAATACGGCGTTGTCGCCTTCTAGTACTATTCGTCGGACGGTACTTACAGATTTACCTGATTGAATAAATATGAAGAACAATTAATTATAATTTCCAGTTATTACAGCTAGAATATTTACATTTTTACTATGATTAACAAGATATTTGCGTCATAAAAATATATCACAAATCGCAAGTATCAGGTTGGTTCCCGACCAATGTTTATTTACAACAAACAAAACGTGACCTATAAAACCGATTCCATTACCATGAAAACAGTTAATAAAAGCTTCAAAAAGAAGAAACTTTGTAAAATACTGCGGAACTCACAATTTATTGTGCTCTATAATCATTACAAACCTGTCATGTCAGCCGTTCTTTGGTAAACATTGTCCAGATCCGACAGCAAGGTTTTGGCTTCGAATTCTGCCAGACATCGCCTATAAAAACGTTATAAATAACTTGGCGGGTGCCACTTCGGAGGGTTGTATTCATTGTTTTCCACAAGAATAATAGTTCACTGTCCGGAAATTCTCACTATCCAATAAATGCGAAAATATCCGACCCGGTTGACAGCAAAGATACTAACAACTGACAAATTAAACAGTGTTGTAAGAGCAAAAATAATTAGTTTCATTTCTACTCTTTTTTGCCAAGCTGTAACAAGCTTATATTTACTTCTTTACGTCTGTATGTATGTCTGTTTGTATTAGGTCCTTACATATGAATGAGAAATGGCGTCTGGCGAACTGGCAACTTTGGCTCAAAATATGTGGCGTTCGGCTAAGAATTCCAAATTCAAATTTATTTCAAATTTAAGACCATGTATTTCTGTAATTTTATTAAAACTTTCGTGAGACATATTTAATTATTGTATTAAGCAACCGTCCCTGATGAAGGGCTCCATACGAGTTCGAAACATGTCGGGCCGTTCCTGACAATTTCACGTGAGTGTAAACCGCTTAATACAATAATGTATTTCTGTGTTCGAATTACGAAATTTATTTGTTATCGCGTCATTTGTTTTTCTTTCACGTCGTTCTGATCACAATATGGAGAACTTAAAATATCGCTATATTTACGAATATGAGTTTTACCTTGGCACCAGTGCTGCAGAAACGGCTCGTAGGATTAACAATGCGTATGGGGAAGCTACTGCAAAAGAAAATACGGTACGTTATTGGTTCCAACGTTTCCGTTCTGGAAATTTTGACCTACAGAACAAGCCCCGTGGACGGCCGGAGACACAAATTGACAACGAAGAATTAAAAGCAATTGTGGAAGCAGATCCATCGCAAACCACGTCAGAGTTAGCGGCAAGCTTCGGTGTGAGCGATAAAACCATGTGTATTGACAATAGTCAACAATTGCAAACGATGATGGAAAAGCTAGCTATTAAACAACCCAGACTGGTTAATCGATCTAGCCTGCCTGATCTGCTGCTTCAGGAGAACGCTCGACCACATACGGCACGTCTGACGGCCGCAAAACTAAGGGAGCTGCGACTGGAATGTCTTTGACACCCACCATACTCCCCGGGCCTTGCTCTAACTGATTACCATTTTTTTCGCAATTTGGACAACTACATGCAAGGAAAAAAATTCAATTCTCACGAGGCTGTCCAAACGGCCTTCAAAGATTTTATTGATTCTCGCTCTCACACTTTTTTTAGTATATAGGAATCAATGAACTACCTTCGAGATGGCAAAAGTGCATAGATAGCCATGGTACATTCTTTAACAACTTCATAAAAAAAAGTTTTTATTTCTGCCATATGAAACGCCAATTTCATATATAAGGACCATATATGAATATGACACACTTCCTGGTTTCCTATTGAGTTAAAATTTTGCTGACATGGAGCTAATCTAATGATAACGCTGATAATGGCGATAGGAACTCTGTAATGAAACGACGCAACCCTATCGAGTTTGGAATTTGTCTCTTGATGAATTAATGATGATTATGTTAAAGAAGTGCAAAAGGTCATAAAAACTTGTCTAAAAAAATATTTTTTTAGACTAATAAAACGTAGCCAAGTTCGCTTACCTAAACAGTGTAACGTAGCATAGCAGTGATCCTATTACTAAGACTTTGTTGTCCATTTGCCCGTGTGTCTGTCAGTTGCTACGTCTACAGGTCGGGAATAAATAAGTTCAACAAATTAAACTTAAAAAACGTTTATTCCGCTACACGCCGCTAGCACACGAAAATAAGTCGTAGGGATGGGTACGTTCAAAGCCGGTCTGATAATTTGTTTCCAGTAGTTGTCGCCGCCACCACGTCAGTACTCTCCTGGAACTCGAGGTCGTTGAGGAGACGTGGACGGCTGCAGGTCATCAGCTGCGGCGGCTGCCGTGGAGTTGTGAACGAGCTGAGGGACGTCAGCTGGGACAGCGCCGAAAGCTTTGGTGTTGGGCTCGAGCCGTAACGTAGCACCCTGGAATTTACGTCCTTCGTGTCAAAATAATAATATATCAACATCTCCGTTGACTGTGACCGTTATTGTGCAGGAGCAGAAGGCAAGCACTGCGTGATGGTGAAATGGCTGGGTTAAGTGCGGATGTCACAGTCGGACGGAGTTTACATTTTGAAAACAAAAGCGATAGCATTTACATACGAAAGAAAAAAAACATTCATTCTAAAAATGAATATGGACGTTAAGATTTAAATTTGAAAAAATACGTTAACATTCAAATTTGAAAAATACGTTAACATTAAAATTTGCAAAGTACATTAAGATTTAAATTTTGAAAATATTTATTATTTATTATCGTTAACATTAACAATGCATGATTGCGATAGCTAAATGAAAATGAGATGTGAGGATCGGCAATTATAAGCATCTGTAAGCAGGCAAAATCAAACAAAGGATCACCGTTAGACACATATTTAAATCTACCGGTTCTATATGAAGCATAAGAAATGTTCAACACTCACCCAATAATATAGGGGTATTTTACACTGACACTACACGAGTACAGTAATACTATTCGGGAATTTAGTGTAGGCTAAATTCAAATTATAATAATAAATTTGACTACGCCGGCGACGTGTGACGACGCTAAGGATGAGCGTACGTGCGCCTGCGTTGAAAACAAAATCAGTCTGCCCGGGCGGCACGGCGCGGGAGCCAGGTGGATGAGCGGGGCGCGGGCGGAAGGCGGCCGACCGGTTGATACGGAGACAAAGCAATGCGTGTTCACCTACAGTCCGCTTGGTAAAATAAGTAACAAGCGTGGTACACTTAACTAGTTTAATATTTAGTATAGTTTATTTAGAATTTAGTTTATTTTGAGTAACTGTTTTTAATTAAGTGTTTTAATTATATTTTATAGGTTTTAATTTTGTAAAAAAAATGTAAATTTTATTATATTTCTTATAACCAAGGTTATGTAACACTTTTTATGTTACACAGTTCGTCCGTCAGCCAGCGGACTGTATTTTAGAAACCGTGACAGGTTGGCAATTTAAATCTTCACAGAATGTATATTTTTGATGCCGCTAGACCAGCAAATAAATTGCTACCGTAGTAGTATAAAAAAAAATGTTTTTCTACTCTTTAAAAATTCCTTTTGGCCTAAATTGAAATTTCGTTTTCGCAGGGCAAGACATTTAATTAGATGTCACCCAAGTGAAGCGCTTCAACTCGATAATAACGACGGTTCAAGCTCGTCTTCACTCCAGTCAAAAGCGGCCCCGAAAAGAAAAAGAAAAGAGAAACCTACATTTCAAGCTGTGATGGACCGGTGTGTGCGTTTGGTGACCGTACACGGGCGACCGATTTCCATGATTGATGACGAGGCCTTCCAAGCATAAGCAAGATGTTACATATCGAAGATAATTCAGATGAGAGTGTTATCAATTCTCATAATGTCAAAAAACATGTTTTTGATGAGGCTAACCGGGTAAGAAAACGCATATCCGAGGAAGCAAAAAATAAAATGGTTTGTCTGAAATTAGATTCTGCAACATGCTTTGACAGATGCTTTTTAGGAGTCAATATGCAATATATTGAGGATGGCGAAAATGTATTACGTACTCTGGCCATACATGAAATGGTTTCTCGACAAACAGCAAAAAACGTGAAACAGACGCTCTCACAGATATTAAATTTATAATATCCAAAGAAACCGGATATATTCCATTACCACTGATCACTGATAATGGATCAAATAAAAAAAAAAATAGCAGGCTAATGCAGGATGCTGTCGATTCCGACTCAGGTTGCGAAGAAGAAATTCCTTGGTACAATGACCATTTTGATTCCGATATGAACTTAGAACTGGACGATTCTGAAGACGAATCTCAAGAAAATTTCACGACCTTGTGTCCCACTCCACCACAAACTATCAAAAAAATCACCTCTGTGATGTGTGCGGCACACACTTTGCAGCTTGCAGTCCGTGACACCTGCAGGGAAACAGAGACAGCTGATTGCATTGATCAGGCTAGAGAGGTTGTTCGAAAACTGCGGACACCCCCACCACAAAAAGCCAATACTAGATTGTGCAACGCGCTGGAATTCTACATATGAAATGCTTAAACGACTACTGCTTGAGTTAAAAGAATTCTGCATGGCTATGCCCATGCTCAATGTCTTGTCGGAAGAGAAATGGAATGCTATTCAAGTGATAGTTCAGTCATTGGAACTAGCTAAAAAAGCTACAGTATTGCTTCAAGACACACAAATTGCGTTCAGCGATTTGTAATATGGACCAACTGTTTCTTAGAAAGTGTCGAGTTAAACACAAGGCTATCATTAAATTTAGCAGAACACATGAAAATTCGTGAAGTGAAACTAATGGATCATGGAACATTTTGCGCTGCATTATATTTAGATCCCCGGTTGAATCTTACACTGAGTAATGTTCACAAGCAGGCAGCCCTGGCTCATCTGTGTTCGACATGGGGTCGTTTGTGTCGTATTTTATCAACAGAAAATAATTTAGATATTCCCAGTGACCCCGTAAACGAGACCTTGGCAACAGATGCACTAAATACCCAACCTATTGAAAGGATGCTAGCTGAATGTGAACGAACACGTGTCCGGCACCGCAGCTCCAATCTGGCATCTGGAGTGATAAGATCCTTAATTATAGATTTCTCTGATCATCCTAGACTCCCAATTAACCAGAGCGTTCTAAAATTTTGGCAATCCCAAAAAAAAACACGACCACAGTTAAAAAGTTTAGCGTCTGTTGTTTTGGCAGTGCCATCAATACAAGTGAGCGTCGATCGCCTGTTTTCCTCATTAAAATTTGTACTGAATAATCACAGGTACAATTTGACTGAGGCTACTGTCCAAAATATTTTAATAATCAGAAACAACCCAAATATATTTAAGTAAAGATTTGGGTTGTTTCTGATTATTAAAATATCTGTAACAGATAGAGTCTGGCTTGCCAAATATTTCCTTGTGGTATCAACAAATAATCTATGATTGAAAAAAAGGCTAAAGGTCCAGTTAGTGTGCCTTATGTCCTTGTACTCTTACTAGATTAGATTAGATTTGTTTTTTATAATAACAAATAATCTACATGATTTTTTTATATTATGATCGTCAATAGTGACATAAAGTTTAATAGTAATAATCATTCAATTAAGTAAAATACAACATCATAAAATAGAATCGTAAAATGCAATGTCAGATAAAACAGAAACATATGTTACTATGAGTCAAAAACTAGCTTACACAACTTATAATAGGTATACATATACATATCACCAATGAGATCGTCAGAAAAACATTAAAAGCTAAAACATTTAAACTATTATCTCTATTCTGTGTCTAAGTTTATGGACAAAACAAAGGCGTGATTTGTTTAGTTTAATTTAGTTCATATAAATGACTTTGATTTATGATAAAATAATGATGCTGTAAAACTAAAATTTAATATCATGTTGTTGTTGGTTGATCACAAACATCAATAAAATTAATATTTACACAATGATATCGTTTATTTTTAACACAGTCAGAACATGTTAGTGTTTGAAAATAATCTGCACCAGGAATATACATACAGTCTTTAACAGAACGAAAGGCAAAGAAAGAGACCCATTAATGTTTAATAGACCAGACATAGGACTATGGTGCCTGGCTTATGGAAAATTAGCATTTTTTTTATTATTTAATCTTTTTACAGCAGTGAAAAAATAAACCATTATTTTATAACCTCCTGTATAACTACTATACTATATCTATGTTTCGATAGAAATTTAATTTAATCTGACACATGAAAGTCAAACCTCAACTTGAAGTTAAAATTTAAAGAAAAGTCCAAAAGTGAATTAACCTGACCTCTTTCAAAATAATAATAACAAGGTGACAAATCTAAAATGTCAAAGTGAACTGAAGTGAACTACAATGTTATGCAAATTCCCTGTAATACCCAAATAATTTATGTTCAAAATGATTATTGCAGAAAGTGGTTATTGTTTCCTACAAGGCATATGTGGTAGTGCGGTCATAGTTGAAATTGCAGTAATCTGATAAGTGGATTAGTTTGTTTACGTTAATAAACTGATGTCTTACTGTTTCTACAGGATGTTATAAGAATCTTTAACCGACTGCAAATAAGAGGACCTAAAGTCATGTTGAGATTGAGCAAATTAAAAAATCAACTGAAATTTTATACTATGAGTATGTAATTATTGTACTCGTATTAAGCGGTTTACACTCACGTGAAATTGTCAGGAACGTTAATAGAGACGGCGGTTGGGCTTTACCTCCAGCATGGAAGCCTGTGCTTCCGGCGGCGAAACATATTGTGCGTTTGGACAATCCCGTGGACACCATTAGTCAAGTGTGCGTAATGTCAATTGATGACAAAAGTGACGTTGGAGTGCTGGACGGACTTGAGTTGCGGGCTTGGAAGCACCCCCCGCCCCCGCGCTCGCTCAGAGCGGAACGTCGATCAAAGTATCAGCAGTGACGAGTTTGCCGCGGCGGTGTACGGGCAGCCGTCCCTGATGAAGAGCTCCATACGAGTTCGAAACATGTCGGGCCGTTCCTGTCAATTTCACGTGACTGTAAACCGCTTAATACAATAATTAAATATGTCTCACGAAAGTTTTAATAAAACTATGAGTATGCTATTACAACATATATCAGCTTTGCTTTTCGTTCTGTTACATACTGTATATGTATACCATTGTTTGAAAATTATCTGCAGCAGGAGTATACATATATGTATATTTCTGATTCAGATTATTTTCAAACAATGGTATGCGTTTTTTACGATGATTGTGTTTCAAATGTTTCAATAACAAGTTCTATCTCTTTTAAACAATCTAACAATTTTTCTTCGGGAACTTGCTCATTTTTTTTTCTGATAACTACTGCCACTATATTGCGCTTGCAATTGCAAGGACACCAGTCATCATCATTTGGGTTTGGGTATTGCGTACCAATTTCAGTGGATCATAGATTCTGAAAAAAAACGTAGGTTAGGTTAATAACTAAATACCTACTCAAAGTAAAATAAAAAAGTTTAGACTTCACGAATTTCACACTGATTATAAATGCTCGTGTCACTTAATCATATTATCCATTTAACTACCTTGCATTCGTTACTATACCTATATTCTGTATGAGTAAGTACTTACAGCTGCGGCTGCATTACTTTCATCATCGCTTGGATATGGGGTTGCTTTTTCCAATTTCCAAGTTCTAGAATTTACACTGAAAAGAAAATTAACCTTCGTCATTCTATAAAATAGAAGTACTACATATAAGATAATAAGATATTCGAGAAAATAGAAGTACACGACCAACTGCAGAAGTTTTATTTCACGAGCGCGGTTTAGTCACGATTGTGTGGATGTATATATTAGATATAGAAAAGAGCGAGCGTACTCCCACCTGTAAGGCCGGCATTGCACCTAATAACTCCTCTGGTTTCTATGGGCGACGGTAATCGTGCACCATCCAGCGATCCGTTTGCTCGTTTGCCTCCTACGATATGAATATATAGGTATACAGGTTGCCAGTGTGAGCATACAGTCGGAAGCGGTAAGTATTGCGGCGCTTATACGCACTAAATGGTTAATCGCAACTGCCCGCGGTAATCGCTAGTGCGTACGGGGCCCAAGGTTTTACTAGAAGCCATTAAAAAGTCCCACTTCCTAGCTCTATCATCAGGCCCTCGTTAGCTTATCATCAAAAGCAATGTATCAAACTTGTCAAAATCAAAACAATCCTAATGAGCCCAAAAGCAATTACATATTAAACATATTTTAAAAATACATATTCATATTTTACATTAATGGTTATAATAACAAGAAATAACATAACTTACTTTTACTTTTCACTTTATCCAAATCCATGATGAATGCCGTTCACACGCGTCTCGTCCGGTCGATGTCAGTCGGGTCGCCGTTGTTCAGTTGCCAATGACACTCCCTAACGCATGCGACGTTGCCAGTTACCACGTTTATGCGTATCCGATACTATAATCGAAAATTCGAAATCATAGAGGTAGAGTCTGGCTAGCCAAATAATATTCACAGAGATTTCCTTGTGGCATCACGAATTATTGTCTATGAGTAAAGTAGTAGTTTCGCTGCCTTTTCACTCGTAAGGCGATTTTGAAGAGGTTGGTATATGAGCCGAGCTGCACTGAACAGTTGTTCACTGGGAACACTAGCCGGCGGAGCGCTCTGGTATTTCCGAGCCAGATCTATCAATTTGTCACATTTTGTTGGCTTAGTTTTCCACCAGCTCAAAGGATTTTCATCGAGAGAAGCTCGTTTATCTTTAAGATAGGCTTTCAGTTGAACTTTAATTTCACAAGTTATAGTGTCTGCAGATTCGAATTCATCAGAATTTTCGCTGTCGCTTGAATAATCAAAGATGCCTGCCAGATTACTTATAAAACTTTTAGCACAACTTGTTGAATATCAATCTCATCAATATCAATGTTGCTTGTGCAATTTCCCCCCCTTTTGAGTTTGAGGCTGAACGCTGCTCATTAGCACCATCTCGGTAATCTCGGTTAGACTGACTTAGAGCCAATTTAATAATTTCACTGTTGACTTTATCTTTCACTACCTCACTGAAAAATATATGCTTGTATCTTGGGTGCAAACAACAAAGGATCATTCTCCAAGTTAAAAAACTTCATATTTATTTCGCTTTTTAAAAATCGCTCTGCAATTATTTCACACACAATTTCAACAAAGTTCCCTGGCACTTTTGTCTATTTTATGGGAATCTTAGTAACGAAGGAACGGTTATTTAGACCATATGGATCCTTCCGATTCTGCAATTTGCTCCTCAACACTGAAATGAAAATGATAATAACTATTTAGGTAAGTGCCTACTTAGTAAAGTAAAACTTACCTTTATATACATAGAACAACCCTCCATTAAGCACTTCGATTTTTTCGTTTCTTCGTTATAAAGAAACATGGAATCTATATATATATTACGCGAGGCCGATTTTTGTACATCCCATCAGATCTACAGTTATGGTCCGATTTTGATAAATGATATGTCATTAGATTCGTCCCATGCTGGAGATGTGCATAAAACTCTTGGATTTTGAATTTTTTCCCGAAAAAGTACTGAAAAATGGATTTGAAAAAACTACTGTGCGCTAACCACGTGACATTGACCACGTGACCTGTGATCCCTATTTTGACTTAAGATGACCAAATAATAATAAGCATGATTTGCTCACAAACCTGTAGTAAGTTGTTCAGTATGATGAAATATTATTTTTGAGTCGGCAACATAATATCCGCAACACTTAAAACATGTACGAATATGCAAAAATAATTTTACAGTTTGTTGACAATGAATGACAGTAATCATATTCTGACAACTTTTAATGTATTTTTTATTGGGGGCTATAATGTCAATGATCTAAATTGCCAGGTTGTTTTTCTTTTTAAAATGTTGATATGGAAACTTTTTTCGCATGTTAAAAATGTGGAGGAAAAAGCCGGTTAAGTGCGAGTTGGACTGGTGCTCGCAAGACCAGAAAAACTGACCGTCATTCAAGAATAGATTATTTTTATAAGCGAGTTTTACAATAAATCAAAGCAGAAAAAATGTAGTAAGTACAACTAAACGTCATTCAAATAAGTAAATTTATGATAGATTATTTTAAATATGATTATATAAGTCCATCAAAAAAGAAACCAAAGCAAATAGCATGAGTTATGGTAAATTAAATAGTATTTTACTAGAAAAAACTAAGTCCTTCCGCTTGAATGTCGACGGGATGGGAAATGTGGTCGAGTTGAGAATATGGACGAGTTGACAATGTAGCTAAGTTGGGAATTTATCTACATTGGTAATATGGATGAGTTGGTAAAATGGACGAGTTGGAAATGAGGTCGAGTTGAGAATATGGACGACTTGACAAAGTAGCTTAGTTGGGAATGTATCTACATTGGCAATATGGATGAGTTGGTAAAATGGACGAGTTGGAAATGTGGTCGAGTTGAGAATATGGACGAGTTGGCAATGAAGACGACTTGGTAATACGGACAAGTTGGTGATATGGAAGATTTGGCAATAAAGACGAGCTGATAATAAGGACAAGTTGGTATTGTAGACGAGTTGGGTGTATCGTCGAGTTGGGAATATGGACGAGTTGGAAATGTGGATGAGTTGGCAATGTGGATGAGTTGGTAAAATTGACAAGTTGGGAACATGGAAAAGTGGGCAGTTTTTTTTTATGTCATAGGGTGAAAACGAGCAAACGAATCGCCTGATGGAAACCGATTACCGTCGCCCATAGACACCTGCACACCTGTGGACGAGTTCGCATTATGGACGAGTTGGCAATGAAGACGAGTTGGTAATACGGACAAGTTGGTAATATGGACGAGTTGTCAATGTGAATGAGTTGGGAATATGGAAGAGTTGGGAATGTGGATGAGTTGGCAAAATGAACAAGTTGGGAACACGGACGAGTGGGCAATGAAGACGACTTGGTAATACGGACGAGTTGAGAATATGGACGAGTTGGGAATGTGGATGAGTTGGCAAAATGAACAAGTTGGGAATATGGACGAGTTGGCAATAAAGACGGGCTGATAATAAGGACGAGTTTCTATAGACGAGTTGGGTGTATCGTCGAGTTGGGAATATGGACGAGTTGGAAATGTGGACGACTTGGAATTGTGGACGAGTTGGGCCTATGGACAAGTTGGAAATGTGGACCAGTTGTATTTGTGGACGAGTTAGCAATATGGACGAGTTGGCATTGTTGATGAGTTGGAAATGAATGCGAGTTGGCAATGTAGATGAGTTGGGTGTATGGACGAGTTGGTAATGTGGACGACTTGGCATTGTGGACGAGGTGGGAATACGGATGAGTTGGAAATGTGGACGAGTTGGCATTGTGGACGAGCTATTATAAATGAATACATAAACAGTTACGCACTACATGATTTCCTTTTTAAAACCTGCGTAGTGAGTGCCCAAATCTGTCGTTTCGATTCATGTGCTTTTTCTGGAAATTGATAGAAATCGATCAAATCGATAAATTCTTCTTTCCTGAAGAAAGAACAACAAATTAAAATTCTACCAATCTTCGGTCCTATGAAAATATGTCAATATTTTTTTCAAGATATGGGATTATTTTTATGAATTAAATTTTTCCATAAAAAATAATATACATTTTATTTGTGGAACAGATCAGCAGATCACATGTCATTAATGCACAAGTTATTTTTACAAAAGAGTTGAAAAAGTTGTCACGATGAAACTGGCAGTTGGCTATCAGGCCTAGCTCTAGCCTGGCATGTTTCAACGTTTTAAAAACATTATTTTAACGTGTTTTTTTACAGTATTTATTCTTCGTTCGCCAAAAACTTCTTTTCGATAAAGTAGTTATTTTCTGTAACACTACCGGATTTCCATATTCTAGCGGCGGTTCGACGCCGCAACGGGCCTCTAGTAAATCCTATTCTCCTTCATTCGTCCCATTATAGCACTAAGTAATTACTGGTGAAGTGGTCACTGTTAAAGTTTCAAACGTAAACATATTCACCTGTTTTGTTGCAACTGTCATTTGCTTTTGCCGGCCAACGACCAACTGTTACCTAGATCAAAACAAACAGGTGCCGACGACGCACACTCACACACACACAGACGCAGGCCGCTCAAACGCATGCCGCCAGAGCGGCTGGGTTTAACCGTTATTATATCGTTCTTCCAAACTTTTCAATTTCGTCGTCATTTTTCAGATCGTCTAGGAATGTTTTACTGACCCAGTTATTATGTCTCTTTTTGAATATCTCTAGACGTCTGCTCGAAGCTCTGTATTTTGATTCGCATTTGGATATAAATGTACTTATATTTTTGGACTTCCAATTTGTGTGACCGTACTGGGGTTGCGTATTCATCGCCGAGTAGTGAGGTCAATATTTCTATTTGGTCCTCATTACTGAGATCTATCGGCTTGCCATTTTTAATGACTTTGCTTCGTGCAACAAAAACATTATACGATTCCAGTCTTGTATTTTTTTCTCTCGACACAAATATAGGGACAGGGGATGTTACTGGAGCTGAAGACATACTGGAACTAAATTCGTACACTGATATAAGAAATGAAGTATCGGCACCCACTAACTCCGTTGAAACATGAAATCACGTATAGAATCTGACGATCAAAATGAAAACGCATCTCCGAAAGAAAATGTATCAATTGGTGTCTTATCTCATTACAAGAACGATTCCGGACCAAGAGCTTCCTCATAAAATATTTGCTTAGCCAAAAAACCACCAGATCTTAATACCTCCAAATGCAAGCCAGGAAGACTTGCCAGTCATTAATGATTTATTATCAAGAGAAAACGAAACTATTGCTGTCTGATCTCATAATAAGAACAATTCTGAAATTTCAGATCGTGATATGTACTACAAATGCAGGCCAGGAAGACTTCGCAGCCACTAATAATTGTTTACCAAAAACAAACGATACTAAAGTGGTCTTGTCTCTTAAACCCGCTCCAGACCTTCCGATCCGATCCGATTTATCGGAAATCCTAAGTCGGAGTCCTTATCTACACATTGTCCGACCTGTGCTTCCGATCTGTCCTTCGGATCTGTGATTTCTGGCAGTGACTCAGTGCAGACACATTTACCATGGCTCCTACATTGTCTAAACTACAAAAAATTGCATTAGGAGTAACAATATCGACTACTGTTATGGATACACGCAAAAAAAGGAAAAAAAGAAGCATATGGGCTGAAGAAATCTACAGACAGAGAAAAAGGTTTACGCCTCTAAAAATGGTTAAGATTGTAAGTTCGAAGCATTTTCGAACATATTTGAGAATGAACGAAGAATGCTTTTCTGAATTATTGAGTATGGTACGCCCATTTATACAAAAACTATTCTGCGATACTATTCTGCGTGAAGCAGTAAGTGCCGAAGAAAGGTTAATAGTGTGATGATTTTTGCTAAATGTAGGGTAGAATTATAGTTTTAATACATTGTGTAAAGGTTTTTGTAAATGCAGCGTAAATACTTCTTTTAAACATTATACATTATTTTGTGTTGGCCACACTGTCGAGTGACAAGACTGCAGAGAGAAAAATAAAGTAAGGACTGTCAGATTGGTTTTTACGCGGGATTGAAAAGAAATATTGTAAAACGACGAGAAATTAGAGAATTAAGCACTGAAAGAGATTGTACTTATGAACATGAATAAATATTATTGTATTCTGTTTCTGAGTTTCGTTTTATCAAAACTCAGAAGTGGTACGAGATCTGCAGCCCATAAGGTACGAAAACATTCCTAAATGTACTTATTGAAAATTATTGTTGAAATTACCATTTACCTATTATATTTTTGCCATATCTGTTAATAAAGTGACTAATTTGTTAATCAGCGCGAGGTTATTTTACTACAAATACAAAATTATTTATTGTTTGAATGTGAGTGGTTATAAATAGTTTTAGGGTTAGTATTGGTCATATCACAATCAACCAGAATTTGTACTACTTTGATTCTCAATATGCATGTTATTATAAACCAAGTTTTGCAATGTTAATACATTAAAAATAGGTCTGGAGATAATAAATCAATGTCATGGATAGGTACAAGAAAATAAAGCCTACTACAGTAATTAATTAGTTTTTTTTTCGTCCGAAATCCGAATCTAACAACACCTCTTTGCTGGTGCTCTGTGTATAAGTTGCTTAAATAATTGTCAAAAGTTTACAATTGAATACAAACTGTATACCAACTTAAAGCTGGTGAAAAGAGTGAATCCATAGTGAAAACAGTTGTTGAAAATTCCATCTAGTTTTGGCACAATCACAGTGTTAAAATTTAGAATAATTAGTCATCAACGCGAGATATCCCGCGGTCAACGGTCGCCGGCCGGCAGAGTTCGCTGACCTTATCTTCGGAAATCTTCGGGTCAAGCGTAGCCGACATCGAGACTGCGCGGCACCTACTTGCGCCCTGTTGTGAACTTGTGATTAGTTTCGATTTGGAACGATAACGCGCGCCTGAGCTGAATGCGCATTAAACGACTACTCCAGTGAGTTTTTTTATATGTTTATAATTTATTGAGGCGTAATAATTACCTGCTGCCGTGTCGCCTAAAATAACATTGCGGAGAAATGGCATCACCAGTTATTACGTGTGCGGGATGTCTGAATACTATAATGGGCCAACAGTATTTAAGATGTTGCCAATGTAAGTCGACATATGAGCTCCAGTGTACTAGTATATCAGAAAATCAGTATCTCACACTTTCTAAAGAGCAAAAACTTGGTTGGACATGTCAACTTTGTGCATGTAATAAACCAAAAAAGGACAATACCAATACCCCCGTCCGACCAGCACTTACAGTTGTAAATAAAGATGTCAGTATCGAGCACAATGAGTCCATGAACATGAATATATCTTTAAACCAGTCGGTAACAGAGCCCTACAGAAATATTACTATGAGGAAGCCAATAAATGATAAAAGCAGTATGCAGTATAGAGATATAGGCAACGATACATATAGCCTCGATAGTATTCGGGCCGTGGTCCGCGAAGAACTTCAGTTTGCTATTAGCGAGCGCCTGGCTAAACTGATTAGCAATCTAGTATCCGAGCAACTTTCGGCGATGAAACAATCAGTAACTGATCTAGAAGCTCGTGTTGGGTCGTTAGAAAGCCAATTAAGAAAGGCTTCGTATGGGAATACATCCAGCGCATCTTCAACGCAGCATCACAACACAGCAACACAGGCAGGATCTTCAAGGAAGCGTTCGAAAAAGTCGCTACCTACCACGATCAAATCAGACATTCAGAAGGTAAATAAAACTCGATCTAACCCGGCTGTGGAACCACCAAAGACACCTTTGTTGGAAGGACACAGTATAATAGAAGTGCACGCCACGAACAAGCCGAATGAATCTTCATCAACAGCGAGAGATCCTAAGTCTAGCAGTGAAGAGAGCCAGAGTAGTAGAAGCACATCTAGTTCCACCGCCACCCCCAGTAATCGGGCCTCAACCCAGTCAGCCGCAAACAGCGTTGAGCCTCAAGATGAGTCCACCAATAATGATAGCTGGGTGAAAGTACAGTCTAAACGCACGCGTCGTTCAATGGCGAGTATGGTGCGAGGGTCAGCGGCCCCCGGCTCAACTGCCCTCGAGGCTTCAGAAAGGACGACATATCTGCATTTATTCTACGTTAAGCAGGGAACAACTGAGGAGGAAGTGAGGCTACATTTAAATAATATAAGTGGCTGTAAAGACATATGCTCTGTCGTTGCCCTCAAGGCGCGCGGAAATTATGCTTCTTTCAAGTTGGGGGTCCCATCTAAGTTGGTAGATCGTGTATTAGCTGGCGAAAATTGGGCTCAGGATATATGCGTCAAACCATGGCGGGATAATTTTCGTCGCCACAGTGGAAAAATATAACATATGTAAGCTAAATAAACCGCTGGAAATCCTGTATCAAAACGTGAGAGGTTTGCGGACCAAAACGGCTAAATTCCTGTGTATGTTGCAATCTTCCTCATTTGACTTTTATGCTATAACCGAAACAGGATGCTGTGACTCTATTCACGACGCTGAAATAATTCCGCCGACGTTCCATGTTGTACGGTGTGATCGCGTAGACGGCCGTAAGCAAGGCGGAGTTTTATTCGCGGCCAAAACGCGATTCGAAGTGCGTGAAGTGATTCAAGACATTAGGGGTCATCCATAAATTACGTCACACGAATTTCATGATTTTTTGCCCCTCCCCCCGTCCTTGTCACAGCTGGTCACATTTGGGAGACTCCCCCCCTCCCTACTGTGACGTCACATATGTTGCAAATTTACATTTAGAAATTATTGAATAAAAACAGCGGTTCCGAAATCGGTTTTATTTCCATTTAAATATTTTTTTTATAAAATTAACATCAAATCAAACAATTAACAAAACAAAAAACGATGATAGTAGATCGAGTGGTTGACAAAACAATTGGTATCTTATATTTATACAGATATAGTTGTGTATGTGTTTGAGGTTTTCGTAAATTAATAGTTTAAAGTTCGTGTTTTAACACTTATAATATATTTTGAAATGTGACGTCACGAAATGTAGGACCCCTCCCACCCCCTTGTCACACAATGTCACACTTCGTCGACCCCCTCCCTCCCCCTTAACGTGTGACGTAATTTATGGATGGCCCCTTAGCCTGGACACTCATCAATTTGAATTAGTATGTGTAACAGTACACTTACAATGTAATTTTTTATTTGCTTGCTGTGTAGTCTATATCCCACCCCAGGCGGATGAAAATGAGTATTTTATCATGTTTGGATTGATTGAACGTTTATGTGTGAAGTATAAAGGTAATCTAGTCGTTGTCGGAGATTTTAATTTATGTTCTAGTAACAGTAATGTGTTAGCATACTACGAATACTTTATGGCCTTTTGTGAGTTCGCTCAAAACAACAAGATACCTAATTGTAACAATAGGCAACTCGATCTTGTGCTTGTGGGCTCTGGGGTGCGCGGTGAAATAACCGTGTGCGCCGCCGCCGATGACGACAGCCTGCAACCCGCGGATCTCTACCATCCGCCGCTCGCGGTGAGTATGAGCGTTTCAACCACCGCCGCACCCGTCGCCACGCCGGCTTGTCTAGCCAGTGACGCTGATGCAAGCTTGCCTCGTGTTCAGCGCAACTTTTACAAAGCTGATCTTAATTATTTATATTATTCATTGGAAAACGTAGATTGGGATCATATTTATAATATTGACGATCCGAAAGAAGTAGTTAGGTATTTTTATGAGAAATTAGATAGAGTTTTGGATGACTGTGTTCCTAATAAAAAGCGAATAGGTGGAAGCTCTAGGTACTCTTACCCTGAGTGGTACACTGTAGATTTAATTCGCGACATTCAGTACAAACATAAACTGCATAAACAATATAAGCGTAGTCAATCGGAAATCGACTATGTTGTATTTTCGGAGTGCAGGGCTGCAGTAAAAAAGGCAATAGCAGAGGCACACGCAACATACATGAATCGTGTTCAAAATAATTTGTCAATTGACCCGAAAGCTTTCTGGACTTTTATCAGGAATAAAAAGAACAGCGCAAGTAAGCCAAAGTTGGTGAGTGACGGGCGCGTCCTTGCGGACTCGGAATGTGCAAAAGAGTTTGCTGCTTTCTTTCATTCAGTGTATAGTACAGAACCAGCTTTGTTAGATGTGAAAGTGACAGCCACATCATCGACGGCGGATAGCGCTAGGGTCCACGTTTCGAGCCTGCAACTGGTGGAAGTACAACAGGCCTTGGCCGCGCTGCCCCCGAAACGCTCTGCTGGGCCGGACGGAATCCCACCGTTTATTTTTAAAGACTGTCGTAGTGTTCTAGCGGCACCTTTGCAGCATGTATTTAACTCTTGTTTAAAATCGGCAGTGTTTCCCCAGGAGTGGAAATTGACAAGGGTAGTTCCTGTGCCAAAAGGACGAGGTGGAACGGAAGCCAGTGACTATCGACCTGTTGCAGTGTTGTCTACTCCCGCTAAAGTATTCGAATCCGCGATTTACAAATCGGTGAACGCACAGGTGAGTAGCCAGCTGTCGGATGCGCAGTATGGCTTCCGGAGCGGGCGTAGTACTACAGGAAACCTGCTGCACCTTATGGTGAACGTAGTCCCTGCTGTGGATGCCGGGAAGCAGGTCGATGTCGCATATTTCGATTTTCGTAAGGCATTTGATACCGTTGATAATGATATCTTATTGGCTAAATTAGCGAACCTAGGATGTAGTCCACATACTTTATATTTTTTTGCTGACTATATGCGGGAAAGACGCCAGTATGTGGACTGCGCTGGCTTTCGGTCGGAGCCATATTTCACAAGGTCTGGAGTGAGTCAGGGCAGCAATTTGGGACCCTTGCAATTTAACTTAATGGTAAACGACCTTCCTGAAGTAGTCAAGGATTCCGTTTGTTTGCTTTTTGCGGACGATTTAAAGCTTGTTCGAAAAATTGGTGATAGCTCGGACTGTCTTAAATTACAGGAAGACATATGTAGAGTAGTTAACTGGAGCTTAGCGAACAAGCTATCATTTAATGCGTCAAAATGTTCCGTAATTTCTTTTAGTAGAGCTAAGAATCCGCATCACTATCAATACATGCTGGAGGGAACAGTGATGCAGCGAGTCGATCAGGTAAAAGATCTGGGAGTGCTTCTGAAAGCTGATCTTACATATCGAGATCACATTACTCAGGTATGCAAGAAAGCTTTCAGAAACCTGGGCTTTATAATGCGCCAATCGCAGGATTTTAAGAATATGAATGCGATACGAGCATTATACGAGGCGATAGTTAGGAGTCACCTAGAATGTAATGCAGTCATCTGGAGCCCGCATGAGTCTAAATATAGGCTTATGTTGGAGCGCATACAGAACAAATTTATTAGATTTTTATATTTAAAGATGTACGGGGTGTATCCTTTTTACCCGCTAATGTATCCTACGTTATTTTTACTAGGCATGGTTGGATACAATCGACTAGAAGTCCGAAGGGAATTAGGGTTAGCAATATATATTTTTAAGTTATTGCGGGGCAAGGTATTCAACCCAGGAGTCCTAGCGGAGATCAGTTTGTACGTGCCGCAGCAATACGTGTGGCGACGGCGGCGGCCCAGCCTGCTCGCGGAGCCTCAAGCCAGAACGCAATTGCTGCGCCAAGCACCCTTTACCAGAGCGCTTCGCACTCTCAATCGAGTAGCAAACGTATCTGATCTTTTCTTTTGTTCTTTGAGCGAATTCACAAGGGCCACACTCTATGTTTTATGTTATGCTGTATAGTAAATAGTATAAATAGTTGACGTGTAGTGTTGTGTTTGTGTACTATGCCTGTATTTGTGTCTATTTTGTAAATATTCCATGCTGTCGAATTAGGTAAGCCTGTAAGGACAGTTGTGTGTGTAAATAAATAAAATAAAAAAAAAAAAAAAAAAAATAATAATAATTCTTAAATGACAAGATGATAATGATAACATTAAAAAAAAACACATGTTAAACAATGATAGTAAAAATAATAAAATTGATTCAAATCCACAAGTCATCACTTAGTGGTTACAAAGTGTTAATTAAACAGAGTACCGACCTAGAACATTATTCATAGATGCAACTTAAATAATTTGGTTTTGAAACCTTGACAATCTAAGCTTGACAAACAAAGAGACTTTTGTTGGATTAATTTATTGTTTATATAAGTAATTTGATACAATATGTAAATGGGATTTATTTATGGATAATGGTTATCATTCCTCTGTGACTGGTAATAAAATAAAATTTCTGTACATGTAGATAATTAATTGTTATTGTTTCAAGAAATTCTGATTGGAGAGAGTATCCTTGATTACACTATATCATCATAAATTGAGAGTTCAGACAGATTTAATATGTTAAGATGGGGTGATTATAATTTTAATTTTGAATAGTTCATGAATTCACTGGATAGAACTGCACCGACAAGAGTGAAACTCTTAAATAATAATAATAATGCATTCATTACAAAGGTGAATAAGATCTGATGTTGCGTTATTGTAATGAAAAGTAAAATATATATATTTCAAAAAAAAAAAGGTTTGAAATGAGTGGCTATAATATGATGGGTCCTGACGGCGCTATGTATGTTCCGAATTCACCCAAGACCATGTAGGTTTAGCAGGAGCTACGTATGTTCGACAACCAGTCCCAGGCTATTTATGTCTGGATCGAGCTATGTATGCTCTATCACCAGTATAGGACTATTTATGTCCTAACGGAACTAAGTACGTTCCGGTACTATGTCAGACCATGAGCGCCTATGGAACTATGTATGTTCCATCAGCGGTATTGGACTACGTACGTCCATCGAAGCTATGTACGCTTCGAAGCCACAGCAGGCCTCATGTGTTTCGATGGAGCTAAGTATGTTTCATCACCAGTATAAGACTAAGTATGTCTTAACTCGATGGAGCTAAGTATGTTTCATCACCAGTATAAGACTATGTACGTCTTAACAGAGCTATGTATGCTCCAAGGCTGTGTTGGACTGCGGGGTTCCTGATATACCAATTAGTATGATACCTATGTGATTCTATTATTTTTGACAGTCACAATACGAATTCATATCATTGCGACATTAATCAAACTTGTATTAAAATTTTCACCGCACAATAAAATATCTTAACTTATTAGGTAATCCTGGATACTTTCCTTAAAAGTTTTGTGAATGTTATATTATATTGTTAATGAGTAATTCTTAAATGTATGACTTCAGGAAACTGCCCAAATATACTTTATTTATTTATTAAAATTTTATTGCACATTAAAAATATACAAATGTCAGACTTAATGCCTTAAGGTATTATTTACCAGTCAATCGCTGGGTTTAACAGAAATATGTAGACAGGGCAGGATTAGAGAGTAGGTACAAATAAAAAGATATTATACAGTTAGAACAGACACAATTCAGTCACTACTTAAATAAAACATGAATATATATATTTTATAAACTTACATTAATACTTTATATAATATACCTACTTACATTACATATATGATATGTACCCAAAGTAAAATGTTTCAAAAAGAAGTTAATGAGAGGTATTGTCTGAAAGTTTCTTGCGCAACATGCGATTGAATGAGGATTTGTTCTAAGCTTGCCTGATATTGAGTGGGAGAGCGTTCCAGATAGAGCTTCCAAATCGGATGTTCGGGTATTCATTTTATCCGAATATTTTGTCAAATTATGTATCCAAACAAATAAAAAAAATATATATATATTCGAAATATCCGGTTCATAAAATTGTAAGAATATTGCAAGCTCTAGTTCCAGAGGCGTACAATGTATGTAGTATTACTTGCATGAAACAAAACAAGACACTAATTCTTTTCTTTTCTGTTCTTTCCGAGCAACAAAACAACGAAGTACTTATAC
Source organism: Apotomis capreana (assembly GCA_947623375.1). Classification (NCBI taxonomy): domain Eukaryota; kingdom Metazoa; phylum Arthropoda; class Insecta; order Lepidoptera; family Tortricidae; genus Apotomis; species Apotomis capreana. The sequence goes on along the minus strand of OX392509.1, from coordinate 22,680,951 downwards.
GCACGCAGTTGCTCTCCAAGAGAAGACGCATTCTTACTGTGCTGCGGCAGCGTGGGTTCTATGAGAGTGGCGGCGTGTTATGTGGACTTCGAGCGTAACCAGCGTCGTCTGTAGAACTACAGAGCATCCGATCCGAGCAAATGACATTTCAACATGAGTAATTGGTGCTACGAGCAGTTAAGGCAACAGCCTGAAACGAAAACGGAATAACTGAAGCAGACAACTTCGCAGTGTAAGCGCCTGTTTATCCTACAGTCAGCTTTATTATGAACGAGGGGTTCGACATCCAAAGAACCCGATTCCCACCTACTAGCCACTAAGGGACCATGGAATGCCATCCTCTGTTGCTACCGAAGAAAAAGTGAAAGAAGTTTATCCCGGCTTGCGTTGAGTTTTGATTGGCGTCACGCGACTCGTATGTGAACACTCTATTGTGAATAAAAAAACAATTAGCCAGAAGTTAAAAATAATAGATATCTACACAGGTGAACTTATCCTTGTAAAGGACTTCTTCCAGTGAGTTTAATTATTATAGTTTATAATTATCTACTGAAAAGGGAAAAATAATACAGATAGGTACAGATAATTTATTAATAAAAGCAAATGCATTTTACAAGTCACATTTCAATATTTCAAATATAATCGAATACTTAATTAATTACAATATCACAGTTACCTATTATTAATTATTTTACAATGTTTATTTGAGGATTATTATTATTACATAAAATAATAAATAAATTTGTATTTGTGCTTTTACATTACATATTCAATTGAGAATTTTATAAATACAGTTTGTAATAGTAGCTGCCTATTGCCTATCTACTTTATGTGTTTTATATAGCGTCTGTTGTGTTTGTTCAAAGAAAAGCTTGGATTAGGTAACACTAATAGTTATAATCGAAATTTAAGATTCAATTTCGAATCAATGTAGCACGAGTTTAAAGTGTTTAAAGGTACCGACTTTTCTGAGCTTTTTCTAAAATGTGTTTGCGAGGTAATTTATTCAAAATATTTACAAAGTCTAAAATATCGAAATTGATTATTAATAATTATAATTAACAGTGTTTAACTAATTAAGAACACGATATGAATGTCAATCTCAATTAGAATAACTCAGGACTAGCTTAAACAGAAAGTACACTGTACCTAGAGCAATATGTATATATTATTCTGCTTACTTGATTATTTTAGTCCCATGTTCAATGTATCTGAATGGTGCTCTCAGTGACATTTGAAATATGTTATTTTTTTGGCAAATGAGAAATTATTGTTGTTATTAGTTTTGTTTATTCTTGGAGATACCCACGGATCTGTTATCTGAATAGATAAGTCTCGTCTCCTATTTTACTAGGGAACCCAGCGTGTCGATTTTTAAACTGGCACTGCCAAATGTCAATAGCTTGGTAGTGTAAGTACTCCGTCCGCGCAATACCGATTAATAGCATCCTATTCTATTCGGTCGATAATCGACTCCTATAGACATATGTACGGTACGTATGAAATGTTTGTAGTTTCATAAAAAAAAAAACATTTATAATTATATTACGCTGAAACATATTTTTTAGATATTTTTATGTACAATTAATCAGTTATTTATATTTTGTGACTCGTGTAACCGCCCCTAAATATTTTTTAGTATGTTCGGTTAGTCAGTTCTAGTTGGTTCTAGTGCAGTCACCAGCATTAAAGTGTTTTCTTGGGAGCCAATTTTTATACTCCATCGCGTCTATCCATTTTTACTTGATATTATTTAGAAACTTCAATTTATTATGATTAATGTCATTCTAAAGAAATCACTAAATTATCAGAGCAACTGTACAACACTAGTGGTTGTGCATTTGAAATAAATTTAGCATATTAGACTGTTGTTTGTATCTAAGCAACGAGTACTTAAATGATGATCATAATTTTATTTTCATTGCATGTTTAAATAATAATTAATCAGGCTTTATAACTTTTCAATGAAAATCAGCATCTTGTTATGTAACAGCTTTAGTAAATGTGCAAAATGTAAAATAATATATTTTGAATTGAATAACGATCAATTTAAGACAAAATATAAGAATACCCAAGTAGCACAACTGGGTCTAAATAGCTCGTATATCATATCTAATTAGATGCTTAAGTGAAATTTACCACCATGACTAAGTGCTATATAGGTGGCAAGAACCCTTATGCCACCAGTATAGAACCAAAAGGAGAAAAATTGCAGCCTATTTTTGGTGCTAAATAGAATCCATAAGAGATCTCACAATTACCTTAAGTGGTAATTAGAACTATGGGTGAAAGTTATGCGCAGTGAACGAATGAAAACATTTCAGTTCGGTCAATGAGTGATAAATGAGTCGCCAAAATTATCTTTGAGTGGCGAGGCAACTGTCAAATTGTGTTTTATTAAAAGTAATACGTGATCTGCCATATTCATTTTGGATTTATATGTCTGTTTGATTGTGATTAAAACTTTACGTTATACAAGCATTGAAATAAGCACGAAATTCTTGCGATTTTTTTTTTACTGTGAAACTATAGTATGTTTTCTTTGTAAATTTCGACGCGCCCTTCATTTGATCAGGAATATTAAAAAAGAGAGTGCTAAATTAAATAAGGAATAGATACTGATAAGAAATAAAACTGTTAAAAACCTGACCTAATGATTGTAGGTTACGTACAATGTTAAAGTAACATCGTCACAACTATCAAAAGTCTGTGATTATGCGTGAGTGTGATAAAATTCTGGTTAAAATAATCAATTTTCATAGGCTTCCATTTGTAAACATGGCGAAACAAAAAAGATCCTACAGTGTTTATTTTCACTTATTTGTTCCTTATTTGGAACTATCAAGTCTAATAATCACTTATTTGTATCTTGCGAGTGGCAAAGTAGTGAATGATATTACCAATAGTAATTATTTGCTCTTTTGTAGACTATTAAACAAGCAAGACTATTAAATATATTTTGACAAGGCGCAAATAGGAACTATAATAGAACTTTTAGTTCGTTAGTGGTTTGAAATAAGTGAAAATAACTGGTTTTGGTTCCAAGAACCTCGTACGTGCTCCTACTGAGACCTATTTATGCGTTGGAGTGGCAATAAGGTACTTCTTAGGCCTTAAAGTTGCAATATTTTTTGGTTCCAAAAGAGCCGTAAAATTATCCCTTTAGCCACTATTGGTGATATAATTCGCTATTGTACTAGTCATTTGGAACTTTTAGTTCCAAATAAGGGTATGTTCCCACTTATATGTAAAAGTTGCTTATAAGTGATTTTAAGGCCTTATATAGCACTATTGCTTCTTATTAAGTGACAATTTGAACCTGCATGCAACTTTAAGTAGCAAAATCGACTTTATCCCACCATAAGTAATAAAGTAGAAACAAAAAACGCTCCTATGCAACTACAAGTGATAGGATGAACTCATATACAGTTTTGAGTTGTGTTTAAAGCTATAAGTTGTATCAAACACTGTTAAACCACTCATTTAGAACTTAAAGCTATAAGATAAGCTGCAAAATTCACTAATGTGCTGCTTGGGTATGTACCATTGCAAGGAAATATTTCCCTTTTTCGCGGCAACTATTATTGGAGGTATTCATGCAGCTCAATACAGAATAATTGGGCTTTTCTTCGGAGCCTCGTTGACGTTACGATCAGATAATAAATCAGGTTTTTATTATAAGGTATAATTTTGATACATAAAACATGTGACACTTTTAGTCTAGTTAGATAATATGTCTGTAGTAATCCCATCATCGCCAATATTTAAATTACATAATATAATTGTATTGTCATCGAAGCCACGTAGGCATACCAAATTTCAGCCTAATCAGTCCCCGAAAAGAAGTCTTGCAAAAGTCGTAAATACAAATGTGAAGCCGAATGAAAGTTTCTAAGAAAAGGCATCGGAGTGATCAATTTCCATAGTTTGGCTAACAAATAATATATATATCTGTTTATTATAGAGAACCTATAGACCCATTTACAAAAAATAATACTAGAACTAAAAACATAATGGCTATTAGAAGAAGGTTTTGTGTTCGTAAGGTATATTTATCATTTCTAGACCAATGTATTAATTTTATAACAAGTTGCCTGTTTTAAAATGAACCTTCCCATTCTTTAAATAAATATTAAAATTATATATATAATGTAAAAGGAATATCATATAGTACAGATCTATCTGACAGAGATAAATGTATGGCCTGAATCAGAAACCAAGTAATTTATTCCTTAATATTTGTTCCATTGGACCTGACTAGTTTAAGGGAAGAAAACTTATAAATAAAAAAATGTATTATATTTTGCCTTATTAATTATGATACAATAGGTATTATTATTTTATAGGTAGGTATACATGTTGTCGACGAAAACTGCGTATACTTACTTAATTCAAATTTTTTAAGATATGTGTACTGGGTTAAGTACATATTATAATGCAATAGTTAAGTATCCTTTATGGAAATTACTGACTCTTGAGTTCCTTTCGGTGTTTCTTCTCAACAGTCCTCTTGTGAAATGCAGATTGATTCTGTGTTGATAAAATAAATCCCTTATGGCACAGAATAATAAAGTTCATTATTTCATGAATGGTAAAAAGTTACACAAAGTCGATAATAGCAGGTATAGACTCTGTAATGTCCAGGAAAATTTAACTGGAAAAGGTAAATTGTTTGAAACTGTTGTTACTGGTGCCGAATAAATGTTCGTTTTAATTCTAATGCTCCGGTTTCCGTAGAACCAACCAGTTGTGACTGATAATAGCCTTCTTTTATTTGAACAGCAGCAACAACTTCAAGTAAGCTAAGAGTTCGCTTAATTAATTAATTCCGAATGTGATGATTTAAATAGATTTAGATAACTTTTACAGTAGTTATACTATGGTCTTCTCAAGTGTAGCAAAGCAATGTAGTCACTGAGTTACTTTGTTGGTTCAGCAATGTGTTGATAATAATAATTTGTATGATAATAATAATTGATAAGTTTTACTAGTACAATGTATAATATAATGGAAATATGTACATAAATTGAAATGGTCAACCTGTAAACGAGAGACGTTTCCTGACAGATCAAATCAGCAATATTACTTTTCATGAAATTTATTGTCAATGGGTCAATCAATTTTTTCTGTTGCTTGTTGCCATGGTGATGTCCCCTGGGTTTCTCTTTAAAACTACGATTTTTGGCAGCAATATTCAACAAAAATACTGTAATTGCAACAGTTATAAAACCATTCTTATTAAGATTATCGCTTGAAAATTTTGAAAATAGAATATCTCTTAGAATGTCTCCTAGGTGACGGGACAGAACAACAACAAGAAAAAGTTGATCCGCCCCAATACTGGAATATATAAGAAAAATCATCCACCATTATGGTCAAATTGGTTTCTTTTATTTAGAGAATTTATTTATTTTGTAATATTCACATAATCTAAATAATTACATTTTTGATATTATTTTTAATTATTGTTATCGAATAATTTATATTTGACATTAGGGAATTAGCATTATCTGGCATTTAATTAATATCTATAATTTGTCCTGATAACTTAATAATTGTCTAGTTAATTTTGAAAATGTGCATGTAGATAAGTAGGTATACACCGGGAGGTGCACTCGAGCGGATGGCCGAATGTGATGATTTTTGCTAAATGTAGGGTAGAATTATAGTTTTAATACATTGTGTAAAGGTTTTTGTAAATGCAGCGTAAATACTTCTTTTAAACATTATACATTATTTTGTGTTGGCCACACTGTCGAGTGACAAGACTGCAGAGAGAAAAATAAAGTAAGGACTGTCAGATTGGTTTTTACGCGGGATTGAAAAGAAACATTGTAAAACGACGAGAAATTAGAGAATTAAGCACTGAAAGAGATTGTACTTATGAACATGAATAAATATTATTGTATTCTGTTTCTAACTGAGTTTCGTTTTATCAAAATAGCGACTTTGAGATTCCTAGCTTCTGGTTGCAGCTATGTTGACTTGTTGTTCAATACTGCCATTTCTCCTCAGTTACTCTCACAAATTATACCAGAAACCTGCACGGCAATATATAACTGCTTAAAAGACTATATCAAGGTAAGAAATTAAATCTCCTTGAATGAAATAATACTTGTATTTAAGGTAACTGCGCCTATTACCGTGGCAAATAGCAAGTTTTCAGATGACTCCATAAAATTAAGGGTTCCAAAGCTCCTTAACGATCAAGAATATTTTTTTTATTGAAGATTAGTTATTGAACTTTTAGTTTCGTACATTTTTGGATTCAGTTTGGTTTATTATATTTGACAAAATAATTATTGAAACCAAAATGCCCAAGTCGTCTATTACCGTGGTAAGGACACACTGTGATTCTATTACCGCGAATTGAGCTTCTATTACCGATGGTATAAAAATACACACATTTTCTACCATCGGTAATAGAAAATGGATCCACGATTCGGAACTTAATACCGAGGGATAGACAAATAAAAATTACGTTGGTTCCGTGTATGTAGTTTCAGGATTTATATTTCGTATTTTACTAGATAGTTAAGCAAATTATAAACTACAAATATAAATCTACAAATTATATCAACAGATTTTATGAATAGGTAACTTTTACTTATTATTAGGATATACATGGCAGATACGTCCATCTTTTATTAAATCAAAGGTTAAGTAAGTTGACTACTTATTTTGTTAAGATTTGGTTTGGAATATTGTGATGTAATCTTATAACAGTAATACTGGCATGATTAACTTTACATAATAATATAAAAGTAACAGTTAACAAAACTTCTAATTCAATCACAAGACACTAAATAGTTTAATTACATATTTTGTTAACATTTGGTCTAACAAAATATATAATTAATCTGGTTACACGTAACAATCAAATTATAAAATATGTATATGATAAATCAACAAATTATACAAACAGATTTTATGTATAGGTAACCTTTTATTTATGTCAGATAAAAACTACCTTTTATTGAAACAAAGTGTAATTTGATTAATTACACATTATGTTAGGATTTGGTTTAACAAAATATGTAATTAATCTAGTTAATAACAAACAAGTTATAAAATATATAAAAGATAAATTAACAAATTATACCAACAGATTGTAAGAATAAGTACCTTTTATTAGGAATTACATGGCAGATGAAGCCTCCTTGTATTAAATCAAAGGTTAACTAGGTTAACTACTTATTTTGTTAAGATTTGGTTTGGAATATTATGATGTAAGCTTATAACACTAATACTGGCATGATTAAACTTTACATAATATTATAAAAGTAACAATTAACAAAACTTCTAATTAAATCACTAGACACTAAATAGTTCAATTACATATTTTGTTAACATTTGGTCTAACAAAATATATAATTAATCTGGTTACACGTAACAATCAAATTATAAAATATGTATAAGATAAATCAACAAATTATACACACAGATTTTATGTATAGGTAACTTTTATTTATATGTCAGATAAAAAATACCTTTTATTGAATCAAAGTGTAATTTGATTAATTACACATTATGTTAGGATTTGGTTTAACAAAATATGGAATTAATCTAGTTAATAACAAACAAGTTATAAAATATATAAAAGATAAATTAACAAATTATACCAACAGATTGTAAGAATAAGTGCCTTTTACTTATTATTAGGAATTACATGGCATATAAAGCCTCCTTTTATTAAATCAAAGGTTAACTAGGTTAACTACTTATTTTGTTAAGATTTGGTTTGGAATATTATGATGTAATCTTAATAATACTGGCATGATTAACTTTACATAATATAAAGAGTAACAGTTAACAAAACTTCTAATTACAGCACAAACCACTAAATTACACATTAGATTGAATACTATTTTTTTTAAATAAAGATCTAGAAAACAAAAAATAACAACTACCTACTTATTAACTTAATGTCCTTATTGCCGAAAATCACAGTAGATATCAACTTTCATTGCACAATCAGATTATTCAATTTGATAAGTTTGTCTTATAAAATAGTAATTAATACTTTCTAGGAACTATGATGATGGCTTTATAGAGTAGGAAGCTTTTTTTACAGTTAATCTACATTTGCTAAACTTATTTGTCGCTATCTGAATCTGAGTCAAATAAAGCACACTTCACTGAGAGAGTCCTTTTTGTTACTAAAGTAAAAATATCTTCGGAGTCACTACTGGAATCGTGTTGTACTTCGTGTTTGCTTGTACTCGGCATATTAGTTTTCATCGGCTGAATAGTCGTCTTCTTTACTAGATTACTATTAGGTTGTTTCAATTTTATTTGAAATGGTTTCTGCTTCTTAAATTTTTTTTGATGTTGTTTTTCTATAGACTCTCGTTTCCTTTTTTGCTTCAGGTTCTCTTTATCTTCTTTTTCTTTTTCTTTATTTTTTAAATAATTAATGAATTCTTGGGCAGTAGCTACCGTGGGTGTCATTTTTTTGTTATTTTTTTTGTTTACAGGGTCAGTTTTTTTTGGAAAATATAAGGCATTCTTGAACGGCGTAGTCACATCTTTAAATGGTGTCGGGATTAATTGAAATTGTGATTTGGTATTAGATGAACTAGCAATAGGCAACAAACTTTTCGGTTTATTCTTTAGAGGCGTAGTGTAATCTTGAAATGGTGCCGGGGTTTGCTGAAGGGGTGTTATACTGTTCATAGGACTTGCAACAGGTGACAAACGTTTTTGATCTTGGCCGGGTATTTTCTGTGCTTTATGCAGATGTGCTGTAGTTTCACTATCTGAGTTTTCTACTTCAGACACCGACCAGAGAGGACTAGAACATTGAACTGATTCCGGTGTTGATGTTCGCATCATTTGAGCCCTAGTATAATGTTTATTCAGAGGCAGTTTAGATTGGGCTTGTTTTTTAATATCAGCGTCAGGGATAGATTTATTTACTACGGTTTTTTCCAGGTTGGAGTTGGAGTTGAAAAAACCTACTTCAGTGGTATTAACAAGTGTGGTGCTGGTGCTCTGGGTTGTAGGCGACAAGGAGGTGACAGTTTGTTTATCGCGTGTTAAGGTGCCATCATGCCCTACAACGAAACTAAGTATCGGTTCTGGAATATTTTCAATGTCAATATTATTATAAAATGTAGATTCCCCAAGGAGCAGGTCTGTAGTGTCTGAAGTTGTTAAAGTCGGATTGTGTTTTTTCCATAAATCATAAAGTTTGGTGTACATCGTGTCACCCGTCCACTGGCCGCCTTCTTTATCTTTAAATGCGTATAACGTAACTGGGGACAACCTGGCTTCTAATTGTTTTAGAAATATTTTGTCATCAATCATTACCATTTCTGAGGAGGCGGAATCCATCGCTTGTATCGTCTGCTGATTTTGTATAGGTCGATAACAATTTGGTGTAATCAATATTGTCAGGATTAAAGGGATATAAGCCACAGCACTGAAACCCGTTTTGAATACTCTCTGCCTTTAAACTGACATCAAAACATTTTTCAACTTCTAAAGCAAAATCTGTGCGTTTCAGTTTCATGTAGTCATTCCGAGCTCTAAAATCACGTACAATATTTCGCCAAGCACCTTTTACTGATCGAAATACGGCTACATCGAGTGGTTGTAATATATGAGTTGCGTTCGGTAGAAGCGCAATCAACACTATCCCTTTTTCTTTACAAAAGATGGATAAAGGCAATGATATATGGGAAGTGTGTCCATCAAGAAAAAGTGCGATTGGTAACGTGATTTCTCGCTGCAATAACCAAGGATAAAACACGTTAGTGATGTACTCGTAGAATGTTTCCATGTTCATCCATCCAGATTCAGAGTTGCCTAGACCCCACCATGCTGGCACTGTCAACTTTATATTATTTGGTATTGACCTTTTGTAAGGAAATAATACCATAGGCGGGGCGATATCACCACTAGCTGAGACGTTGACCAAGACGGTTAGACATTCTTTTTCGTCATTCGCAACTCGTGTGTATACGCGTTTACTGCCCCGCTTCACCAACACTTGGGACTCTTTGGGACTTAAAAAAAATGCCGTCTCGTCACAATGAAAAACACGTTTAGGGTCTTCGATGATGTCTAGTAAATCTTGATTTTGTAGGTGCTTTTGGATACGATCAAACCATGCCCTTAATGCTTCTTCCGTGATTTGGTTCCTGCTGGTGGGCAGATTTTGGGTCACCCTTTTAGCCACAGTTGGATGGCGTTTCATAAAATTTTGAAACCAGCCATTGCCGGGTACTCCATTTTTGAATGGGTTCGGTCGATCTAAATTTATTAAAAGTTTTTTCACAACTTCTAACAACTGTTGTTTGCCAACAGTTGTTTGCCAACAGGAAAACCGCTCTTACCCATATAGTGTATCCAGTCCACAATTTTTCCTTCTTCCTGTGCCGTTAGTACTGGTTGAACACCACATTTGGCATTTTTATACCTGTTATCCCTTTTGTCTCTGAGGGTACTCTCAGGTATTTTATATTTTTTTGAGGCTTGATAAATAGTCATGCCACCTGAAATTTCCTCAAGAGCTCCTAATAGTTGTACATCTGTATAAGCCTTTCGTTTCTTTTTCTCTTCCATGATTTCTGAAAATAAATAGTTTTAATCAGTGTACTGTTTTAAACTATTTTAATTTTACCAATTAAAATAGTTTTTTCCTTTGACACACAAAAATATGTCAGCTGATTGATGTGATGATGAGTAAAAATCGGAATTCTATCAAAAACATCTGTACCTACGGAACCCTAAACGTAAATTATTTAACTTGAAGACTAAAATGTGGCTCGGTAATAGGTTTTTTTAGAAGTCTATCACCGACCTTAGCTACTATTGAATGGATCGGTAATGGATTCCCATACATTCTATTACCGAGGGTTATATGATTGCACCATCGGTAATAGGCTTAATTTAGAGTATTGTAAAACCTAATTCCGACCTATAAAAACCATAAGATACAGTTGTATTTTTATAACATATCAAAAATATACATTACAACCTTGGTCTGAGACCAAAATTACATACCTGGCGAATAAACCTAGTAAAATATCTTAATATTTATGCAACTTGACAAAATGATGGTGTCTACAGAAACAATATAATCAGTACTAAAGTTTTTGTTAAAAATTAATGGTTCGTTGAATACTTTCCCTACAACGGAAATAGTTTTTTAATAGCGTAAATAGATCAAGATTAGACTAATTGTAAACAAATATATTATCCATGTCATATAGCAAAATTAAAACACAAAAAGCAAAATCACCATTTTAACTAATACCGTGGTATACCACGGTATTAGATTCCCCACAAAAAATGGAGTCTATCACCGATGTATTTTATTTTCCGTTTTTATTGTATTTCCAGGCAAAAACATATAAATATAGTTCTCGGAATTCGTGCAGGAAACTATAAATATTAATTTAAAAACGATAGCATTCGTTTAAGTGCTTTAAATACTACGTAAATTAATAATAAAATTCGAGTTCACTTACATTTGGCGTCACGCGTTAGTACGGGGCAACCGTCTCCTGCGCTGCCGTCGCGGATACTGACGAATTGCGAGCTTTTTGTTACGTTTACACACACTATCAGTTATCATGCCGTTGGTCAACTAAATAAGCTGCGTTACTATAAAATATTTTTTAAAGAAAAACTATCAGTTTATTTTTAAAATGCGTATTTGCAAATGCCACGGTGTTAGTAGCCAATATTGATACCCCCGGTAATAGGCGTCGTTACCTTATTCATTTTTTAAATTATGAAGTCGTCTTTATCATTAAGTAGAATAATTTTTGTAAAAACATTATTTACTATTCTTAAAAATAATGAAGTCTTTTAAGGCTCCGTGGACGTAATTGGATGATGTAGAGGAATGTGGTGGTGGTGGTGGAATGCTTAGCACTGGAGATTCCAAAGAATATCTGCATTCTTCGTTATTGATTCCCTCTGTTGTCTGTCCGACTGAATCATCAGTTTGGTAAGAATTGTGTGATAGAATTGTAGGAGATGATGTCAATGAAGAGTTAGAAGGTGATGGAGCGATTGTGTATGAATTTATGGGTGACTGTTGTGGTTGTGTCGATGGTGATGGAATAATTTTGAACCGATGAAATGATGACGGGTGTGGTTGTGGAGAGGCTGAAGTTGGTGGAATTATTTTGTATCGATGGGATGACTGGTGTGGTTGTAGAGAGGGTGAAGGTGATGAAATTATTTTGTGCCGATAGTTTGGTTGAGGAGAGAGTGAAGGTGATGGAATAATTTTGTACTGATGCGATGATGACTGCTGTGGTTGTGGAGAGGGCGAAGGTGATGGGGTGAATTGGAGGGGTGATGCCTGGTATGGTTGTGGAGAGGGTGAAGGTGACGGGATGAATTGGTGGGGTGCCTGGTGCTGTTGAGGATATGGAGAGGGTTCTAATGTTATTTGTGAATTTAATGTTAATTTTTTCATTTTGGCATAGAATAGAGCATCTGAAATTATTTTTTGCACAATGGCTGACTGCTCTTCGGTCAAAACTTTAAGTTGAAGTCCTATTGATTTTCCTATAACTTCCCAGTCATCTTCGCCGCCTGCCAGTAATTTTTGGGCCTGATCTAATATCTGCGTTTGTTTTTGGAAGAGGGTATCTTGTTTCTTCTTTATTTTCGCGGGCGGCACTGCAAACTCTTCATTTTGTGTTTCATTCCCAGTAATCTGTAAATAAATAGAAATGATTTAATTTCAGATGCCGTCAACACCAGAAGAATGGAAAAAGTGAGCTTAGACTTTGAAATTAAATGGAATTTCAACCACTGCATAGGCGCAATGGATGACAAACATATTGCAATTGAAAAACCGTCAAACAGTGGATCACTTTTTTATAATTATAAGATTTTTTTTAGTATCTTTCTGTTTGCAATAGCAGACGCTAATTATGAATTTATGTACGTTCACGTGGGTACTAATGGATGTGTTTCAGATAGTTCTGTGCTACAAAAGACTAAGTTCTATGAGATGTTGATGAAAGATAGTTTAAATCTACCAATACCTACACCATTAACAAACTCAAATGTCACTGCACCTTTCGTTTTTGTTGGAGACTGCATTTGCGCTTAATAAGAATATCATGAAACCATTCCCTGTAAAGAACATTGCTCATAAGCGTATAGTTAATTATTATAGGCTTTCGAAAGCTAGAAGAGTTGTCGAAAATGCATTCGGGATTTTATCCTAGAGATTCTGAATATTTCGTCGTGCTATTTCCATAGATATAGATAATGTGAACACAATTGTTTTAACTTGTTGTGCATTACACAATTACTTATCAAGAAACAATAAAAAATACATTGATAAAACATCTCTCGATATTGAAAATTTAGCAGAATCAGCATTTAAAGCAGCTAATTGGCGTAAAAAGAATACCGCGAAAAACATAGAATGACGTGAAACACATCCCTTGGTATCGCTTCGTCAACTAGTAACAAAAATCAACGCAACGAACTGGGAACTGAAGTGCGACAGTTATTTACAAATTATTTTAATAATGAAGGCGTAGTTTCATTTCAAGAGCAAATGCTGTCGATTGTACCCCAATAAAGAGTAGTCATTATCGTAAACATATGTTTGTTTTATTTGTTACTAGCGGCTCATCCCGGCTTCACACTGGATGGATAATAAAAGTTTCTTGTCATAAATTATAACCTATGTTACCCAGAAATAATATAGCATATTAAAAATGAAAGGATTATTAAAAGCAGTCTAATAGTTTGAGTTTATTGAGGTACAAATCATTTCTCTTTATAATATTAGTGTAGATATGAACTTACATTTTCACTACTGCATCACAATCATCCAAGCTGTCTCGGCCAGTTCTTAGAAACACATCTTTTTCACCGAGGAACGTGAGGTACTCATAGTACCACAACTTGGGACAATAAATGTCTTGGGTTCCCGAGCCTGTTTCATGGAATCTCTAACCTAAAACAAAAAAAAACATTGCTAAATTATGACATGACCATCATAGTAAATAGAGGAGACATCTGTGCATGAAAAGTAATAAAAATGTTTTTCACTTCTCATGCTCTTAAAATGTTACTTTAGTCTCTGCATAACGGGACTAAAGCTCCTTATTAATCTCTAGGGACTAAAGTAATATTGTTTTAATTTACTTTGAAAAACCCCTAAACAGCCAATCACGACGTTTGTGAATGGAGGTTTATAGCCATTTTCAGTGATAGGTATACAAACTTTTTGGTGCGTGAAAATAACCTCAAAATTACAACTGCTCAAAAAAAGTAAAATTGTTTTAATTTACTTTGAAAAACCCCTAAACAGCCAATCACGACGTTTGTGAATGGAGGTTTATAGCCATTTTCAGTGATAGGTATACAAACTTTTTGGTGCGTGAAAATAACCTCAAAATTACAACTGCTCAAAAAAAGTAAAATTGTTTTAATTTACTTTGAAAAACCCCTAAACAGCCAATCACGACGTTTGTGAATGTAGGTTTATAGCCATTTTCAGTGATAGGTATACAAACTTTTTGGAGCGTGAAAATAACCTCAAAATTACAACCGCTCGAAAATTCAAGATTTTATTTAATGAAACACGATTAATTATTACGAATACGAATGTAATTTTATCATGCATGGTCCATAAGTCCATATTAGTCTTAAATAAAATAGTTTTCAAGTTTGAATCTGTTGGCTAAATATGCAAGCATTTAAAGCGTCACTTTACAAAAAAAATAAAAAACCACGGAACATTTCTTTTTTCTATTAGAATTTTGAATGGAATGAGTAGATGGCCATTACTTGTATTAAGCTTGAATTGTAATCACCAATTAGACCAATTAACTGTGTCACTTTATAAATTACGGACAAAATATGTTATCATCATCTTCCAATGAAGAAGAATAAAGCTGAAGGCTATATAGAGGAGTCAATCCAAAATAAACACAATATCTATCGAAGGCTATACCATATTGAAGGAATTAAAATATCCTCAAAGCAAAAATCACAACCAACATTTGACCCACGCCCATCAACATCGCGGGTTGAGAATGAGCCTAATGAAATGACCATCGGCAACCTTTTTGAGAAAAGGTCTACGTCTCTACTATACCTACTCTCCATTCTCTCCAACTTTTACTTCGACTTCGAGTGAAAATATTGAACATACTTTTCAATATTTTCACTCGAAGTCGAATAACCACGCCGACCCAGCTTAGTTTACAGGGGAAAAACATACATTTAAATGTAAAGAATTGTACAAATTGCCCTTTAAATTTTTCTGAGGTTAGATTAACGGCTGTACTACGTAATTGTAAGAAACTTTGTTATAATAAATATCGTAATTTTATATTGAAATTCGTTTATTTTCCTCGCATTCAAAGTGAAAAGTAGAGTGTTTAACGCGAGACTAAACAACCATAATGACACTCGAACTATTAGCCACCCTCGCTTAGCTCGGGTGGCTAAAACATCTCGTGTCATTATGGCTTGTTTTAGTCCCTTGTTGAACAATCTACTATTATTACTTTCATGCACAGAGTAGTATAGTGGCAGAATAATAATTTTATTTCCCTGATTGTACATTCTCGTAAATTATGCTCGCTAGTATAGAAAAATACTTACCTTTTTTTATTCCCTTTTAAATGCTGTCCTTAAATTATCTATTTTTTTCTTCAAGTCCGCCAACGTTACATTTTTTTGATTTTTTTTATATATCTTTAATAGTACTTCATAAGACCTAGCCCTTAGGTCTCTGTTGGAGTAGTCAGCTGACCCTGTGTCCCACAGACACCTACATTCTCTATATGTCTCCAAAAATAAAACAAATTATTCGCGGTCTGATACACGTTCTTCTTCGTCCGTCGACATTTTTGAGCTATATTATGCACCACAATGCACCTCAAAACACTAAGTACGCACGTGCAAATGCAACGGCGTGGTCATCAATGTGAAATTTATCGGAATTGTCGGATGAAGTTTCTCGACCGATCTATACAGCTTCCGATTTAGTATCTGATTTTAGGAAAAGGACGGTCGGACCATCCGATCTTCCGATTTTGTAATAATAATAATAAAATTAGGACCTACAACACTATACATTATCCGATAAGTCGGATCGGATCGGGTAGGATCGGAAGGTCTGGAACGGGCTCTAATAAGAACGGTTCTGAACCAGGCACTTCCCTGCAAAAGTTTTTATTTTTCTTTTCTTAGATGCGACATGAGGAGTTTTGCTGCTGGCCGGTTGGTGTGGGCAGGATGTTTTATCCATTTATTTTGGTTTTTAGGAACAGTGAGCGGGTTTTTCTTCCGCGCAATGGCCTCAATTGTATACTGGATCTCGAATTGGCATATTGTATACCTCGGGTCAATTAATTCGGGCCCTAGACAGTCTTATGTAAAAATCTTATATTATTTTTCCATCTTTGTAGACCAAAATTTGACATCTCTTGTGATTATTTCGGCTTTTATTGGAAGGTGCTCTCAAGACCAAATTCTAAGCAAACATTTATTTATCCTAGCGACATGCAGCTGACCGTGGATTTGATAATACCAATTGTGTTCTTTGTTGATTTGGATGTCACCATTTTTAATTGTTTTATAAAATGGTAGCTTTTTAGCTTTTACAGCTTCTTCAAATCCAATTTTATAACATGTTAAAGTTTGAAACGTAGTTTAATCTTTAATCAACCTATCAGGTGTTGCTGCACTAAAATATGGCACATAAGGGTCAATCAATAATCCACAAGGCTCTATCTGGTTGGTTTTCTTGTAAAGTCTTTCCATGTTTGACGGTTTGACATGGTCAATACATTTTTCATATAAAATATTTTTAACCATATTTTGACAGCTCATGTCCATGCGTCTCTTCACAACGCTACTAGTTTTGAATGCGCGCCGTAATTGACTGTTCCATCCACTTCAACATATCTTCAAAGGCGCTTGTGCTTGCAACTTGCTGACAGAAAGAATTAGATGTTGCGTCAATAATTTGGTCAGCAAGAACAGTGTCGTCCAACGAGGCCGTAGTTTGCGAAGCGCTAATGGCCTGCACGCGCGTAGGCAGACGACACGACCAGAGACTACGAAGAAAGTCGTCCAATCCTCGAAGGTCACGGAAGAATTGGCTTGGTTTCTGGTCGCCCAGTTCTTCATGCTGCCGCAACTGCCGTCTTTTGTTTTCTTGTGACATTGAAGCCTGTTTATCAGTTGTTTTTTTTTTAATTTTCATATGTGTTTTTATTTCGGGGGTTTGTAATGATGCCACGAACTTCCTTGGCTGTTTTAGGGTCTAATTCACGAATGTCTTGGAAATATTTGGTTGAATCGGTTTTTATGTCCGAAATTGCGAATTGCTCCTCGACTTGGGCAAATCACACATCGGCGTAGGCCGCCCAAAACTCACTATCGTAACTCGGTCGACGGATCCTGTTGTCTCTTGTTGTTTAACCACTCACTTGCTTTCGGTAACCAGAGCTACCAACTTTGATCACGTACAAATTGCTTCTGGTAGCCACAGCTACCAGACGACCTTTATACAATTTTTGATTTTTATCTGTGTAAGACTGTTTAAGAGGTGGTTTTAACTGCGTCCAAAGTATAGACGAATAACATGGCAACACATAAAAAATATAATAACCAACATAATAGAACAAAAATATTTTTTAAACTGCTGTCGTTTGACACGTTGTTTGAAAGTGAGTTCGCGTAAAAGTGCACAGTGTTTTAAAAATGCCGTAAGTATTCAAATTACTCTTTTACTATTATAATTATATATCAAACTATTCGGTGTTTATCCAGCTATTAGATAATAACTATATTTCAGTACCAATGAACATATTATGAATGTTTTTTAAAAAGAGTGTTTTTTTCGGAGTCTTGTGATTTAAATGAGCAACATTTTGAAGAAAAATGAATATTTCCTTCGTAATATATAGTGACTAAGTTAGTTTAGTATATCAAGTTTCATATATAAACATAAAATCATTAACATCTATGACTTATTATACAGGATTAGCGAAAGAAACCAGTAACGGTAAATTGTAAGTACGGGCTATCGGGTGTGTAGCTGTAGCTACCAAAAGCATTTTAGAGTTTACTCGCTTTGACTTCGTAAGGCATGAAATACACCAGACGCGCTGCGAGTGCATTTGGTCCAGTTTGTTTTAGCAATGATATCAGACTAATTTTGGTGTTTTGGTTTTGTATATATATTTATTGTAATGTGGCACTCGCCCTAAATCTCGAATGTTATATTTTGGAAAGATTAAAAAGATAAACTTTATAATTAAATGGATATTAAATGATAGTACAATACAACAAACCTTTTTCAAATAAAATAATATATATTAATCATAATCTTAAATATAAGGCATGAACAATCTAAAGTAATTGAGCTGAACTAATTGGGGCTTCAAGGTTACATACCTAAATATTTTTTCTTTACGTGTTTTTTTTCATCGCATTTTTTTTTACTAATTTATTAATTTTACCGTTTTTGAAACTAACTATTCAGACTATGTTTGGGGCTACCGAATTTACTCAGACCAAATCTTACATTCCCTCCGAAAGGAACTATGCAATTCTGCGCATGCAAAAAGGTATCAAAGGTGTGGTTTCTTGTGCGGGTTTCTATTTTTATGCATATGTAGGTTATTTTATATTATTTAAAAAGACCATCCAAATCAAAAAATGAGGAAGAACCCAAACGACGCGATCGTGGACGTGGACGAGGAGGACGAGGGCGTGGGCGGGGCCAAGGAAAGGGTTTAGCTAAGCCCAGGGAACTATTTCCTCCCGAGCAAAGCACATCACCAAACCCATCATCACCAAACCCACCATCACCAAACCCACCATCACCTGTTCCGGGTCCTAGTTCCAGGTTAATTTTAAAATTATATAAAAGCTTGTCTATCTATTTCTTCAACTTCTCTCTAAAACTTCAAACTATTTTTGGCAAAAAAGCTGACTAGCGTTAATACATATGTTTCGGGTTGTAACAAAATGAGACGCAGAGAGATATTGTACAAATATATATATTTTTTTGTAGAACATATGATGAAGAAAAGGCGGTTATTTTAAAACGTCTCGCCGAGACCAAAAGACGTGTTAACGCGTTTCCGGCAGAGACACGAAATATGTGGTTCCCCTCCGTTAGCCCGAAAAACTTTCATCCTAATTTCATTGGCCCTAATTTTGGTAACCCTAAAATCACTAACCCGAATTTTCATTCATCCTAATTAATGAATAGACCTAATTTCAGGATTCCGAATTTTCATAATACCTAATTATTTCATACCGAATTCTCACTAGCCCTAATTTGCACTTAGCCGATTTTTTTAGACTACTAATATTATAATACCTAATAATGCTAAAACCTAAATTTTATTAAACCTATTTATCTATAAACCTAAGGCGAGGGCTGCTCTACCTCCACCTCCACGCCTCCGGTTTTGGAATAACACTAGGGTAGAAGAAGGACAGGCAAGACTACGTGGAGTCAGAATTGCCATAGACTCAGGGGGTTACTAATGTGTTGCACAAAATTTATTGGCATATTTTCGTTTCGCATAGCAACCATTGGCACAATCATCATTTCGCACAATTGCTTTTTGCCTAAATTTCTTGGCATACCTACTATCATTACGCACACGTTTCTTTGGCAGAATAGTACATTGGCATAATGTTGATTAGAACAATACCCTTTCCTATGGTCGAATAATTGTGTCGCCGAAATTTATATGGCATAATATTCCGTTCGCATGATTATTTGAATACACCGAAAAATGAAAAGTCTGACTCAATATTAATACGAAACAACAAAATACCTACCTAATCTAAGCAAAGTCGGACCTGCGCAGCTCGCTCGCTTCGCTCGCTCGTTAGGGTCGTAGTTCAACCTAACACTCCTCCTCGCTTCGCTCGTCGTCGTACCTAACCTAAGCCAAGTTGGATCTGCCTTAAAGTGAACTTGGTAATGTTAGGAATCGTAAGCCAAGTCGGACCTGCGCGGCTCGCTCGCTTCGCTCGCTCGTTAGGGTCGCAGTTCAACCTAACACTCCTCCTCGCTTCGCTCGTCGTCGTACCTAACCTAAGCCAAGTCGGATCTACCTTAAGGTGAAATTGGTAATGTTAGGAATCGTAAGCCAAGTCGGACCTGCGTGGCTCGCTCGCTTCGCTCGCTCGTTAGGGTCGCAGTTCAACCTAACACTCCTCCTCGCTTCGCTCGTCGTCGTACCTAACCTAAGCCAAGTCGGATCTGCCTTAAGGTGAAATTGGTAATGTTAGGAATCGTAAGCCAAGTCAGACCTGCGTGGCTCGCTCGCTTCGCTCGCTCGTTAGGGTCGCAGTTCAACCTAACACTCCTCCTCGCTTCGCTCGTCGTCGTACCTAACCTAAGCCAAGTCGGATCTGCCTTAAGGTGAAATTGGTAATGTTAGGAATCGTAAGCCAAGTCGGACCTGCGCGGCTCGCTCGCTTCGCTCGCTCGTTAGGGTCACAGTTCAACCTAACACTCCTCCTCGCTTCGCTCGTCGTCGTACCTAACCTAAGCCAAGTCAGACCTGCCTTACTTACCTGCCTTGCCTTCGTTTCTGTGAGGGACACAGTTTCAACCTAACCTAACTTTGTTTTCTGGCAGCGATTCAGTTCTGTGGGTATGCTATGGTACAATTATGCCGCAATAAATTCGGCGGGACTTATATTGTGCTACATAAAATTCTGCGAAATAAAAGTTGGCGATATTAGTATTCTGCTATACAAATTTGTGCCAAATGAATATTATGCGACATAACAATTGTGGTGAGTATATAATTATGCGATAGTATCATTCGGCTAAAAATGATTGTGCGAAAACGATTATGCGAAGTGTATTTCGGACAATAGAGATTGTGCAAGATAAGGGGTACCCAGACTCAGGATGTACATGGGAATCTTTTGACGCTCCGCTCGCTTCGCTATACATTGTCACAATAGAAACCTAACCTAACCTACAGTTTTCGGGGTTCAGCCAATTCGATATTTGTCCAAATCCGTATCTTCTGTTTTAACGTAAAAATAGGTTTAATAATCTTTAGTACTCTTGACATTTAGTGTCAGTAATGATTAGGTCTAATAATCATTAGGTGTGGTAATTATTAGATTATTTCATATTAGTATTGTTGACAATTAGTACAAATCATTATTAGAGCATTGGATTATTAGGTCTAACCAGGGACTGAAAAGGTACCTTTAAAAACGGTTAAGACCGGTCTTTTTAAAGGTATCCGACCGATAAAATAGCATTTCGGTACCGATATCAAACGATACCTTTAAATAAAAGTACCTATAAAAACGGTCTGACCGTTCCTTATAAAGCAGCATTTCGGTACCGATATCAAACGATACCTTAAAATAAAAGTACATTAGAAACGGTCTGACCGTTTCGTTTCGGTCAGATGACCGATAAAGTAGCATTTCGGTACCGATATCAAACGATACCTTTAAATAAAAGTAACTATAAAAACAGTCTGACCGTTCCTTATAAAGCAGCATTTCGGTACCGATATCAAACGATACCTTAAAATAAAAGTACATATAGAAACGGTCTGACCGTTTCTTTTCGGTCAGATGACCGATAAAGTAGCAGTTCGGTACCGATATCAATACTCTAGACAATATTATGTATATCTAACAAGCTTCCGTCCAAACGGTATCTTTAAATAAAGGTGAGCTTGCGACTTTCGCGTAAGGTTCACCATCTAGGTTTTTGGGGGTGTAAATTTCACAAACGGCATCTTTTTTTTTTGGAAATATAGAAGGCGGACGTCACTTTTTTGAATAAGTCGTCATGGGTGTCGTTTTCCGGGTTTTTGGGGTGTAAATTTCAAAAATGGCATCCATTTTAGAAATAAACATGGCGGACGTCACTTTTTTGAAATAGTCGTCATGGGTGTCGTTTTCTAGGTTTTTGGGGGTGTGAATTTCAAAAATGGCATCCATTTTAGAAATAAAGATGGCGGACGTCACTTTTTTGAATAAGTCGTCAATCGTCATGAGTGTCGTTTTCCGGGTTTTTGGGGGTGTAAATTTCAAAAATGGCATCCATTTTAGAAATAAAGATGGCGGACGTCACTTTTTTGAAATAGTCGTCATGGGTGTCGTTTTCTAGGTTTTTGGGGGTGTGAATTTCAAAAATGGCATCCATTTTAGAAATAAAGATGGCGGACGTCACTTTTTTGAATAAGTCGTCATGGGTGTCGTTTTCCGGGTTTTTGGGGGTGTAAATTTCAAAAATGGCATCCATATTAGAAATAAAGATGGCGGACGTCACTTTTTTGAATAAGTCGTCATGGGTGTCGTTTTCCGGGTTTTTGGGGGTGTAAATTTCAAAAATGGCATCCATATTAGAAATAAAGATGGCGGACGTCACTTTTTTGAATAAGTCGTCATGGGTGTCGTTTTCTGGGTTTTTGGGGGTGTAGATTTCAAAAATAGCATCAATTTTGGAATAAAGTTTGACGGATATTAATTTTTCTTAAAAATCGATATTTTATTTTATTTATTGCGCAAGAAAAAATTACAAACTGGTACACTATACATGTTTCGCCAAACTGCGATGCATTTTGTTGGCGAAGACCGCACTCTATAAATATTAGGTATAATTACAATATAAATCAATGTATTTTTACTTGTTAAATTAAGTTACTATTGCTGATTGTATCACACTTGTTGGTAATGTATGACTACACTGAGAAAAATGTCGTTTCGGCTTCATTTTAAAATATCGTTATATTGATCAGGAATATGATTAATTATACTAAAATAAAGTGATCCTCGGTAAATATCACGCTAGAATTGTACCATATAACGAAATAACTGTATTTATAGATGAAGTAATGTAATAATGTGATGACCTTTCATCATAAGATTTAGTCACCGAATATAATATTACCATCTCGATAAAATATCATGCTGTCCTGTTAAAATTAAACTATATTACAGAAATACGATGATACTCCAAAGAAAGATTATAATTATATTACACGAGGAAACTGTCACCATATTGTTTTAAGAAATTACTAGTGAAATTGCAGGACGTACATTGAAATACGGTGAAAGCACCGTACTGAAACAAGGTATGACTTGTCATATTATTTACGTTGTTAGCATCATATTTTTTAACACTGGTAATTCTGGAATATCAAGACATCCTAATAATAAACAAAGCTATCACACTAAAATACGCGGAAAGTACAAAATTACGATGACCGTTCCGAAATTATATTACCCGCGTGCGTAAGTCACAGGCCCGTCACAGTAAAGTCATGGTATAACAAAAAAATATTGCATGAGTAAAGTCAGTAGCCATTTTTTGTTCAACGAAAGTGCACGCGCTACGCGAACAGTGTTGTGAATAATATGTGAAATGAATAATTAACTTCTTGAGTGGCGACCACGCACCGGACGATGCAGCGTGGGTACGCCCCCACAAGGTGGACTGATGACCTGGTGAAGGTAGCTGGAGTCCGCTGAATGGGGGCGGCGCGGGACCGGTCATAGTGGCGTTCTCTGGGGGAGGCCTATGTCCAGCAGTGGACGTCTTTGTGCTGATGATGATGATGGATCAATCACAGCAGATTTATGGCAGATGGAATTTGGCCAGTTACATTGAGAAAATTTCTGGTAAGTTGAAGTATACAACCTAGTACTAGTCGTATTGTTTGTTAATTGCGCCTTGTTTTTTTGTGCTTTGTGATTTTGTTTTATGTTATATGATATGGATGGACCTTATTATTGAGCAGGTCAATCAGCTATATCAGGGGGCGCGTCACGGCGACTCTTTTAAAATTACAACTAGGAAAAACTAACACCTAGATGTTATATGTAACTAATAAATACATTTTTGTTTTAGGTGCGACTCATATTGGAAACATCGGCCGAAGGCCTCAAAGCAGGCGCCATAACCGCGGCACTACGCGGGTGTCTAAGCAAATTACTATTGGAAAAGCTAGTGTGACGATAGATATGTAATTCGGTATTGCCTCTTCTTTACTATGTATGTTCTAGTTCTAGTTAAAATAACACTAATTCAGGAGAATGATAATGTGATATCCACAACGGCGTTGACATTCATGGTTTATAATTATATGCTGTAAGTATGTTACTTTAAAAACAATATACAGTGGGCTGAATTTTGAGAATCGAGAGCGTTCAAATGTTTCGCTTATTCCATTGTACAGGTACGAGTATGCATGCTTTTTCGAGCGCTTGCTTCTCAAAAAATCGACTCGAGATGATTTATCTTGTGCCCATGGTAGATTGTTTGCATATAATGTTAAACTTTAATGTTGTACAAAGATGTTTATAGAATTTATTGACATAGACATAAACAACGTTATGTGTACGGAATTGAAATAAAAAAATCAACGAATGTAAACCATCTGTATTGAACTAATAATAAATGAATTTTATCATAGATATATTTAAATTTTAAAGATATACGAGTTTGTTGTTTACTTATGCCCTTTTTGTGTGAAATTGTAACTAATTTAAAATCAATAAACCCTTTTTGCTAAAAACATTTTTCTTTCTTTCTATCATTGTCTTCTCAATAACGCTCTGGTATATTGTGATCTTTTTTGGTTAAGCATCAAGTACTTCCGATATATTATTTCTTGTTATGTGTGCCCACTATTTGTCTATTTATTTATTTTAAGAGGACGCAGTGCGTGTAAAGGTTTCCTTGTCTCTGTAATTGTGTTTTCTATTAAACTAAACTACTTGATTAAAATCGAATATCGAATACAAATGAAGCTTTGTATCCATTACTATTTACTATTCACTTTTTTAACTCAACGGAAAAAGTCACCAGTTGTCCCCGTTAAGTTAAAATGGGGAAAAGTAATTGATACAATTTCCATTACATAGAATAGTAATAGAGTTGTATTTGATATTTGACTTTAATAAAATAATTTAGTTTAGTAGAAAACACTATTACAGTGACAAGAATGCCACTAGACGCATAGTGTCCTCTTAAAATAATAGGAAAGGATATATAAATAGTGAGTTAGAGTAGTTTAGACATAACGAGACAGAACACAACAATATAAGGAAAGCGTAGATAAAAAGTAGGAAGAGCTAATAGGAAAACAACAAAAATATCAGGAAAGCCTAGATAAGTAGTAGGAGTAAATAATATGATATTACTGAAATTAGATGAAAGAGCGTATATAGAAGTAAGAAATCATACAATAATACGATGACGGCATTTAAAGACAATAGGAAGAAATAAAAGGAAATATCGGAAGTAAGAGGAAATCACTTAAAATTATGAGGAAAGCATACTAATGTATGATGACGGTAATATTGTCATATGGGGTCGTCCCACAACTTATGATGACTTTCACCATAAACGCTTGTTACAAACCACGAAATATGTGTCTGCTTCCTCCTAAAGCGTGGTGACAGTTCATCATATAATATAGTGAGCAACAGCGGCAGTAGTATCATCGTACCTTTTGGTGATATCAGTATGCTCCCTACTTTACGTGAAATCATCATAATTTTAACTGAATTCACCTATGTTTTTGATGAACAGTTTTCTCAGTGTAGTACTGAATAAATTGATATACTTACTGCTATGATATTTCAAACAAACAATTGCACTACAACGACATGATCTACGTTAACTAACAGTGTCAGTTATTATAACAACGTACTTAACTACCTACCTTCTTTCATTTTCTTTAACAAAGGTAACTATGGGTGTCATCTCTGAGGTGCCACGCGGTTCCGGATACAAAAATGACGTCCATTTTGACATCCAAAATGGTGGACGTCATTTTTTGAAATGGGTGTCGATGTGTGTAGCAGTGATATCAACCATCTTTAATTATAAAACAGAGTCCTCTATTTCTTAATTCTGCACCGCCAAAAACCAAGAAAAAGATATCCATGACTACTATGAAGCCTCTTCGTCAGTTTTAATTCCAATGTTTTAATTTTGAAATCTACACCTCCAGAAACCAAAAAAAGACACCCATGACGCCTTTTAAAAAAAATTACGTCCGCCATCTTTATTTCCAAAATGGATGCCATTTTTGAAATCTACACCCCAGGGACTGAAAAACCGCAAAAGAACGGTACCCTAAAATAAAGATATCAATTGAAATGTATCCAACAGTATCGGTACCCGAATAAATAAAATTATATTTGTACCTTTTTTAAACCGTCAGAGTTGACCGTTTCGAGTAAAGGCATCTGACCGATAAGTTAACCATACAATTACGTTAGTACGTATTTTGTCAACCTGAGCTTGAGCATGAATTTTGCGGTATATGGTATTCTTTTTTTGTTTAAAGCTTGGGATCGGCTTAGAGCTTGCCATGTGCAAGCCTTTATCGTTGATTTCTAGTAAACATCGCCGATAAACTTTTGGAGCTGGTTCTCTCCCTTGGGCAGCTTGTTCCACGTATTTATTGATTATGATATCAACGTCATTTTGAGTTTCGTTTGCTGTACAGCTGCTCAAATGATCCCCGAACCATAGGATTGCCTTTTCATTCTACAAAAAAAATAACGATCAATTGATACCTACCTCAAAAATCACCACAAGACGCCACCAATATTTGAGCACTTGTGCTTTAGGAAAAAACATCACCATTATTTGAATTGAACTTACATCCGATACCATTATATATCCCTTACATTTTAATTTCTTGTATTCTTTGCAACGCCAATAACTTGTTTTATTTGCATTTATTGTGTTACGGTAATATCGATGACCCGCGTAAAAGAGAACTCTACCGCGTCCTTGTCGAATAAATTTTAAATTAATTTCATTTGCTGGAATAGCACTTCGCGACATGTTTGTACTTTAATAAATCAAAGAATTATGGAAATGTGTCAAAAAGGAAGTTATATATGACACTTATCTACAATTGGAACTACTGCAACCAAAGATTCCCAACAGCTCGGTTTGACGTCACAACCGAACTAATGAGACTAAAAGTGTTGCATTAGTTCGACCCCGGACTATACAACCGAACTACTGCAACTAAAGGGAAAAATGCTTTTGGCGAAATGAATCTTTTGCGAAATGAAACGTTTGCGAAACATAATTCGGCGAAAAGGAAGTACACCATACCATTATAACCATTAATGTAAAATATGAATATGTATTTTTAAAATATAATTAATATGTAATATTAATATGCTTTTGGGCTCATTAGGATTGTTTTGATTTTGACGAGTTTGATACATTGCTTTGATGATAAGCTAACGAGGGCCTGATGATAGAGCTAGGAAGTGGGACTTTTTAATGGCTTCTAGTAAAACCTTGGGCCCCGTCCCGTACGCACGAGCGATTACCGCGGGCGGTTGCGATTAACCATTTAGTGCGTATAAGCGCCGCAATACTTAGCGCTTCCGACTGTATGCACACACTGGCAACCTGTATACCTATACTTATATTCATATCGTAGGAGGCAAACGAGCAAACGGATCGTTGGATGGTGCGCGATTACCGTCGCCCATAGGAACCAGAGGAGTTATAGGTGCAATGCCGGCCTTACAGGTGGGCGTACGCTCGCTCTTTTCTATATCTAATATATATACATCCACACAATCGTGACTAAACCGCGCTCGTGAAATAAAACTTCTGCAGTTGGTCGTGTTCGTGTACTTCTTTTTTCTCGAATATCTTATTATCTTATATGTAGGTACTTCTATTTTATAGAATCACGAAGGTTAATTTTCTTTTCAGTTAAAATTCTAGAACTTGGAAATTGGAAAACAGTCAATTTAAAAATGATTAATTACATGGAAAAAGCAACCCTATATCCAAAAGATGATGAAAGTAATGCAGCCGCAGCTGTAAGTACTTACTCATACAGAATATAGGTATAGTAACGAATGCAAGGTAGTTAAATGGATAATATGATTAAGTGATACGAACATTTATACCTAATCAGTGTGAAATTCGTGGTCTAAATTTTACTTTGTCGGTATTTAGTAAAACGTTATATTAACCTAACCTACGTTTTTTTTTTAGAATCTATCATCCACTGAAATTGGTACGCACGCAATACCCAAACCCAAATGATGATGACTGATGGTGTCCTTGCAATTGCAAGCGCAATATAGTGGCAGTAGTTATCAGAAAAAAATTGGAGCAAGTTCCCGAAGAAAAATTGTTAGATTGTTTAAAAGAGATAGAACATGTTATTGAAACATTTGAAACACAATCATCGTAAAAAACGCATACCATTGTTTGAAAATAATCTGCATCAGAAATATACATATATGTATACTCCTGGTGCAGATTATTTTCAAACACTAACATGTTCTGTAACAGTAACATATTCTATCTCTTTTTAACCTTATATTGATTTAGTGTAAAATACTGTGTTAAAAATAAACGATATCATTGTGTAAATGTAAATATTGATTTAATTGATGTTTGTGATCAACCAACAACATGATATTAAATTTTGGTTTTACAGCATCATTATTTTATTATAAATCAAAGTCATTTGTATGAACTAAATTAAAAAATAAACAAATCACGCCTTTGTTTTGTCCATGAACTTAGACACAGAATAGAGATAATAGTTTTAATGTTTTAGCTTTTAATGTTTTTCTGACGATCCCATTGGTGATAATCAATAGAAACAAATTTTAATAGTAATAATCATTCAATTAAGTCAATTACAACATCATAAAATAAAATCGTAAAATGCAATGTCAGATAAAACAGACAACTTATAATAGTATACATTATGTGTATACCTATTGTAAGTTGTGTAAGCTAGTTTTTGACACATAGTGACATTTATGTTTCTGTTTTTTCTGACATTGTATTTGACTTAATTGAATGATTATTACTATTAAACTTTGTTTCTATTGACGATCATCATATAAAAAAAAACATGTAGATTAACTTAGGATAATTTATAATGAAATTTGTTATTATAAAATAAACAAATCTAATCTAATCTAGTACGAGTACAAGGACAGAAGGCACACTAAATGGACCTTTAGCCTTTTTTCAATCATAGATTAATTTGTTGATACCACAAGGAAATGTTTGGCAAGCCAGACTCTATCTGTTAAAGATATTTTAATAATCAGAAACAAACCAAATCTTTACTTAAATATATTTGGGTTGTTTCTGATTATCAAAATATTTTGGACAGTAGCTTCAGTCAAATTGTACCTGTGAGGATTCAGTACAAATTTTAATGAGGAAAACAGGCGTTCGACGCTCACTTGTGTTGATGGCACTGCCAAAACAACAGACGCTAAACTTTTTAATTGTGGTCGTGTGTTTTTTTGGGATTGCCAAAATTTTAGAACGCTCTGGTTTATTGGAAGTCTAGTATGATCAGAGAAATCTATAATTAAGGATCTTATCACTCCAGATGCCAGATTGGAGCTGCGGTGCCGGACACGTGTTCGTTCACATTCAGCTAGCATCCTTTCAATAGGTTGGGTATTGAGTGCATCTGTTGCCAAGGTCTCGTTTACGGGGTCACGGGGAATATCTAAATCATTTTCTGTTGATAAAATACGACACAAACGACCCCAAGTCGAACACAGATGAGCCAGGGCTGCCTGCTTGTGAACATTACTCAGTGTAAGATTCAACCGGGGATCTAAATATAATGCAGCGCAAAATGTTCCATGATCCATTAGTTTCACTTCTCGAATTTTCATGTGTTCTGTTAATTTTAATGATAGCCTTGTGTTTAACTCGACACTTTCTAAGAAACAGTTGGTCCATATTACATAGAAATCGCTGAACGCTATTTGTGTGTCTTGAAGCAATACTGTAGCTTTTTTAGCTGGTTCCAATGACTGAACTATCATTTGAATAGCATTCCATTTCTCCTCCGACAAGACATTGAGCATGGGCATATCCATGCAGAATTCTTTTAACTCAAGCAGTCGTTTAAGCATTTCATATGTAGAATTCCAGCGCGTTGCACAATCTAGTATTGGCTTTTTGTGATTTGATGCCTTGAGGCTTTGTTTTATAAGGGGTGTCCGCATTTTTCGAACAACCTCTCTAGCCTGATCAATGCAATCAGCTGTCTCTGTTTCCCTGCAGGTGTCACGGACTGCAAGCTGCAATGTGTGTGCCGCACACATCACAGAGGTGATTTTTTTGACAGTTTGTGGTGGAGTGGGAGTGGGACACGAGGTCGTGAAATTTTCTCGAGATTCGTCTTCAGAATCATCCAGTTCTAAGTTCATATCGGAATCAAAATGGTCATTGTACCAAGGAATTTCTTCTTCGCAATCTGAGTCGGAATCGACAGCATCCTGCATTAGCCTGCTCATTTTTTTAAAATTTGATCCATTATCAGTGGTAATGGAATATATCTGGTTTCTTTGGATGTTATATAAATTTAATTTTCTGTCTTAGTTGTGTACAAACTTTTTGAGAAATGCTCATTTATTGGATAACCTCCTGAATCGTAATTATGTAAAGTAAAGACAAAGACGTGTGTACATATTTGTTACCGCAAATAAGTAAATATACTTTTTCATTACATTTTGTAAGTTTTTTTCCTATAGTTTTATTGTAGTTATTTTATTATTTGTCCCATTAAAGTTTCACTGAAGTTATTTTATTATTGGTCCCATACAATATAACATGCATTTAAAACGAAAGCCTCACCGTCAACAATTAGCACTGGAAAAACGGGAGAATTATTTAGAACCTGGTAACCCAGTGTTATTGCCACGGTAAACTCAGCCGGTGGAGTTTGAAATAAAAGAAAACCGTTACACAAAAGATTAAATTTATTTTTTTAAAATGGAGGTCGTGGTTAGCCCGTCGGGTAGGTTCCTGTAGGCGCGGTACTCCCCTCAAAACGCCATCAGCCCTTCCATGGCAGCAGCGATAGGAAGCGGAACAATAGCTTGTAGGTGCAGCCAGGGTTCATCAGCTCAACCAGCTCCGGAGGGCGACGGGAAGCCTCCAACGTGCGCCGAGCAATGGAAGCGGCGCTTTTAAAATGAAAACGTAGCACCCTGTAAGGACGACAGGCATTACAATTTTGTCCACATTCCTCCGTCTGCCGTTCTATCTGGAGCACCCCGGGCCCCGGGACGGCCGGGACAGCGAAAAGCGAGAGGAGAACCGTGAAATTAGTTGAAGTGCTCCCGGCAGAACGGAGGTACAATCTTAATTATTTTAGAAAACAGGTAGGCGGACAAAACTACAGAACAAAGACGGCTGATGCAATGACTTGCAAAATTGCATGACTAGAACAAAGGTATTAACAAGAAGCTAGGAATCTATGTACACTTTTCTTTCGAATAAAAACATTATTTAACGGCTACACTTAATATTAAACATTGTTCAAAACTTACCCGTATTGGGGCGCGTCACTAGTTTATTATATTTTATAAGAATGAATTAAAACGTTCCACTACGTTCCTGTTCAAGTAGGACTAATTTAATTCCAAAACTATTGAGACAAGACTGTTAGCATAGCAGCCGTGTGATGACATGACGCTAATAATGTTTGCGAACGGACTAGTTAAACTGTCCTGCTAGCGAATGAATGTCTACAGCCACAGCCGAGCGACGCGCTCGCAGCGCAGCCTATACAGAAAAAATACAATGTTATCGCTCACGGACTTAAGGCGACGCACCGCCTGATTCAGTTAAGGCGAATACAGTTCGATGCGGTGTAACATTTTGATGCATATTATTAGTTTTTTATTCATTATTGATTGTAATGTAATTAGTTGTCCCAATTATTGTTTAAGTGTTAATATTGTTTCTTCTTTTATTCTTTGTTTATTATTATTTAGGATTTATTTATATATTTTATATTTAAATTTGTGAGTGAATATTGTTACTTTATTAAACGCTTATAATATTTAACTATTACGTTACATTAGTTGACGACGCGGTTGGCGCAGTGGTTAAGCAACTGCCTACTGAGCCGACGGTCCCGGGTTCAAATCCCGGCAAGGGCAAATATTTGTGTGATGAACACGAGTATTTGTGCCTGGGTCATGGATGTTCTATGTATTTAAGTATTTATTTATCTGTATAAGTATTGTATATATCGTCGCCTACAGGGTTCGAAATTATCAAGATAATAACGAACGTGCTTGAGTAATTATGAGCCAAAAAAATTGAAATATGCCGAATTGTGCCATTATATTCGTCACAGGCGAGATCCGCATACTTAAAAAGATACCTGATGCAGTTTAATTTCACTGGTAAGTAAAAAAAAACGGTATTTTGTAATATTTCGTAAAATATTGCAGTGGATTATGACAATTATACAATTAAAAAGCCAGAAAACGACATCCATGCCGCCTTTTTTTTTTAAAGTGACATCTTCCACCTTTATTTACAAAATGGATGCCATTTTTGAAATGTACACACCCTAAAACCCAGAAAACGACACCCATGACGACATTAAAAAAAAGTGACATCAGCCATCTTTATTTCCAAAATGGATGCCATTTTCAAAATTTACACCCCCAAAACCTAGAAAACGACACCTATGTCGACGTTTTTTAAAAAAGTGACGTCCGCTATCTTTATTTCCAAAATGAATGCCATCTCTACGACCTCAAAAACCCAGAAAACGACACTCATAACGATTATTTAAAAAAATGACGTCCACCATTTTTAATTCTTCTATTTTTTGATATTGGTATTAAATTTATCGAAACGGACAAAATGAGACGCACCGGCTTCGACGACATATTCAGCGATCGCAGTCGTCGAAGCCGGTGCGTCTCATTTTGTCCGTCGATCAAAGAAGCAGTGACGAGTTTACCGCAGTGGTGTTCGGGTAGCCGTCCCTGATGAAGAGCTCCATACGAGTTCGAAACATGTCGGGCCGTTCCTGACAATTTCACGACCGCTTAAGAGGGAAGTATAGTACGCACTCGTCCATACAAAAAGAGAAAACGTTTTTCCACCTTTAAATATTTTCCAATCTCCATAATTTTTTAGTATGTTATTGACACAGTGACAAACTAGGTTTGTAGGTTTTCCTTTTTTCAAAATTTGCTATAGATTCTAATTTAAAGGTAGCTGAAAAACCTAATTTTTGTGATTAAAACGTTGTTGAATGAAACCGTTTGTATTATAAAAATAATGCACTTTTTAAAAAAAAGCGAAACCTATAAACCTAGATTATATTATGCTGAAGCGATCGACATCAAAATCGAAGTGAAGGGAAAAAAAAGACAAAAAATGTGGGCTCAGCGACTTTAATTTTTTTTTCAAACAGTTGCTCTGTACTCCCTGTGCACCCAAAAAATTTTTTAAATCGATCGGGTGGTGAGATTAATCAATATGTAAGCCCCAAAAAAATAGCCAATACAGCTGAGCCCACACGAAAATTATTATTATTTTGGTACTTTTAATTAACGCTGGCAACCCCTTCCCACCACCCGATCGATTTAAAAAAAAATGTGGGTGCACAGGGAGTACAGAGCAACTGTTTGAAAAAAAAAATAAAGTCGCTGAGCCCACATTTTTTGTCTTTTTTTTCCCCACCCCACTACACCCGCACCCACCGCCCGCGGCCTGCCAGCACGAAGATTATAGGAAAAGGTTGTTCAGGGAAGTAGCTAACGGAGTTTCAATACAGCTGAAGCCACATGACCGATTTGGTCGCTAGCTCTTAATCTATAAGATTTAGTTAGTGGAAAACGTTTTCTCCCGTAACGCAAATTTCATCAAAAAAGTACCTATTCTCAGTCGCAAGCTGCAACGCTCTCTATCGCACGATTGCGGGTCGGGGGAGGAAGTAAAGTATCACGTATTTACAAGGATGTTAATGAAAAAGTAAAAAGGATCCTAACCCGCGTAATCGATATCTAAATCTGTTTCAAAAATTATGGGAGTAGAGTAGGAACTTCTACTAACACTAGTTGGGTTTCAAGAAAAAGATCGATCGGTTGATTATCATTATATTACAATTTAATTTAAAAAATCGGCCAAGTGTGAGCCACCCACGCACCGAGGATTCCGTACAAATTTTCACTTATGCCATCTTAACTGGCCTGGTTAAGTTTGCACCTGGTGCGTATGGCGCCGAATACAAGTGCAAACTTAATATAACCAGGTTCACCAAACACGATATTTGAAAAGGACTATATTTTTTATGATTATATTACAAATGTATAGTTTCAGGGTGAATTTCAACAAGCTCAAAATTTACCTAATTTTGGTGGCTTTTTTTATTTTTAATGTTAGAGTCAAAATTATATACATATCAATAATACGAATCAAGTCATAACCAATATTGTGTGCCCTTTGTTATACATAATAGTTATAAAGTTATTATGATTTTAGTAATTTGCCTGCCACCAAAATTGCTTGTGCCCGCAAATATTTGATTGTTTGGCCACCAAAATTGTAGATCTACACCAAAATTAGTTATTTGTGCTAAAAATTAATATTTGTTAATGAAATTGCCTACTGGAAATTGAAAGAAAGTAAATGTTTTATTAATCATTTTAGTTATACCAAAATATCTATGAAAATACAATCACTAACTCGTTTGTAAAAACAATATATTTTTTCTTTTCAAGGACTTCTTCTCTTGATTGTTTTTTTTTTTTGCGATTAGCCATCCTTAAAAATAAATAAATTATGAATAGCAAAAGTAATAATTTAGATTAATTGTTTGCATGTAATGTATCTAAACACTTTATTGTACACAATAACAAGAAATACATTGCAAAAAAATAAGCATGTCGAAAAGCGAACCTATCCCTCTAAGGGATTTCTTCCAATTAAGCTTCAAGTAAGTCAGTATTAAACACAAGTAAATGGTAGACAAACCAAGCAACATGTACAATACGATAACTTTACAATAGTATAAATGAAAATGCAAAAACCAAATGAGAGAGAGATAGGCAAACAGTCAATGTAATACATATTACGTAATATCTATATAAATACATATAACATAAATATAATCATAATTATAACAAAAACAGCATCCTAATCAAGTAATCATTCGTTCGACAGCCACAATTTCTGTAACTTCCCCTTGAGTGATGCTACGAACTGCGTCTACCTTAGGGCGGGAGACAATTTATTCCATAATTTCACGGCGCGCACAGCAAAAAACACATCGTAAACATGAGATCTATGCAGTGGGATAGATAGATCCAGATTCGCACTTGACCGCAGGCGATGGCCACTACCATCCGCCATGTAAAAGAACTTCTCTGCAAGGTAAGGAGGAGAAGAAGGAATGAAAAGGACACTATACAAAAGACAAAGAACATAGTATCTGCGCGCTGACGGATCGGAAGCCATTTAAGTTGAGCGCGGTATTGAGACACATGATCAAACTTGTGGAGACCAAAGCAAAAGTGAGCGGGCAAGCATGATCTTCGTATGAAGAGGAAGGAAATTCTGCAGACACCTCAATGAATGAAGGGACGCGAAAAGTTTCCTACTGATCTCAGAAATAAGAGGTGCCCATGACAAAGTTTGATCCACGGTAATGCCAAATTTGTTTACAGTAGAAGAGCAAGGTATAGGCGTACCATCAAAGAAAATAAGTGGCTTAGCTTGATCTGAAAGCTTGGAAATAAAATGTGGGCTTCCAACGACAATAGCCTGCGACTTCTTAGCATTCTTCATCAAACCAAAGGATCAAGCCCAAGCACGGATTGATTCTAGGTCTGAATTGATTTGTGAAACCAAGGAGCCAAAATCCTCAAACCTCAAAGCTGCAAATCGTCTGCATAGAGATCGAACGAGGAGGAGAGTGACTTGGTGATTCCGATGGAGAGAATATGCCCCCTTGGGGGACACCAGCAGACGGTTCACACCAGCTAGAAAATCGGTCATCAACTCGAACCCGCTGGGAACAGAGGTAATCACGAAACCAGGACAGTGAAGTTGAAGATATATTTAAAGTACTAAGTAAACTGAGAAGTATATCAAAATCAACAGTGTTAAAAGCACTACTAAAATCAAGGAGCACCAATATAGTCACTTTTCTATATTCTATATTCAGACGAATGTCGTCGGTGATCTTAACCAAAGCGGTGGTTGTGCTAAAGAATTAAACAAGTTAAGTCTATTTAGATGTGATGAGAGACGTCGATTTACAAAGGATTCAATGATTTTAGATAAGACGGGAATAATGGACATATAGGACGATACTGCGAAAAGTACGACGGATTAGGAGTTTTATATGGGTTAAAATAGTAATATAGGAAAGGATAGGAGCTATAAAATCCGCTACCAGCATAATATCTAAGCTAAGATTACCCTCACCGACAGCTTGTTATATTAGATGTATTTTGTTTATTCTTGACTTCAAATAAATTATGACACTTTATACTCTCGCGGTTTGTCAAATAAATTCACCGAGTCAAAAGTTTTGGAAATGCGAAAAAGACGATAAAAAATGTGAAATGATATACAAAATTAACAATTCTGGTGGCATCTGGTACCAAAAAAAACACCAAAATTAGAAACAGTGATTAAAAAAATATTTTAAAAATATACGTATTATTTACTTCCAATTTAACTTTATATTTTAAAAAGGAAACCTTTAACACGTCTTGCACACAATTCCCACACAGTCAATTATTCCTAAGGCACTAGAAACATATACCACAAAAATTGTGTCAAAAAGTATTCCTAGTTGACTACGGAACCCTAGAAAGACATAGTAACTCCGATATCATGTAAACATTATAAGTAAGTATAATAATTATGTACTTTCGTACACAATAACAAAGTCAAATAAAAAATGTTTTGTTTCGTAAATATCAGTAAGTAACTCATTATATAAATACCTTTGAAATACCTAAACAATATTACAATAAAAAATGACAGTAATTTACATCCTACCGGTACATCGGGAACAAACTGATTTATCAAAAATTTATTTAGCTTGTAGGTACATACTCGTTACTAATAATTACATAAAGAAATAAAATACTTCTTTATAATATCGGAATTTCAGTCGCACCACAACAATTCATTATCCGTAGGTACGAAAACAAAACAGTCCACCTTTATTTATCGCAATATTTTGCTTGTCAATCCGATCGTCAAACTAGCCTAGCAGCAGTAGCAGCGGCGCTGTGTCATTGGATGTGTGCCTGAGGCGATTTGTATGTGTTGTGCGCGATGCCGGGGGGTGTGAGCGCTCAGAGCGACAGCATGCGTTTTCGTAAATACCTATTTCGTTAGGATCGCGATGCTATACTGTAGTCTTAATACAATGATTAAAGTTTTTCGTGAAAAAGTAGTAGCGCCCTTAGGCTTTCCCTCTTCCCTCTTCGCTTTTCACTTTCCACTTTTTACTTTTCGCTTCGTTCGCTCTGCTCTGTCAATTAGTTGAATTAGTTATGCAAAACGCCTTGCTTCCATCACAACAAAGTGCAGCTTTTTAGGGTTCCGTACCTCAAAAGGAAAAAACGGAACCCTTATAGGATCACTTTGTTGTCCGTCTGTCCGTCCGTCCGTCCGTCTGTCAAGACCCTTTTTCTCAGGAACGCGTGGAGGTATGAAGCTGAAATTTATATCAATTACTCAGGTCTACTGTCCCTTGAAGCTGTGAAAAAATCAAACTTCTAAGCCAACGCAATCAAAAGATACAGCCGTTTATGCCGCAAATTTTCGACACTTGCAAGGGAATCAAAACCTACAGGGTGCTTCCCGTGAACTCAGAATCTTGAAATTTGGTACGAAGCAACGTCTTATAGCATAGATAAAGGAATAATTACGAAAACCATAATTTTTTTTTTTAATACCTAACTTTGCACCTAATTTATATGGGGCGCTATACATACCAGGTGCAAACTTAACTTAACCACTTAGGGATGGAAAGTGTTTGTACGGAACCCTCGGTGCGCGAGTCCGACTCGCACTTGGCCGGTTTTTTCACAACAAACAGGATTAACGCGACGTTGCCACCTTTATGGGTACCCGATACTTAAACCGAAATCATTGTGATAATCGTTGTATCGGTCAGCGTTATTGTACAGTTCATTTTTCGGTCAGGTACCTACACTTGAAACGGGCAATCTTAACGGTACCGTTATAGTTTATTTTTCGGTCAGGTATCTACACTTGAAACGGGCAATCTTAACGGTACCGCTATAGTTTATTTTTCGGTCAGGTACCTATACTTGAAACGGGCAATCTTAACGGTACCGTTATAGTTTATTTTTCGGTCAGGTACCTATACTTGAAACGGGCAATCTTAACGGTACCGTTATAGTTTATTTTTCGGTCAGGTACCTATACTTGAAACGGGCAATCTTAACGGTACCGTTATAGTTTATTTTTCGGTCAGGTACCTATACTTGAAACGGGCAATCTTAACGGTACCGTTTTATAAAAGTACCTATAACATTTATTTATTTCGGTACCGTTACTGTTGGGTACCTTTTCAATTGATACCTTTATTTAAAAGTACCGGTCTTTTGCGGTTTTTCAGTCCCTGGGTCTAACAACTAATTAGGGTATAAAAATTAGGTGAAATGACATTAGGGCTAATGAAAATTAGAGCTAACGTTGATAGGTGTAATAATATTAGCACTTGCGATATTAGGTCAAGTAGGGGAGTACCGAAATATGTATGTGGGGAAGAAGAGGGAGAAGCAGCTAGAGAGGTTCCTGCTGCCAGATGCCCCTCCTCGCAAACAAATGAGGTGAGATATACATAACACCAGTTATATTACCATTGCGGTGTACACAGAAGTAACTGTATTACGTAATATATAACAATATTAACAATTGTGTTTTAGAAAACCGTCCCCCACTAGAACCAACTGCCGACTAATGCCTGGGTCTCCAGCGACACCTCCGGCTCGAAAGCTTATGCCGTGGGAGATAATGTAAGACGTTTGCATTATATATCTACAAAGTAACAGAATTGCTTTCATGGCGCATTTATTTCAAGTTGACATGTTTTGCCTACAGAGAAAAACACCCACATTGTGATAGGTTGGCGACAACACCTCCCCATCAGATCGAACCAGAGTGCGATACTCCAACCAGGTAATTTTGGTTATTAGATGCATTTTTTTATTAGCAACTTATCAGAAATACAAACATCGTCGGTTTTTTTAACTTAACTTTGTTTTTACAGCGCTATGAGTTTGGACAGTGTTGTTGAAGTACCGGGGTACTCACCCCTACGTGTCGACTGGACTACAGGCAATCTGAGTAAATTGTTTTTCTTTTTTGTAAATACAATATATTAGTAACCAAGTATCTATTTCTTATGATCTTGCTAATTTTTAATTATATTTTAGGGAATAAAGCGCCCGTTACACCGTCCACGATCAAGATCCAAAAACCTGGTCCTTCGAAAGAAAATAAAAATCCAAGTAAGTGTTAATACATACATACAGTATTTTTGGCATATTCTAAGATTTTGGAATATGAGATGTGCCGACTAATATGCATTGAGCACGCCGTTCGTTAATTATATGTATAACCCACACAAAACATGTAATTTTAGAGTCAAAACACGTACATATCTAAATTAATATACCCACTTGTATACTGGCGTAGCTATTAGATTATATTTATACAATTTTACAAAATTTAATACATCACGATAGATCCAGTATAATAAGTTTTAGTTATGTGCATAAACCGAGATAGTATAAAGTGTTAAATATTATAAAAGTAGGCCACAAGGACACTTTTATAAGTAAGAATATTCTGAAATTTCTCAAAGGAAGATATCTGTTGACAAGAAATCCGAAATAAACTCAACAGACAGTTATAGTAATCCATAAATGTTACTTAACTGTTACAGTGATTTTTGTTTAACTGTATCGTTTTGTGTCCTATTTCAATAATCATCATCATCATCATCATCAGTCGTTCACTCTTGGCAGAGTGGTCGTGGTTACGGCAATAGTGTCCACATTTGGGTTCTCGTCCTCATCCTTCCTCTGGCAGACAGCAGCTCTCGCGATGCATCTCCATTTCACCCGGTTGTCTGCGGAGCGAGTGCACTGCACCAAGGAGCTCCGTGTGGTCTTTTTAATAAGGTCGGTCCAGCGAGTCGGTGATCGGCCTCGTCCTCTCTTGCCTTCTATCTGGCCCTGGACTACCAATCTTTCCATGGAGTTTTTATTTCGGGATTTTGTTGAAATTTATCGGAAGGTGTATACGCCTCACATTGGGTTGTCTATACTTACAACATTAAAAACTTTAAAAGTGACAGATTGACTCTATGCTTTTTTTCTCTTTTCCGCTATGGCTCTGACTGTTTTTGTGTTCGTGTATTTTATTTATTGATAGCGTTAAATCTATTTTAATCTTAGTAATCTTAATAATGTATCGACTCGCTATATTCATACTGTATATTGATTGAGACAATATATTGGAATATAAGTTGCAAGTGAAGTTTTATCAATTGTCACCTCGTACCGTATAACCTAACACTTGTCGTGGAGACGCAACGACCCTGCGTGCCAGCTCTGCCAACAGGTTATAGGATCCCAGTGAAGAATGAAGAACGCTCCACGACAGTTTAAGATTGTTTGGTAGCACGAGGTAAAATAAGTATACTTCAAGCCCCCCGTATACTTCAACTTCACCAATGTCGAACGATTCGAACATGAACACAAATGGAAATATCTCGCACAACTTCCCAGTTGAAAAACTAGAGGGGATAAATAATTTTGTAAATTGGAAGTTTGCTATGCGGATGCTGCTCACATTAGATGGACTATGGGCTTGTGTAGATGGAACAGACACTGATGCGACGCGGGATAGCCGAGCTTTGGCGCGCATATGTTTGGCCATGAAGCCTGGCCTATTCCAGTATGTCAGGGAATGTAAAACATCGAAAGATGCCTGGAAAAGGCTGGCGGATACCTTTGAGCCCAAAGGTCTGTACAGAAAGGTGCTGTTATTGAGGCAGCTACACAAGGTTGAGTATTGCCAGTATAAAGGCATGTCCGAATATATAGAGGCTGTCACAAGATTGGTTCAGCAACTCGATGACATCGGTAAGAAGATCGACGATGATGAAGTAGCTGAAATCTTGCTCAGCGGACTGCCGCAGGAGTTCGATACTTTGGTTTCCGGTCTCGAGACAGCGTGCCTTACAAGTACTCTAACGAGTGAAGTCGTGAAGACTCGTCTACTGCAGGAGGAGCATCGACGCAATGGTGAACAGGAGGGTGGAACATCGGCTTACTTTACTAAGAAAAGGACTTTAGTCTGCAACTTTTGTAACAAGAGTGGCCATACAGTGAAGAGGTGCTTCAAGAAGAAGAAGGAGCAGAAGAAAGTACATCACAGCATGTTCGCTTCTGCCCATGCGACTGTCGTCTCGGATGTGGGCTCGACGGAGTTCATTGTCGACAGCGGAGCTACCTCGCACATGTGTGCCAAGAAGGACCTGTTTGAAGAAACTAATGGTAAACATACAGTTGTTTATGTAGCTTATGGTCAGAAATTAAATAGTAATTGTACTGGTAAAATTTCTATTTCTTCAGAAGTAAGTCTAAATAATGTTCTTCATGTGCCTGAATTATCCAGTAATTTATTATCTGTAAGTCAGATAACTGCTAGGGGATATAGTGTTGTTTTCCAGAAGGATCAATGTGTAATATACCAAAATTGCGAAATTACTGGCAACCAAGTCTTACATGCTAGGAAGGTCAACGGGCTATACAAAGTAAAGGTGCAAGCGCAGCCTGTCTTCAAGGAGGAGCATTCCAAGCCCTTGCACAGGCAAGAGACAGAGTATGCTCATGCTGCTTCGAGTGTTTCTATGGACACA
The DNA here is from genome assembly GCA_947623375.1 of Apotomis capreana. NCBI lineage: Eukaryota > Metazoa > Arthropoda > Insecta > Lepidoptera > Tortricidae > Apotomis > Apotomis capreana. Next base: position 22,639,207 of record OX392509.1, on the reverse strand, counting down.
TGGCACAGGCGTCTTGGGCATTTGTCCGAAGGAGGTATGAGGGTTTTAGGTGATGGGAAACACTGCATGAGTTTTGTTTTTCAGAACGAAGATACCATGCGTGGTAGCTGCGTCTCATGCCTGACCGGGAAGATGCCTCGAGCATCCTTTCCTGTCAGTGCTAGCCGCGCTACTCAACTGTTGCAGCTCATACACTCTGATGTGGTTGGCCCGATGCAAGTCAGCAGCTGGGGCGGAGCTCGCTTCTTGCTAACCTTTACGGATGATTGTACCCGGAAAACATGGGGATACCTAATGAAGCATAAATCAGAGGTGAGTTCTCATTTTATTTCCTTTAAAAGTATAATTGAAAAACGGACTGGCTTGTCAATAAAAACTATTCGCACAGATAACGGTACTGAGTATGTCAATAAGGCATTCTGTAGTTACCTTTCGAAACATGGTATTGTACACGAAACCACAGTACCTTACTGCCCTGAACAGAATGGTGTCTCGGAGCGCCTTAATAGGACTATTTTTGAAGAAGCAAGGGCTATGCTACAGGAATCTGGCCTATGTAACCGCTACTGGGGAGAAGCAGTTATGACTGCGATATACCTTAAAAACAGGTCTCCTACCAGAGCGTTGTCAGGCGGCATACCTGAAAGCTTGTGGTCTAAGTCACCAGTAGATGTTAGCCACTTACGCGTTTTTGGCTGTCTTGCTTATACTCATATTCCTAGTCAGAAGCGGAGCAAATTAGATCCTAAGGCCAGAGCTTTAATATTTGTGGGTTACGGTGAAACCTGTAAAGGTTTCCGTTTGATCGATCCTTCTAATCCTCGTTCCGTGATTTACTCTAGAACAGTCACTTTTATTGAGAACGAGTTTATTGGAAAACATGCTAGTTGTAGAGCCATTTGTGGGAAAGATTTTTATTTATTTGACATTTATGAAAATAATAATGAAATTCAGTGTGCAAATAATGAAATCAATAATGATGTTAATTTAAATTCTAATGAAATGAATAATGAAGTTAATTTTAATAATGAATTGAATTTAAATAATGAACATGATAAATCAGGCTGCTCATCTGGTACTTGTGACGTTTCAGATGCGGAGTCGCCAACGCCACCTGCGTGGTCCCCGGTGTCTGAACAGTATTGTACTGGCGATGAAGGTGATAATGACGTTTGCGGTGATGAAGATGGTGACCCTCCGGGCGCTGTGTCTTCTCTACCTACGTCATCACTTGAAGGTCATGATAAAGGTAACGAAACTTGTGTCCCATTGGGCGCTGCGTCTTCTCTGCCAGAGTCTGCACCTACGAAGGAGCAGATGCCGTTGGAAGGGTCCGTGGCATCTCGCTCACGCCCGGTACGTAATACGCGAGGTACTTTACCAGGGCGGCTTCAAGATTATGATTTATCTTTGTTGTCTTTGATGGCGGAAGATAGTTCATTAGATGAGCCAACTTCCTATGAAGAAGCCATACAATCTCCTGAGAAGGATGAATGGTGTAAGGCGATGGAATGTGAGTATAACTCATTACTTAAAAATAGTGTTTGGACATTAGTTGATCGTCCTAAGAATAAAAATGTCGTAAAGTCTAAATGGGTGTATAAGAAGAAGTATGATACATCAGGTGAGCTTACTAAGTTTAAGGCTAGACTGGTTGCCCGTGGTTTTAGTTAGAAAATGGGGGTAGACTACACGGACACTCATTCGCCTGTAGTAAGGCACAGCACATTAAGAATATTATTCTCTATTGCCACTGAGTTAGAACTTGATATTGATCACATTGATGTAACCACCGCATTCCTTAATGGCGAACTCAATGAACAGATATAATATATGGAACAGCCATCAGGTTTTAAAAATGATGATAAAGTATGTTTACTCAATAAGAGCATTTATGGTCTCAAACAAGCCAGCCGAATGTGGAATGATAAGATTCATAATGTTTTGTCACAGAATAATTATGTTCAGAGTAAATGTGAGCCATGCATTTATACTAGAAAAACTGCCACAGAGTATGTTATTATTGCTTTGTATGTCGACGATTTTTATATATTTCATAATAATTGTATTAATAATGTTCTGAAAATGTTACAAGATAATTTTGAAGTTCGACATTTGGGCAAGTTAAAAAATTGTTTAGGTATAAGTGTTCATAGAGAAAAGAGTGTCACTACTTTAGATCAGTCTGAGTATATAAAACGTCTATTGGCAAAATATAACATGTCTAATTGTAAATCTGTTTCCACACCTTTACCTGTAAATTGTAAATTAGAGAGGTCAAAAAAACCATGCTTAAGTGATGATGTCTATAAATACAGGCAGTTGTTAGGTAGTTTAATGTACTTATCTGTTTGTACGAGACCCGACATATCTTATGCATGTAGTCAATTAAGTATGTTTAGCACATGTTTCGATGAAACTCATTGGCGCATTGCAAAGCGTGTTCTGCGTTATTTGGCGGGAACTATAAATTATAGCTTATTTTTTAAAAAGAGCAATAGTTTTGATATTACTGCATATGCTGACGCAGATTGGGATAACTCTTTGTCTGACCGTAAATCTTACACTGGTTTTGTTGTTAAATTAGGCTCTAATGTCATAAATTGGGAGGCCAGAAAGCAACGCTGTACTGCTTTAAGTAGTACAGAAGCAGAATATATTGCGATTGGTGATGTCTGCAAAGACATTTGTTTTGTAAGAAGTTTCATGACTGAAATTATCGACAAAACTTTTAATGTAATTGTTTATAACGATAGCCAAAGTGCTCAAAAATTGCTACTTGTAAAAGAGCACTCCCATAAGAGGACTAAACACATAGACCTAAGATACCATTTCATTAAAGATCTTGTTCAGAATGGTGACATAAGTGTAAGATATTTGCAAACTGATCATATGATAGCAGATGTTTTAACAAAACCTCTTTGTGCTCAGAAACATGTTAACTTTGTAAGGGGTTTAAATGTAAAGCAGTTAAATTTATAAATAATTTATTTGAATTGTAATTTATTGGTTTATATTCCACTGTCTTTGCGTATATGTATAGCTGCATTGATAAGTTCTATACTTAGGTTTGTAATATGTACTGGGTATGTAAAGACGGGTAAAATGTAGTGTTCTATTTTTGTTTTTTTTTGGTAAACCAATGTGAAGCGTAAGGAGGAGTGTTGAAATTTATCGGAAGGTGTATACGCCTCACATTGGGTTGTCTATACTTACAACATTAAAAACTTTAAAAGTGACAGATTGACTCTATGCTTTTTTTCTCTTTTCCGCTATGGCTCTGACTGTTTTTGTGTTCGTGTATTTTATTTATTGATAGCGTTAAATCTATTTTAATCTTAGTAATCTTAATAATTTATCGACTCGCTATATTCATACTGTATATTGATTGAGACAATATATTGGAATATAAGTTGCAAGTGAAGTTTTATCAATTGTCACCTCGTACCGTATAACCTAACACTTGTCGTGGAGACGCAACGACCCTGCGTGCCAGCTCTGCCAACAGATTTCAATAATATAAAGTATATAATACTTAGGCAAACAATATGCTCATTGAGATAATACAAGTTTTTGTTTCATTATTTTATTTTATATTTCAGATATTATTAATAAGGACACCGCCGTACACAAAAGCAAAGAAATGATTACTGGATTAGGTATGTCTTATATGCACAATTATATAAATTCATCATTTATTGTTATGAACACAATCAAGTACCTTGTTTCATTTTTAGATTACGGCACTACGAAAGCGGACGAGATCTTTGAGGGCTGGTGCCAAACCCTGGAAGCTGAAAGCGATATCGACGAGGAGGACGATATTGATGACATTAACGATGATAACGAAACTCCCGTCGACATCACTTCGGAAGAGTCCGCAGTTTTACCCGCAAACTTAGCCGAAGATGTCCGCCAGTGGCTAGATAATGAAGACGCAGAAGCGGACAGAACCTTCACGACCATGCTACCAATTGACCACTTGACGTTTGACTGGACATGTGACTATGAATCGTTTCAAGGACAGCGCGAGACTTTTACAGCCACACCTGGACCGACATTTACTTTAGACGAGACTACTACCCCACTTCACACATTCCGGAAATTTTTTGATGATGAACTCCTCGACTTAATAGTACGACAGACTAACAAGCACTCGAACATACTAATTGACAGAATCACTACAGAACACTCACGACTTATTAAATGGAAGAACACCGACAGGGAGGAGATACTCATTTTCCTTGCGATACTCATGCTGCAAGGTTTAGCTCCCCTTAACGTCGAATGCGACTATTTCAAGGAAAATGGGTATCTCACTCTGAAATACTTTAAAAACCTGATGACCTATAACCGATTTATTCTGCTGAAACGACTAATACATTTTACGGACAACATGACTGACCTGACTGGACTGACATGTGCCCAGAAAAAGCTTCGGAAGATGCAGCCTGTACTGGATCACCTGAATGAAAAATTCAGCAGGCTCTATATTCCGAAGCAAAATATAGCAATCGACGAGTCACTCCTCAAATGGCACGGTCGACTCTCATTCGCTCAAAAAATCGCCACCAAAGCCGCTAAAGTTGGCGTAAAAAGCTACGAGCTGTGCGAGTCCGACACGGGCTATTTGTGGAGTTTTTTCGTATACACCGGCAAGGGTGAGAAGACAAATACCGCCATAGACAGACATGACGAAAACGAACAGCCAGACATCGACTTGACAGACGAACCAACCACCGCTTCTGCGTCTTCGTTGCCGCCACCACCCTCGAACGCCACTGCGCAAATCGTGCAGGTACTGGCAAAGCCATTGTTGGGTTTGGGGTACACGTTAATAATGGATAATTTTTATAATTCTCCATTATTAACGCGGTATCTCAAATCGCAAAAGACTGATTGCTTCGGGACTCTCAGGGTAAACCGAGAATTTGTTCCCGAAGCAATCAAATCTATTGCAAAATCTGAAATGCGCGTGGGAGAAATTGCGCAATCCTTTTCTAAGGACGTGAGCACAGTCCGCGTTCTGAGCGCTTTGAGTACGGACGTGTTGATAATTTACGGTGCTTGCTTACGCAAAATCCCTGAATGTACGTAGAAGCAACGATATTACAATGGTGCAGTGTAAAAAGTGTAAATTGTTTATATCAGTTACGAAGGATGATATTATAAAGTGCAAAGGTACTTGTGCCGGAATGTTCCATAAAAAATGCGCACGTAGCATGGGGCAAAACGAACTATGCGACGAATGTGTGAAAAAAGGATCACCTATAACACCAAAAATCTCCGTGGACTTGGGAAAACTTACTGTCGAGAACCTACTGAAGGAAGTAAATCAGAAGTTAGAGGTAGTGTTTAAAATTGAGACCAAGCTGGAGGAGATATCAACTCTGGTCGATTTTTACTCCGAAAAATATGCGGAATTGGCAGATTTTAAAGAAAAAACAGAAGCTAAATTGATTGCGCTGGAGAGAAATAATGTGTATCTACAAAAATGTAACGTCGCGCTGGAAGAAAGACTGGAAATGCTTGAGCAAAAAGAGAAAGAGAAGAACGTCGAGCTAGCTTTCGTAGAAGAATTGGAAAATGAAAAATTGGATGAAGTGGTGGCAAATATCGCGAAAGAGCTTGATTTAACAATTGATGATATCGAGTCAGTGAAGAGGGTAGGTGCCCCGCGAAAAAAGAAGGTGGATGCAAACTCCGGCGAAAAGCGCAAGCGGCCGAGGCCTATCATTATTAAGATGCGCACTAAGGCAGCCCGGGATCAATGGATTCAGAAACGTAAGACGCGTATTACAAATGGCAAAATCTACAAGACTGACAGCACACAAAGAATTTATATCAACGAGGAAATGACCAAGTATAAGCGACAATTATTTTGGTCCACCAATAACCAATTGAAAAACATTTATAAGTTCATTTGGTTCCAGAACTCTAATGTATTGGTAAAGAAGAGTGAGACGGAGGATACAATTTATACCATCAAAAACGAGGAGGATATAAAATCTCTCATTGAAATAGTAGAAAAAACAGAGTAAACAACGAGCGATAACTGCAACTTACGAGTGAATACACACTAGTTGATTTGTAAGCTAAGATATGAACAACGGAATGTTTGATTATATAGATGATGATATTGAATATACTAGATACGACAGCGTTCAAGAATGGAGTAAGAATATTAAAAATAAAAACCAGCAGTTAGACGTAGTACACCTAAATATTAGGTCTTTAAGGAAACAATATAGTGAACTGATTGTTTTATTAAAACAATGTGATGAAAATATAGACATCCTCATATTATCTGAAGTGAACGTTAAGCAAGAGGAGTTATCTTTTTTTCCAATAACTGGGTACAATTTGTTTTCGAATACAAGAGAAGAAAGTAGGGGAGGTGGCATTCTTATTTATGCCAAGGATGGTCTGGACTTCAGTGCTGACATTAGTGATACTACGGCGTCGGAAATACTGCATGGGAAGCTTTATGTAGCTGGGAAGAAAATGCATATTATATCTATCTATCGGCCACCTAAAACTAACAAGTTAAAATTTTTGCAAGAAATTAATAATATTTTAAAACAAATCCCACCTATTGATAATGTTATTTTAATCGGCGATATGAATTTTGATTTACTATGCAACAACTTGAATACGACTTTATCAAAATATAAAACCATGTTGTGTGGACACGGCCTCCAAAGTAGTAGGGATTCGCCGATACTACGATACGGGGCGGACGGGCCTGATGGGCGGCATCCAGGGCGGATTTGGCGGACCACGAAACCTAAAAAAAAAAAAAAAAAAAAAAAAAAAAAAAAAAAAAAAACAAATAGCCCCCTACTTGGAGCGTTTGGAATAGGTCCCAGGACGCTCAGACAGCTCTGTCAGGACTTACAGAACGCCCTACGCTAACAATGCAACACCTTCCCCGACCCATCGACCCTTTTCTATTGTCTACCCGAGCTCGGGTTTTATTGCCCTCTCGGACGCCGAGCTCACTTTTATTACGGTCTACTATTGTTTCCCTCTTTTATATTTCTCTTTGGCTTCAACTGCCTACAACTTCCTTTCCAAACGGTATACATCTTTTAAGAACATTCTTTAGGTAAAGCTGGACAAATACCTAAACATCTCATACCTAAACTATCAGACTAGGTCCGCCACCTTGGTTCTTATTGGAATCGCTGTTTCAACCCAGCCTGTCTCACATCGTCTCTTTACTCCAAGGTTTCTTACTACGTGATGTGTGCTACGGTGTACGTATCACTAATCTAAGCTAACCTATGCTAGATCACAATTCTAACCTAACCTAACCTAAGCTACAGGACTACGCCCAGCTAACGCAGGATACGTTAACTGACTACTTAACTTCAGGTAGCCTTACTTCAAAGTATGTATTTTGTTACTCACTACATATGCTGCATTTGGAACGTTGTTCTATTTATATATTTTATCTTGTTCAACTTAACATTACTTCTAACTTAACTATCACTTAACTTCAAAAACTAATTTTGAAGAACTGCTTTATATACTTACCTACTTAAAACCAGCTACGAGCACAGCACAGTTGTTTTGGTCTTAAGAACGCTGTTCTAACCTAACCTAACCTTGCATAAATTTGACTACGTACTCAATGTTACTTTCATTTCTTTTTTGTAATAACCGACTTCAAAAAGGAGAAAGTTCTATGTAAAAATATTGCATGTAGCATAAGGATAATACGAATCTAATCTTACAATAGTAATGCGGTATTTTATACAGTAATAACTGCTTCAAAACTATACTAACTTATTTAAGCTGTAAGTTAAAAATACGAGTTCTATTTTTGCATATTTATTTATTTCGCCAAATATTATGTTCTTGAATAGATGCTTAAGAAAATACCTGAATAAACTTTGTAACTTGTACTAACGTGTATTTGTAGTGGGCTGAACTAAACTCGTTGATTTTTTAATTTGTTTGTTGGGTCCATATTGTTTGTAAAGATTTATGACAGGTTTCTTCTCCGAATCATCAAAAGATTCGAAAGTCTATTATAAATTTTATTACTGTTTGTTGGTGGCTGTTGGGCGCGGTACAAACTAGTCGAAACGTGATTTTAACGGTAATCTATTGTCACATCCTTATAAAAGCCGATGGACAGTGACGATCTATAAGTATTCAGAACCGAGTCGTGCTTGTTACCAGAGCTCTCTCAGTGTACAGTGACATAGTGTTGAATCGTGCTACAGTGCTTATAAAAAATGGCAAATGTAAGTATGTACTATTTTTTATAAAATATGTATGTAGTATTTTTATGTACTATTTGTTTAACAGTGTTTTTTTTTTCTGTAACTTGTGTTCATCGTGTTACTTGTTAAGTGTGTTAATCGGATGTATAACTTATTGTTGAATATTGTTACAGTTCACGGAAAACACTTTCAAGAATTTTTATTACCCTGAACCTGAACATGATGATTCAGGGAGTGATGAAGAAGGCACACTCGGTTTTAAAGTGAAACAAGCCATAGCGAAGAAACGTCCTGCAAATAGTATCGAGAGTTTCTTTGAAAAACCGCAGAAAAAAGTGAAACCAGTGAAGAGATCTTCCAGTGTGTCGCAAAGTTCCCATACCGGTGTTGCTTACCTATCTTCGGGTAAAGACGATGCTGCGTATGCATCACACCTTATTAAGATAGAAATATACGATCTTGAAAAAGTTAGGAACATCGCACCAGAAGAGCACTGGAAGCACGCCGATGTGAGATTAAAATCTTACATCTCAACTGAGCAAGATCCACAGCTTGAGACTGTCCGTGATGTGATATACAACATAACGAAAGACATAGCTTCAAAGGACACTTGCGTGAAATATTTTATAAACAATACGAAAAAGTAAACTAAGTGTTTGTGTAGTTTTAATACTAGGTTAAAACTGTATTTATTATATAAGACATAAGATAATATTTTATAACATACCCTTGTGTACTACTAGTATTATATATTTCTTACTGCTTAAACAACAACTTTTTGTTATTCAAAATTGTTAAGACTCGTTTTATAACCACATGTTGTAATTTGTTTTGTAGCCTAATCATATTGATCTATTTCCCTTTGCAAATGTATAAAAGTCTCCACCCTTTAATATAAAATCACTAAGCTACGTTTGTTATTTTAAGGAAAAAATTTGTTGTAATGTAATCACTATTTTCTTAGACACATCTCACGATGGACTGTTTAAGCTGTGATGTTTACGATTCCGAGCTCGTCAGGCTATGCGAAGAAATTGAAAGTGATCAAGAAATGTATGAGATCGGGGAATTACTAAGCCAGCTGCATAGTCAAGGGTGAGTACTCTTGTTCCAACCTGTTATATTGTTTATTGATATTGTACTTGTATATTTAGACATGCAATTTAAACAGTTTATTCTTGTTCAAACTTGTACAAAACCATTGACCAGTGTCATTGAGTTGTTGCCTTTTTATGGCTCAGTTTCATTGTTCTCTGTTGGGTGGGGATCCTGGAAGGTTCTTTATAAGCGACGTCTCTGGTGTAGAAATCATTCATTATTCCAGTTACTGTGTTTGTGCTAGTACTGTGTCTGTGTATTGTACAAAATACTGTTTTAAAAATGGTGCTTGGATACTTTCATATGGGAACTAGTTTAACCCACGACAAAATTGCAGTTTTAAGCAAAGGATTCATTTTAAAAGTATTTCATAGAAACATAAGATTGTGGTATATTGACAATCAATTACCTCAGGCGCTTTTGGAAGATGAAGATATTATACCCTATTACACACCATGTGATGGGCATATCAATAAGTCGATGCATAACTTGTCATCAGATGTCATTGATGGTGTTTTAACAATGCAGGCATATTGCCAGCAATGTCGAAAAAACTTAAGTTAGTATAATGATAATAATTTAATCATTGTTTTGAAGTTTTAAATCTTGTATTAAATACTAACGTTTCACTTTTTCTATTACAGATCTAACCAAGTAGGACGGGGGAGAAAAAGGACAGCTACAAGTACGGGTGCAGAAGTACCAGTGAAGAGAAACTACCCTTCCAACAGTCGTGATATGTCTACATCCTCAAGCGAAGAACCATTATCCGATGTCAATGTAAGTACAAAAAATAATTCTGAAATTGAATGTTCGGTGTGTAAAAAGTTCGTGTCAAAAAGATATTTTGGTAACCATTTAAATAGTAATATTCACAAAAATAATGTGTTGAGATCCGATAGTGAATATGTTAATGTCCAATTAATTGAAAATGCATTCAAAAACAGAGTCGCTACTTACAGAATATTATTTAATGAAATGGATCACCAACCTCTTGATCCCGAAACTATTTTACAAAAACACAAGGATAAGATCTTTACATTATTAGATCGTTCACTTAACAAACATCACGCTTTAAAAGTAAATTTTATTCTTAATGCAAATTTTACACAAGATACCAAACAATTAAATAATACATTTGATTTCCAATTAAGTAATAGTATTGTTGATATCAGCACTGATAAAGCTGCTGTTTTTACGTCCCTAGTAAATGAAATTGTGATAAGGTTGTCAAACTTTGAAAGAAAAGATAGTGGGTGGAGTTTAGTAACATTTAATCATATCGATCTCAATATTAACAAATATAATCCATTACGCGGCTCTTCTTTTATCGAATTACCTCGTGATATAAAAAATAAAAAAGCGGTTATTAATGTAAAAAACAATGACCATGAGTGTTTTCGATGGGCTGTATTGTCTGGTTTATACGAACCCAAAAGTCATTCAAATATGGTCAGTTCATACATATTACATAAGAATAAATTGAACTTTGAAAATTTAACTTTTCCATTTAAATTGGGAGATATCCATAAATTTGAAAAAAATAATGATATTAGCATTAATGTATTTGGTCTCGAGTACAACTCTCAAAACAAGAAACACGATGTTATAGGCCCACTACATTTAACTAAATTAAAAAAGTCTAATCACTTAAACTTGTTGTACATAACTAAAGATAACCAAGGACATTATTGTTTTATCAAAAATTTATCGAGGTTAGTGTCTAAGCAATTGTCAAATGCACAACATGCTGTTCATATTTGCGATGGTTGCTTAATTAAATTTACATCACACGAGAGACTAAACCAACATCAAAAAAACGACTGCTTCCACGTATGCACAAACTTACCATCCGAAAAAGAAGACACAAGAAATTGGTTTAACGAATATGTTCCATCGAATCAAGTTACTTTTAATAATTATGAACGACAATTAAGAGTACCTTTTGTTGTATACGCTGATTTTGAGGCATTTTTAAATCCAATTCAATCCTGTTCTAACAACCCCAGTACATCTTCTACTACCAATATTCAAAAACATGAAGTTTATAGCTTCGGTTACTATATTAAGTGTTCTTATAATGACAAGTTATCTGTGTACAGAACATATACAGGTGAAGACTGTGCAAAAACATTTATGAAAGTCATAAAAGAAGATTTAGAAACTATTTGTAAAAGTAATGCGTTTGCTAAAACTTCTTTCCCTCTAACAGATGCTAATAAGGTAGACATTATGCAAAGCCATGCTTGTTATATTTGTGATAGAAATTTGAATGATGACTCAACCGTTTCTTATAATTATCATACTGGACTTTACGAAGGCGTTGCACATAAATTTTGTTCTGAAAAATACAAACCACCCAATTTTGTACCTGTATTTTTCCATAATTTGAGCAATTACGATAGTCATTTTATTGTACATGGACTTGGTCTTGAAGATGGTGACATAGAACTAATCCCACAAAATAAAGAAAAGTATATTTCGTTTTCTAAGTCTTTACAAGTGAATAATCGTGTTGTAAAATTGAGATTTGTCGATTCTCTTAAATTTATGTCGAGTAGCTTGGATAAATTAGCTAAAAACTTGACTACTGACCAATTTTACGAATTGAAATTGAACTTTCCTCGTGAAGAAGACTTTAAACGTCTAATACGGAAGGGTGTCTATCCATATGAGTACATGACTTCGTATGATTCACTGAAATTAACTTCGCTTCCTACACAGGATCAATTCTATAGTTCTCTTACTGACAGTCACATTTCCGAAAACGATTTCCTACATGCTCAAGATATTTGGTCTCATTTCCAATGCAAAAATATGGGGGATTATTCCAATCTTTATCTGAAAACAGATGTTTTATTACTAACTGACATATTTGAAAATTTTAGAAATGTGTGTCTTAAGACATATGGTTTAGATCCCGCCCATTATTATACCGCGCCTGGAATTTCCTTTGATTCGATGTTGAGGACTACCAAAATAAGTTTAGAACTTTTAACAGATGTCGACAAAATAGCTTTTATAGCGAAAAACATTCGAGGAGGGATTTCCCAATGTAGCAACAGACATGCAAAAGCAAATAATACATTTATGGAAGATTATGATCCAAATATTCCTTCATCTTTTCTCATGTACTTAGACGCAAATAATCTCTATGGGTGGGCTATGTCACAATGTCTTCCGTCTGGCAAATTTGAATGGGTAAATAAAGATACCGATTTCAATGTTTCAGACGATGCTGAATATGGGTTTATATTAGAAGTTGATCTAGAGTACCCCAAGGAATTACATGACTCTCATTCAGATTTGCCGTTCTGTCCAGAAAATGTATGTCTAGGTGATTCTAAAGAAAAAAAATTGATTCCCAATTTAAACAATAAATATAATTATGTATTACATTACAGAAATCTTAAACAATGTTTAAAAAATGGGTTGCGTTTAGTGAAAATCCATCGTGTGTTGAAGTTCAAACAATCTACTTGGTTAAAAAGTTACATAGATTTGAATACCCGAATGCGTTCGCTGGCGACATCTGATTTTGAAAAAGATTTCTTTAAACTTATGAATAATTCTGTTTTTGGTAAAACAATGGAAAATGTCACGAAACGTGTGAATGTTAAATTATTAAGTCACTGGGAAAATCGCGGAAAATCCCAAGGGGTACAGTCCTTAATATCTAAACCTGAATTTCATAGTTTATCAATATTTTCTGAGAATTTAGCTGCTGTGCAATTGAAAAAAACAAAAATCTTTTATAACAAACCAATTTACCTTGGATTCTGCATTTTAGATCTATCGAAAACTTTAATGTACGAATTCCACTACAATTATATGAAATACAAATATACGGAAAATCTCAAGCTCCTTTACACGGATACTGATAGCTTAATATATGAAATAAACACTGCTAACTTTTATGAGGACATTAAATCTGACCTGAACTTGTATTATGATACATCTGATTACCCACCCAACAATGCATATGGTTTACCATTACTAAATAAAAAGAGGTTAGGTTTTTTTAAAGACGAAAATAATGGCAAAATTTTGAAAGAGTTTGTTGGTCTTAGATCAAAAATGTATGCCTTAGATGTTCAAAATAGTGGTATTATATCCAAAGCTAAAGGAATAAACAAGTGTGTTACCAAGAAATTAACCCTTAACGACTATAAAAGTTGTTTATTTGATAGAAATATACAACATGCTCAAATGTTACGATTCCGATCAATAAAGCATGTTTTATTTACGCAAAATGTCAATAAAATATCATTATCTTACAACGACACAAAACGATATTTATTGAAAAACACTTCGGATACTCTTGCGTGGGGTCATTATAAAATACCTCATAATTCTTAAAAAAAAAAAAAAAAATACACGGAACATTCAATTTTCATATTTATTTTTTGTACATAATATTGTATTTTAGGATGTTTTTTTTTTTTATTTTTTAAGTTTTGGCAATAAAATGATTGGCAAAAAATATGTTTTTGTAAATTTTTATGTGATTTATCTAGAATAATATAAATATTAAAAAATAATTAGCAAAATTTTTGTTTTTTTTTTTTTTTATTTGTTACCCCATTTTTTTTTACCAAATTTATTTAAAAAGCTATGGTCTAGAAATTTTCTCATTTGAAGTCAATCCGTTAACATATGAACACACATATTTAAAAATTTATAATGATTCATTTTAACCACCCTTTCACTACAATAGTAGCGGGTCCAAGTGGGTGTGGTAAAACTCAGTTTGTTACCAATTTTTTAAACAATGCAAAAGAAGTATGTAATGTTGAATTTGATGAAATTATTTGGTGTTATGATGAAATGCAACCTTTGTACAATCTGGAAAATGTAAATTATAGCCAAGGAATACCAGATTTTTCTTTATTTGATGGAAAAAAGCCCAAGCTTCTCATAATTGATGACTTGATGAGAGAATCGGATGGACGAATCGTTGATATTTTTACAAAAGGAAGTCACCATAGAAACTTAAGTGTTTTTTATATTACTCAAAACATATTTCATCAAGGCAAAGGACAACGTGATATTTCATTGAATACCAGCTATATTGTATACTTCAAAAACCCGAGGGATAAAACACAAATTCGCTACTTGTCACGACAAGTTTATCCGGAGAACCCAAAATTTGTAGATGAAGCCTACAAAGATGCCACTAAAGATGCTCATGGTTACCTTATGATTGATCTGAAGCAAAATACCGATGACATATGCCGTTTTAAAACTAAAATATTTCCTTTTGATGGGCATTGTACCGTATATGTTCCCAAGAAAGGGTTTAAATACGACAAGAATCAACACGTTTTAATCAGTTCCAAATAATGCATCCAAGAGTACACACATATAAACATTTACTTGAAGCACTGCAGTTACTTAAACCAAAGTATCGCACAGCGTTGCTAAAATCTTGTGAAGATGAAGAAATTAATATTATTTGTGAGTGTATTTATAACGTTTTAAAAGGGAAAATACCACTGGAATCAAAAGATAAATCAAAACTAAACAAATATAAAGACACATTACGAAAACTAGTTTCGAAAGGGAAACACAAATTGAGGAAAACTGTTATTATTCAAAAAGGAGGTGCATTTCTACCTATTATATTAGGTGCAGTTTTAAGTGCCTTAGTAAGCTCCGTAACATAAAATAAAATGGAAAACACAAAAAAAATGTTGTTAGTTGAACCAGACTTTATTGAAAGACTCAAACGAAATGATAGCCAACCCGAAAATGTATCATCTCGCCTAGACGGAGAGATGCAAAAAATCCTGAAGAGTAAAATTAATGATCGTGAAAAGTGGGCATTATATTCTCAAGCACTACAACGATTTTTGCACTTTATTGAATCAGATCGAAAACCATTTAAAATACCAATAGTGATGGAGGGGTTTGATCAACTCAACGATGAAAGTAAGGATTTAAACTTAAAAGTAAACAAAAAGGAGGAGGATGAAAATTATGAATCAGTTGCAAATAAAACACTACCAGATGGTGATGTTTCTGCAGTTACTGCAGCTACACCGTCTGGTACAAAAAATCCAGAAACTGTACTATTCAGTCCATCTCGTATTATAGATAATTTACCAAAATCATATGAGAAAAAAACCAGAACATTATTGACTTGTATTGTGTCAAGCAGACCAAAAATATGGTGGAAAACAAATGGTGAAGTTGTAATAAACAATCGAACTATTCCAAACAGCAATATTCTCGATCTGGTAAGCGATACGGTTAGATCTCTTAAACGCCCTAAGCCAACAGGATGGGAAGAGTTTGCTTTATTTTTAAGAGATATAAAAGTTCCTACGTCTTGTATAGGTAATCCTACTAATCTAGAATTTATAAATAAACCTCAATCGAGTGAACCTCACGCATCATCTGCTCCATCAAGTGCTCGATCGTCATCGTCATTTAAAGACACAAGCGCCAGTACACCTCTTTCAAGTGTACTGCTCAAGGCAAACAAAAAGAAACTAGATTGGGAAAGATGGAGCCCTTATTAGACATTCATGCAATATACTACGATGTATCTAATCCAGCAGGCTACAGTAGTTTAAATAAATTAAGTAAACAAATGAAAGGACGAATGAACAAAGACGAAGTAAAGAACTGGTTACAATCTCAAGAAACGTACACACTGCATAAACCGGTTCAAAGGCGATTCACAAGAAATAAATACGTCTTATCTAACTTTAATGAACTCTGGCAAGCTGATCTGAGTGATATGGGTACTTACAGTCAATATAATGATGGATACAAATATATTCTGTGTGTTATTGATGTGTTCAGTAAATATGCTTTTGCGAGAGCTATGAAAAAGAAAGATGCCACAACCGTTATAAATTGTTTTGAAAGCATATTTACTGAAGCCAATTCTACTCCTCGTCACATCCAATCTGATAAAGGCACCGAATTTGTTTCAAAGGCAGCAAGGGATTACTTTAGGAGCAAAAACATTAACTACTATACTACTAACAATCCTGACATTAAAGCAAGTATAGTAGAAAGGTTTCAAAGAACTCTTAAAATGAAAATGTGGCGTTACTTTACTCATAAGAATACATACAAATATATAGATATTTTGCAAGAACTTCTTTATTCTTATAATCACAGTTATCATTCTAGTATTAAAATGCGCCCTATCGATGTAAATTTTGATAATATCATGACTGTTTGGTGTAATTTGTATAACAGAAAAAAGGATAGACAACTTACTTTGGAAATCACAAAACTAAATGTTGGTGATCATGTTAGAATTACTAAATATAAACATATATTTCAAAAGGGTTACGAAACTAATTGGAGTGACGAAATATTTAGAATTGATTCAATAATAAACCGCTTTCCACGAGTTGTGTATACGTTAAGAGATTTAGAAGGTGAGCCTATCGTTGGTACATTTTATTCTAAGGAATTACAAAAAGTGACTTATCTCCCCTCCATTGATTATAAAATTGATAAAATAATACGCTCACGTGGGGTTGGTGCCAGAAAAGAAGTACTAGTGAAGTGGCGAGGTTATCCTAACAAATTTAATTCTTGGATACTCGCTTCAAGCTTAAAAAAAATATGAGTGAAAACAGCTTTTATATTACATTGTTAAGTAACAGTTCCTCGGACTACTATACCGATAATACGACTGCACACTTCTTAACCAAATTACCCAGGAGTATAAAGTTGGAAGGAGAATGGGTAGTTGGCTTAGTAGAATTTCAATACCCTTGTTCAATGTACAATGTTCAAGATCATGAAAATATGATTTATTTAAAAAAGAAAGTAGTGTCACCCACTGACAAGATAGCCAAAATTGTAGATATAAAAACTCATATACCAGCAACTACATATGACAACGTTGACCATTTTATTCAAGCTTTTAATGACAACCCACAACTGAAAAATAATGTAAAGTTTAGATATGATAATCTAACCAAAATGGTTGGGGTAGCAACAATTAATAACGATATAACTTCTCTTATAACAACCCCAATACTAAGTCTACAGTTAGGTTTTAAACCGAAAACAAATTTACGGCAAGTTTCATTTGGTAAAAATCCTGTTAATTTGTATTTGGGCTTACCATCACAATTATTTGTTTATACAGACATCATACAACCACAGGTAGTTGGTGATGTTATAACTACGTTGCTTAGAATAATACCATTAGATCCAACAGAATTCCATTATGGAGCATATAAAACACACATTTTCTCACCCGCTCATTATGTACCTGTTTTACGTAGAGAATTTGATACTATGGAAATAGATATAAGAACAACTACCGGTGCAAGAGTGCCATTTCAATTCGGAATTTCCTGCGTGAAACTACACTTTCAACGGCTAAGATGAATTATAAAAGATCATCTCACTCTTGTCCCTACGATCATTATTATACCCATCAAGCTGGTTCTGGTATAGGAATTGTCTATAAAGGTGTTCCGTTTCAGCGAGGGCATGGGATTGGAAGTTTTTTGGGGGGACTGTTTAGGTCAGTAATTCCTTTGTTGTCTAGTGGTTTTAAAACTGTTGGAAAAGAAGCGTTAGATGCGGGGGTTGGTTTGTTATCTGATATGGTAAATTCACACCCTATAGATAGTTCAGTTAGGTCTCGATTTAAAGAAGCTAGTGCTAACTTAAAAAGAAAAGCTGATGAAAAGATCGATTCTCTGATGTCGGGATCTGGGTATAAAATGTCAACTAAGAGACGGGAACCTCTCATTACCTTGAAAGCATCGCGCCGAAGAGGAGCTAAGAGAAATAAATATAGTGACGATATATTTTCAAAGTAAATCATGTCATTCCTACACAATCATTCGTGTGAATGTGCAAAATCTGAGTTAGATATATTTGCCCTGCCTTCGACACAGACAAGTATTGAGAGTGGACAGTGGGTTCATTATAAACCAATCTCATCTTTAAGTGATGATGGTCCTATTGAGTTTCAAGTCCCCGGTTCAGGTGATGACTACATTGACTTATCACATACATTATTACATATAAACGCCAAAATATTAAACCAGGATGGTACAAAGTTAAAGCCTGATACTCAAGTTGCCCCCGTTAATAATTGGTTGCACTCCCTTTTTAATCAACTTGACGTATATTTAAATCAAAAACTAATCTCGCCACCAAACAACACATATGCTTACCGTGCTTACATGGAAAATCTACTTAACTATGGACCAGCCGCTAAAAAAACTCACCTTACTTGTGGGTTATGGTATGAAGATACAGCACATTATATGGACACCGTTGACGCAAATAACAAAGGATTTCACAAAAGGATGGAATTTGTTACAGATAGTAAACAAGTTGAAATGATTGGACATTTACATGGTGATATGTTTAACCAAGAGAAGTTTCTAGTGAATGGTGTAGAAATGCGTGTTAAGTTAGTGCGATCAAAAGAATCGTTTAATCTTATTTGTCACCAAGATAAGAAATTTAAGGTACAAATAATGGACGCTAGTCTCATAATAAGAAGAGCTAGAATCAGTCCAAGTGTTTTGTTAGCTCATCAGAAAGTGCTAGCATCAACAACTGCAAAATACCCTATCACAAGAGCAGAAGTAAAGGTACTTACAATACCGTCAGGAATACAGGGTAAAACTTTAGATAACATATTTCTTGGACAGGTACCTAAAAGATGTATAATTGGTTTTGTATCAAATTCATCGTTTAATGGTAATTTTGCATTGAACCCTTTCAATTTTCAAAATTATAATATGAACTCTTTTAGTTTATTTGTAGATGGTCATGAAATTCCTTCTAGAACATTACAACCATCATTTAGTTCTGGTTTAATAGCATCAACATATCATACTCTATTTTCTGGGACTGGTATTCACTTCCACAATGAAGGTAATGCAATAAGCAGAACCGATTACGGGGAAGGTTACTGTTTGTTATGTTTCGATTTGACGCCTGACCTGTCAGCCAGTTCTACCTCACACTGGAACCTTGTAAGACACGGAAGTGTTCGGATAGAAGTTCGTTTTGATAATGCCTTGAGCACTACTATTAACTGTATTGTGTACGCTGAATTTGATAATGTTATTGAAATAAACAAAAATCGTGATGTATCTGTAGATTACAACAGTTAAAATAAATATAAATACAGTGAAATTAACAATTAATCTCATTTCTTCTTAATCTGTGTTTGTAACATCATCGATGAATGTATACATATTTTATTTATTATGGATACTAATGAAATTCAATATTGTATGAAAAAAATTAACCCTAGATTTAAATCAAATGTTTTTGCTGCTAACCGAATCCCTATTTGGGTTGCTCGTCCAGTTTTTATTGTAAGCAATTTGGACCCTGATTCGAAACCAGGTTCCCATTGGGTTGCAATGCATATTGATGCTAAAGGTGTAGGGGAATACTTTGACTCATTTGGTCGGAAACCTACTGGTTATCATAAGTTATTTTTGAATAGAAATGCAAAACGGTGGTTTTATAACCAAAGACCACTTCAAAATCATTTTACTTCAGTTTGTGGCGAATATTGTTTAGTTTATTTATATTTTAAGTATCAAGGAAAAACTATGAGCGATTTATTGAGTTTGTTTTCTGAGAATTCTCTTTGTAACGATTTAATTTTAAGAAATATGTTTAAGTCAATTTTTGTGAAATAAAACAATATATATATACTAAACTGATTTTTTTTATTTATAAATAATACCTTAATTATACCTTATTTACCTAAAAATAGTGTTTACATTACAACAAATTTTTCCTTAAAATAACAAACGTAGCTTAGTGATTTTATATTAAAGGGTGGAGACTTTTATACATTTGCAAAGGGAAATAGATCAATATGATTAGGCTACAAAACAAATTACAACATGTGGTTATAAAACGAGTCTTAACAATTTTGAATAACAAAAAGTTGTTGTTTAAGCAGTAAGAAATATATAATACTAGTAGTACACAAGGGTATGTTATAAAATATTATCTTATGTCTTATATAATAAATACAGTTTTAACCTAGTATTAAAACTACACAAACACTTAGTTTACTTTTTCGTATTGTTTATAAAATATTTCACGCAAGTGTCCTTTGAAGCTATGTCTTTCGTTATGTTGTATATCACATCACGGACAGTCTCAAGCTGTGGATCTTGCTCAGTTGAGATGTAAGATTTTAATCTCACATCGGCGTGCTTCCAGTGCTCTTCTGGTGCGATGTTCCTAACTTTTTCAAGATCGTATATTTCTATCTTAATAAGGTGTGATGCATACGCAGCATCGTCTTTACCCGAAGATAGGTAAGCAACACCGGTATGGGAACTTTGCGACACACTGGAAGATCTCTTCACTGGTTTCACTTTTTTCTGCGGTTTTTCAAAGAAACTCTCGATACTATTTGCAGGACGTTTCTTCGCTATGGCTTGTTTCACTTTAAAACCGAGTGTGCCTTCTTCATCACTCCCTGAATCATCATGTTCAGGTTCAGGGTAATAAAAATTCTTGAAAGTGTTTTCCGTGAACTGTAACAATATTCAACAATAAGTTATACATCCGATTAACACACTTAACAAGTAACACGATGAACACAAGTTACAGAAAAAAAAAACACTGTTAAACAAATAGTACATAAAAATACTACATACATATTTTATAAAAAATAGTACATACTTACATTTGCCATTTTTTATAAGCAC